>CM042224.1:25372961-26080461 GCA_023566465.1 Cottus gobio | reverse complement strand
CACACAGCTTGCAATTCTGTCCTCATAGCACCTGCCAACGCATATTTCACACATTTCAGCAATCCAAACAATCCAAACTTCCAAACAATCCAAACTTATAATAACTATTGATTTTAGGTGACGGAACCAGACAAATATGTTGTCTTTTGCCCTTTGACATTATTCCACTGATTACAGCACACATCCTTTTCACTGTGGTTTAACAGGGAAATAACACGTCATGTGCTTTTGGTTCCCGTGCATGTGCTTTTGGCCCCAACAGTATTATGGTATGTTATGATCCTTTCTTATTGTTTTTCATGGATTGTGAGAGCATTCATTAGACAACAGAGAGCACCCACATGTGTTCTTTAGTGTAAGCTAGAGGGTGTGGGTTACCTGGTCCAGGGGACATCACCTTGCTGACAAATGTTGAAGACAAGTTCACAGTTTTCTGAAGCTGTGAGAAGCGACACAGAAGGAAAAAGGAAAGCGATTCAACAATAGAATTTTTTTCTTCTTTTTTGAAGCGTTGCACAAATGGTTGAGTAAGAGTCCCCGAGCAGCATAGGTGACTTAATTTGTCTTTTGGTCTGAAACTCTACGACATTAGTAATACAACGGTTAAAGTGGCATTCACCTCAAAAAAAGAAAGCTCAATGGCGATGTAGAAAACTCACCAAAAGCTTGGGTCGTAGACTGCCACGCAAGCGTGAGGGCCAAAAGAGAAGTCCACATCGTCCTTCACACACACAGATGTTGTGACGGTTCTGTGCAGAGTGGGGCTGTACATGCTCGAGGTTTTGCTTGATGAGCAAACAGTTTCACATCTCCATACATCACATGGTGTTGGCGGAGCCGGGGGTAGACAGCTTATGTGTCACAGAAGTGACAGGGTATCTATTTTTGTTTTTTTATAGCAACTCATTGAATTTTTGTTAACTGTTCTTTTCAGTGTCTTTTTATTTGTCAGTTATATTTATCTTAAAAAAGACAAATAGAACAGATTGACAACGAGCTGTGACACCGTTTACACAAAAAAGGTTGGTAAACTCTTCAAGTAAAGGCATGGACTGGCTTTGTAAAGGCATGACCGTCAGTTTATGTATCACAGAAGTGATACATAAACCGATGCGTCTTGTCATAGGAAAATCTCACTGATCTTGCTCATGAGACAGCAAAGTGGGTCAATGATTTCAAGATTAGTGGTACTGAATTATCACTGAGAGAGAGAATAAAGCCTCCATTTACAATATGACTCAAATAAATTTTGTTTTATTATTATAACAAAATAGTATTTTATTTCACTTTGAGTAAATCTCCAAAGTTGGAGAGAATATAGCTTAGACAAAAGAGGAAATTTCTAAATTTTACAGTTTTCTTATGCAAGAAGTAAAAAAACACCTGTGGCTTCTTGATGGCCACTGTGAGTTCACAGCAATCCAGCACTGACACTTGCAGCTGGCAGGGGAAGTGAAACTCAGGCTGCAACCGCACAAGCTGACAGCACGAACGCAATTCACACGATTATTAAGAAACTCTTCAATACGTTTTCTGAATAATTCAAAGCCACAGATAATAATTTCAACGAATAACAACATGCGACCACACACACACACACACACACACACACACACACACACACACACACACACACACACACACACACACACACACGATATGTTTATGTGAGGAAGTTACAGAAATCAATGTTTACATCAAAAGTTCAGGGAATTTTCAAGCTTACGCATCAGGAGGGTTACGTCTGGGAGTTCAATGGTTACATCAGCCTGAACCCTCAGGGACTGGGCTGACGTCACCTGGGAAATGTCCTACTTTTTACTTCTTGAGTTGAACGTCTCTCAGGCTTACAAGATGAGTTTATCATATAAAATAGACTATTTTATATTTATCAAATAGTCTATTTACTCAGTTTCACACACACTCACTGATCACAGATTTTTAACACAGACTGTTATGCCAGACTGTTTTCTCCTGGCCTCTGCCCCCGGTACGACCCTGCCAGTTCGGACCTCTCCACCTCGCCTTTGCCCTGGTAACCAGTCTTCTGTCCCCGACCCAGAGATTCCTGCCTTCTTCCCTATCTGTTTCCTGTACTGTGTTCTGTCCGAATGAAGCCTGGCTCTTCATTCACTATTCCGTCTCCGATGTATTGCGTCTGGGTCCTTACCACTCACTTGTGTCTTTATGCTTCCACTGGTTACCCCTTGTTTGACCGGTAGGTCGGTGGTTTGATCCCAGCCAACGGCAAAGACAAGCTCCAGGGTGTTTAAAACATGGCCAAACAGTGAGGAGGAGGATAAACTAGTTCTTAGTAAAGACTAAAATAACTCAGGAGGTAGACTACGGCTGGTATAAATGTGGACAACAACTAACTAGATGGTACGATGACTCTACACGGCTGTATGATGTTGCACATCTGTCATGGTCTCAGCTGTGTGGACTACATGAGTTCATCAGAGCAGCAGCTGGACAGCCTCAGCTTCATGGTCCATGCTGCTCATGTACCTCATCATGCCCAGTGTTTCTGTTCATTTGTTATTGTGACCTTTGACCTCTGATTGTAAAAGCAGCTCACCGTCATGAATATGTGCAGTTATTTATTATCATTCCCATGTCATCATTTCTATCACTGTGTAGAGCTTGTTTTTAAAATATAATCGGAAATAAAAAAACTTTAAACAAAGTGCAGGCTGCAAGACCACACTGGGCCACACTTACTGCAGATGTACTGCATCGCTTGCCAGCGGGTCCTGTCGAGAATATATATACTGTGTATATGATTGATGTCTGTGAGCATCAGCCCATAAAACAACAAATGGGCTATTATGTAACAGGAAGTTGAGTTCCTCCTTCAGAATCCAAGCAAACGCAAGTACTCTTCACTGACCTGTTTGACCTTGTGATGATACTCAGAGTGAGACATACAGTTAGGTCCATAAATATTTGGACATTGACACATTTTTCATTATTTTGGCTCTGTACACCACAACAATGGAGTTGAAATGAAAAAATCAAGATGTGCTTTAAGTGCAGACTTTCAGCTTTAATTTGAGGGTATTTACATCCAAATCAGGTTAATGGTGAAGGAATTACAACAAATTCAAATGTGGCCACCCTCTTTTTAAGGGACCAAAAGTAATTGGACAAATGAATATAATCATAAATCTAATTGTCACTTTTAATACTTTGTTGAAAATCCTTTGCAGTCAATGACAGCCTGAAGTCTGGATTCCATAGACATCACCAGACGCTGGGTTTCGTCCCTGGTGATGCTCTGCCAGGCCTCTACTGCAACCGTCTTCAGTTCCAGCTGGTTCTTGGGGCATTTTCCCTTCAGTTTTGTCTTCAGCAAGTGAAATGCATGCTCAATTGGATACAGGTCAGGTGATTGACTTGGCCATTGCAGAACATTCCACTTCTTTGCCTTAAAAAACTCCTTGGTTGCTTTCGCAGTATGCTTCGGGTCATTGTCCATCTGCACTGTGAAGCGCCGTCCAATGAGTTCTGAAGCATTTGGCTGAATATGAGCAGATAATATTGCCCGAAACACTTCCGAATTCATCCTGCTACTTTAGTCAGCAGTCACATCATCAATAAATACGAGGGAACCAGTTCCATTGGCAGCCATACATGCCCACGCCATAACACTACCTCCACCATGCTTCACTGATGAGGTGGTATGCTTTGGATCATGAGCAGTTCCTTTCCTTCTCCATACTCTTCTCTTCCCATCATTCTGGTACAAGTTTATCTTCGTCTCATCTGTCCATAGGATGTTCTTCCAGAACTGTACAGGCTCTTTTAGATGTTTTTTGGCAAACTCTAATCTGGTCTTCCTGTTTTTGAGGCTCACCAATGGTTTACATCTTGTGGTGAACCCTCTGTATTTACTCTCGTGAAGTCTTCTCTTGATTTTCGACTTTGACACAGATACACCTACCTCCTGGAGTGTGTTCTTGATCTGGCCAACTGTTGTGAAGGGGTTTTTCTTCACCGGGGAAATGAGTCTTCTGTCATCCACCACAGTTGTCTTCTGTGGTCTTCCAGGTCTTTTGGTGTAGCTGAGCTCACCAGTGCGTTCTTTCTTCTTAAGAATGTACCAAACAGTTGATTTGGCCACACCTAATGTGTCTGCTATCTCTCTGATGGTTTTGTTTTGTTTTTTCAGCCTAATGATGGCTTGCTTCACTGATAGTGACAGCTCTTTGGACTTAATATTGAAAGTTGACTGCAACAGATTCCAAACACAAATACCACACCTGAAATGAACCCAAGACCCTTTTATCTACTCCTTGTAAATGAAATATCGAGGGAATTACACACACCTGACCTTGAAACAGCTGATCAGCCAATTGTCCAATTACTTTTGGTCCCTTAAAAAGAGGGTGGCCACATTTGAATTTGTTGTAATTCCTACACCGTTCACCTGATTTGGATGTAAATACCCTCAAATTAAAGCTGAAAGTCTGCACTTAAAGCACATCTTGATTTTTTCATTACAACTTCATTGTTGTGGTGTACAGAGCCAAAATAATGAAAAATGTGTCAATGTCCAAATATTTATGGACCTAACTGTATTTGACTATAGAAGGAAGAGATGCCTGGTTCTCTGATTTACCTTATCAATTAGCGAAAAACAATGTTAGCAAAAGGGAACGTGTGTCAGTTCATTTTCTAAACGGTGCACCTGACTTTTTATTTTACTGTATATTATTTGATTGACTGCTATAGTTATTGTTCATATACAAATATCTGAAATACACAGTGGTTGGTTGTCCATAGATGATAAACCACAGATGAAAATGTTCCCTTTGCCTCACTAAAGCAAAGTTTATTAATGAGCACTGTTAAATGAACAAGTAAATATTTTATTAAATTAGTCCATCTTCACAAACTATAACATTGAAATGCTGCTGACAAGTTAATGCATCATAATCCAACATCATTCTTGACAATATCATTGGGTTATTGTGTCAAGTGAAATGCTTCCTTAACTGGACGAGCCTGTGTGAGTCCCAGGCTCCTACATTGTGAAACGTGTGGTATCGATTCACTCAATGTGTCTTGCTGAGTTGGTAACAACACAGTATTGAAGCGGGGACTTTAAACAGAACTCGGTGCCGAGATCTTGACGGTGACAGTCAAATCTGCCTGAGAGCAAAGTCAAGACACCTCTGGAGAATCATGTTGTTGAAGAGTAGCTCCAACGGTTCATCGTCATCTTCATCTTCAACCTCCCTTTGTTCGAGCAGGCCTCTCGCTAAGACAGCATACGTTTACGTGGCAACCCCGATGATCTGGAATCGTGCCCTAAACTACTGCAGGGAGCACCACACTGACCTGGCTACTTTTTGAAATTTGATGCGCTGGAGAGTCCATGCCAGAACAACACTTCCTGTTGGATTGGTCTTCAAAGAGACGAAAATCATCGTGATGTCTGAAAGTGGTCTGATGGAGATAAAGTAAACTTTACAAAGTGGAATACACATGAACCTAATGATTATGCAAGAAGATATAATTGTGTCTTCATGAAACCTTTATTTTGGTATGATACTTCATGTGAAGGCAATTTTGCATTTCTGTGTTATGATAATCTAATCTTGGTGAAAGACAACAAGACATGGGAGGAGGCTCTGGAACTCTGCAAGACTCTTGAGACTGACTCCACTTCAAGCAACAAATACTCAAATCATCGCTTTGATCTCCCACACATGGACTTTGGAGTCAGGAAGTCGGAAGACAAAGAAGTGATCCTGGATTCCCAGACGCCAGAGGTGTGGATAGGTCTACGTGAACGGGATGCCTCGGTCGGAATAACTGCCAGCCTGGCCTCCACCCGGGATGCACTCTGACGGGGACGCTGTGGCCAATAAGGAACTGTTTGCTCACAACGTGTCTAGTGTATGTAGTTCAGAGCCTTTACATGAAGATGCATGTTATATCAGTCAATATGTTCGCTTTATTCTATGTTAGTGCTTGTGGGAGAGGAGTAGATACAGCATCTGTATTAGTTTTTAAAAACTTAACTTCTCCCTGATTTGAACGTCTCCCAGGCTTTTTAATTAGCCAGGCTGTACGTCCATGTGATGTCTTCTTTGTTTACTTTTTTTCTTCTTACGTCTCCATGCTTCCACTGGTTACCCCATGTTTGACAACACTTTGCTAATTGTGGGCTATTCCTCAGGCAACGCAGAAAAGATGACAGAAAGGGTTCATAAGGGCTCAAAATGTCTGAGAGAAAGCCCTCAAACATGATCAATGATTTGACTGTGGGACTGAACGAACCCTTCACAGACTTGCAGGAATGTCAAAGTCCAAGAGGGTCTTGGATCGACAGCAGTCTAATCATATTTGACTGCTGAAGTCTTCACAGGAGTGGAGGTCAGTCTCTCCTCCATGTCTCTCTTCCTCTGCTTCTTGGCTGACAGACAGATCCACAGGAAAATAAAGAAACCTTGGACAAAGAGACGCATTAACACCATGAGTGGAGGTACAAGAGAAGATATCTGACAAAGACAAACCTGTCAACCTGTAGACAGGAGGAAGGACCTTTGAACAGAACGGGCAGCACACCTTGTGTGGAGTTGAGGATGCAGAAGAGGTAGAGGATGGTGTAGTTGACATATCCTGAGCCCAGGAAGGCCAGGCCCCAGGTAGTCCCCATCAGGCAGGTGAGACCTATCACGGTGAGGCTGCTCTTGCAGGTCTCGCCGAACCTCATGGCGTCTCCCTCGGCCCCTGCGCCGGCCTTCGAGCTGCTCCTGGAAACGTGTTTCATCTTGCAGATGTTCGAGGCCACCGCAATCAGTATGCCAGTGTTGAAGATGAATATGAGGGTGAAATACACCAGGTTCATGGAGTAGAAGAAGGAGTCGTCCGTGATCCAGCAGCTGTGGAACAGATGGACTGTCAGAATATAGTTTCACTGATAATGCAGGGGGACATCCAGTACAGCATATGAACATGATGATAAACAAATAAAATAACGTGATCTGAAATGTTTTGACTTACAATCTTTCCTTTTTTTCATGAAATCAAAAACAGGTTTTGATACTATTTGCTCAGCAGCAGCCATTAAGTGTATTGATAGTCTCAAACTACCTCTATGTATAATAGTTTTCATTTTTTGTGGCAGAGTCTGCCATTTGCTCGCGGTATCATCATTTTCCTTCGCTCACTCACACGGCAGTTTTGTATGTGATATACAGGAGATGTTTATCAACACTATGTCTCCTGTATGACACGTTTGTCATATGCAGCACAATCGAGTACATAAATATACGTATAAACATAAGCAGAAATGTGATAAACCGTGTTTGAAAATGACCAAAACCCTGTAATACAAATGAGCAAACACGGTGTGAGCGTACAAAGTGTACGAATTATGGATTTTGGTTATTATTCATTTTGTGAATGGTTTGGATTATTATAGTCAGAATGGATTATTTCCGTCAGCTTGCCAGTAGCAGGTAGTAATCACTTACATGGCGTTGGTTTGGTTAGTATCGGCCACGCTCATATGTGTGATTCCATAAAACTGTTTAAAGTCCTTCACTCCCAAAGAGACGGCCACGATGATGCCAGGGATCCCTGAGAATCACACAAACACACTGGCCTCAACATGGAGATAATTCACGCGTCGGGGTGTAAGATGTCTTTAAAGGCACAACCTGCTCCTGATGGACTGTTTTGTGCACACAGTTTGATGGCAAACAAACAAAAACACATGAAGGAAGCAGCTCAACAGACACAAATCGAAGCCGCAGGCGGCAGAGAGCGGGTTTTGGGCTTCACAAGTCTGAGCAAAGTCTCTTTGGAGGCTTCAATTCTGTCAAAAGAGTGAGACGATCATCGTCACAAGCCTTTCAGTGTTTGCTCGCTCAATGGCAGCAGGTTTGATGGACTAAGCCAGGGCCAGGCACGTGTTTGGAACAAGTCTGAACTTTGCCATGAAACACATCCTCCGAGTTTTTTATTTGTTATTGATTCGACAAAACAATCTGATAAATAGCCTCATTTGATTTATTTATGAATTTGCATTTGCAGCGCCCTCTAGTGTTCGAAACCTTCAGGGGTGTGTTTCAGGACATGTCCTTCGAAAGTTCATCGGTTAAACATCTGGAAAAGTGAATAAGATGTGGAGAAGCTTTTCGATACCTTCCGCTGAGTTAAACTGGCCTTAGTAAAAGACAGTGTAGGCGCTCCTGCAGCACTCACCCCATCCAGCGAGGCACAGTTTGACCAGGTAGTGTTTGAAGTAGGTGTTGAACACCTTTATCAGCAGCAGATAGAGGTGCAGGGCCTCTATGGCCATCCAGGTGAAACAGCAGAGCAGGGAGTAATGCATGGCGGCCGCGATAAACACACACACCCAGTCTGGCTTCACCGTGGCGCCCCACTCGCTCAGCAGGAAGGTGGTATTGAGCAGGAACAAGGCCCCGCTCAGAGATACGTGGATGGAGATGGAAATATCCATCCGGTGGTTTCTGAGGAAGAGATGGGGGGACAACGAGTCACTGGCACCCCCTCGGACACCAGCTGAGCGCCAGCTGCACAGAATGCACGTTTACCTACCGACTGAAGACAAATATCACGAGGGACAACGCGGTGAAGAACGCAGACAGGCCGCAGCCGATGTAACTGATGATCGACAGGATTTCCCAGTGGACTTTTGAAATTGGGCCTCTCACCTGCAGAACAATATGGGCCAGTGGATATTATTTCCAATTTACAGGTTGAATTTGACCAAACAGAGAGCGGTACAGTACTAAATAAAAGGGAACAAAGATGATAGTCGTCAGCTGTAGTTTTGTTTTAGCGTGGAGCTGAAGGAGTAAAGGGTTGATTATCTGATTAATATATCATGAGGAGAAAGTTGGTCAAATAAAGAGTGTCTTCTCACCAGTAGGACGGCAAAGGGTGTGGCATGGTTACAGTTGCAAGTGATTTCAGTTTGATTGACACTGGTCTCGCATCCACCTGTTTTCCATGAGAGATCTGGAAACATGAACACGATAACTTGGTTAACTCCATCAGGCCGAAGTCTGCTGTCATACAACATAATTCTGTAAAAAATGGGCAGATCTACACGTTTCATGCAGAAATAATAATTCTTTCACATTTAGTGCAACATAAACGATAAAAAGTCAACCTTACATCACTTATCATTGCATGAATACAAATAAAAAGCATGTATGTGTGTTTATCAATGTGTGTGTGTGTGTGTGTGCTAATTTGTTTTTATAGTCTGAAACAAAAAATAAGACACAACAAGACTTTAAGCAGTCAAAAATGCATGCTAACGCATAACGACAACAATAATAATAATAATTGTAATTATTTATATATTATATTAATATATATTTTATTTTTTACATTATTATAATGCATGGCATTGTTATTATAATGTAAACTACATATACAACCTACCATTTTCATCAAAATAGTGACACTGTAACAAGGAGTCATTCTGTGAAAATAAAGAAAAATACAGAGCTCTTGAAGCATGAAAACATGGCTTCCCACGTGTCGTCATCAAAATAGTCAAGTCAATCGATATAGCCCAAAGTTTGACCACTCCTTACATCTGTACAATCTGAGCAGCATAAGTCTATCAATTTAAACAGATCAATGCTAAAAACATGGAAGACTTACATCCATATATGTGGGTGGAACTACTTGGAAAGTCATCTTGATTGGCGTTTTCAGATAATGAAAGGATTGTTCTTCCAGTAGCTCTATCCTGAGAACCATCGAAGTGATTTCATCCTGTGCAAACTAAATGACAATTTATATGACAGTATTATATATATATATGTGTGTGTGTGTGTGTGTGTGTATGTGTGTGTGTGTGTGTGTACTGTGGACAATACTGTGGACAATGCAGGAGTAAATAGGAGGACGGCTATACTTGGAACTGGCTGTAATTTCTGTAGCTGACCAAACAAACAACCCTTCTCTCCTGAGGGATGCTCTGCAGGGCTTCAACAGGCAGCCAAACTTTAGGGATGAATGGCTCATTCTCAGGCAGCAGCTGCGATGGACAAAAGGAGAAGATGAGGTTACGGAGGGCAGCTTGTGCTCATCAAGGTTAATCTTGGTCCACAAGGTGAGTTCTAGCTGGCCACTGCCCAAACGCCTGACCAAGTGTTTAACACCATGTAATCGTGATTGTGGAACAATAAGTCCTGTGTAGTGTCGGCCGTAGTGCCAGTGGATCGCCAGCAGGTGTCAGTATTGCTACATGAGCAGTAGATCAGTGTGGAATAAGCGAGATCATAAGAATCTCTGTACAATATGGAAGTATAAAACGCTGTGTAGTGATTGTGTACCTAAAGTCCTATTTTGGTATTTCGCAGAACACAAAAGAAATGTGGAGCACCATTCTGTGCACCCGTACACACTCATCACGCCTCACATTACCTGTGGAGCTTCCATCCGGATCCTGAGGTCGGCGGAGGCGAGGTCAGCCTCACTGAAGTTGACCATGTGCAGAGACAAGCTCGTCAGGTTGTAGTTCTTGGAGCCGCCAGTGTCGAACTTGGTTTTCTCCATGATGTTATGGATTATCTGTCTCTCCGCTCTGCAGAAAGACAATGGATCTCAAACGGATTTGTACTTAAGTTGCACGTGCAATTTCTCAGAGAAACCTGGCTTTCCCCATCACCCTCATATTAACCCGAAAATTCATCTAGGTCTGCCGTCATTGAGGTGAGGAGGGGAAAGTTTATTGCTTGGTCAGCTGATCTTTGGATTATAGACAAAGTACCTGTATGTGAAAACAGGAATGACAGCAGCGTGTTGTGGATCGCAATCAAGAACTGAACGTTGTAACGTTGTTTACCTTTCCATCATAAGCCAAAAGAAAAATATATATAATTTGGCTGTAAATTTTATTTTTTTAAATGTACTGATACCTTAATGGCTTCCTCATATCTGTTTCATTCTTTAGTAATACATATATTTAGAAAAACAATTTGAGATACTTCTGTCAGCCACATTCTACGTATGAATCCTTGACGAGATTTTAAACTTTTTTCTCCACATTTGACAGCTGAGATACTGAGCACCATTAATAATCGCCACTTCTGAAAAGTGAGACCTATGCAGAAGTGTCTTAAAACCTGCATTATCTCTAATGACCAGCAGGGGGCGACTCCTCTGCTTGTATAGAAGTCTATATAAATGACTCTACTTCTCTCTTGATGTATTCCCTCAGTAAACATTGTAAACATGAGTTTATGTCTCAATCTCTAGTTTCAAGTCTTCTTTAATACAGCATGATGTTCATTTAGTAAGTATGGTTTAATAGACCATAAAGCAGGGTAGGATTTAGGGTAGGGCTACCTTCTGATTGACAGGTTGCTAACACGTCCAGTCTGGCAGTTGTCCATTTTTTCGTCCTGCAACTCTAACCTTGCACAATGTGTTTTCAGTTTACAGAAGTTAATGTTAGTTGTAACATTTTGGAAAATGTTTTGTTCAGCGTTCTGTTGTACTTAGCTCCTCCCTCTTGTGTCACTGTTTATGGTAAAAAAAAACACAAAAAACAAGATGCAACAAACAAAAGTCTGAACTATAAAAGCGTACAGTCCTCAAACCAATGGGTGACGTTACGATGACTATACGTCCACTACTAAATATATATATTTTTGATATATAGTGTAATTGTTTCCTCAAAGTGATGCTGGACTGAGCAAGGTTTTTCCGTTTGATAAACAAGATTCCTCCATTCTCGCATCTCTCTTTCATCCCAGTTGGTCGGAGCAAAGACCCGACGCATAGACGGGGAGTGCAAGGATAGTATACTGCTGTGTTGTCACTTGTAAGTTGTACAAACCATATTTTCTAATTGTTAAGAAAAATGTTTGGAATAATACCACCACTGACATTGCTAAATGTGTGAACTCTTTGCTTAATGATTTCTGACAGCAGGTCTGTTTTTTTTTTGTTTTTTTTTACTACCATGAATGTCTGTTGAGATATCCCAGTCTGGACCAAAGCGGTCGGTTGACGGACCGGCATTGCTAACACCAGAGCCGCGGCTGAAATGCATTTACAGAAAACAGTACGTGAGAACTAAATTTGTTTGCAGAGCAGCAGCATCCGGGTCTGACACTGACCTTATGAAGGCTGCCTTGACCTCCTGGTCTGTGCTGAAGAGGTCTGGACACATGGCCCTTAAGTAGAGGAGATGCTTCATCATCCTCAGGTCATAGCTGGTTTTCAGGGAAGTAATCAGCGGCATGATGTCTTCGTTCTTGCATAGGATTAGCAAGCATTTGTAATCTGCCAAGTGAGAGAGACATCAGACTTAGGGTGCAGATGTACGTATAATGGCACTGTTTTTGGAGGCAGGGCCGATGAGGATGGATATGAATCAGGCCCAGCACCTCTTTGAGTCAGTGTAAGCTGCAGTGTACTCACAATATCCTATGTCGATCAGAAGCCTTTGAGTTTTTACGTCTGTTTTAGCCGGAGAGCACTCCAACGATCTGTTGTCCAATTCCCATCCATTTCTGTTGACGATGCCGGAGGTGCACAGAAGGTCACAGTCGAATCCGTCTGCCGTGCAGTCCAAGTTACCAGACGGCTTATCAACAATGTTAAGAGTCGTAATGTTGGTCAAATTATTCGGAATGATGATGTCGATGTTGCCATCTGAGATGTTGAGACAAACTGAACACAGCGGGACAGGAGATGAAGGACAAACAAACCGAGTCTTACAAATATGAACGATCAACGAATGGAATTATATAACCATATATTTACATTGAATGTACAAGAAAGAAAAATAGCCTATTCACAGAAGAGATTGAGAGATGCTGAGCAACAGTGGCATTTTATTAGACCCCTTTGTGCAATCATGACTTTCAACACTTTATTTGTTTCCTTCTCTGCACTACCAACGTTTAGCCAATTCTTCTGTGTTCTGCTGTGCTGAATAACCAACGGTGTGCCATCTTCCTGTCGTGTTGAAGCAGGCCGAGGCGTACCCTTTCTTTTGTATTTTCAGGTACACTGTGCCTTTAAGGCTGTTAGAAGTCAAAAATAAAGAGCAAAAAGAGCTCAACACAAATAACTAGAATTGAAGCATTACTCTGTCTTTGGTGACCCAAAACCTAAATGGAAAATAAAATCCATACCGTTGTCAGCCAGTGCATCAGGCATCAGCAGTAACAACAGCAAGGGAACCATCGTATTTCCTCTGAATATGAGTCTGATGGAAGGAATAAAAGCAGGATAACGCTTGATGATAACCAGTAGTACATTTATAGTTCATTATATTAATATATTACTGTTAACAAACAATGAAATTACAATTATTTTATAACTTAATTTAAAATATTTTAACAGTTTATTGCTGCCCACATTGTAACAGTTGTAAATGATTAGAAAATGATTTGTAAACCTTTAAGAAATTGCTTGTAAAAGATTCTATGAACATCAACATTACATAAAAGATACTTATAACACTTTATTAATGGTTAATCATTGGTAGGTAAACATGATTTGGGCGGCTAAATTGCAGCTGATGATTACAAAATGTTGTAAAATGGTTAATAAATACTTAAATGTAAAGCATATATCAACATTATTCGGACAGAGTTAATACTTTGTCAAAGCTAATTGGTTTCTGGTTTGTCGTTCCATGTACTGTACTCAATATAATATATCAAATATAATCAGAATGTTATCAGCTATGACAAAATATAACTATTTCATATTACACAAACTAATGATAGCAATAATTACATAACATTGTTAATGATCATTCTAAAATGTAATTAACTATTAATGTACAATTTATTTATTTATTAATCATGGTTATTATAAAGTGTTACCATACAGGCAGACAGAAATAAACAAAACGGAGCAGAGCTGCATGTATTACTCCCTCAAATACCACAAATATGAATTTACCCTCCAGATTCCCACAGTGGTGAACAGATTGTGCCTTTATTAAAGAACTGCACCCGATTTCAACTTGAATATAGTTCAATTGGTATGGTGGTAATCTCAAATTAAAAACTCAAAAACATTAAAAACTCAAAAACATTAAAATTAAAAAAGGGCTATATTGTTGGCCTAATAGAGGACAATCTGTCACACAGTTCCTCCTAAAGAAACATTTAAAGTCCATCGCCGATATTTCTGTATCCTTAAAACGAATCATCAAAATTACTGTTATATCCCAACACTTACTTATTCCAATACTTACATCATTACTGCGTGGTCACAGAGTCGTCCTCCTCTTACTTCTGAAGTGAACAGGAGGAACCAGACCAATACTGATCCGTGCCGGTCCGATTATCTTACGATCAGGAGCACAAAGGTGCTTCTGTATTACATGTTTTCACTTCACGCAAATATATGTTTTTTTTATCAGTGCAATAAATGTACTGCGTGTGAGTTTGTTTCCTGTTTGTATGTTGGGAACAGATGTCACGGTCTAAATTCCACTGCTGCAGTGAAGCAGGTCTGTCAACAGGGATGTGCCATCACCTACATTAACCTTATGCTGTGAAAAACCACTAAAGACTGTAAAGGGTCCAGGTGATTTAATAAAGGTTAACAAAACATGATACATTACAACCACATTACAAACATGAACCAAATTTTATGAGCTAAAATACAATATGCAATAGATCAGATCTGGACACGATGCAAAGCAGTCCTCGATGCTTCCTCTTCTCTTCCAGGAAGGAAATTCTAACATCGTCTCACTAACTACAGCATTCTCTCTTGAAACTTTCACTAAAAGGAGTGAGATAAAGACCTGTGTGTCGTGCTGCCCCCAAAAATAGAAAAAGTAAAAAAGTGCAACCATCCTATCTGTGCTGCATTGGAATGTGCCGTAAAGGGATAGTTTGAATCTTTTGAAGTGGGGGTGTATGAGGTATCCATATTTAGCGTATTACAGCACAGCTTATACACTGACTATGGAAGAGTACCTCATACATGCCCTTAAACAAAATCTGTACTGTCCCTTTAAGGATGGTGATGATTGGCATCCAAATAACAGATCTACTGCTCGATAGATTTACGTTTAATATTAGAGTCTGCTGGAGTTAGCTCAAACTAGCACGCTTGCTTCTCTGCTGCTTTGTTGAACATGAAAACATGCTGGAAAACAGAAATGTTAACGGCAAGTGTATAGTGTTTCTGCATACATTTTCCCCAACACACACATGCCCGCACGCTTGTACAAACACACACACACAAAGAGAAAACAGGCGTGTGTTGGGCGGAGGCTCAGCTGTTGGTGCTGGGTGTTACACTACTCTCGTTAGTAGTTGGGTTTCCGGTCTTTCTCCAAGACATCACAAACCACAGGAAGATGAAGAAACCTGAGTCAAAGGAGTGACAAGAGAACTGTTAGAGACAGTAGGATCATGCAAATCACGCAAATACTGCTGCTAATCATTCTAGCTGTGACTTGTCCTTGTTTGCCGTGATGCAAATTGCAAAGAAAGAACATATCCCTTATTGATCCCAAACAGATAGAGCCATTTCCTCATGTTTGCCCTTTGGCGTGCTCCTGCATGGTTTCCTGCACGTCATCAAAATAAATGTTTTTGCTAATCATTGACATCGAGTATCCCAAACCATGGGGGAAAAAATCCTTGCATTTAGTATCCAGAAAATAATTGTATTGTTGTCGTGTTTTTTTTGTGGCATAGTGTAAACAAACATATTAAAGTGTTAATTCACTGAATCCATATTTTGAATCCATATTTTGTAGATCAGTACTGAATGAAAATGGAAAATAATTTTAATATAGTATTTTATAGCAGTTTTAGGAGTGGGCCATTTTACATTTTTGCCTACTAAGTTACTACGTTTTTTATTTATTCGTATTAATTTTAATCTGACAAAAGATGCAGAAAAAAGCTTTAAAATCAATGTTGTTGCCCATGATTGACATATCCCAGACTGCAAAAAACATCCCATAGCGTTTAGCATACAGAAAATAAATGAATTGTTTTCTTTTTTTCCTAACATACAAACTGACTTTTAAGGGTTAAAATTCTGATGCATATAATTTAGTTATGGCAATCCGTTTAATTAAAAATATGATTAATTATCTACTGTATAGAATTGTCAGGCAGGTTGTGCAGACCTTGCAGCGGGTTCAGGATGCAGAAGAGGTAGAGGCCCGGAGTGGTCAGGTAGCCAAACGAGAAGAAGACCAGGCCCCAGGTCAGGCCAAGCAGCGTGGTGACTCCCAGCAGGGTGCAGGCGCCTCGCTTGGCTCTGCTTCGGTCCCTCTGCCCAAACTGCAAAAGACATTGTGTCCAATGACACAGCAGGTCAAAGACATTCATAAACCACCAACGTGACATGCATGCTGTCTGCTGTTGTGACAACGACACAAGGGTACATAACTCCCCCTTTAACGGAGGCAGATTTATCTTCAAATAATTAGAAAACCTTGCTCTCAGGAGTCGTATTACATCATCACCATTTTGAGTGCTTTCTACGAGACGCAGCAGATCACTTGTGCGAATGAGTATTAATCCAATTTATGAAATTATGACAAATTATGTTCTACAATTTCCCCCCTGTCAATAAATCCCATGAAAAAATCAAAACAAATAAGTCGTAAGTCTGTCAGTCGATACTTTCCAAACCGTTGGACGACCTTGGCTCTCATTAAGTGAATACATGGACAATACTCGCTAGCAGGATCCCTTGGTTGTTGGTTTTGGCTTCTCTGTGTATTTTGAAGCCTAAAATATAAAGCGCATCCCCCTACTCTGAAGGTCCTTTTTTTGCTGTTAAAGACAAGAACAGTAGAATACAGACTGACACGAACCTCTCCGCTCGGGCGGAGAACCACGATGCGTCTGACTGTCACCACCAGCATGATCATGTTGAAGACGAACACCAGGCTAAACACTCCCACCGTGGTCACCATCTTCACCGTGGTGTTGACTATGTAGCATCTGCAAAGAGACAGGAATAAGGATAAATATTTAATCTAATGGGATTAACAATCCAATGGGAGTTTTGTAATATATATCTCAATTCAGTATATAAAGATGCATCAGATATTCCTTCCTTTTATTCATAATAGCAGTTGTTGCTGTGAATACGACTTGTGCACCATTTCCAAAATACATTCTAATACACAGGATGGCCAACGCACATGCAACCCCCCCCCCCCCCACCCCACACACACACACACACACACACACACACACACACACACACACACACACACACACACACACACACACACACAATAAATAGTTAATTATTAGTCTAGATTGTACATGTTTGCAAATGTGTTTCCCGCCCCTCCCTTACACTTCGGTGCTGTTGGGGTCAGACGAGTCCAGGGGGGCGCGTCCATACGAGTCTCTGTTGACGGCGGCCACCAGGGACACGATGACTGCGGGGACCCCTGAAACACAAGCAGGAATCCAGGCAGCGATGCCTTCACTGGACGGGCAGTGGTGGAAAGTAGCCTTATGGTGTGTTCACACCGAACGCGACGCGAATTTTTCGCGCGACCAGATTACATGTAAAGTCAATGCACAGACGCGTTTGGTTGCGACAGACGCGAAATTTCGCCGGGCGGCGCGTTAGACGCGTTTGGCGCGGCGCGTTTGGCGCGGCGCGTTTGGCGCGAAATTCGCGTGAGTTGAAATTTTCCAACTCGGGCGAAAATTCGCATCGCGAAAGCCAATCAGCGTTGAGAAGCTCTGCGCGTCATCACCGCCGTCCTGCCGGTTTGAATCAAACAATTGCTGATCCACCAGAAGTAGCGCTGGCAGCGGCCGTCATTCAGACGCTGTTGTGCGGCTACGGATGATATTATGAACCCGGACACGGGGGCGTTTGATGGTCCGACATTAGAGGGACTTCCACAAGAAGTTTAAAGCAGAACTAGTGGTTAGTTTAATGGTGGATGGCGGAAACGGTACTGTTTTTACGGAGATAAGCCACGGAGATAAGCCCCGCCCGCGTTAAAGCGAATTTGCGTTGACGGAAATTAACCACATAAAGTCGAGCGAGTAAACTCACGCAAGTAAACTCACTCGAATTTCGCGTCGCGTTCGGTGTGAACACACCAATAAAGTCGAGCGAGTAAACTCACGCGAGTAAACTCACGCGAGTAACGCGACGCGAAATTTCGCGTCGCGTTCGGTGTGAACACACCATTACTCAATGATACAGCACTCGAGTGCAACCTTGAGGTCCTTGTACTTTACCTGACTGTTTCCATTTCATGCTACTCTACACTTCTACTGCACGACATTAGAGAGGCAAGTATTTTACTTTTTACTCCACTTTTTAAATGTATTTTGATAACTTTATTTACTTTTCAGATTCGGATTTATAACACAAAAAAATTGTCAACAAATACTTTTTTGATGTATCATGTGAGTAAAGATAAGACTTTATGAATTGTAAATGGATCGTGAAAAAAAATACATGTAAATATGTATGCATATAGATATATGTATTCTATTTAACTATATGGATATTTGTTATACTATATCCATATATTCTTTTAAATATATATCTATATATATATATCTATATATATATATATATATACTGTTCTATATCCTTGTGAAATAGGCCATTCTGCATAATAAATACCTTTACTTTTAGTACTTTGAGTACATTTTGATGCTATTACTTTTGTACTTTTACTGAAGCAAAATGCAGGACTTTAACTTGTCACCAAGTATTCCTGCACTGTGGTGATGCTACTTCTACTTCTTCCACCACTGCTGCAGAGTTTGTTGAGTGTGTGTGTGTGTGTGTGTGTGTGTGTGTGTGTGTGTGACTCCACTCACCCCACCCCACCACGCTGAGCTTGAGCAGGTATCTCCTGATGTAGATGTTGAAGACTCGCACTAGGAGCAGGTAGAGGTGGAACCCCTCCACGGCCATCCAGCTGAAGGTGGCCAGCAGGGACCAGTGAAGAGAGAGGGCCATGTAGAAGCAGAGCCCAGTGGAGGGCAGTGTTGCCACCCACTGGCTGGGGAGGAAGTGAAGGTTAAGGAGGATCAGGGCGATGGCTAAGTTGATGTGGACCTTCATGGAGACATCTTCTCTGACCTTTCTGTCAAACAGAGGAGAATCGATCCGTGGTGAGCGTAGAAATCATGTGTAAATTTCACTAAAGGAGACACTAAAGGAAAGCACGTTGCCTTTTAAACCAATAGAAGAAGAAAAAAATAGAGGAAAGAAATCAAACAGTACAGCGAGACAAAAGTCAACAAGGGAGGAGGAAGAGAGCAAGTGAAAGGGAGCAAAAGGTTCTCAAAAATATGTGAGGATGGATTCAAGGTAAATCTGGGAAGAACAAATTACCTATTTGTGATAAAGAGCAGAACGGTGAGGACCAGGGCAAAAAGAGACAGACTGCAGCCAATCAGAGTGATGAGTGACATAATCTTCAGGTCTTTGGGTGAGACGGGTGAAGAAGAAGACGACACCTGAGGAGAGGGGTCAAGGGACATTTTGTCTTTTCCACTTCATTACATTGATTTGATAGAGAAAATTGGGATTTTCATACAGTATGCTAAGTGTATTTATTATTTATAAATGAAGAAGCGACAAATTAAACTCATATGCACGTAATGTAAATTACCTCCATTCTCGCCAGCTTTATGAACAGCACCTTGTGTTATTTCATCACTGTGTGTTAAAATATCAGTGATAATAATCTAATAAATACTTCTGGATGAGATACATATATATAACAGGATACTTTGCTGATAATAATTTGACTTGTTTTTTAAATTATGCTCTTGCCATTTTTAATCAAACCTGGATGATTTTTTTTTTTTTTACTTTTGTGCATTTGATGGGAGCATCAGTAATGACAGTGTCAAGATTCAGGTGCAGTATTAAGGCCGCGCTGAAAGGCTGTCCACTACATGCAGTGTTTCTTCAGCTGCACGTGTCTTTAACAGGCGCCGTGGCCGTTCGCTGCCGTGCTGTGAACATCCACGTCTCGGTTAGCTTGGGTCCTGTCTCTCTGAGGAGGTCAAGCCTACCATGAGCACGCCGAAGTATGTGAGGTGATTGCAGCAGCAGTTGAGGTTGCTCTGACCACGGTTCCACTGGGTTTCACAGCCATCGCTGCTAAAGCCTGTGATAAAAGTCAAACAACAAGCACACACCGACAGAGCCATTATGCAAATAATCCTGACTCGCCGGGATAACATCAATTTAGCTAACTGGTCACATTGAATCCAACTCATAATCCTCACACACACACACACACACACGCACACACACACACACACACACACACAGACACACACACACACACACACACACACACACACACAAATAATGTATTCATATATTACTCACTCTGTGTTGAGAAGTTAAAGAACACACATCTGGGGCTTCTGGTCTCCTGTGACACAACAATACACTAGGTTTTGATCAGGGTTTACGTGGTCCGTATGCTTATCTTTTCTTCTATTGGCCAGTAGATACAAATGGAAGGAAGATGTAGTTACGTTTGCAGGAAGAGTCATCGTGATGGTGATGGGCTCCTGCAGTGCAGTTATGTTCTTGCCCTGCACACTCAGGCCAATCAGTCTGCTCCCATATAATACAGCTTCTTTTTCCGATGCGATCTACATGGGCCACATACAGTCAGGCAGTTAGTTTATGCAAGACTATTATTGTGTATATTGGATCCCTCTCCCGAAGGAGAAGGAAAAAAAGACCACCATGTGCTCCTCTTAATGCTTTGTATATATGTGTGTATACGTATATATCTGTGTATCGGTGGACCCACTTTGCTTCATAAAGACTTACTAAAACCAAATATGGTTTGCGTGTTGCTGCAGAGAGCAATGGTGAAGAGCAAAAGCACAACTAATTCTACTTAAAAGAACCGTGTCAGTTTGCATTTGAGGATGTTGTATTTTGTCAGCAATGCACATCACTTCCTCTTTTGTCTAGGATTTCTGCCAGCATGTTTAACAGACCTTTTTGAAAGTGAGGCACCGAAAGTAAAACCCCAGTGCACACTATGTGTTTGTAGACGCAGCCATTAAAAACCGGCGTAACATCGAAGAGCAAATGTTCCCAGAACTGTGACGTAGAGTTGTTGTACCAGCGTAGTACTATTTGATAGTATTAAATTATTGAAATACAACAAGGCCAGTCGTGTTATCAGAATGAACCTGTGCTGTATGCATATCAGTTAACGTGACACAGTTTGTCCTCCAGTTAAAATGAGTTGCTGGGGGTCCGTTGGAGAAGAAGCTATGATGTCAGTCAAATGACTGGGAGCTTGAACATATTCAGTCATTTTGACAATTGAACACGTGACGGCTATGAAGGAATTCTGCAACATTGCAGCAAGTGTTCCTCTTTATGTCAACTGATCCCAGACCATGTTCACCCCTCCTTGAGGCACGCCCACTCCACTTCCTGAATCATGCAGCCTGGTAGGAGAAGCTTGCAATGGCAACAAACAGAAAAAAAGGCATTCAATTAAAGCTAGAATTTGAATGTAGATTTTTTTAAGAAGAAAAGGACTGACAATGTTCACTGTGATTACCTGCAGTCTCTGTCAATTGATTTCAATGGAGTACCAATGGCTGCCTCGATAGCAGCAAATCATTTAGTATTTCTTTACAACCTTGAGTTTATTATTGCAATAGTTTTAGCCATTATTGCTATTTGTTATAATAACATTTTACTCAACAGCTTGAGTTACTATACTGTGTGTGTGTTATCTATCCATGATCAGGCTGCTTCGTAATAAAGCTTTTCACTGTCTACTGGCTATTTGGCCCTTTGCACAACCCCCCTTTGCACAACCCCCCCTGACTACTGGCTATGTTGGACCTTTGCACAACCCCCCCCCCCCCCCCCCCCCCCCTCTTAATAATGTGTGTTTTAACTTTTATTTTTTGATAATCCTTTTTAATAGTTTAACAGTATGTGTATATTATGTTTGTATGATGTCTGGAGCTACCTAGATCTTGAATTTCCCTTAGGGGATCAATAAAGTACTTATCTATCTATCTATCTATCTATCTATCTATCTATCTATCTATCTATCTATCTATCTATCTATCTATCTATCTATCTATCTATCTATCTATCTATCTATCTATCTATCTATCTATCTATCTATCTATCTATCTATCTATCTATCTATCTATCTATCTAAAGTCCAATAAAAAACCAATAATCAACCATTTCTTAATATGAGCATGAAAAGAATGAAGAACATGCATGAAATGTTCATGCATTCACAAGAATGGCACACACTGCTGCTCAAAGTTGAACCAAGGGAGTATAGCTGTGCAAACCGTTATGGATAATTTGGGTCCTGTGGTTTTTACTTAAAAAGTGTTGCCCTGCACTGATCTTTATTCATTTAATCAATCATCTCAATTGGGCTCAAATGTGCAAAAAACAGGAGTGGTCCTTGATTTAAGTTTACACTGTAAATACAATGCAAAATGTCCTCAGATTGTCTTACTAAATTGGCCATGCCTTCTTCAGGCCAGGTAATCATGCAGAACACAATGGTGTTGTTTGCTTCCACCTCTCCCGGCACTTGGACCCTCACGATGCTGTCGGTGACATCCACGTCTTCTTTTGCCTACATCAGAGGCACAGAAACAAAAACAGGGACACCCGTCTGGTCAATAGTTGTGACAGAACAAGGCAACTCCCAGTGATACATTGATACACCAACAGAGACACAGTTTACATTTTCCAACAATGCTGGCTCAACACAGCAGACATGCTCACTACCAATCTGGCCTTCTGAAGCTGACACTGACCCGTGACCTTCCCGGGGAAGGGTCGGCGCAGAGGAGCGCTTTTGAGGGATTCTTTTGGATGTGTAACTCACTGCTGATTGCAAACGCTTTGAATAGATCCTGATAATGATTAGGCATTTATTAAAACTACTATTAGTGATGGTCAATGAGAACATACTCAACACCTTAAAACATATGAAGTGTGGAAGATTGCTTGAAAGTCGCATTGCCCTGCCCTGTGTATAAGAAGTAGACGTAGTTCGCGTAATGACTAGTTTGCCTCGAGACTCCGTTCTGCATTTTGGCCACGGCCCTCTTGTTTTTAGGCCGTCGCCATCTTGCTTGTTTGCAGCCAGAAGTGACATGATAGGGTGGAACAAAGTATCACCAACGCTGAACAACACTTTTTTTGTTTTAAGGTTACAATAAAATGAATGGTCGGGACCTGTCAATCCCAAGGTAGCCCTGCCCCAAAAGCAAAGTGTACATCATGCTGTATTGAAGAAGACTTGAAACTAGAGATTGAGACATAAACTCATGTTTACAATGTTTACCGAGGGAATAAATTAATTGAGAAGTAATTTTCTCTTAGACCTCTATACATCCAGAGGAGTCACCCCTTGCTGGTTATCAGAAAGAATGGAAGTTTAAGGCACTTAAGGATTGTCTTCACTTTTCAGAACCGGAGGTTGCCGTCTGCATATTTCACTAAAAGCCCCAAATTTCAACTTGATCGTGGCGCGAGAGAAAAGGTCAGGGGATCAGCAGAGTCACTTCAATTCCTCATCTGGGAAGCGTGCATGTCTGGACAAAATCATGGCATCAAGTGGCTGTGGAGATATTTCAGTCAGTGCATTGCCAACCCTAGGGCCATGCTACTTGCATCCTTACCTCATTCTTACTAGCATGAATTTTAAAGCCTTTGGATTGGCCATTGCACTGGCCATTGGACTGGCCATTGGACTGGCCATTGGACTGGCCATTGGACTGGTCATTGGAGTGGCCATTGGACTGGCCATTGGACTGGCCATTGGACTGGCCATTGGACTGGTCATTGGACTGGCCATTGGAGTGGCCATTGGACTGGCCTTTGGACTGGCCATTGCACTGGCCATTGGACTGGTCATTGGAGCGGCCTTTGGGTTTGTGCATGATGGCCACAAAACCTCTCTGGTTCAAGGCTGTGGTCGAGGACACATCAGTTTCCTCCAGAGTCTGTTCTAGGATCTCCAGGGCTCTGGTGGAAAAGGACAAGAAATTACAAACATTTACATCATTCTGATTTATAACTTGTTTCCTTAAACCAAATAATTAATTCTGATCCACTTAACCCAAACCTTTTACAAAATCTTCACATTGACCTGGTTCTTACATCCACGTACATACATATCTGGAAAAATACTAAAACAAACACACAAAGGTATTCTGAACAGATATAATTTATATATATATATATATATATATATATATTTATCTTTATACACAATGAAAATGTTTACTCTATAGCTTGGCTGAGGTTTCCAGTTTTAAAAATTTGGTAGACGTTCCCCATACATTCTGTGGTTTGCTGAATACCTGTAAAATAAAATAATTGTGTATTGATATTCAAGATATACAAAAATAGCATATTGAATAAAAAAACATATACTGTAGCATCTCACCGTTAAACTTACTACAATTTCTAATATTTAAACCTGGATTTGGACAAATGAACAGAACCAGCCAACAGAGTAACCACTGCTCCATCCTATGAAGGGAAAAAGATTAATTTAGAAAAAAAGAAGAAAAGAAAACAGTCTGGTAAATAAATAATAATAAATCTCTTATGTCATGAATTCAAGCCTTACACACAGACACAGAGGGAAGTACAAACACACTCTTTCACCACATTCATTGATCTTAACCGGTACTACAACAAATATGTTTACATTCATTTCCATACAGTTAATTAACCGACATATATTCCTTTGGAACAAATACCAGCATCAATATGGACAGCTACATGGTTCTCAACAAATGAAAATTGAAAAACAAAGTCTACCTTTTTTATGTCTTTGAGTCTGTGGACAAATTATTTTTTCTGAAGGCGCAGAGTACAGCTGATGTGACAACAGCACAAAAGCAAGTGAGGAAACCTGCTGAAGTCATAGAGCTTCATTGGAAGTGGAGAAAAAAACATGTAAATGACATATTGAAATAAAAAAGAGGAAGCAGCTAAAAATACCTATTGTATCGCTCACTTGTGTCGCCTGTGAACATGGGCATTGAACACTGCACTTACTCTCTTCACACACATGAAGCACTAACTTGCTGGATTGTTTAGAAGCTGGTTTATTGTGAACATTTACGCTGCACTTTTATGGTTGCGTATCACTACTCCGGACAGCAGAGGGGAGTAGCACATCAAGAAACAAGAGACAAGAGGCCTCGAGAGTTGGAACCAAACATCTGGAGCCATGAAGAAGTAAACAATCTCAACACAACGCAAAACCATGAATTCACAATGTAAAATAGAAACTAACTTGTGGAATCCCAAAATTATAAATTGAAAATTCAATAAATCAAAAGATGTTATGACATAAATAATAATATGATTAAATTGTGTTAAATATACTATATATATATATATATATATATATATACAAAACATAAACTCATTCATCTATATATATATAGATGAATGGGTTTATGTTTTGTTCAACCCCCCCCACCCCCCACAGGAGGTCTCATTTTCATAACACTCCTTTACATAATGATACATGTTATCTCACGATGTCACCTCTCATGACAGTGGTGATGTCACCGCCGTCCAACAATTCAGCCAATCAGCCACGTGTGGTTTGTGAAAGATTAGTTTCCATATCTGTGTGTGTGTGTGTGTGTGTGTGTGTATGTACTGTGTTTAATTACAGCAGCAGCTGAGTCACAATGTCTTTGACACTGCCATTGCTCCGGGGGATTGGCCAACAGATCCTCAAAAGTGACACGATGAAATAAAAAGTGACGTTATTGGGAAATAATCAGATTTTCAGCTAATTTGTTCCACAATGTATTCATTTCATTATTTATTCCCTTATTTGTCATGATTTGTTGAATATCAAAGACTTTCTGCTACTTGCTGTCAGAAGCATTTCACTTGAGGAGGAAGTGATGGTGTTTGGTGTTAGTAGCTGGTATTGTCATCATAGGCCACCTGTTTGATTCTAGTCCAGACCCATATGTGTTTAGGGGGCTGAGCATGTCTTCCATGTGTCTCTCTCTCTCTCTCTCTCTCTCTGTTTGTGTGTGTGTGTGTGTGTGTTACACATTATGCTTTATCCATCAGCAGGTTTACTGGATGGGCATCCAGGTGGCCTTCTTACCAGGTGGCCAGCACGTCATAGTGCCAACACAACAGACGAGACTAGACTTGATCAGAACAGAACAGAACAGAATAGAACGAAACAAAACAGAGCATAAAAGAACACACCGGTTACACACATGTATCAACAGCCTGCTGAGTTCACTTTTCTAAACATTTTTACACAGTGAATAACTTTTCATTGACCACATCCTTCAAATTTTTTGAATGTTTTTTTCTTCCTCAAACTCAACCAGAAAGGTCGTGGGTGATGTGTTCATGGTCCATTCTGCGTTGTAATAACACACAAAGTGATTGTAAAAAAATGTACTGTGGTTTGTTACATTCCACGACATTACAACTTTAAGTTGGACTAGAACACGAGAGGGCCTCTTCTCATTCTTGTGTGACATCTGCGGAAGACTTTTCCTCACAGTGCCCTGGTTGAGAAAAGGGGAGGGGACGTAAGGAGGACGTGAGGTGTGATGTGGATGATAATTTGTGGCCAAATGCAAAAGACAGAATGCTGTTGCATATACCTGTAGCTTTAACACAAGTGTATGCAGAGAGCATAAAAACATAGTCAAAATATGGCCAACTGAAGCACATTGCAGCATATCTGTAACATAATAGTCTAAGGTAATCCATGTCTACTCAGAAAAACAATGAAATAAAGATACTAATGTTACAGAAATCTAGCAGGATGGGGATTTCCCATTTCCCCACGTTTGCTTGGTTGATGCCAAAACAGTAGAGGTCACCGGTGTGGAGAAAAGGGCTGACTGATGTTAGCCTCTGGGGGTTTGATCCACCTGAGACAAACGCATCACACAGCTTCCCTGGATACAAGGAGACCGGTGAAGCAACCTGACTCACACGCAGCAGGTGCTGATCCTTGTGACTAACTGGAAAACCCATTGGTGATGAAACACACTCTCTCTTTGCCAGGTAATGTAGCTTTTATATTTTTTATTATATATATATATATATAAATATATGTATATACAATGGGGATTTCCAAGGAGCCAGGGGGCTGAGCACTGTGTGTTAGGGAGACTATTGACCCCAAGCCCCAAAGATAAGGAAGCCCTTTTAGACACCTCCCTGCTTTACTAAGCAACAGTCAGATCATAAATAGTGAAGGATACGAAAATAATGACTTCTCATTGCGATGGCTTATGATTGCATTGACCCATCATCACCCTCTCTCTCTCGCCTTCTCCAATCATTTCATTGATGAATCCTCAATGAATAAGAATAAGCTGCTGTGGATACGATTGAGGGTTCCAGAAACATGCCCCTTTGGAAAATACTTCCCTTTTTTGCTCTGGATAGGATCCCTTGATAGGGATCTCATTGTATAGACATGTCTGTCCCCGGTCTCGGAGGGGGAGCAAAGGACAGGGACTGCCTATAGGAACTGGGATCATTATCTACCCTCCTGTTAACCCCCTGCAGCGATGACAGGGGCTTCCTTCTCGCCTGGGCCCATGTTGACCACCAGAATGTCATTATTATTATTTTTAATTCTAAATAAAGTAGGGCTATCTTATTCCTAATAAGTATTTAAAGATGACATATATGCAAAGAACAGAACCGGCATAGAAAAGATGCCGTTGCAATCATAAAGTGTATCGTTGTGTGCTGCCGACCTGAACGACCCTTTACAGTTTTTTTAACTTAACATTCTCATATTGGTTAATGAACAGTGAGTTTACAGTTAGTTTATTCCACATAATGGTGGTTTTAAATCTTACATCTTATCAGGAGCCTACTTCCTGTGGTATTCAGATTGTGTGCGTGTGTGTGTGTGTGTGCTCTCTTTCTTTCCTCCCTCCCCACTTCCACCTCCATCCCTCTGGTTGATAGCGCATTGTAGTTGTCAGCTCCATCAAGTCGGACACAGAAAGATAACACAATGCCGGAAACGAGTTGCCTTCAAAGTAAGAGCCAAAATAATCACACCTGCAAAGAAACTTAATAATTCAACCAAAAAAAGAGATATGGGTAGCACTCACACTCATCATTTAACTAATTTAGGTTATCTGATCCATGAGCTGCTCCCTCAAACCTCTGTGATGATATGGCAATTTTGAAAAATGGAAACGTCTTCTTTTTTTATTAGGGATGAAAAGCCCCATTATGTATTCGTTCTGTTTCCCATTTGCAGACCCCGTCAGAACGAATCGGGCTACTCTCTCTTTTATTGTGAAAGTCATGGCAGCGACACCTCGTTGCCGTCCGTCGCGCTTGACGCTCGTGCGTCTCAGCGTTCGTAAAAGGTGCCGAAACACCACGAGCAGCGGAGACGCAGTCCGCCCTGCTCCGGTAGGGAGACGACACCACGGAGCCGCTGAACCAGGACATGAGGGATAGCAACTAGAGCTAAGTATCGGCTTCCTCTGGGTAAAAGGCAAACTGGACGTAGAGGACACATCAATATATATATATATATATATATTTTTTTTTTTTACAAGGAGAGGTCGCGAACTAAAACAGCCGCGTTCGCTTACAGCAACGACACTGCACGAAGCTTCCGCCAGGAGTCGGTCAACTTTGCTCATCATTTTGTCAAGTGTTTTTAGGCGAAAGTTCGCAACTTTCTCATGGTGGAATCTTAACTGCACACAGTCATTGTTCACGGGACTCGAACATGTTAGTAAATGACCCACGGTTGCGTGGCCCGCTGGATAACAGCAGGTTACGCGAAGACAAGTGAGACCGCGCGCGCTCAGAGGGCTCACACGTGAGCGAACTCAACTCTGTTTGTGGCGCGGTACTGACCGTAACACCGGCATGGAGCTCTTTTCCAGGACGCTCGCGCACTGTTGAAGACTTGTCGTAGCATTCTTGCTAGGGACTATTAAAGTATTTTTTTTTGTATAGTTAATTTCTTTTTAAATCAGGGCTTTTAACGCATACAACTACTTAATACTGCGAGTAAAACTCCTCGAAGACCTCGTACTGCACCCGTCTACGGACCCCTCCGCCCGGGACCATGGCGTCCGCTTCGCGGAGCAGCTGCGGCTGGATGCTCTGGAGACGGACTTTCTTCGCGCTGTGGCTGTGCGCGTTCGTGGCGCGGGGAGCGGAGGATGACGGCACCTTCAACTCAGAGGTAAAAAAAACAACAAAAACAACAACACAGTAGTGAGTGTTGCGTTAAACCCAGAACCAGTGTAGTTTAGATGCTGACTTTAACAGGAACGTAAAACCGCATGCGCCCTTTTCAGAATTGAGATGATAACCCTTTGACAAGCAGCGGGTGGCCGGTTTCATATCCAATGGTATTCGTCTGGTTAGTGTTATGCTGTAGACATGATTCTTTTTCGCGTGCCTGATTTTAAATCGGGTAAACACGGACCTGTGTCACAGCTTCAGACTCGACCTGGCCAATCAGAATTAACACAGGAGCATCCAGTGCACATCATCCGGTTTCTGACGCTACATTAATGGTATTATTGTTATTATGATGAGACCCTGAACACACAAACAATAACGTTGTTTATTAAAGTCAACTGGCAGATGTAAAGTCTGTCATAATATGACCTTACAGACCAGTCACATATATAGCACCTCCGCCTCTTCCAGTAATCCGACATGTTTTATTGAAGAGGTTGTGTTTTCCTTCTCCTGGCTGGGCACCCCATCACATCAGTCTAAAAAAACACTTGTTGGTTCCTTTGATAAATAATGTGCTTGAATTCATAGGTTTGTTTCTCAAACCTTTTGGGTGAATGGGAAAACATACACAAAAAGCAAAGCCCTGTCATGCTCATTGCACCTGTTCAGGGTCCATTTTCAGTGAACTATTTGGAATCAAACTTGTTTCTTTTTGGTGATCGTCGTAATACAGAGCAGAATCAGAATACACAGTGGGGCCTGTCCTGCTAATATTATGTCCTAATATTATTATCCAGCACACTTGTTTGTGTTTTCAAGACAGATGAGAGGTGACTTTATGCCGACAAAGTCATTAGTGGTGGAGCTTCTGCTCGTTGTTCGACAGACAGACAGACAGACAGACAGACAGACAGACAGACCCTGGTCATTAGAGGTGAGCTTGCCTCTACCAAACTCAGTGACCGGGGTGGGGGTGGGTGGGTTGTGTGTGCGTGTGTGCATGCATGTGTGCAGGTGTTTGCTAGTGTGTCTTACTCAGACAAGAGGGTTTACACAACGCGTTGACTGCTAAAAGTGTGTGTGTGTGTGTGTGTGTGTGTGTGTGTGTGTGTGTGTGTCATCTGAAAATAGTAACTGTTGCATTACCCACACAGTGCAGTACAGAACATTTTTGAAAACTATTCTTGCATTAAAATCAAGCCAATAACAAACATTGCCTGCCCACACTACTCCCTTTTAAGAAAGCATAATGTACAGAACACAGCTGTTTGCATGAGCAGTCACTTTATTATACCTGGGTTGTTGTTGTGGTTGTTTTTGCCTCGTGGGAAATTGTATTGAGCACCTGTCGCTTCCCATCTGACAAGTTCAGCTGAGCTGATGTGAATGTGTAGCAGCAACAGACAGCGTTGCGTTGACACAAGCAGCTGCCAGATGAGCGTGCTGCTCGTCACACAGACGAGCAGCACGCTCATCTTTACGAGAGGAGAGCCCCGGCTTTTATGAAGTCTCTCGTTGGTCTCTGGGCTGATTCATGTTTTCTCTGGAGTCTTGAACTAACTTGCTATCAGATGTTTGATAAACATAATCTCTGGTATGAGCTCATTTCGCTCTGCGCTGCCAATACTTGAATTATATATTTTAAATAAAATGTTGACAGTTTTTGAACGTTTGTTCTCATAACTTGAACGGTATTGCTTGCAGAAAGCTTCAAGGTTTGATCACGACAAAGCTCCAGCTCCCACTGTTGACATGGCTAGCACAAAAGCTGTGTGGCCTCTGGGTAACACCCATAAGATCCAGAAACGGGGCTCAAAAGCAAGGTTTGCCATTGACAACCATTTTGAGGAATCGGCAACTTGTTCAAAATTGGGACAACGAGCATCAAAAGTGACCCTCGAATTCTACATTTTTCATATCCGTTGCATTTGTGACTTTGACATTGTTACTCACATGCGCTCAAGCATCTATTTTAGAGAGTTTTGTTTGTTTGGGTACCATGATAATGATGTTATTAATTTCTGTCATAATTTATCTGTAATTTATACGTGGTGGTTTTCCACTACCAAAAGTGTAAAAGTTTAAAATGTGTCTTTCACACAAAGTTGTCCATGATGTCGTGCTGTGACGTAACTCCCTCCTTTCCCTCTTCGCGGACCCCGGCCCTGACCGAGTTACGCCTCGTCTTCAGTCGGGGATCCCTGTTCTTCAGATGTAGTTCAAGCCATGTGTGAAGGGCTGGTCCACTCTGTCTGGATAAAAACGGACGGCGGTGTTCGGTCTCAGCTGTGCAGCATGTGATGGCTGAATGTGACAGCTGTTCTCTCATTGACACACACAGACAGACAGACAGACAGACAGACAGACAGACAGACAGACAGACAGACAGACAGACAGACAGACAGACAGACAGACAGACAGACAGACAGTGCACAGGCATGCTGGTGCACCGGGACTCCAAGGCATCCCAGGAAATACAATGAAGCCTTTTGTCCAAGGAGAGAGACAGAGCTGTGAGAGGAAGAGGACGGGAGAAAGAAACGTGGTCCCGATACGACCGGCTGCACCTAGAGAAGAATCCTAAAAAGTGTACAACAGCAATTAGTAGCTAAAGCACAGCGGTATCAGCGAGGTGAGGGGCACATCTGGCTTACTGCTGCACATAACTGGGAAAACTTCCTCAATCTCCTATCCTCTTTGTATCCATGTAATCTGCAGCGTGCTGTCTCTTTGCATTCCCCCCTCCCACCCCCACTTCACTGGCATTGGCTATCACCATGTCCACAAAGACTTGCAACAGAACGAGGCAGGGGAATGACACAAGGGTGGTTATGGGAGACTCTTGAGCGTGCATTAGGGTGATCGAGCATTTATTGATATGCTTCGGGGCAATTCCAGCGCTTCTGCAGAATGACGTATAAGTTTCCCCCCTCCCTTCACACGTCTGTCCACAACTCTGTATCGTCTTTGCGTCCTCTTCTCCCTGTACACCAACTCTCTTGGCTCCGTCATTCGCTCACATGGCTTTTCCTACCATAGCTATGCTGATGACACCCAACTGATCCTCTCGTTTCCACAATCGGAAACACAGGTAGCAGCACGAATCTCTGCCTGTCTGACCGACATTTCACAATGGATGTCCGCACATCACTTGAAGATTAACCCTGACAAGACGGAATTACTTTTCCTTCCAGGAAAAGTCTCCCCCACTCACGACCTGACGATTACTTTCAACAACTCAGTCTTGGCCCCGACCCCGACTGCCAGGAACCTCGGTGTGACCCTTGACAGTCAACTCTCCCTGACTGCCAACATTACCACAACAACTCGTTCCTGTAGGTTCATGCTGCACAACATCAGGAGAATACGTCCACTTCTCACCCAGAAGGCGGCACAGGTTCTCGTCCAGGCTCTGGTCATCTCGCGCCTAGACTACTGTAACTCCCTCCTGGCGGGTCTACCTGCTGGTGCCATCCGACCTTTGCAGCTCATCCAGAATGCTGCAGCTCGACTGGTCTTTAACCTCCCGAAATTCACCCACACTACTCCGCTCCTCCGCGACCTTCACTGGTTACCGGTGGCCGCCCGCATCCGCTTCAAAACACTGGTACTGGCGTACCGTGCTACGAACAGATCTGGTCCAGTCTACATCCAGGACATGGTAAAACCTTACACCCCATCTCGTGCGCTCCGCTCGGCTTCTGCCAATCAGCTTGTAGCTCCGTCACTGCGAGCTAAACACTCAACAAAGTCTCGACTGTTCTCTGTCCTGGCTCCTCGATGGTGGAATGAGCTCCCCATTGACATCAGGACAGCAGAAAGTCTCTACATCTACCGTCGCAAACAATAAACACATCTTTTCTGACTACACCTTGAATAAAGGATGTAGCACTATAGTAGCACTGAAATGGCTCTTACTGATAGCACTTTGTAGTTGAACTTTATTGATTAAATTGTACCTTCTTGATTCTTGTTGTTCTGATTCTTGTTTGTAACCGTAGAATGCACTTATTGTAAGTCGCTTTGGATAAAAGTGTCAGCTAAATGTAATGTAATGAAAGGGGCCTCCAACTTCGTACATGCTACACAAAATATTCAAACTGAAAAAATTCCATTGTCTTCCCCCTGTCTGTCCATCGCTCTGCCATTCCCGCTGCTCCTCTTACTGATTCGTCCTCCTTGGTTGGACTTTTGGTGGGTGAGGGATGGCAGCAGACCAAGGGAATAAAAGCTCTGTTAGTATCTTGGCTGACATTGCGGTGGACACACACACACACACACACACACACACACACACACACACACACACACACACACACACACACACATTCTGCTGGCAGGTTTTACAACTCCTTGTATATTGCTGGGCCTGGTCTTGGCCGGTAAGCTCAAGGACTCTTTGAATGATTTAATAGTGGAGGCCCCCGTTCAAGCTGTTGTCTGAGACTTGTTTTGTATTCAGCCCGGCTGATGAGGGAAGGCGAGTGGCCAGACTGAAGCGCTCTGCTGCTTGTGTGCCGGCCATACGTCTTAACCCCAGCATGCAGCGCGTTACCCGACCACCGCCTGTTGTAAACACTTGTCCCGACGTGTGCGGAGACAACATCAGACTCCTGGGTACGCCCACGGACGTGAAGGCATTTCCCTTTTCCATCAAGTGCTATCACTGCTGCAATGACGACCATGTGGAGATGCAAATCACAGAGGGGGTGGTGGGGGTGGGGTCTTTAAATAACTTTTGATCGGAATTGCGATGTAACTCGGTGTGGCTGAGGCTCAGTAGTGAGCAGGGCCATCCAGGATCGGGGGTTTGTTTCCCGGACCCTCTAGCCCCGGTCGATGTGTCCTTGGGCAAGACACTTAACCCCAAAATTGCTCCCGTAGCTGTGCCTACGGTTAATGTTAGTTGGTCCTGATGAGCAGGTGGCTCCTCCTATCAGTGTATGAATGGGTGTGAACGGGTGAATGATGTCCTGTAGTGTTAAAGTGCTTTGAGTGGTCGGAAGACTAGAAAAGTGCTATAAAAGTACAGATCCATTTTAACTCCCTTGTTTGTGTCGAGGTTGGACAAACAAGTGCTTTGTTTAAAAAAACATTTTTTATTTCCAGGCAGGATGAAACAATGAACCATTTAATAGAGCTTAAGCGGTAGTTCAGGAAGGAAGACTCTCTTGACACTACAGGTCATTCATAAATGTCTCAGTCTTTTTCTCCCAGCGATCACACTATCAGCTCATCTGGGGGGCGTCCACTTTTAAGCAATCAACCAGATGCAGTGCTGTGTCTCCAAGCATTTTGTTGCTGTCAAACTTTAAAGGGATTCTCTGCTCTGCTCACTCTACTGTGAACTAGATCAACGTAATTCTGAGTTGACTCATATGGGGTTTTGACCCATTGATTGAAAAATAAATCGTAGTCTTCTGAGACCAAAACGTCCGATAAGTTGACTAAAAGACTAAGAGGAGACTGCATTATGTGCTGTGCACGATCAAGACCCTTTTACATCTGACATCCCAACGATTTCAGAGCTGTGACCAGCATCATGATGCCTGGCTGCATGCTCGGTTTTCACAGTCAGGGGTTTCAGCTTAGAGAGTGGCCGTGTTTACTGGTGACTTCCAAAAGAACTTACGTGGACCATAAACACAGATAAGTTTGTATTTTAATATTGATCGAAGGCTTTTACAAGGACACAGCAAAAATGTTCAATAGCTGCAGTCACTGCAAGTGACCACTAGACGTTCGTCTGAGAGTCTCCAGTAACCACGGTCACTGGTTAAACCGTAACACCGGCGGCGTCTAGCTATTAAACCGGTTGACCGCCACTGGACTGTTTGCAGCCTCTGAGTCTTCGTCCTGGTGTTTGGCGTTCTTGTCTTGAGCGTGGTGAACTGTTCCATGCCCGGTTTCTCCCACAGATACATGAACATCTGGCCACGACTGCTTACTGTTAAAGGCTCTACTGACGTGGCGTCTTAGTTATTGTGTCGCGAATGAAAACATGTATGCCGAAGTTACTCCAGATGAGTGTTTTGTGAACCCTGCCACCTGTTTCCCCAGCCTGTGTGTGTGTGTGTGTGAGAGAGTATTTACATAGTGTGTCAGGAAGTCTATGTTTGCATTGGACAGTTTGTGTGTGTGTGTGTGTGTGTGTGTGTGTGTGTGTGTGTGTGTGTGTGTGTGTGTGTGTGTGTGTGTTTGTTGAAGCTTCCTTATCCTAAAGGCAGAGGTGGGTCAGGGTCATGTCCAGTTCAGCCCTCTGTCCTCCTCATCCTGCTGCTACACACTCCCTCACAGGCCCTGCCAGAAAGAGAGAGACGAGGGAGACAGACCGGAAGAAAATGCTAAAATGCTATTCGGAAATTTTTTAATGTCTCCATAAGGAAATAATAAGGTTGTTAATAACATGCGAACAAGATGAGATAACTCTTAATTGTTCCTGGGGCCAAAACCAGGTGCGACGGTATCAGCAGCAGCAGAAGACTTTCAATGTAAATTGACCAGCAGCGGTTAACGTGACCAAAGTGAAGTATTTGTGTGTATACATTGGACAGCATGATGTATAATGGGACAGTATAGGGGTGACATAACACATGTTATAGTACAAAGTGTTTCGTGTTTGAGCTCTGCACTGTGCAATATCTGCACCCGTGCTACTATATAATAATGCAGCAGACCCAGAGAGCTCACCACACAACACTCTTTGCAAAGAGGAGACGTGTTCTGAGGGGCTCAAAGGCTCTGAGTGCACCCTCGACCTCCCGGTCAGCCAGCGGCCAGACAGAGAGACTCTAAAGGTTCTCAGGTGAAGAGTTTCGCCTCACCTGCTCGCTCGCTGCCTTTTGAGTTAGCTGGGTTTTCACTGCACGAAAATATCTTTCTGCATCGGCTTCGTTCAATTTGAAAGATCCATTTTAAACGTTTTTTTAACTTAAAGAGAAGCGAAGAAGCATATCGAGACTTGCTTTATTTTAGTGCATGTGGATGAGTTTTCGCTGCCATTAGAAGAACTTTTAATGTAAATCCTCAACCTTCAGAGGGTGCTCCTCCAATAGAGGCACGTATATTGAATGGCTGACAGTAGTCATCTCCTGCCGTAATTGATCCCAATGCTCATGATGATGGATGAGACGGCGTCAACGTCTGTTGTACTCCGCTCAGCAATTGACAGTGATTGATTGATCAGGCGTTACGTGCGTTAATCTGCTCGAATGGTGGAGGAAGGACGAGGTTTGACATCACCGAACTGGGCGAGTCACTTTGTGCCGGCAGCTCTGTCGATAACGTTCCTTCCTCTCATCCGTGGGTTTTATTACATGCGGCCCTATTGAAAGAGTGCAGACAGCGCAGGAGACTCAGAGAGGGGAAGGTCTGGGATACTCTTTGTTATTCGTTTTACTTGGACTGTGGGGACGTTTTGTTTGTGTGGGACACACACAGCAATTGAGCCCTGTGTGTGTGTGTGTGTGTGTGTGTGTGTGTGTGTGTGTGTGTGTGTGTGTGTGAGAGAGAGAGAGAAGGACGTGAGTAGGGAGTTTAAGGAGTGGATAAGTAAACACGGCTTATCAAGCTGTGTTTTGCATTGTGAAAGACGGGCGTAGACTTGAGAAGTGCACACACGAAAGTCCACGAGCACACATCCACACTCAGACACACACCCTGTTGCATGTCCCCGCACCCCCCGCACGGTGTGTGTCCATGTGTTGGCCTATCTAGTGTTTCAGACTACCCGATGTGCAAGCGCTCAGCGTGTGCGTGTGTGTGTGCGTGTGTGTGTGTGTGTGTGTGTGTGCGCGCGCGCGTCATATTAAGTTTCCACATAACAGGTGGGATGGACTTTGCGTCATCTGTGATTGGGTTAAATTTCACGTTTGCTCCCTAAAGTCTGTCATTAGCCCCCCCACCAAACCACCCCCACCTCCCAGTTACACACTCCCAGAACACAGTGAGATTCTCGCAGTGGAACGGATGTCCGTGAGCACCAGGGCATGTCATGAAAATGAAATGTCACTGTGTTGCAGACTGTCAGCTGTAAAAAACAAACGGAACAATAGGCCATGAGCTCATAAAATAGTTTCAATTACTTCCCATAATTTCTATTTTAGCTTTCTTGTCATAATTCACTAGATCATGTAAAACGTGTTTTTCTTGTGAGATTTGATCACGTCTGTGTGGGATTAGAGACTTATTGATGACTCTTTTTGTCTTTGGGAAAATCTGTATAGGTTTGATGGTGTCAACCATCAAATTTATTTTTCTTTTTTTAACGAGCAGTAACAGACTCCTCTATGTTTTTCCTCCCGTCTCCAGTCATGGCTGAGGATGTACGGTTACCTGCCCCAGGCCAGCAGACAGATGTCCACCATGCGATCGGCTCAGATCCTGTCCAATGCGATCAGCGACATGCAGCAGTTCTACAGCCTGGAGGTCACTGGACAGATGGACCCTCAGACCATCAGGTTAGCAAGGATTAAACACTCAGACCCACTCATGAGACAAACACAAATCAAAACATAGACTATAGACCACTGTCCTGCTACACATTTTGGGCCCCAAGCTTTGGTTAAATTGATAATTTTGCAAAGCCACAGAAAAATATTTCTTTTAATAGGATGATTTGGCCTAGAATGTGGCAGCATGGACTAGGACTGGATGGGTTCCTTCAGAGGACAGGATCAAGTGAGCTGGCGGCACCAGGCGGCTCACGGCTTTAAATTAAAGAACACAAAGCGCACACACATCAAGAGGAGCAAGGGCAGCTTTTGACATCATGTTCCCTCTTCATCTCGTGTTAACTCCTTCAGTGCCATGAAGAGACCCCGCTGCGGTGTTCCCGACAAGTTCGGGGGCCAGATCAAAACCAACGTGCGGCGGAAGCGCTACGCCCTCACGGGACATAAATGGAACAAGAGCCACCTCACTTACAGGTAAGCTTTGCTGGTCTTACTAGTTGTTGGAAGCTAAAAAAAACTATATTGTTTTTTCAAGTTGAGGATTTGAATGAATTCAGCTTTTTTGTTTTTAATTTATTTTGATGCCTATGAATCCACAAAGGGACATGCTTTTCCCTCTGCCTTAATTTTTCCGGTAGCATCCAGAACTACACTCCCAAGATCGGGGAGTACAACTCATTCGAAGCCATCCGTCGGGCGTTCAAAGTCTGGGAGAAGGTGACCCCATTGACCTTCGACGAGATTCCGTACCAGGAGATCAAATACGGACGTCGCAAGGAACCCGACATCATGATCTTCTTTGCCTCGGGTTTCCATGGAGACAGCTCTCCTTTTGATGGGGAGGGAGGCTTCCTAGCGCACGCCTACTTCCCCGGACCCGGAATGGGCGGGGACACCCACTTTGACTCGGATGAACCATGGACCATAGGAAACCAGAACATACAAGGTAAAACCTCACCCTCGGTGGAATTGGGAAAGCCTGAAGCTTTGTGGATGTTCTCTGGGACAGCGGCGTTCTTCTTTAGTCACGGCCGCATGCTACAAAGGAAAATAACTGAAAGCAAAATATAACGAGTGGGTAGAACATGTTGGTCCAAACATTGCTAATCTACAACAGACACCTTTCGAGGAGAGGTTTTTAGGAGCAGTCGTGTGTGGCGCTTCAGGTGGGTGGACGTTCTGATGCCCAAGTTGACAGCTTGCAGGGCTGCTAGGCTTTTTCTTTCGGTCTTTAGGGGATTTAAGAGTTATTTAGGCCCTTGTCCATTCCAGCTTAGGAGCAGTTTGCAGTCGTGTTGTGTAGCGGTTGTGATAGATCTGTATAGCAGATCACAAGCAGCTGTTCCCATCGCTTTGCTCCGTCCCTAACTAGAGTTGGCACGGCTCAGCTAGCTACATCGTCTCTCATTCGTCAGGCTCCCGTTTACCTCTGTGCAGGTTCAAAGTCGACCTCTTTATGGTTCTCAAACGTGCACTGATCCATTAACCCTGGGCTCCATCCGTACAATCAGCCCCAGGCACATGTTTGTACTTTTGAGGACTTCAGTTTGCTGAAGTCATTGCCCAAACCCTTCTCAACACTTTCTTTAAGATGAACACTAAACCCAATTACAACTCTTCACACCAATGTCTAGCACAAAGCTAATCATATGCAGCAGTGAGGATTAAGAAAATATCTTCATTTTTAACAAGTCTTCAGAGTTCCTCCTCTTGCTGTGCACCCATTAACCCTGCTGAGCGATTTTTAAAATGTTTTTTGCAACAATCGGCTTTCTTGCCCTGTTATCTTAACACACACATACACACACAACAGACACAGACATACAGATGAACTGTGTGTGTGTATCTCTGTGATCAGCTGTGTGTGGGATGTGTAGAAGGACAGATCAGAGGAATGCCACAGTAAGTGGGAGGGTGTTCCTCTTGGGGAGACCTTTAGAGTGATCCCTTTGTTGCCTCACTCTACTTATACAGCTCAAAAGCAAAGCAGACCCCAATTACCACCCTGAGTCGGACACACATCTAATTAGTCAAACCTTTCACGGATGACGTCCTCGTTTAAACTCCTGCATTTTTACTTTCTTCCAATCGCATTTCTAAATCTGGTTGGGAAATGTTTCTTTCACTGCAGGCAAAACTCATGCAGTTCGATCCACCAGCTGGATGATTGAGTGACCGTGTGTGTGTCGAGAGTATCCTTTGTGTTATACAGCATTCGGACTGAAACAATTACACTTCATTCAGTAGATTTGTTTTGGGCAATTATCAATCAAAACACCTAACAATATGTGGTTCTAGCTTATTAAATATTTGCTTTTAAATAACAAAATTAAACAAATAAAACATTTACTGCTCAGCAGACCTCCAGACCCACTGTTCATATTCTGGTGCAAACAACAATAAAGGGGATTGTATCGTAACCTCGCATGAAACAGGAGCATGGTTTGAGCTAAGAAGGGAGGCTTGAGGAGCCATGGTCAAGCCTCCGTTATCTTCTGCCCTTCTGAGGTGTCCTCGAGTGGGAAACAAAATCGCGACCTCCTTTTGGGCGAGGTCAACCAAAAGCAGGCTTTGGCCTGAGGATCTACAGCCACACATAAAAAAATGAATGCAACGTCAGCTGGCGTGTCAAAGCACAAATCCATTTCAACCATCCTTTGCAGTCGCGGTTGTTTCTTTTTCTCCCTGAGTTCAGTTTCACTTGTCGGCAAAGAACAAACCTTGTGACGCACGATACGATTCATCAGCCGTCTTTTCGCCCGAACATGAAGAGCTTTTACACGATTCATCACATCTAAAACACACCTCAGCCACCCAGATACAACGGCCAGAGCCTTTGGTTGTTTGAGGTCAGATGAGACTGATGGGACCAAGTCACTGGCAGAGCAGACCTAAGGAGCGCTCTCTCTGGTTGTCGTGGCGCTGCTTTAGTGTGCGTGTCCTATACAGGGAGTCAACCCCTGATGGACGAGGTGTGAGACGTCGTAAACAAGCGAACAATGCCTCGGAGAGTTAAAAATGGGTCTTGAAAGACAAAACGTGTGTGTGTGTGTGTGTGTGTGTGTGTGTGTGTGTGTGTGTGTGTGTGTGTGTGTGTGTGTGTGTGTGTGTGTGTGTGTGTGTGTGTGTGTGTGTGTGTGTGTGTGTGTGTGTGTGTGTGTGTGTGTGTGTGTGTGTGTGTGTGTGTGTGTGTGTGTGTGTGTGTGTGTGTGTGTGTGTGTGTGTGTGTGTGTGTGTGTGTGTGTGTGTGTGTGTGTGTGTGGTCAGACATGGCAATAGTTGCACTGGCTGAACTCTTGACTTCGCAGAGACTATTGAAGTCTGCTGCTGCTTTCCTCCGTCGAACTGAGCGGTTGGGTTGTCACAGCTACCTTTACAAAGGCCTCTTTATCTCACCCCCACACCCCCATCCTTGGCCATCTCCAGCACTCTGCCTCGCCCTCTGCTGTTTTCTCCCCTTGAGCGTTGGCTGTGGCTCAGGACGCCACGGAGACGTTCATGTGACTCTGAAATTACAGATGAAGGGGGAGATGTGCGGTGGTGTATCTTGTGTGTGTGTGTGTGTGTGTCTTTTGCAAATGAGGAGATGCACAAGGACAGGCATCCAGAGTGTCTCCCCTACCCGTTGTCATTGTATAGTCGTTGCATCGGACAACAGCCTCTTTTGATTGGTTGGCAGTGTTTGAAATACATGTCGATTCAAATCAGCTATCGTTAGTGTCGGATCTGTGGAGATTTGTATTGGCACCATAACGGGAAGATCAATGAGCAGCCATTCTTATACATTGGAATTATTAGGACTTCCTGCTCCCCCTGCGGTCCCAGAAGTAATTTGCATAAGACACACATGTACTGTATGAATGCGCAGGAATACATGTATTCGCTCTTTTCTCTCCTAAATAAACCCGAGCAATCCCCTTTCCCAGAGATTAAGGATTGTCCTCCCCTAACTTGTGTTTTTGCTTCGTCCACACAGGTAATGACCTCTTCCTGGTGGCAGTCCATGAGCTGGGCCACGCCCTGGGTTTAGAGCACTCCAACAACCCGCTGGCTATCATGGCTCCTTTTTACCAATGGATGGAGACGGAGAACTTCCAGTTGCCCGAGGACGACCATCGAGGCATACAGCAGATTTATGGTGGGTTGTTTTGTGGATGACAGTGTGTTGAGTCACCTGGACAAGAAAGGGTGTTTTACTCTCTCTGTGGTGTGGACACCTTTTTTCTGCATGTTTTCCAACAAAATGATCACTCTGTCAAAGACAATTTTTCTTTTAATTTTTATCTAAAACCCAATACCAATAGGTTGACTTGATTTATCCTTCATATTTCAGAAATATTAAAGAAATAGTACAAAGTCTCAAGAAAGCTTTTTAACATTCTCAAATCAGTAATATGAAGTTACAGCAGGGAGACGGTTAGCTTAGCATAAAAACTGACCAATACCTCTAAAGCTCACTAAATTACACATGTATGTCCCGCTTGTTTAATCTGTACATACATTCATATTAATATTATTGTGTAAATGTTCAAGCACCTCCTAAATCACACTTTTATACAGTTATGGTTACAGACGCTAAGCTAACCCTAACCCTGGCTGTATCCGTCCACATCCATCAGATGTATGTCACTGTATGTGAGAGTGGTTTCAATCTTCTCAGCTCACTCCTGGCAAGAAAACAAACCGATGTATTTATTTAGTGTTTAACTATTCCTCCAAGCGCTTTTGACTCTTTGATACTAACACCATAAGTTATTTCTCATGAATTATTCATTTGTTATTCATTCATGCAAGCTGTGTGTGGTCATCTCTCTTCATTCCCTCAGCCGGTCCTATGACTCTTCATTATGCATAATGTGATGAAACATGTTAACCCCCTCCTGTTCCTTTGTTGCTGCAGGTCAACCAGACGGTGGCCCCACCCAGGCCCTGCCCACCGTGACACCGCGTCGACCGGATCCCAGGCCTCCTCAGACACCTCCTCGGCACCCTGACCGCCCGAGGACCACTGAAAGACCAGACCACTATGGACCCAATATCTGTGAAGGGAACTTTGACACGGTCGCTGTGCTCCGAGGAGAGATGTTCGTCTTCAAGGTAAATGGTTTAAGGATTTTAACTTCAGCCACCGCCTGCTAGCTTCTAAGTTGTGAGCATACAACTTTGGAAGAGATATGTTGACCTCCACAGTGGTTTATTACATGTCCTTGCTTGGAAATTCAGTGGGCGTCCAGCAGAGGAGCTGTCCTGACAGCTTAACTGTGTCAATAAATTAGTCATCCTTTTCTGTACAACCAGTTTGAAACAAATGGCGTGTGCACAGCCAACAAGGGGCCTGGTTTCAATCAGTTCCTTGAAGATTGTAAACCAACAGGGCCAGTGTCTTTTATGAGGCGGAACGCTGTTAAAAGGGTGGAGTGTGGTCAGGTGTTTGCATTAAAGAGCCCCTGGACCCACACAAAAACATTCACGAGGGCTGAAGCAGAGCCATTAGCTTGCTTTTTACCTTCAGGAGGTATGTTTTAGAAAACAGTTTTTCAGCAATTACGCTGCTGGCTGAAGTTGCTCTCCGCTGTTTTTTATTCCTTATTTAATGTTTAAGGTGTTCTGATATTGTGCAACTCAGCCACATGATCACATGTTGTTATGTACATGCTAAGTGCTTTCACCTATCATGGAGGTAATGGTTCCTGGTCAATGTCGATCAGGGACGGATTAGGAGTGAAAAATGGCCCTGGACTTTAAGACTCAGACCAGACCACCAAAACCTTTCCCAGCAAAACACACACTGCCACATTTTGAATGTAAAAAATATTACTGAACAACATTTCTAACAATAACGTAAGTGAAATAGATAGTCAAATAAAACAAGTTGCTCTTCGGAGAAGGCTGGCCAGAAGAAGCACATATTGGCAACAAGGTTGCTGACCAGTACAATATTAACATATACATTATATAAAGTTTGAAGTAATTTAATAATAGGTGGATACCTGTGGTATAATGCTATTTATAGTTGGATGTTACAGCAGTTTTAGAAACACACAACCAACACCTGTTGGGTGTTTTGCTCCATCATTAATCCGTGAGCAAGAAATATTTGTTCCGCCCCATCCAGTCCGTGGTTAGTCGGTTTACGAAAAGTGACACTTTTTTAACTAATGTTTTAACAAAAAGGCGCCTGATCTAGATAATAGTCAAACCCAAACCTTGCTTAGCTTATCCTCATTGTCTTAACACTTCAGGCTGCTCTTGTTTCTGTGTGACAGGCTGCTCTAGCAGCCCACAGAGCATCCTGATGGTCAGTGGGCTGCACTGCCGATGATGCAAGACGTTAATGTGGTCATTTTCAAAGTTAAATTAACTGAAAGTTCAGCAGCAAACACTTTACTGCCCGTTTCTCCCTGTGGCCTTCCTCCTCTTCGGGATCGGTGCGGTGGCGCTCTATACATAGTGCAGCTCCACAGAGATAAGTGAGGACGTGTTTCAGGGTCAGAGGAGGTGTCCAGTGTTGGCAGCAGCGCTGGACGCTGAAGAGGTGCGCAGATATCGGACACAGCTGGACAGAGAACACCCAGGAAAGGAAAGGAAAATGAAACGCTGTCATGATATCTGACATTTCACAGGGAACAGCAGCAGCAGTAGGGATTCAAACAGCTGAAGACATCCAGCAGTATCAAGCTATCAGCAACATCTTGAACTGGATCCCAGTAAGCTGTTTGACGTGCATGTGTCAAGAGTGAAATATGAAACTACTTTGAACTGATGAAAAATCTGATGCAGGTGCTTCTGTTTGCATTAGTATTATTGAAGAGTCAAATATAACAGCCGGCCCTCCAGACGCACAGAGATCAGCTTATGAATATCTACTCTCTGGGACTGGAAGTGTCCCTGACACTGACCAGTAGTAATAAGACTTGGCGTACAGCTGCCTGGAAAAGGGCTGCATGTGGTCACACAGTTATATTTGTGCTCTTGGGTTGCATCTCAGCCAGTAATGTCTATGTTCTTGGATTTCATCCACTGTCATGAGGCTAGTCTGGATAGCGTTAATCCTTGCCCTCTGGTGGTTTTTAAACAAATACAGACGACTTGGTCAGAGGGAAGGCACACCAGAAGAGTGACGTAGAGATGCCGTATACGGCTCTGGTTGAGGCAGCAGCCTGTCAATCACCTTTTAGCCCCGACCTAAAACATACTCTGCTTTATGATCTATCTAAATGGAAAATAATTTACTAAATGAATGCCGTGCTGTATTGAAAAAGAAGAGAATGAAACCATAAAGTCATGTTTACAATGTTTACTGAGGGAATAAATCAAGAGAGAAGTAGAGTCATTTTCTCATAGACTTCTGTATCTGACTTCTTTTTGTAACCAGAGAAGTCGCGCCCTGCTGGTCAGTAGAGAGAATGCAAGTTTAAAGACACTTCTGCATCGGCTTCACTCTGCAGACCCGGAGGGAGCCGCCTGGGTTAAACCTGCCGAACATCAAGATGTTAGCGTTGCCTTTGCGAGCTTGTCGGCACGCAGATGTTAGCATTTAGTTCAGAGCGCAGCTTTGCCTGAAGTACGGCCTCTCGGCGGCGCCAGTGTGGCAGATGTCTCCGCTGGCTGTGTATCGGCTCGTGCCTGGATTTACATCATTAAAGGGGATGTAATCCAGACGAAGGCTGGAAAGGCTTGCGTCTTTTCTCTCTCCTTGATAGTCCAGTGGTCATGTTGTCGACCTGCATTGACTGCTATTAATTCCTTTGTTTTATTGTCAGTCAGCACTGGACTTTCATTTCCAACTGCGCTGTTCATATTCATATTGTCCTCATATGGATTTGCGATGCCTCCACTGTTGAGAAGCTGCACATATTAATGGTAGACATGGCTCTTCTCTCTCTCGCTCTGCATTTGCAGAAAGACTTACCAGCGTGCCGTGTGAGTGGAGCAACCCTCAGCACATCGGTACCACTGTCTCATCTCCGCAAAGCCCTGTCCATTATAAGAAGAACGGCGCTGTCATTTCTTTTCTTTGCTCCGAGTAGTTCTTCACAGCAGAGGGCTGGATAGAGAGAATAGTATCCCTCCCACACGGATTCGCTCCGTTCTGCTGAGGACTAATATGGTCAACTCAGTCTTAATCTGGCCAACGCAAAAGGAGCCGGCTGTCAGACCACACAAACGGAAGGGCGTGCGGCCTGGTCGGCTCGTCCGCGCTCTGCGTCCCCCCTTAGCTGCCTCCGTCCCCCCTTAGCTGCCTCCGTCCCCCCTTAGCTGCCTCCGTCCCCCCTTAGCTGCCTCCGTTCAGCGCCGTCCTGTCTGCCAGTGTCCTGCTTGAAGGACAAAACTGTCTGTGCTTGCCAGAAAGAAGCAACACGGAGTGTTTCACCGTTACATTATCCAGGACGAGCAGGGCTCCTGACTCACCACTTATGAATGAGTCTGAGGGCCGCTGGTGTAAATCTGTCTGCTGGCGCGTGTGCGCAGCATATAGAGCAGATCTATGAGCTCTGCGCTCGGGTTCACATGCGCCACCAGTGATTTTCCCGGTTTCTTGACACTGACAACATTTCTTTTGAGACAGTTATCTGGTATCCGGTGCAATAAAGCCACCAGAGCGGAGACTTGGCTATTATTAGCCCGTCAGTGATCCGCTGTTGTTACTTCATTGTAGGTTTTGGTCTAGATATCCTTGCGGGCCGCAGTCTGCTTGGCATGATGACCATCAAGCGTCGGACCTCGGGAATACTGAGAATGAGATATGATGCCATGCATGTTGAAGTTGTTTGTGAATTTGGTTTACTTTGGCTTCCAGCCCCAGAAGTTAACCCTCTGAATCTGTTCTTTTGCTCCTGTCAGTTTGCTCTCTGTGGCCTCGATTTTCACTGCAACATAAAAGTCCTGCACCTCCTATAGAAGGAGCACAACCATGGCTCAAAGAAGAGTGAAAACATTTTTTATTTTATTTTAAGTATTTTGTGCAGTACAGCATACAGTTACCATAACAATACAACATCAAAAAGATACAAATGCAAGTTGATAATTAGTTTTACAAAAATTGGAAAACACCGGAATCTATATATACAATATTATTTCAAGTGTCTACAATGTAGGAAAATAAAATATAGATTCTACATGCTATATACATTGAAGTATTCACATTTTAACAACCTTTCCTGTCCTCTCCTCAATGCTCTGTATATTGAAGTTTCCCAGAGTTGTTGTCACATGACTGTTAATCATGGCTTCCTTGCTGCACTGAGGATCGCAGAATTTTATGTTTTTTACAGGATCTAGTCAATTCAAACGGCTTATTTGGGAATGTAGAATAAAATGTTTTTGAAGAGATGCCAGTTTTGGCTTCATTTTGGTTGCGTTGGTCACACAGGATGTGTTCAAAGACAGTCAGAAAGACTAAAACCTATGACAATAATAACATAAATAAACAATTACATAGATAATGGTGTTGTTTTGACAATGGCTTAAAAAAACAACGACATGCGTTTCAATCCCACCGGACGTTCAGTCGTTAAGAAAGACAAAGAGAAAACAATGGGTCTTTCAAGCTGTGTTCAACTGACAATAACAGACGACGCACACTCAATCACACCGGCTCATTCCTCCCCCTCAGGGCCGTTGGTTCTGGCGGGTGCGCAGGAACAGGGTTCTGGATAACTACCCCATGCCCATCGGCCACTTCTGGAGGGGTCTGCCCGGAGACATAGACGCTGCCTACGAGAGACACGACGGCAGGTTCGTCTTCTTCAAAGGTAAGCAGCAAATGCTGGCACACAACGAACATTTTAGTACTGAAGAAGATTTATTTTGTAGAAGTATTGCATCGTTTAACATTGCAGAAACCAGCAATTATCATATTTTTGAATTGATATAAAACAAATACTACAGTTTTTTTCTCAACTCTACATACAAATCAAAAACTCTACAAATGTGATGTGAAATAAAACTCAAAACAATGCTTGCTTCTCCAAATTTTCCAAGTTATTTTGTGCTCAACTGACACACAATTGCTGTTGGCGCAGCCATCGTTATGCTCATTAGGACAGTTTTACACAAATATCTAATATGATAACAATGATAAAGCGATGACAGTTTGGACAGACATGGATGTAATATGCAACTTAACTTGTCAGCGGAGACGTTCATAAGCAGTGCCAACCCTCCATCCCAGGTAGACTCACTGGATGCTGTGGCAGAACACGGTCCGTCTCGCGTATGTAGCGGGTCAGCTCGCTCAGGTGGAAAAATTATCTATTCATCAGATAAGATATTGCAATGTTCTGGTAGTGCAGAGTTTGTATCATAAGCATGTGGGACACAAGTATAACATCCTCAATCGCATGGAGAAGCATCCCCCATCTGGTTTCTTCTTTACAGCCTGAATACATTCAGACGCTCCGTGGTCATTTCTTCCCATCACGTCCTAATGTGTTCATATTGCAGTAAAACCGATTCTGGAACTTGTTTTCATCTTCTTCAGGTTATGCTGAGGATTAACCCCCCCACACACACACACACACACATACACACACCTCCATGAGAACGAACATAATGTATTGTACATGCAGAGTATAAATCTCTCTTATCAAAGCTCATTATTTGCCCCGTGAGTCACTGAGGGCAGCCTGTCTTTTACAACGGTGGATAAAGTTTGTTGAACGAACTGGTCTTTCATGCGGCTCGACTCTCGGAGCTCCAGGCTTAAGGGCAGCTGTTGATGAGGAGGAGGAAGAAGATGATGATGTCACCGGCAAGCCTCTCAGTGTGACACTTGGCAGCAGGCCATTAGCAAAGAAGGAACAAGAGAAATGGAGGAGGAAGGAAAGGAAAAAAGGAAGGAAGGACTGGCCGACCTGAGTGCACAAGAGAAGGGGGGGAGACAAACTCAGACCTTTGAATGGACCAATCAGATCAGTCAGTTTCTGTCGGCGTGAAGACGGCAGTCTTTTCTCTAGCAGAGGTTTTATTTTTTGACTTGGCCGACATGCTGTGACTTAGCTCTGGGAGCACTGTCACAGCATGCTTTTTGCATTGAATCAAAACCCCACAAATGTCACAGACTACGTATCTATATGGGGAAGATACCTTTTTTTGTAATTGTGAAAAACAAAATTTGTGAAATTAGGGTGTTCTTTTGTCGAGACTACAAACACACACAAAAAAACGTACCCAAAATACTAAACACCTTACATCTCCTGCAAAAGCAAACACTTTGTTCAAAACTGTATAAGCTCTTCTAAAAAAAATGATTTTATAAATATGACGTTTTTTTCAATACACAATATATCAGACACAACGAAGAGTCTTGCTGACTGAACATACATTAAAGCTTCATAATAATAAATAATAGCAAACATTGTTTCTTTCTTAGGACTAGCTGGCAAGCCAAATAAGAAATAAAATCACTCTCCCAAAAATAAAAAGCCCTAAAACAAGAAGCCGACAACGTACTCGCCTCAGTCCTACTGATCTGGTGATGTCACCAATAACTGGTGTCCATAGTAAAGTGAGCAGGCTGCCAGGTTCACTCTAACCACTGCCAAGAACGCAAGTTTGAATGTGGCATACTCTGGGACGCCTAAAGGAAATATAGTGCCTGTAACCAGGATAATGGATGAATATTGGACTTCACATATATGGAATATCCATTTTGTAAGATGTAATCCGGACAAAAATTAATTCATCCTCTCCTCTCACACTGCTGTTGTGTTACCCCGCGGTCTCACAGCAATATAACTCAAACTGGTTTATCCCAGGAGAAAAATAGCAGCAGTCACACAGCACTGAGAAGTTTGGGAAAGTCATGGAATAAGTCATGGGATTTTACATCAGGAGCCTGTGCACGCCAGGAGCTCTGGGAAGCATTGCGTCAGCCTCTTGTTCTCTCCAGATGCTGAGTGGAGAGCTTTCATTTTAAAAAAGGAGCACGGGGCCCAGAGGTGGGTGGATGTGGGGGGGATTGAAGCCAAGAGCAGAGATGTAATGATGCCAGCAGGAACGGAGTCCCCCTGTATGACACAGTAAGAAACAATAAACCCTTCCCTCCAGCCTGACATAAGACTAGCCGCTCCTAATGGATAATTACAAGCACAGAGTCCGTGGTGTGCTCCTTCTCTGCCTTTCTGTTTTTATGATTGCTTGCCAACAAATCATTATTGCGTTCACATCATTTACAAGTGCACAAATGCTGTTCTGGCCCCTCAGATTGTTCTTATTGTTGTATTTTTTTTAAATCCCTCATTCAGTTTCAATTATTGAACATATTCTGTGCCAGCAAACACGTGACATATACAGTGTGATGGTGTGTGCTAATATTTTCCACAGTCCATAAGGGTTATTATGAGTGGGGGTGGGTAGGGAATTTACCCATGTAATCACCATTAAGCACATCTCCTCTCCTCTCCTCTTCTCAGGAAATAAATTCTGGCTTTTCCGGGAGGCTAACCTAGAACAGGGCTATCCAATGGAGCTGGTTGATTACGGTCAAGATATTCCCTACGACCGGATAGACACAGCCATCTGGTGGGAGCCATCCGGCTACACTTACTTCTTCCAAGGAGACTGGTAACGTAGCCTGAAACCTGTCAGCATCACATGAACACCCTCTAATTCACCTGCTACCCAGTATATCAGTATGCTTTAGTAGGTTGTTAGTTTGACTGGCTATCCTTGGAGTCAGTCTTTTGTTAGCAATGCTAGCTGTGTGGCTCGAGTGTCTCTGTGAATGATGACATGTAGTGTTAAAGAGCTTTGAGTGGTCGGAAGACTATGCAAGTATAAGTCCATTTACCATTTTACCATTTACTTTTAGTGACTACACGCTAAAATATGAACATTATACCTGCGAAACCACAGCATGCTAGCGTTATCCATTTACAGACTGTCTTAGCCGAACACGTATGTTCATGGAAAGTTCACAGTGTGGTTCCTATCAAACTACTCCAGCTGTAGCACATTGGATATATTGAGTTTGCAGCTTTAAATAATGTTCACGTGTGTTTTTAATAATACATTTTATGGAGCCTTTGTTCATTTTATTTCCCATATTTATGCCCCATGAGTGTTAAGCTATTCAGCTGACTTGCTTTAGGTTCACTAGTGCATTTACACATCGGACAGATTTGAATGTCGAGTGTAAACCGTACAGTCATAGAGACCTTTCACGTCCTGTTGCTCTGTCAGTTTGTTTCGAGGGCTGTGAAATGGTGACGAGGCTCTTCTCCGCTGCTCTCTGCAGGTACTGGCGCTTCAACGAGCAGTCGCGCTTGGCCGACCGAGGCTACCCAAAGCCAATCAACGTCTGGGGGTTGTCGGTGCCCTCCTCTCCCAAGGGGGCCTTCCTCAGCGATGATGGTGGTGAGCTGAGACAGGAAGAGTGGTTTTGTGTGTGTGTGTGTGTGTGTGTGTGTGTGTGTGTGTGTGTGTGTGTGTGTGTGTGTTTGGAAAAGGGCAAAGGGAGGCTCGGAGGGGTGGGGGGTAGAGAATTAGGGTGTGGTCACACAATCATCAGGGGAGAGAGAGGATGGCGTATGTGTGAATTTGAGGCAACATGTGAAATGCTTTTAGCTTTGCTGTGCTCGGTCAGAGTGTGATCCAGTCTCCAAGCAAAGCCTTTGTTAAGGACAGAACACACTTTTCAACACCTAATTATTTGAGATAAATAAAGACTTTTGAGTCAAAAGCTGAAGCTGCTGGCTTCAGCTTCATAATGAGAGTGGTATCAATATTCTCCTCTGATTTAAATTGTATGACTTCCGATTGTTGGCTGACGTCTTCCTCTGCCCTCGCCTTCTCCAGCGTACACCTTCTTCTACAAGGGTTCCAAGTACTGGAAGTTTGACAACCACCGCATGAAGAGCGAACCGGGCTACCCCAAGTCCATCCTGAGAGACTTCATGGGCTGCAGCGTGGACCTGGACCCCGACAGAGACAGAGAGACGGACGCGGACGCAGGACGCAAGCAACCGGACTTGAACCGCCCGCCGTTCAACCCGGACGCGGACGGACGCAACGGCGACAAGGGCAAAGACGAGGGGACGGACGGCGGCGCAACGGACAAGGACACGGGCAAGGGGTCGGACAACGGCAAAGACGAAGACCACCGCGAGGGCCGCGAGGAGGACACCAACGAGGTGGACGTGGTGCTGAAGGTGGACGACAGCGAGGAGCGGACCATGAACATCCTGATGGTGACCATCCCGCTTGTCCTGGTGCTGTGCATCCTGGGACTGATCTACGCCATCATCAACACGCTGCAGAGCAAGGGGGCGCCGCGGCTGCTGGTGCACTGCAAGCGCTCTCTGCAAGACTGGGTCTGACCTCTTGAACTCACGGGGACTCTGAACTTTGAACCTACATCGGACCATAACCACTGTCCCCCAGACCAATGCAGGCCTCCTCCCAGTGATCCCTCTGTCTCAGCGGCTCCCGAAGCTCTTAGTTCACGTGGTAGTAGATCCAATACTGTAATGATACTTACACACACACACACACACACACACACACACACACACACACACACACACACACCACCCTAAACCTCCTCCTATCTCCCTGGTGCTCTACAATGCGTTAACTGTATTCTATTTATATGAGATAAGTTTGCACATTGTTGTTTCTTGTTTTCGTGTGACTTTTTGTTGTTGTTATTATTATTTCTAAACCAGGAAGGCCGTTCTATTCTCTCTGCACCGCCTTCCTCCTTCCTAATCTCAGTCGGGGCTTTTGTCCTCACCGATAACCTGACATCTGTTCATGCTGTCACCGTTACAAAAACACAGAGTGGTCCATGGGCGGACCACTCTGCTTCGAGTGGAGCTCCGTTCAGCATCTTCTTCTTCACCTCTTTCCTTTTGCTCTGCAGCGCTGTGTGTCACGGCCGTGGGAGGGGGGTGAGAGAGGAACAGGGTTTTGGTCACATTGAGTTTGTTGCAACGTAGGTCTTATTTGTTTCTACTATGTTCTCTTTTTTAATAATAACTCTGTTCTGATCTAGTTATTTGCTGAAAACTGGGAAAAGAGAGATGTTGCCAGAAAGATGTGGATCCTCCAAGCTTTAAACAAAACCCCGGATTAGCAGCAGATGTTTTAGCATTGGGCGGCGCTTCTGGTCTTAAAGTGTTGTTATAACAACAATTAAAATAGGCCCCAAGTTGTAATAAATAGTAATTTCCCTTTAAATTCAGATTACTGCCTTGTCTTCCGTCTTTGCCTTGTTCCTCACCCAGTTGGACAATAGGTCCACCTTCTTTCTCTTCCTTATTTGGAAAGAGTTTAAAGGTCTCTTTGGTTGAAAGGGTTCAGACGTTAAAGGGGATCTCTTCCCTCAACTTTCATTCACGTGACTAATTCTTCCTTTCTGTTGACAGTGAGATCTCTTCTCTGTGCTCGAGGAGAGCCGGACTAATTGTTCAAGTTGGCTCGCTGTGAAATAACAAGGGGGAGGAAGCATCCGTGGCATCTCTGTTTGTGTGTGTGTGTGACATAAAACCAGGGCCAAACAAAGCAAAGCCGGGCCTTTAACTTCAGGATGTAACACCACGATTGTCCCACGGCGTTGGCAGTGTGCAGCTGTACCGTGGTGTGTTTAATGGACTTTTTACCGCTGGTGTTTTGTCAAAGGACAGTTTGAGAGACTTCCCAGATGACTCGCGGCCCATGTGTTGTTAATATGACGTCGCCGTAAGCAGCAGGGTGGGCCCGGGCCATGCAGGCTCACGTGATCATGGACTAATCCTCTTCATTAAAAAACAGCAGGTGTGTGCAAATGCTGTTAACCTCCCAGCGACCCCTAAACTAAACCTTGAACTCCCAGAACCAAAACACTCCCACTCCCTTTTCATCTCGCAATTTTTCTTGTCCAGCATGAAAATCACTCAGATTATTAAAATGTCCAAATTAATCACTGGTTTTCCTACTGTACAGATGTAAATATAAACAATTAGCAAAATATGTTTTAGTAGTAAAGGGGGAAAAATGTGCAAAAACAACGGAGCTGTCCCATAAAGTTGAAAAAAATATTCATCAAAGATGAGGTAATTGTACTTGACCCATTTGGGAACACATTTTCAAAAATCTCTTTGCTAACCCTAACCCAGACAAGAGGGGAGGGGGAGGAGGGGAATGGACAACTTTAGAGTGCAGCTTCAAACATGAATGGGAGGAAGGCTTATGAGGTGGCATTTAGAAGTGAGCTGCCGATCCAACCAGGGGGGGCTCAGCTCACCCGGCTCAGGTTACAGATGTGGGGGGTTCTTCTGCAGCGGAGACAAGGGGGAGGGGAGGCTGACCTCGTCCTCTTGAGCTTGCAAAGCTTGGATCTCAGGAATAAGGAGGGTGGAAGAGAGAGAGAGAGAGAGCGATAGAGAGAGGACTTTGATGGCTCTATCCCACCGGTAGCCGCCCATGTGACCCACATTCTCCTGTTCAGCCCCGAGCCAAAGAGGAAACGTCGCCTCCCAGGAGGAGACAGAACGTAGTAGAACACAGAACAATATGAAAAGCTGGTCCTCAGACGGAGGAGCAGCTTTTTTACCTCCCCAGTCTTTCGCGGCACCCTGGCTGTACGGGGCCGATACGTCATGCTGAGGTGCAGGCGGGTGGAGGGGGGGACAGTGGTGAAGCTGACAGGACACTCACTGAAAGGGGGAACAGAAAGAAAGGGGAAGCGCATAATGAGCCGTCACTAGAAGACTGGTGATTGATCTGTGTGGCCGGTCAATAGCGGTTGCCAGGAAACGCTGTCCTGTGTGCATCGTTCACCTCCTCGCCATCGGGGGAAGGCGGATGAAGCTAATCAGCGTTAAAAGCACCCCCACCCTCTATGCTCCATCCTCTCTTGTCCTATTCCTTCCAATCGACACATCGATGCTGAAGACATCCCAGTGTCTGGACAGGCTCAGTACTGTGTGTGTGTGTGTGTGTGTGTGTGTGTTTGTGTGTAGCTCTGGCTCATCAACTCTTGTTTCTCCACACAACCCAGACCATAGGGGAGCTAACCACTTCAAGGTCTGCTGCACCTGGAGAGTCCTTTACTCCTGAAATCACCAGTTTCTGCCATTCAGCACTTTGAGGGATTCTCTGTGTGTGTGTGTGTGTGTGTGGGGGGGGGGGGGGGGGGACAACTATTGAGAGATTTTGGAGGGAGAGCTGCGCAGGCTGGGGTGTGTGTGTGGAGGTGTTCAGTTAATCAGATCCACTCTCCATAAGCGAGGCCTGTTTTTTTTCTGACTGTAAATCTCCCTCTCTCTCTCTCTCTCTCTCTCTCTCTCTCTCTCTCTCTCTTGCCGCCTCTCCTCAGACTCGTCCCAGCCCTCTCGGGGAGGGGGGGTCACAATACCAACAATGGCTCTCTCTCTCTCTCTCTCACTCTCAATCTCTCTCTCTCTAGCTAATGCACACACAAACACGTTATTGTCTTCCTCCAAACCTCCTCCCTCCCCTGAAGGGAACCAGTCCAGGCTGAGGTCCAGTCCCTCACAACAGAGCCTGTATTTACTTTTTTTTTTTTAGCTACACTAAAAAAAAACACTGGAGGGATTCACTGAAACACACTGAACCCATCAGGTTTGCAGACCAGACAGCAGGATGTCATATTCAGAAGGTTTTATTGTTTTTATGTTAATGCCCTGCTGCTTTTGAAGGTCGGGGCCGTGATGCAAAGTTTCAGTGAGGTCAAGCTATCGCTGAGCTTTCATCTCTCTCAGGATGTCTTTCTGTAAACACTGCATGTTTGAGCGTCCCTCCGTCAGCCCTGCTGTTTTGGCTCCGAACACGGGCCGTCATACCTTTCTTTCTTTTATGAGCATTTCTGTTAAAATCTCCACAATCATTTAAAAAGGGGGCTTTCTTTTTTTCTCCAGAAGCATCTGTGCACTTTTTTTGTGTGTGTGTGTGTTTCAGCTCCCCTCTCGTCACTGTACTTCAACGTAACCGCAAGCTTCAAAAAGTTGTTGCGTCAGCCCTGTGCAAAGTCTGAACTCTTCCGCAAAAAACAGATCAAAGACCCAAAAACATATAAAATCTGTCTGCGTTCCGTCAGCTATGTGGCTCGAAACCCAGAAAGGACAGTGGGTCGTCCAGGCATCCCACCTTGCTCATTGCCCCCATCCACTCTTGACAGCACTCATTCTAAATCGCCACTCTGCGAACTCCACTCACGAAAGCGGAAAAGTTGGCCGACAAATGACTCAGCATCTGTGTCGTCGCTCTGCCCCACCGGACGAGAGCAGCGGGTCGAAGCTGTCGAGCAGCCCGCGTTCATGAAGACTGACTCGCCCACTGACTCGGCTACAGCAGAGAGTGGACTGGTGGAGCTCGGCCTCTCTTCATTACTACCACGTGATGGTCCAGTGACTTTCTGAGCTCTACCATCCTCCCTGACTAGGATGAGAGAGATATAAAAAAAAGCAGCCGTCAATCAAAACAGTTGTTTGTGTCTTTGATAATTGTCTTTTTATTGTTTTTATTTTGTGCATTTGTTTCTTTTCTCTCCAATCTTGATAGGACATTTTATTTTGTTAATAACATTCCAATTCGTTTTTATTTTCTTGATTGGTTGTTAGTGTTTTGTTTTTGATTACCTGTAGAAAATGTAAGATTTTATACATTTGTGTTGTTGTGTGTTCACCTCTAGTTGAGTGTGTTAACAAGCCATGCTGGACATGTACACATTAAAAAATTGCCCTGAATTGCCTCTTTGGAGCGGTCCTTTGAGAACCATCTTAAGAGAGAGGGGGATTACCATTCAGCACTCACGTACACTTACAGTACACACGCCCTCCGCTCTCTTCCTGCAGTGAGGTCACTGTCCATAGGGCCTTGCTTCCTGTCTCACACGGGACAGGCAGCAGAAGTGACTTTATGGACCAATGGGGGGAGAAGAGAGAGAGAGTGCTCTGGCTGATTGCCAGGAAGCCACATGAGCGGGGGAGGAAGTTAGCGAGCTGACCGTAGAGCCTGTTGGAATCCGACGGGGCAGTGGTGTCATCAGGTTGAGAGGAAATTCATTGTTCAAGGCTTTTTTTTTTGTAATGGATTTTATCCAAACACCAAAATTACAGACTGGCGGCAGCTTTTAATGAGATGTTGTTCTGACTCAGAATAAGTTGTGGCCAAGTTTGAAAATGAAGCGATACCTGTTCGCATCAGCAGCAGCCGAGAGGTACTCAGCAGCGGGTGTACTGGTGGTTCTGTTACCTGTTGGCCAAACACACCGTCTGGAACCCTAAAAGAGACGGCATACAGGGGGGCGGTGAGGAATAGTGGGCGAGGACTCAGTTGGCAGGTCAATGGCAGCTTAAAACGGGTAATAAAAGGGGGTTTGAAAGAGTCACCTGTTTGAGCATGCAGCCATAACTGAAAAATATTAGATTAGCCGTGGACAGACACATATACACAGAATGCACCCTTAAGGTGATGCCATCATTTGATACCTTTTTTCTACTTCATTTGATACCCATAATGCATTTCTTTGAATAAAATGCCACCTCCACTGCATTTATTCTTAACACACTGCATGCAGAATATCCATACTGATACTGATTGGGTTGTAGCTGCTGAGGCCAATCACACCACAGTTTCAAAACAATAACAACAGAACAATAAAACCATGAAGTAATTTCAGGAAAGGAAAGATTTCAATACTGCATGGTACTGTGGTTTTTTGGTGGATACCTTTAACGGTATCGAGTACTAATAATTAGAACTGGCTTAAGAGATGTTCGGCTGGGCGAACTGATCAAAGTTTAGTCAAACGTCAGTGAGTATTCATGTCGAGGCCAATATTCAGCACACAGCAGGGAGGCGTATGTGGGAGCTGTCCATATTCAGATATTCTTTATAGTCGATGGAAAACCAATGGAGCTCTGTCACACTGAGGATTAACATTAATCAAGATTTAAATCCACAGGCAATACTTGAATCAGTTAATTGCTAGTTTTAGTCATTACATTATTAATTAGTGGAACTAAATTCAAATAATCTAGAATATCTGACTTCCCACCCGATGCCAGGTCAAATGTTCCGATCCACTGGAAACCAGAGTGTTGGTCACCGCCCGTCGCTCAGAAGCTGTCCAGCGCGTTCACAGAAACTCTCTCTTCATTTCCCAACACTCGTATTTTGAGTGTAATTAATTTGCCAAAAGAGAGACAAAATGCAGAATAAAATGAGTTTAAGATATATTTGACTAATAGCATTATAGAAAGTTATAGTTTTAATTTTCAATAGATATTGCCACATCTACTGAAATAGATATGGCAATATATCACATGAACTCTTTTGGCATTATAATTGGAGTATGGAGTGAAAACAAATTTCCTGGCCAATTTTGAACCTGAGCAGAATATCTGCCTCTCTCGCTGCTAAATGCTCCGCTGGGTTGCTGACTGCTTCTGGTGAGCAGAATCAGAATCACAGGAATCCGAATCATGAATTGGCCAAGTACGCTGCACATTCAAAGAATTTTACTCTGTGAAAGGGGAATAACAATAAACATAGAATAAAACAATACAAATAATAAACAGTGCAATAAGAGATAATGATGTACAGCGAGGGGGCTGTACTCAGCTGTCAACAGTGACTCCGATGAGAGTTAAGCAAAACAGTCACGCCGCGGACCTTTAAAGTGACACCTTGCTGAAAGATGCTAAAACACTTGTTATAAGATGTATTGATTAAATCCTTATCCTTAATGGCCATTACAGGCCCTGCCTTTCTTTTTTTTGTCCCAGAACCAGTTTTTTGCTGGTCTCATGTCAGAATATTGACTCGCTGAAGGAAAGAGTACGACCTGGTGTGACATTGGAGGAGGACGGACGCACGAGCCACATCTTCATGCACTGACCTCTGTAAACAAACTTTTAATGTTATCCTGCTGTGTGTGTGAAGTCTGAGCCAGGGCCAATGCATCGTTAAATCTATCTGCTACAGTTATCACCAGGTATTCCCTGTGGAGGAGCATAATTACTGGCAGCCATCTCTACTCTGAGTAGAACATGAACTCATTTTCAGCTCCACTACTACTACTACACGCACGCGCACACACGCACACACACACGCACACACACACGCACACACACACGCACACACACACACACACACACACACACACACACACACACACACACACACACACACACACACACACACACACACACATAGAGGAAGTTAATCACTAGCAGCTACAGCTGAGTAATTAGCTGTAGCTGCTAGTGAAAAATGTCTGAACATGGTGAAGCTGAACCACCTGTTTCAGAACACTTTTACAGAAATGCACCTGTGGGGCAGGGATTTAAATGGTTTAGTTTTGATTTAAAATGTTGTTTGTAAACATTGGAACTTCAAACCCAAAAAGGAGTCCAAATGAAAATTACTATCGTGTTTAAAATTGCATAACTGCGATGCTCTCTACGACAGACGGTTCACATGGAAGAAAGCTCAACACTTGATTGTTAAATATATATGGCTGGGCATAATATATATTGCGCTCCTGTCTCATTCTCAGAGACAGTATTACTAATGAAGTAAACATCTGGGCATCTCAATTCAAAACCCACATACGATGCAGCTTCACAAACTCAGCTCATCAAAGACACCTGTTGCATCACTACAAGGCTGGATTTGGGGTCAGCGAGGTGACTTCAGGGTTAAGCCTGAGTTTTCAGCCCTACGACGGAGGTTCGCTTCTTACAGAGGGCAAAGTTCGAGGATATTACACAAATCCGAAGAAGTTGAATTCATATTCCAGACGGAAAGCCACAGCTAAATAACAGCCAAATGCAAAAGGGACCAATAATAACACCTGATATCCCTGCCCATCTGGAGCACGGCAGATCTGACCATAATAACATGTGTGTATTCTGTTAAATGAATAAAGTGTTGCAGATACATTATTATGGTATGTATGACAATATTTGAGCCGAATTCTTTCAACTGCAATGCCAGGAAATAAAACTGTTCATGTGCTTGTCACAAATTCACATCATATGTTCACTTATTGTGTGTCATCTTCTTGAGCCAGTTAGCCGAAAGACACCCGAGGTGTGTTGAACTCATAGAACAGACCACTGAGTGACTTCATGACTCTTTAAATCCTCTATCCTTGGACCATGGTTTCACTTTTTTTTTCAGGTCTCCAGACATCCCTCTCCACACCATCACTTCCTCCGGCCCTGAGGCGCTCCCGGGCCAGACAAGACATATAAACTCTTCAGCGTGTCTACCCCAGGGTCGCCCACCAGTTGGTGGGAAGCCTCCGTAGCAAGGTGCCCAAGAAACCTCCTGATCAGGATAACTAAACCACCTCAACTGGCTCTTTTAGAGACAAAGGAGCAGCAAGAAAATAAAATGTAAAAGAAGTCTCCATGTAATTACAGCATGCATTGCAAGCAATTTGTGGACTTAAAATAGATTTTGGACCAGAGTAAATGTGCTTTAAATGCAAAAAGGGCTCCAACGTTCCTTTACTGTAGGTGTGCCATAACTTATTTAGATTAGCCGATTAGATTAGATGAAACTTTAATGAGAGCTGGGGCTGATCTGAGGCAGCAGATAATGGGACTCAGGAAAGAAAAATAAGACGGACACAATCACATCATGTCACTGTACTGAGACAAGAAATAGAAAACATTACCCAGATTGGATGGAATGTGACAATATTTGTAATTTGAAACTAAATGGAGGGACTTGAAATGTAGAGAAAGCGAAACAAAAAAGTGCATCACGTGCCGATCCACTGTGACCGAACAACACGGCTCAGTAAACCAGCCTCATAATGTTTACTATACATAAGTGTATAAATTCCTCTCCATAAAAATAACAGTTCCCATTTTTTTTCCATCTTCCTCTCTGTCCCATGCCCCCTTCCCTGCTTCACTTTTATTGTTTTACAGTGAGGTAATGTGGAGGTAACATCTGGTGCTGTAGCTTTGGCACACGTCGCCACAGCACAGGGCGTGGACCTGCTGCAGGGCGGGTTTACTGGTTGAGATAGCCAATGTTTTTTTTTTTTTTATACCGAGATACTCCCCATGCTTGTAAAAAGCTGTGTAGGTCATAGCTACAGTAATAATCCTTCAGGCTATAAAAAAAAAGCAGGGCACACAGCAAGAACTCAAGTTATTAATTACGGGGAACGACTGAAAGCCACCAGCCCACCATTGGGGACCTGGATCGACTCTAACAGGTGAGGCAGTGCCCTTGACGAGGTGGGCGGGACCAACCAATCAGCGAGGACATGGATGTGGGAAGCAGAAGCATGTACTGTCATACTGACCGGCTGTCACATTGTGCCGAGGAAAAGTGGGTGGGTGTGCGTCAAGCAGTTGTTCATTTCTTGGTTTCATCATCTGGAATAAGCCTCAAATCTTACGAGACTCTGACAGAACATCACTGTCTCTTCTATGCTTTCTTTTTTTGGCCTCTGGTGATGGGTGTGTTTTTGCCTTTGGTGACAGGCACTCACAATCAAAGGCCGTGTGTCAACCAAACTTTGTTGTCAGGCTGGTTGCGTCCGTGTCTGTCGGGGCCTCTCTTTTCTTTTGTCTGCAGCTTTCAGTGATCATGCTACAGGCCCAGGCCTCCCTTTCTCTGGCATATTAATCCATCAGGACTCCCAGAGCACTCTTCTTCTGTTCTGAAACCAAGACACAAACCCTCCTCATCGCACACCTGTTTACTGCTTTATTTACAATTGAGCTTGAAAGGCTTTCATTTGCTGGAAATTCCATTCATTGGCGAGTTTTCTTTTTACCTTTTAAGATATTTTTACCTCTTAAATCATAATATAAGACCATCATTTTTAAAACCTGGTGAGCATTTTGGGCATGAAAATCTGAATTTATAGCAATCAAAAATAGACAGCCTCCTAGAGGTCAGTTTTACACAAAGCACTAATGCTACCAACCAATCTGACAGGAGTAGTAGAAGTAGTAGTAGATTATTACCCACAAGTCATGTTCTTCAGTCATTCCTCAGTTACATTTCATGTAATTACTGTCATTTTGCCATTTGTGTAACCTTTAAGTCTAAATTGGGACTTTTACTCAGCATGTACCTCCCCGTGTTGTTGACTCTGTGTGGAGATGTCTAGCCTACTCAGCTGCTAATAAAGCCCAGCTGGCCTTCAGCGTGGAACCACACACACCACCTGGATGTACTCACAAACTCCATCTGGACACACAAACGCATGCAAGGAATGCATGCATGGACATGTACAGATGCAGGTGCACGAGGAACTCAAGAAATACACACAGGCAGGGGGGCGCGAGTGGACCCTGTGTTTCTGGAGGATGTATCCGGGATGTCAAACTGGTTGGGCTTCGAGACAGAAGACGATGAAACGAAGGGACAACACTGTTCATGTAAAGCCGAGTAGAACTTTATTCACTGTTACGATCAGGAGCTAGAACCACCGCCTCGGGGGTCAAGTCGCAGTTTACATCCATGTAATAATGTAATGTGATGAACCACGCCTCCCACCCCATGCAGGACACCCTGGCAGCTCTGCACAGCTCCTTCAGCCACCGGCTGATTCACCCCCGGTGTGTGAAGGAGAGGTACCGCAAGTCCTTCCTCCCTGCTGCTGTCAGGCTGCACAACAAGCTGACCTCCCAGTAGCCCACAAACATTCTGGACTCTCAATACTTGAACACTTTTATCACTCTGGTCACTTTAATCCATTCTGGTGCAATATTTTGTAATATTTTGTAATTTGTATATTCAATATTCTACTGTACATTCAATTTCTTCTTTACTGTTTTATTTTATTATGTTTATTACTGTTTATTTATATTACTTGTTTTTTTATCTTTACGTACTGAGCAATGCTGCTGTAATCCTGTAATTTCCTCACTTCGGGACTAATAAAGGATTATCTTATCTTATCTTATCCCAAATTTCATCACTTCATCATTTTATCCACGTAGAAATTTGAGTGACGTCATAATTACCATATTAATTAATTTGGTTATGGCCAAAACATAAATTTTTTTCCGATGGCACAGTGACCTTTGACCACTAAAATAACATCAGTACATCCTTGAGCCCAAGGGGACATTTGTGCCAAATTTGAAGCAATTCCAAACAGTGTTTCCTGAAATACCGCAACACAATATTTGCGACTCATTTTCTCATGAAAACAATATGCATTGCAGATGCATGTGTTTATGTGTTAGTGTGGATTTGTGTGGCTGACAGTTGTCCCCACTAAAGTCCCTCCATCTCTCTTTCCAGAGAGGACGTTCTGACCTCGTTTCCACAGCGGCTGAATCTTCAAGACAAGCAGCCTCTTCACTTCCCACAATCCCTCGTGTTATGAACCGCTGACTCCCACGAACCCAGGAGGGGCGTCATAGCCGGAGATGTCTTTTTTAGATTAATCCTCTCACGTGATTGTGAAGTTCCTGTGTTCAGTATGAGGAAAGAAATATCGCAATTTGCAATTGGCATTTCATAACAATTGTTTACTTAAACATATTATTTTTAAAGAAATGTTATGACTCCGTTTCAACATTGACAAAGGCAGCGCAGACCAGATCCACTCCTTTCGTTCTTTACCCGTCACAATAAAAGTCCTAGCGAACTCAGAGCTTAAAGGAAACTCAATGACACAGCTTAGAGTAGCTTATAGACTTGAGAACACTTGACCTCAGACAGACTGCCGGACGCTGCTCCGGGTCAATAGGATCCTGGTAGTTGATCCTCTGCCTGTGAGAATCCATTCAAACCTTCTATTGGAAAGGTGTCGTCGCGAACATGCAGAATATTTGCACGCTCATTTAACATTTTTCGTTCCGTCAGTTGGTCACACCCCAAGGGGGAAACGTATTGCCTTTCCCACAGGCCTTTCCGATTATTATACCCTGACATCACAGTTCTGTGGATGGACCATACTATTCTGAACATCCTTCACCCTGTGGGAAACACTTGCAGCCTAATAAAGACGAGCTATGAAACTCTCTCCATCCGTCTCACACGTGAGCGTCCGCAGGGAAATCGCAGCGCAGTCATTGGAAGACTTACCTGGTCATCATGTTCTCCTGACTTTATATTGCTGTCTCTAAATTTTGATTGCATCCTACATCAACTCGCTGGTTGACGTGTCTTGATGTGCACTACAAAGCTGAGGCTACAAAGAGAACCCAGATGAGGTGGTGAGATTGAATGCAGACCTGCTGTGTCCGTGTGTTTTATTATCATATGTAGTTCCCCCCTCTGCACAATAAACCTTATGTCTGCGTGAGTAGGCTCTTTACACTGTGTGCGTGCATTACAATGTGTACGCAGACAGGAACCCTGCGCGGTCTGGTTTCATGTGGATGGTACATCTATCATCATAACAACTGGCGAGAATAGCTCGTTAAATTATGGGATGCAATAAAGTTAATGAGGAAAATAGCACAAGGGACACATGGTGTGTGTATTTGTGTGTGTGTGTGTGTGTGTGTGTGACTGCAGTGAGAGAAAGCTCTGTAGATGTACTCTATGTCAGAGCACAGAGGAGTACTGGTGAGCTGTGTGGGCCAGTGATGCATCACTTTTTCACTGTGGTGTGATTACTTTTACCATTTTGATACTTGTGGCAGGCTTCCCTCCTACCCGAGGATACGTGGCTCGCATAGACATCTCAGACACAGCAGGTACCGGTTTCAAAGGTGCTTTATTGCAGGTTCTAAACGTGATGACTTCCCTGGCTACGGCTCCCTGCCGCTCACACCTCCGCTGCCCCCCTTACGTGCCAACCCAGCCGGCTTAAATAGCCCGGCCCACTCATTCGCCACAGCTGCGTCCTGTCAGACGCAGCTGTTCTGAGTGTTTCCCTCTCTCTCTCCCGGGCCGTCGGCGCGCTAGCCACGCCCCCGCCCCACATACCCCCACCGCCCAACTTAGGCCGGGGAGCCGCCGGTCTAACCAACTCCCCCCCCCCTCCCTCCCACCGGGAGCGAGGGAGGAAGTCAGCCCCGACCATCCGCATCCCCGACCTATGGACCACCATGGAATGAACTTTGCGTTTCCGCCAGATGCCAACGGGTGGTCCGGGCGTCGGCATCCTCCATCCGTGGGGGTCCGGGCGCGGGACGTGGCCCGGACGGCGTGCGGTCAGGCGCCCTGGGAGGTCACCCCTCCCCTCTGCTCCCGGGCCACAACCGGCCGCCGTCCGACGCGCCAGCCTACGACACAAGAGAGAGAGGAAAAAATTAGGGAACAACACACACCGCCGAGGCCAATAGTTCCTGGTGCCCGTCTGCCCCTCGGCCCTCGGCGCGGGCCCTCGCCGCTTGCTCGGCCTTCAGCCGCCGGCCCAGCTGCCGGATGGTGTCTTTGTCCCGGCGCCGGTCGTGTACGGCCCAGCGCAGCTCGCCCCGCAGTCGCTCATTCTCCCTCCTCAGCCGTCCTGCTTCGGCTTGCCGACCGCTGGTCGGACTCCTCCAGGCAGCCCGCCGGTGCTCCCACGGCGCCCGCTCCTCTTCTTGGACGAGGGCTACCAGCTGGCTCCGCTGGCCCGCCCCGTCCCTCCGGCCGGCCCGCGCCCGCTGCCGGCACCGCCTCTTCCGCCACCACCTCCGGGCCGGGGCTGGCGGGCCGGCAACTCGCAGCCCCTGATCGACCTCCATAATGGGGCAGTCCAACTGGACGTGCCCCAGCTGGCCGCATGTCCAACATACCGGCCCCTCGGTCCGCGGGGCCCCCCTCGGGCCCGGCCACTCGTGGTCGTTACTCCCGGGGGACGTTGCCGGGTCCGGTGCCACCGGTCCTGGTTCCGGCCAGGGGTCCCAGCGCCCCCGCGTCGGCCACGCCGTGGTCCAGTCCGCGGGCCCTGGAGTCGGTGTCCGCCGTCTCCGTCGTCACTCAGGTCCCTGTCGTGGTCCCCCCTTGGCGGTCGGTGGGGACGATCTCCTCCGCACCGCCGGGCCCGGTTCCGTCCGGGTTGGCGCCTCGCAAGGCGTCGACGTTGGGCTCTTCCGGGCCCGCGGCGCTGGCCTCCTCTGGGCCCTCGGGACCGGCCCCTCGAAGGCGTCGGGGGTCTGGCTCGCCGCGTCCTTCCGCGGCGCGGCGTCTGTCTCCACCGCCGCGTCTTTCCGGGGTGGGGCCCCGGGCTGGGCCGGATCTGCCGGCTCCTCGGGCTGGTCCTCCCTCAGGTAATCCTCGGCGAGGGTGGCTGCGGCCAGCAGCGACGCCGGCTGGCGTCCCTGGACCCACGCAGCCATCCGCGTCGGCAGTCCCTCCATGAACTGCTCCAGGGCCACCAGCTCCAGCGCCTCCTCGACGGTCCCGCTGCCCTCCGGCCGCAGCCACCGTCCCGCCCCCCGCCGCACTTCCCGTGCGAACAGGTAGGGTAGGGCCCCGGGCCCCAGCCGAAGCGTGCGGAACCACTTCCGGGATTCCTCCGCCGTCTCCTCCTGGACGCCGGCCCCTTCGGGGTCCGGCTCCGCTGCCCCCGGTGCTGCCGCTGCCGCGGCCCCGGCGCCGCGCCGCTTCCGGGTCTTCCCCCGGCGTCCCGTCGGCTCCGCCCCCTGGCCGAGCGCCGTTACGACGCCCACCAGCTGGCTTCGGACCGGCCATGCCGGCGCGCGATCCTCCGGCCGCTGCGCTTGCCCCGCCAGCCACTCCTCGAAGGTCTGCTCGCCCTGCCCCACGTTGGGCTCCACTGTGGCAGGCTTCCCTCCTACCCGAGGATACGTGGCTCGCATAGACATCTCAGACACAGCAGGTACCGGTTTCAAAGGTGCTTTATTGCAGGTTCTAAACGTGATGACTTCCCTGGCTACGGCTCCCTGCCGCTCACACCTCCGCTGCCCCCCTTACGTGCCAACCCAGCCGGCTTAAATAGCCCGGCCCACTCATTCGCCACAGCTGCGTCCTGTCAGACGCAGCTGTTCTGAGTGTTTCCCTCTCTCTCTCCCGGGCCGTCGGCGCGCTAGCCACGCCCCCGCCCCACAATACTATAATCAATTACTATTACTATTTTCAAATCAATAATTCAATTAGAGTTACTTATTCTATAATGATTATTCACTTATTCAAACCGCGATGCTCTACGTTCCCGTGGCGGGTTATCGATACGCTTCTTACACGCATGGCGTTCTTTCTACACTTCTGTTTTCACAGAAAGTTAAGACCACTTAAGAAAAGAACATGGTCGACGTTTACCCGTCTGAGTCACTACAGCGTAACTGGCCGACGTGACAAAATGTCAAAGTTTACGTTTAATTTTGCACAGGACATGAACAGTGGCCTCCTACCTGAAAGTCCCACACTTTGTTTGAGTCCTCCGGCTCCCCTCTGACCCGCCGTGTGAACTATTTTGCTCTTTATGAAACGTCAGTATCATCCCTGCACCCTCCAGTTCCCACGAAGCAAAGCACACGCAGCTGACTAACTCGCACACACACACACACACACACACACACACACACACAATCTTCATCTGGAGAAAGTCTGCCTCCACCAGGGACATCTGGAGCTGAGTCCAGCGTGAGTGGGCCACACAGCAGGTGGGCAGCCCCTGGTCCTGGAGAAGCTCTGGAGATGCTGTCATGTTTTCCAGGCAGCTGGAGCAGGAATGGGGAGGCGGGCTACTAACCAGCAGGAAACAAACAGATGCCAAATTGAGGACGGAATGAAAAACGCACAAGTGCATGCGTGTGTGTCTCTGTGTGTGAGGAAATGGGAACCGTTTTACGAACCAGGTGGATTCCTGAGTCCCATTGCCTGTGTTCTGCTGAGGGAAGACATATAATCATATTGGATCTTTAGAAAAAAAGGCATATAAATAATTTATATCCAGAATCAACAACATCAATAATCATTGATGACATTTAGAATCGCCACCTTAACGCGGTGAAGGAGTTTGAGTGGCTCAATGATCCTGGGAGCTATGTTGTCCGGGGCATCTGCCCCTGGTAGGGTCTCCCAAGGCAAACAGGTCTTGGGGGAGAGCCCAGACTAAGAGCGGTTCAAAAAACCCTGATGATAAGCAGCCCTAGGACTGAAGTTACCTCGCCCGGACCAGGGAAACCGGGGCACCCTCCCGGAGCCAGACCCGGGAGGCGAGCTCGTCGGCGAGCGTCTGGTGGCCGGGCTTTCGCCCATGGGGCCCGGTCGGGCTCAGCCCGAAGAAACACCATGGTGCAGCCACCCTGTGGACCCACCACCCGCAGGGACAGACATCGGGGTCGGGTGCTATGTAGACCGGGCGGCGGGCCGGGCAGGGGGCCTGGGCGAGCCGATCGCCAGCGACATAGACTAGCTTTAGGGACGTGGAACGTCACCTCGCTAGCGGGGAAGGAGCCGGAGCTGGTGGGGGAGGTGGAGCGATACCAGCTAGATATAGTTGGGCTCACCTCCACGCACAGCGCTGGCTCTGGAACCAAACTCCTGGAGAAGGGTTGGACTTTGTTCTTTTCTGGAGTCGCCCAGGGTGAGAGGCGCCGGGCGGGAGTGGGCATACTCACGAGTCCCCGGCTGAGCACCGCCGTGTTGGAGTTTTCCCCGGAGAACGAGAGGGTCGCCTCCCTGCGCCTACGAGTTGCGGGGAGTAAGGCTCTGACTGTTGTTTGTGCTTATGCACCAAACAGCATTTCGGAGTATCCGGCCTTCTTGGAGTTGGTGGGAGGGGTCCTGGAAAGGGCGCCGCCTGCCGACTCCATAGTTCTCCTGGGAGACTTCAACGCTCACGTGGGCGACGACAGAGAAACCTGGCGGGGAGTGATTGGGAGGAACGGCTTGCCTGATCTGAACCCGAGCGGTGTTTCGTTGTTGGACTTCTGTGCTAGCCACAGTTTGTCCATAACAAACACCATGTTTGAACATAAAGTGGCTCATAAGTGTACCTGGTACCAGAACACCTTAGGCCGGAGATCAATGATCGACTTCGTAATCGTATCATCTGATCTGCGGCCGTATGTTTTGGACACTCGGGTGAAGAGAGGAGCAGAGCTGTCAACTGATCACCACCTGGTGGTGAGTTGGATCAGATGGCGGGGGAGTCGGCCAGAAAGACCTGGCAAGCCCAAACGTGTAGTGAGGGTGAACTGGGAACGTCTGGCGGAGGATCCTGTCCGGGAGGTCTTCAACTCCCACCTCCGGAAGGACTTCTCACACATCCCGAGGGAGGTTGGGGACATGGAATCCGAGTGGATCATGTTCAAAGCCTCTATTGTGGACGCGGCCGCTAGGAGCTGTGGTCGCAAGGTCATCGGTGCCTGTCGTGGCGGCAACCCGAGAACCCGGTGGTGGACACCGGGGGTGAGGGAAGCCGTCAAGCTGAAGAAGGAGGCCTTTCGGGCTTGGTTGGCCCAGGGGTCTCCTGAAGCAGCTGACAGGTACAGGCAGGCCAGAAGGACTGCAGCTGCGGTGGTCACGGATGCTAAAACTCGGGCATGGGAGGAGTTCGGGGAGGCCATGGAGAAGGACTTTCGGTTGGCCTCAAGGAGGTTCTGGCAAACCATCCGACGACTCAGGAAGGGAAAGCAGGGCCTTCCCCAGGCTGTTATCAGTGGGGGAGGGGGGCTGCTGACCCAGACAGAGGATATCGTCGGGCGGTGGAAGGAGCACTTTGAGGAACTCCTAAACCCGGTCAACATGTCCCCTGAACAGGGGGCAGCGCCTGAAGACTTGGGGTTGGATGAACCCATATCCCTGGCAGAGGCCACTAAGGTAGTCAAAAAGCTCCTTGGTGGCAAGGCGCCGGGGGTGGATGAAATCCGCCCTGAGATGCTGAAGGCGCTGGACTTTGTTGGGCTGTCTTGGCTGACACGCCTCTTCAATGTCGCATGGGGGTCGGGCACAGTGCCCATGGACTGGCAGACCGGGGTGGTGGTTCCCATCTTCAAGAAGGGGGACCGGAGAGTGTGCTCGAATTATCGGGGTATCACACTACTCAGCCTCCCGGGAAAAGCTTATGCCAGGGTGCTGGAACGGAGGCTCCGACCGTTTGTCGAACCTCGGATTCAAGAAGAACAGTGCGGGTTTCGTCCTGGTCGTGGAACAGTGGACCAGCTCTTTACCCTTGCAAGGATACTGGAGGGGTCCTGGGAGTTTGCCCAACCAGTCTACATGTGCTTTGTGGACTTGGAGAAGGCTTTCGACCGGGTCCCTCGGGGCTTTTTGTGGGGGGTGCTGCGGGAGTATGGTGTGCCGGACCCGTTGCAACGGGCCATCCGGTCTCTGTACGCCTGCAGTAGGAGCTGTGTTCGTATCCTCGGCAGTAAGTCAGATACGTTCCCGGTGGGTGTTGGCCTCCGCCAGGGCTGCCCTTTATCACCGGTCCTGTTCGTGACTTTCATGGACAGGATATCTAGGCGCAGCCGTGGGGCGGAGAATGTCAGGTTCGGGGATCTCAGGATAGCCTCTCTGCTGTTTGCAGATGATGTGGTCCTGTTTGCCTCCTCGGACCATGACCTCCAGCATTCACTGGGGCGTTTTGCAGCCGAGTGTGAAGCGGCGGGGATGAGAGTCAGCACCACGAAATCTGAGGCCATGGTGCTCTGCCGGAAACCGGTGGATTGCTCCCTCCGGGTGGGGACAGAGTGCCTACCACAAGCGAAGGAGTTCAAGTATCTCGGGGTCTTGTTCACGAGTGAGGGTAAAATGGAGCGGGAGATCGACAGGCGTATCGGTGCGGCTGCAGCAGTAAAACAGGCGTTGCACCGGGCCGTCTTGGTGAAGAAGGAGCTGAGCCGAAAGGCAAAGCTCTCAATTTACTGGTCGGTCTACGTCCCAACCCTCACCTATGGTCACGAGCTTTGGATCGTGTCCGAAAGAACGAGGTCGCGGATACAAGCGGCCGAAATGAGTTTCCTCCGTAGAGTGGCCGGGCTCAGCCTTAGAGATAGGGTAAGGAGCTCGGACATCAGGAGGGAGCTTGAAGTCGAGCCGCTACTCCTTCGTGTCGAAAGGAGTCAGCTGAGGTGGTTCGGGCATCTAATTAGGATGCCTCCAGGACGCCTCCCTTTAGAGGTTTTCCAGGCACGTCCAACTGGTAGGAGGCCCCGGGGAAGACCCAGCACACGCTGGAGGGATTATATCTCCCAGCTGGCCTGGGAACGCCTCGGGATCCCCCAGAATGAGCTGGTAGATGTTGCGGATGGAGAGAGGTCTGGGTCAGCCTGCTTGACCTGCTGCCTCCGCGACCCGACCCCGGATAAGCGGTGGAAAATGGATGGATGGATGGACATTTAGGACGAGGACTCTTGAGCAAGAGCACTCCAACGGGGTAAATAGCTGCAGCTGGGTTTAACAACCCTGTTGGACACGAGACAAGTTCCCTTGGCTCTTAAAGTCCTTGTTTACATACAAAGGGTTTATCCACTTTCATTTAAAGGAATAGTGTAGTCCAACATGTTGGTAAATACAATAGTTGACGTGCTTCCCGTGAGATAGATAAGAAGATGTATACCTGGAGGCTTTAAGCATCCAGCCAGTAGGACAATAAAAAGCCAAATACGACTCTTAGCACCTGTACATATCAGTAGTTCACTAAATGTATCTGCTTTAATCTGTACACAAACCCGGAGTGTAAAAACAACACAGTGTGGGCTTGTTGTTTGCCTCAAAATATTTAAATGGAATTATGTTATTCTCCGGTAAAGAGAGTTTTATTCTGTTCAGTTATATTAAATATGTAAAAGAGGGAGCCGTAAACAGAAATTCATCGGATCAGATGTGATTGTGGGCGACTAGCTAAGCCCTCCCATCACATAAACTACTCGAAGAGGGGTTTGGATGTCAGTTGACAAAAACGTTATATTCCCAATATATGGGATGTAATGTATTATTCTCCTCCCTCTCTTCCTGCTGATGGAATACTGATAGAAAAAGAGGCGCCGAGGGAGGGTAGAAGTCATGTACATGCCCTCTTTCGAATGATCCAGTCAAATTTATGGATTTGATTTGAAAACATAATTCTGTTCTTGTATGAACATACATTGTGTTAATTAGTGAACCTTAAGGTTCAAGGCTTCAATCATTATTGTTCAACAGCGTCCCCATTTTTCCCCACAAAAACAAAAAAAAAACAGAAACATCTCGATGGCGGAGGGTGAATCCAGGAGCCCCACAGCCGGAGGAAAGAAGCTGCTCTGAAGTCTGGTGGCAGGCAGCTGATACTTCTGTCTGTGTTCCCAGGCGGCAGCAGGGTGAACAGGTTGTGGCTGTTTTTACCATCCTTTGAGCTCTTCTCAGGCTCCTCTTGTCACCAGCATGAGGCTCGGTAGATGGGTACCAGCGATGTTCTTTCATCACCCTCCTGTCTGGGCCGTGCACATCACATGTCAGTGTGTATGCAATGGCCGACTGTGGCTCAGAAGATCGGTGGTTTGATCCCCGCCTCCTCAACACTCAACCCCAAATTACTCCCGGTGTGAATGTTTGGTTGGGCCTGATGGGCAGGTGGCACCTTGCATGGTAGTCCCTGCCATTGTGCACTGTACCATTCCTATAAGTCCAATGACATTTCCCATCCTTGAGAAATTCAGCTTTATGATTACGCTAATTTCATGTCTGTTGACCATGTTAGGTTGTTTGTGATGCTGGTTCCTAGGAACATAAAATTCTTCTCTTGCTCCATTGAGATAACGTCTTTGAATAATTGATTTTCTAAAATCTTAATCAGCTTCTTGGTTTTCCTGACGTTGATCAGTCAGTTGTTCTCGGAGCACCACTCTGTAAGGTCGTTGATTTCCTCTCGAGAGGAAGTCTCATTGTTGCTTGTAATCTGGCCGATCACGGTGGTGTCATCTGCAAACTGGGCTAGCAGGTGTGTGTGTGCAGCGTGAACAGGAGGGGGCTGAGCGCACAGCCCTGGGGGGCTCCGGTGTTCAACACTAGAGTGGAGGAGGGGTGGCCGCCTGGGGTCTGTTTGTGAGGAAGTCTGATAACCAGCTGCAGAGTGAGGCACTCGAGCACACAGTGCTGAGTTTGGTAATCACTTTCAAGGGGGAGACTGTGCTGAAGGATGAGCTGAAATCAACAAACAACATTCTGATACAGGTGTTGTTATTTGCAAGATGTGTGAGGGCTGAGTGAAGGAGACAAGGTATCTATATTTTTTCTAACTTTGGAGAGAGCTAGGCTAGCTGTTGGTCCCGCCTCTTTATGCCAAGGAGATGCGACCCCCTCGGCTCCAGCTCCGGACTTAAAGCCCAAACACAAGAGAGGCATTGAACTTCTCATCTAACTCACGACAAGAAAGCAAATGCCGTTCTCGTCCTTTTATTTTTTGGATTGTATGTAGCTACTGCTTTGCGGCACGAGGCAAGAGAGGATGCAACACAGGAAGAAGTATTGCACTTTCAGCATAAATAGATCCAAGTACCAACATCCAGTTCTCAGAAGCAATGTGGTCCAAAGAGAAACATTAGCATAAACATACTGCTTGCCATAACATAGTAATTATTTGGAGCACAGCCTCATTTGTTAATGCTGATTGAAGCAAGTTATCCAAACTAATTAGGGAAGCTTAATGCCACAGGTAGCTCATTAAATATGGCTGCTTTATCATCGGCCTCTTTCTAAAACAATGCCTTCTTCCTCAGTCTTTCACATGCAACAGTCAAGCGCTCACCGTCATCCCTCTACATCTCAGCTCCCATTCTCCCCATTTTCATCTTCTTTTTTTTTTAAAGACAGATCACTTCTCAGCTCGCTTCATCTACCGATATCACTCCTGCTTATTCATCGTGCTGTCGAAGCGAGTCTGTTCTGTCTTTGTTTTTCAGCTTCTCCGTCAGATCCCGCCGGGGGCCAGAAGGATTCCTGTGATAGCGCCCTCAAAGTTAAGATACACCGGCGCACTGACACACATGAAAGGGAGAGAAGGGAGTCAGCGAGAGAGACGGGGAGCGTCTCGACTGGGCGAGAGACTCGAAGCTCCCAGCTGGCAGTTCAGTTTCAATTTGCTTGATTTAAATTGTTAAGCATAAGATGGCAAATTACAACATCGGCAAAAACTGTATTCTCTTTGAGGAATGTTTTTATCGACTGGAAATGAAAGTTAATGGAGTCTGCTTTTTGAATCCCCATTTCCTGGCTCTTAATTGAACGAAAAAGGGCCTCCGTCTCATCTCAGCCCAGGGCAATGGCTTCGCTTTTCTTGCGCTCCTGCCGGCTGAGTAGGCTGCTTGTCCATCTGCAGTCTGACTGCGAGACTGTTGAACAGGCTGACGGGGTTAATAACGGGCTCGGGGGTGTCCGGTGTGGCTTCAGCAAGACGTCACGTAAAAGTGGGCAAACAGAAAGTCTGTCATTACATTCAGATTCAGACTTTAATAATTGTCTGTCTTGCTTCTTGCTTCTGTCTAAACTATAAATTTGGACAGAAACGTGTGACGTTGCATGTGTTACCATGGCAATGGTAGGCCATATCAGTTGCCACGGGGCAAAGGGTCGTGTTGCTTTGCTTTCATCGTTTCCAACAGCTGAAAACAATTATATCTGTGAGTCTGGGAGCTATAAACAACATTAGGCTCATGTTTCAGGCTGTACAATGTTCCTAAACACTATCGTTCATTTAGAGCTCATTATCTTTGATAAATCACTGCTCTTGAAATCCATCTTACCCCTCTCTATTTCGAAGGCGTGACTTCACTATGTTGCACTCCTCTGGCTAATAATAATTGGAAAGTAAAGTGAGAGTCTTAATTGGGGCTCATATTTAAATGAACATCACATGGAGCTACCAGGATACATTTACAATTGTCAGGAAATACTGGAGCCTGGATTGTAGTCAGCTGAAGGAATTAATGTCTGAGCAAAGGCATCATCAAATATCCACTCTTCAAATACCCTACATTTTAACATCTCAGTTCATGGATGGCAGAACATCCGTTGACCATTCTGAGTCAGGCCCTTGCTGGCTGTCGGTCCCGCTGGCTTCTGGTTGGTTGAATGGCAGCAGTGTGACCGAGCCACCGCCTTGAGATCAGATACATGAACAGGGGAATACCAATCCATAAGCTGTGTTTTCTACAGCTGGAACACTAACACGTCTGTCCACAGCTATGAAACAGTCCGAGGGCAACGTCATGTAAAGTTCAGCTTTGAATACAGCTGTGTGTTTTAAACACTTTCTGGTATTGACTTTTTTAGATCACAATTGTGGAATTATTTGGCCTATTATCCATACAATGAAGCTGTAGCCATTGACCTGAGCTTCTATACTAATCATCAAGTATTACATTTAAAGTTTTACATTTAGAGAATAAGCTTTTTTGCTCTCTTGCCAAGCTTTCAGGCATTTGTGGACAATAAAGAATATTATTATGATTAGTTCAGCAGCAGAGAGAAAAACTACGTCTGACTCATGTCCAAAGATATCCGCCTTTACTGCAGCAACACCAAGCCGGTTCACTGGTGTCTCTAATTGTAGTGTACAATGTAATTTACTTAAAAAACAACTAATTAAGAGTCTTACATTTGTTACAATTTATAATTATTATGTACATTGATTATATGAAATCATAACAGAGAGGGTGAGGTGGATGCTGAGAGCAGAGATCTATCAGGAACAAGAAGAACTGCAGTGGAGTTTGAGACTGATAATGCTGCAGTTTTGAAAGTCCTTTTGCCAACGGCTCATTTGGCTCAAGAACAAAACGTTTAGCTAAAATACATGCAGAGACAACGATATGAGCCTCTGCAAAAATACAATATCACCAGCAATTAGATTATAGTATTGTATTACAATACAAGGTAGTAAAATAGTCAGACTCAGATGCAGTGGAGAACAAGTGAAACAAAGGGAGGGATGCATCGGCACCAGATGTGAAAATTAGAAGAGTCGCCACAACAAGAACATCTCTGCCACCCCGGTTATTCTCTGCTGCATGTGTTTACTATTTGTTTGGTGCTGTCTTGTTATTTCATCTGGCTCAGGAATGCAGACAGATAGGAGGAGGTTTGCAACCACCTCTGTTTTGGCCACTGACGGGTGATGCACACACACACACACACACACACACACACATACACATACACAGCTCGGTAGATTTATTGGGCCATTTACCGTGCCAGTCGTCCGTCTGTCTGCTCCTCATCTATTCTTGTCATGCAGCTGCGTAGGTGTGGATTAAACCTCTTCCTGGATGATGCACACCCCAAGTACTTTTCACTTAATGAGACAGATTCCATTTAAATGTTACTAGACCTCGGCCGGATACATCGTGAACGGAGGGGTCATGTTCTGCGTGGAGTAACCACTGCACATGCAGAAGCAAACCAGAGACAATTCATGGGAAATTGTGTTCCAGCTGGGTTCCCCTGGGGGCACAGGGGGCTATAAGAGGCACTGTCTGCTGCAGGACCTCTTCTACGTCGTGTGTGATTTCTCCATCTGCGTACGATCTAGTGCAGTGGAAGCAGTGATCCCATGCAAAGCGGCGTTCGAGTCTTCGAGCTCCGAGACTCACGCAAAAAAGGTGTGGCAATTTTGCTGCAGAGGGAGGGGCGCCACAATAGGAAAGGTCACGTTGTGTCGGAGCAACATCTTCATGCACTCAACAAGAAATACAAAGGGAGAGGGCGAAGTTAAGAATGTCAAAAATGAGCCTGAGGATGTAATGAAGTGAGACATCAAACCACTGGCAGACAAGACGTGTGTGTGTGTGTGTGTGTGTGTGTGTGAGGAGTGTGGGGTGGGGGGTATGGGGGGAGGAGGAGGGGGGGGGGGGGGGGGGGGGGACTGTCTCATCAGGGGAATTACAATGAACCCTACATCCCTTAGGACATGGGATGTTGTGTACACAATGGCTTTGAGGGACTTTCTGTCTCTTGTATTGGCTTTGAGCTCATGTGATGTCATGTTTGCCCTGCTGGCTACAAATTGTCTGACAGTAAAAAAAAAAGAAATATATATATATATATATATATATATAGAGAGAGAGAGAGATACAGATATATATATAGGAATGTATGTTTCAGAAACTACTGGTATACTGGTGTCTCTGACTTCACTGTGAAACAAGAAAGTTTTTGAAAGACGATCTTGCCGGTACGAAGACTCCTCCGTATGAATAATTCTGTCTGGTTCTCCCTGCTTCTCTGTGAGGTAACTTACACACAGGACAAGGAAAATGTAGTTGTGCAGCTTCTCCCTGTACAATGAGCTGCCATGGAGGCCGCTCTCATGCCATGCTGAGGATTTGAAGAAATTTGAAACACTTGTTCGACATTGGCCCTTCATTTGTCACAATTCAGACGTTGATAGGAATCACGATTAGGGCGTGACGAAGACGGGCTGAGGAAGACAGCTTCGCCTAAATCCATCCATCCATCCATTTTCCACCGCTTATCCGGGGTCGGGTCGCGGAGGCAGCAGGTCAAGCAGGCCGACCCAGACTTCTCTCTCACCCGCAACATCTACCAGCTCATTCTGGGGGATCCCAAGGCGTTCCCAGGCCAGCTGGGAGATATAATCCCTCCAGCGTGTCCTGGGTCTTCCCCGGGGCCTCCTACCAGATGGACGTGCCTGGAAAACCTCTAAAGGGAGGCGTCCTGGAGGCATCCTAATTAGATGCCCGAACCACCTCAGCTGACTCCTTTCGACACGAAGGAGTAGCGGCTCGACTTCAAGCTCCCTCCTGATGTCCGAGCTCCTTACCCTATCTCTAAATTCGCCTAAATGTATCTGCTTTTTAAGATTCATTTAGGGATTTTAACATAATAATAATAATAATAATAATAAATTGAATTTATATAGCGCTTTTCATGGACTCAAAGTCGCTTTACAGGGAGCAAGATTAGAAGGTAAAGCAAAACTGGACGATACAAGACAAAACAAAACAAAGCAAAAGAAAACAGGACAAAGCAGAACATGATACAGTCAATAGGGGGCTACTGATAGGCAGAGGTGAAGAGATGGGTCTTGAGGCGGGACTGGAAGACGGTGAGGGACTCAGAGGTGCGGATCTCTTGGGGGAGGGAGTTCCAGAGCCTGGGAGCTGCCCTGGAGAAGGCTCTGTCCCCAAAACTGCGGAGTTTGGATTTGTGGATGCAGAGGAGACCGGCTGAGGTGGATCTGAGGGACCGTGAGGGTTGGTAGGGGGACAGGAGGTCAGTGAGGTATGAGGGGGCCAGATGGTGGATGGCTTTGTAGGTGAGGACCAGGATTTTGTAGGTGATCCGGTGGGGGATAGGAAGCCAGTGAAGTTGTTTTAGGACTGGAGTGATGTGGTGCCAAGATTTGGAGCGGGTGATGAGTCGGGCAGCTGCGTTCTGGACCAGTTGGAGGCGGTTGATATTGGTAGAGCTGATGCCGAGGAGAAGTGAGTTACAGTAGTCCAGTCGGGAAGAGATGAAGGCGTGAATGAGTCTTTCAGCCGCGGGGGGTGTGAGAGAGGGTCTGATTTTAGCGATGTTGCGGAGGTAGAAGAAGGAGGTTTTGATGACATGGCGGATGTGGGGCTCAAGGGAGAGGGTGGAATCAAAGATCACGCCAAGGTTTCGGGCCTGGGGAGATGGGGAGACAATGGTGCCGTCAATGGTGAGAGTGGGGTTATTGGTTTTGCTGAGTGTGGATTTGGAGCCAATGAGAAGGAATTCTGTTTTATCACTGTTGAGTTTGAGGAAGTTGTGTTGCATCCAGATTTTAATAGCTGACAGGCAGGAGTTGATGTGGGAGAGGGGAGGGTCGAGGGGGGATTTGGTGCTAAGGTAGATCTGGGTGTCATCAGCGTAACAGTGGAAGTCCAGGTTGAAGTGGCGGAGTATCTGACCAAGGGGGAGGATGTAGATGATGAAGAGGAGGGGGCCGAGTACGGAGCCTTGGGGAACGCCTTGAGTGACTGTGGCTGTGGCAGAGGTGTGATTATGAAGAGAGATGAAGTGTGATCTGTTGGAGAGGTAGGAGTGGAGCCAGCTGAGTGCAGTACCTTCGATACCAAGGTCTTTGAGTCTGGTGAGCAGAATGTTATGGCTCACGGTATCGAAGGCTGCACTCAGGTCAAGGAGTATGAGGATGTTGAGGGAACCGGTGTCAGCAGAGGTGAGGAGGTCGTTGAGGACTTTCAGAAGAGCGGTTTCTGTGCTATGGAGAGGGCGAAAACCAGATTGGAGGGGTTCAAATAGGTTATTGGTATGAAGATGGGATTGTAGCTGTGAGGCGACTATACGTTCCAGGGTTTTAGACAGAAAAGGGAGGTTGGATATTGGGCGGTAGTTGTTGAGGGAGGAGGGATCCAGACCAGGTTTTTTGAGGATTGGGGTGACAGCAGCGGTTTTGAAGGCAGAGGGGACAGTTCCAAGGGACAGTGAGGAGTTGAAGAGGTTTGTAAGGTAGGGGCATAGTACGGGGAGGCAGGACTTCAGGAGGGGAGTAGGGAGGGGGTCCAGGGAGCAGGTAGTGGGTTTGGAAGAGCTGATGAGTTTATAGATTTCAGGAACAGTGACCAGGTCAAACTCGGAGAGGAGGCAGTGTGGAGGAGGGGTCAGGAGGTCAGGAGAGATGGGGATAGGGGGGGCCGTGGTGGGCGATGGAGTAAATAGTGGGAGGTCAGATGCAGGGGATAGAGATTTGTAAATTATGTTGATTTTGTCAGTGAAGAAGTGGAGAAATGAGTTGCAGAGATCCGGAGTAGAGGTAGGGAGGGTGTTGGTCCGAGGATTGAGGAGGTTGTTCACTGTGGAGAAGAGGGTTCTAGGATTTTGGCAGGGGTCGGTGAGGATGGTGGAGAGGTAGTCAGATTTGGCAGCAGTGAGGGCATCTTTGTAGGTATTGAGGTGGAGTTTGTAGGCTTCATGATGGACTGTGAGTGATGATTTTTTTGTCAGACGTTCAAGTTGGCGGCCAGTTTGTTTCAGTTTCCGGAGTGTGGGTGTGTACCAGGGTGAAGAGGTGTTAAAGGTGACGTTTTTTGTTTTGAGGGGGGTCAGAGTGTCGAGGGAGGTACACAAGATGGAGTTGAGGTGGTTTGTGAGATCATCAGGGGAGGTGGTGGTTGAGTCCAGCTGGAGAGTGGTGGAGAGCAGGTCAGAGAGATGGTGAGGATCAATTGATTTGAGGTTGCGGAAGGTGATTTCTCTGATGAGGCGAGGGCGTGGGGTTGGAGAAGGGATGGTGAACCGTACCAGTTTATGATCAGACAGGGGGAAGAGGCATGGATGGAGGCCGAGCACTGGCTGGTTTGTGGAGCAGACCAGATCAAGGATGTGTCCTTTTTCGTGGGTGGGGAATGTGACATGTTGGATGAGAGTGAAGTTGTCCAGTAAAATGGTGAACTCTGATGAGAGCTTGCATGTGGGGGAGTCCATGTGGATGTTTAAGTCACCGAGTAGCAGCAGACGTGGAGAGAGAGATGAGGCCAGTGTGAGGAGTTCAGTAAAATCAGAGAGGAAGGAGGGATTTGGTTTAGGTGGCCGGTAGATGAGGATGACTGTCAAGGAGGAAAGAGCTTTGAAGGCGAGAAATTAAAACGATGATACTGAGGGGAGGGTAAGTTCTGCGATCTGGAAGTTCTGGTTGAAAATAACGTGGGAGATTTTAGACGCCCATCCGAAACCAAACGCAACCATAACCATAACTGTTAGAATAAGATAATCCTTTATTAGTCTCACAGTGAGGACAAACTGCAGTGTTACAGTAGCAAAGGGGATAGTGCAATAACAAGAAGTGTCATTTAACCCTTTAAGCCCCAGGCTTTAAAATAAACAGCAAGATATTATAAACAAGTAAACGGTAAAAAGCTAAATATCATAAACAAGACAGAATTTACATTATTGCCTTGATACTGCATACGTTTGGTAAGCATTAATAGTGTCAGTTTAATTAAACATCAACAACATAAAGCTTGTTCGTACCCAGCCTCACAAGGAATGTTGCATCATGAGGTTGATGTGTTGCATAGTCTTTTGTTGGTAATTACCTGTATGACTACAACTGTGATCTTTGAATACAGAGTGGGTTCAAATTCTGTCCTTAATCTTTGGGTTAATGTTTTATAGATTTGTCCTTCATTTATCTTTATCTCCAGTGTGAAGTCAGGATGGTCAGTTTGAGGATTCATCAGGAGTCAGGTAGTCATTCAAATCAAAATCAAATCAGTCAAATCTGAGCGTTTCTTTGCGAATCGATGATCACAAAACAATCAATGATCATCTATGAAGTTACTACTAGGCGGGAGGTGTCCTGTAGCGTTAGGGGGAAAACATTTGTGAATAAACAACTTGGAATGAGCTGGATGAGAGCGCAGTTTGTTGGCCAGAAATCTAAAACGATCGGCTAAAAGAGGCTAAATGGGTCGCGGGGAACTTGCTTCTCGACCCGTTGCTCACATTCTGACTGTTGACTCCTATGAGCCGGGTGCTAACAGCAGCTTTGAGGCTGTTAGCTTTAGGGTCTAATGTCGGGGGAGCCCACTCCTCTGTGGAAGGACTGCAGCTCACTGCTGTTGAGGAGACAGTTTAAATCTAGTTTCTAGTTGAGTCATCACTTTCCCCGAGCAAAGTATGTTTCCCTGTGGTGCTCAAACACAACAATGTAGTTTGAGCAAACAGTGAATTGATTAAGTTGCATTGGATGTGTATCTGAATTTCCAGCCTCCTTCCTGATTGAGGCAGACAACATGGATGAATGTATCTCTAAATCTTCTCTGGCCTTTCAGACCCATTAGGTCCACCCAAGATCGCTCTGTCTTCAGTTAGGTTCACTTATGGAAGAGCATATGCCGGTGGCAATGTTTTCTACCGTGCAGTTGGATATTCCATGAAGCTTTCTGGACTAGACAGATGGTTATGTGTGAGTCCACACTGCTGCTTTAGCCAGATGCTCTGCAGGTTGCATCAGGTGGAAGAGTCCACAAACCCAACGAGGACCATTTCATCTGAACACCTTCTGTGGTCGCACACAAGCAGCTGCTAGACACTGTGTCCAAATCCATTAAAGGAAACCTTGTAACTCCATTACACAGCATCTGTGAAAACCTCATGACCACACACACACTCTTTCTCTCTCTCTCTCTCACACACACACACACACACACACACACACGCACTTATTTCCTCACTCCACTGTCCTGTCACTCAGCTTTCCTTTTCTCCTTCTCTAAATACTCCTTGAAATCCCATATAGAGTTCCTGTATTTGATTTTTGACGATTAAACTCTTTTAACAAATGTCTGTCAACATTTTCAGGTTTTATATTAAGACATTTAAAATGTTTGGTGAGACTAATGTATGATTACAGGAGTTGTTCTTGTCGAAGGGACTCTGCTTCATGTACCTCTTCATACGACTGACGGCCTATTCTTCACATTATCCTCAAAGCTAAAACATCCACAGAGAATAACGACGTGACTCCACCTCGTCGTCAGCTACACCAGCATTTCATTCAGTCTTCACTGTCTTGGCTCAGTCTCGATGCTCCCCTCCACCCCGTCTCCAGGCACAGCAAGCAGCCGATTTCAGCACAAAAGCTCTGATACAACAATAGCACGCAACCTTTGTGGAACATTTCGCAGATGACAGACAGATATTTCTCTCAGGAAAACCGAAACAGAGCTGAGAGGAGAGAGGATATTGTCACTCACGCTTGTCAGGTGGCCAGAAACACCACTTCAAATGGATGCTGATGTGTGTTCCAATACATTTGGCATACTAACGATTTAAGGTCACGTGTCAGTTTGTGTGTGTGTGTGTGTGTGTGTGTGTGTGTGTGTGTGTGTGTGTGTGTGTGAAAAAAGTGCTTCATCCAGGTTTAAAGGACATGCATAGTAAATCTAGACGTGGGATTTCAATTATTTTTGCTGATCAGACCTCATATTACTGTTGTGGCTGTCAACAAGGACTTTGTGGATGAAATCAAACCTCTCTGTCCTCTCTTCTGAGTAAGCTGCTGAGTCACATAGTGAATGAATGAATCAAATTAAGAATTTTCACCTTTCATGTTTCCCACAGATTGCGTGCAGTAACCTTCCCATTAGAAGGTGAACAAGCCCTGCACATGGGATGCAGCCTGAGCCGGTTGGAGTGCGAGAGAAAGAGAAAGTTAGCCAAGGCATGAGGTCAGCCAATCTACGGCCTCTCTCCCCTGGCACAGAGCATTGTGGGAGGGGAGCCAGGATTCATGGTAAAAAGGATAGATATTTGTGCCTTAATCCTTGCTGCACTCTTTCCAGTAAAAAAACAAAAAAGAAGTGTGGGACATGATTTGTCAGGAACCTGGCGGCTTGATCTTGGAGCCATTTCTCACTGGGGCGCTGCTTCTTTTCATGTCCAAACATCTGCTATCACAAACAAAACACCAGTTCATTTTCAGCATTTACTCCTTGTGGATCTTGTCTGTGGCGGTATTGCAATGTTGTCAGTGAAGGACTCTCACAGCACCACAATATGTTTTAAATGGTGCTATCAATCTTTGTGTTTAAGTAGGCGTCCCTTTTTGTAGAAATGGTGGATGTGTCATTTTGAAATGAAACTCTTTAATTATTTAGAGACCAATTAGTCAAACCACATAGCCTGGAGCAAATGCAGTTGTATGGAAGTAAGCCGCGGTGATCCATGGGGGGATAGAGGTGCAGTGGATATGAATATACACATGCCATCATTACTGTATTGTACAGTTTTTGAGTTAAAGGTAAAGCGTCAATATTATTTCATAAGAATAAATGTGGGAAAAGGGAACAAAATGAGTTTGTGCATCTGATGAGAATTCTGTGTTGTGAAGTGTGTGTGTGTGTGTGTGTGTGTGTGTGTGTGTGTGTGTGTGTGATCTGTATTAGTATTTGATTTGTAGAAAGGTGTGGAGGTACAAATTCGTCACAACTACAAATTGCATAATTACTGTACTGTATTACTCATGTATTAATACATTATTAATTTAAATTTGAATTCTTATATAATACAAGCTGTTTCCTCATTCAATATACTTCCACTGGCTCTTCACTCCAATCCAGACAGAGTGCAAGTCTGAGTTCATTATGAAGATCCCAAAGGGGACATTGGTGGGCTCCCATCATCCAATCACGCCAACCAGGAAATGACTCAGTGTTACCAAGGGGACCAGCAGTCAGGGTCACTGAAGACAAGGGCACAGAGGACTGCTCTGACACATGCACGCGCACATGCACACCCCGCCCCCTAAGCAATATCTTTAAACAATTACAGATAAATGGTAGACAAATGGCTTTGTACTGATTGCCAGCTCTACTCACAGGACTCGCCTCGTCATACATGCAGAGATTTGAGTGGATTAGCAATGTCATGTTCCCCAACCTGCTTCAAGTCTTCCCTTTAATGAGGGAGCAAAGCCGCTATGTAATGAAAAACATCAACACAAGTGTCTTGATGTACATGAAGGGACAAACGAGTAGCACGTTGAGATAAGTTGAGAAAAGTCATGTGACTCTGTGACGTAGTAGCTTATCCTTAAAGGAGCTCTTGCTCTTAACACTGCGTTGGTCTACTACTTACATGCTACGATGCTACAACGTTATCAAGTTGTAGCATCGCAAACTATTGTGTGAAACGTGTCCTCGAGGTGGACAGTATGAACACAGCCTGGTGCGTGGTGACAAAGACTCCGAGGGCCACTGCACAAGCGTCGGGAATTGTCCTGGAAGTGAGACCAGGCTGGAATATGAATAAATAAATGATAGCCAATTTGTGAATTGAAACAACACCAACAACATAACTTGAAGAGGATAGGGTATGAAAATGATCAGTCAAAGTGTTAAATGTCAACTACGAAGTACTGCGCAGCACATATTGGTAATGAAGGACACTGCTGTTACATGTCTCAGTTTTCTCAAGGGAAACGTTACTCTCCATCTTATTTGTCCTCATCTTTGTTCATACACCCCCTTCTCTTTGTCCACTTATTCATCCATCCATCTCAATCTCTATCTGCAGTGTAGGTTGGTGTTCCTGTAATTACTGCCTCCTACTCCATCCGTCACGCTCACACACGCACACACACACACACAAACACACACACGCACACACAAGTCTGATGACAAACACAAGGCGTTTTACATTTCATTTCATTTTATTCGTGTCGCTTATCCCTATTTATGTAAATCACAGGGCTTCATCAGATTGGGTCTGCCTACCCGGCTCGACTTTGGCGATTGTCTTGTGTTTCAGAGGATTTCCATACGACTCGGGTAATTACATCTAGCTCCGCGGCCCACGCATTGGGGACATTGCGCCATGGGTGGCAGGGACTGACTGCAGTTCATTGAAAGGTCAATAAATAAACAGGCGTATCTTGTTTCGTGCAGCCCTGCTGCCTGCTCTGCTCATGCTACTATGTGTTAGTGTGACTGTGAAGAGTTGAGACCCATATTAAACCATGCTGAGCCTCTTTTAAGATCATTGATCAATTCCCAGGAGTCGAGTGCAGAGTGAAAGTCTCCATTATTGTTAGCAACCTTACGGTTGCAATGGGATTTCTTCCTCCTGATGGATCAATGACATGATTCAGTGGCTATTTATCACTTAGAGAGTGGACTAGAGGTGAACAGGACGAGGGTCAGAAGAGGATGACCTGCTGGAGAAATTCAATACTCACTTATTTTCTGCAGATAATAAAAGTAGTAAATAAAAATATGAGCTATAAGAGTGGGACCTCCGGACAGTGGTTTTAAGGCACACTGTTTGTTTATCCCAAAAGTAATATTTCATTGTATTTGAAATGTACAAATCTGAACATTATGTTATATATGGCATACGCACCATTTTTTTTCTCCTTTCCTATCTCATCAGTCATCTTTGGACCCCTTAGGCACGGCGTTCACGGCTCTACGTCTGATCCCGATGCACAGAGGCGCCTTTTAACATCTGTGTGAGGAGCACTGGGTTTTCAACTAACTCCAAAGTAAACCCATCAGCAGGATCATTAGACAGAAACTGATGTAGAACAAAGAGCAAGAAAGTCTGCTCAGCCGCTGCTCATTTGAACCAAGTCAATGTTGAGTGACCTTGCCTTTGTAAGGTATTGACTTGTGCACTGGATTGGAGATTTCCAGATCTCATGTGTTCCTCCCAGACCTTGTGACATACAGTCCTCTCTCTATTACTCATCAGCCTCCAGTGTACAAAACACATGCTTTTCCTCCGGCCTTTGCTCGTTTGCGCGTCTCATTTATATGACTCTGTAGTGAGTTTGGCTGCAGGCACTTGAATTAAAATGTACAAAAAACTCATGCTAGAGGGCTACCTAGTGCATCATAGTTTGAAGGGCAGGGACACTGACCAAGTGTTGGTATTTGATGAGTTTGGATTACCACGGATCAAATGAAATCCAACAAAACAACCCACGCAACGCTTGTGGACTTACGACCTGTTTTAGAAAGCTCGTTGGTCATTTTCAGACGAATATCACAGAAGCACAAGGCAGTTAGCGTGCACATTGGATACAAAGCTGTGGTCCACGTGTCCATTAACACAGCAAGGTCTCGTCCTTTGGAAGAACGGTTAATGCTATCAATGACAGGCCGTCTGGGATTCACTGCAGCAACTATAAAGGCAGAGCAATATGTATTGACCTCCAGGGATCCCAGCATGTATCAATCCCTTGCTCATTGATATACTTATTGATTGCTTTTACATTGATGCATCAGTAGATTTAACAACCAGCCTTGCTCAAATGTGTTTGCTAATGTGAATTGTAATTGGCATATCTGGATAGTTTTTTTTATGGGTATGTTCGTGGGTAATACAGATGCATAGTCCACTCACCACTGTGACCATTTGTTCCTGTCTGACAGCAGCAAAGAGCAAAACCATGATGGATTGGAGGGTGAGGAAGAGGAGAAGAGCCTTGAAGAGAAAAAGAGGTTGAAAGGAGGAGAGGGAGTAGAGAGAGGAGAGGAAGCGGAAGGAGTGCGGATGGGGAAACAGTGGCTTACTATCTGACCACCACGGTTCCAGACCAGTAGCTCTCAAAGTGGAGGTCCTCAAGCAAAATGAGTAATGGACTCAATTCCCTATAATGATCCCCATTAGGCAGTGTGTCCTGACGATGACCTTTGTCCCGACCTGATTCTGTTCTGGCCCTCATGTTCAACACCTTCCCTGCATTGCAGTGCAAATGACAACAGTTGTCTCTCTGTATGTGGCCCGCGTAGCTGCCTAATCTGGATCTGGACTCCGATGTGTTTCTAAATGAGTTTGTGACATGCACATTTTGGGGTCTGTGTAGGTTCAGAAATAGATGAGGTGAATTTAATTGCACTGCATGAAAATACAAACACAGTGTGAAACATGTCACTTTCAGTGAGCAAGCTCTGACTGGAACAGACTTTATTGCATTTCTGAGCAGTGTGAGAGACTGAGTACCTGCAACCAATTTTAATGAGCTAGTTCTTTTAGTTTTGCTGCATTAAAGTGGCCCTCTACCCCCTTCACATATGACTATACGGTTACTCATCCCAAGGAGCGCTATTGAGCAGCTGCATTCTGACTTTGTCAAGTCCATGAAAAAAAACCCTGATGATCTCATCGGGTGCTCTTGGATTGGGCTTGAGACTGAGATGTTTTAGCAGAAAGTCAGCTTTATGAACCGGTGGCATGGAGTTTTAAAACATTTAGATCAGGGTCAGGGAAAGACCAAAAGAAATAAAGGTTGCATTATGGGAAGTGAAGAATGCACTTTTGATGCACTGAATGTGGTGAAAGGAGAAAGAGTGTTTTTTTTATTTATTTTTAGAGCAAGAATGTGTCATGTCATCTTTAAAAGGTTATGTCTCTTTAACCCCAACTAAGGATTAACAGGATTTATCAGATTTTTTAATTTGAACCACGGTTTTAATCTAAGGCCACAACTTTGTGCAATACTAACTTGCTGAACTATCCTGTTTAGCCCACATGATGCTGAGTTGACTCACCAAATTGCAATATTGTATAAAAAAATGACATATCTGTATATTAGCATCATTGGCTTTAGTTGCATTTTTCCAACGCAGTACATGTTTCCGAACTGATATACGGTATATATATATTACTGTTCAAAGCCCAGAGCTGTATGCAGCTGAGTCAAACCCCAAAATCAGTTTTGTATTTTTACAGCACAGTGTAATCAAAGCCTTTTCAGTCACTCCAGCTAAATGACTGAGCCGGCAGAGACACCCTCGGGCTTAACTCAGCACCGGTTATTCTGATGGAGGGGTCACAGGTCAAACCAATTCATCATAGCCAGGTTGAGCGGAATAAATGATGGAGCAACACACACACACACACACACAAAGTGGCAGCTCTTTAATGTCAGACCCGCTCGCTCAGTAAGGAACCTGAATATCAAATGCTTACTCATAATAATATAATAATATGTGACTCATGTGTTCACACTGAGGTAGCTGCCACTGTAGCGTATTGAACCACTGAACCTGGTTTTCATGTTCAATGGTTTGCTTATTCAACTTCCTTCTTTTTGTCCCCCCTTTGTCAAGGCCCAAATATCCCAAAGAGAGGTCGCTGCCTATCTGGTTTGCTGCTAGTTAAAAGGTGTTTTTCAGTTATTTTCCTTTACACAGCTACAAGGTTTCGATCGGAAGATGTAGAGAAGTGGTGGAAGTGTGGAGGGGTGGAGCAGAGGAGAGGAGGAAGAGACGCAGGTGACATCACCTCCTTCCTCTTCCAAATGCGTTTGTGAATATGTGCTGCTGCTGCTGGGGGAAAATGTGTATGTGTGTGTGTGTGCGTGCATGTGTCTGTGTGTGTGTAAGTGTGTGTGTGAGAGAGAGTATACAGCAAGACGGGATAATTTTGGAGGATTTATTTCTAAAGCTATAGGTGTGTGTCTACGTGTGTGTGTTTGCGTGTCTTGAGGATGGGTTGTGGTGAGACAGGACCATGCGTAACCTTGTTAGTCACCACCCTGCCTGACCTTTCTCACCCCTTGATGGTGTTGAATGCTGGAAAACAATCAGACGTGACCACAATGTCCAGTAAAGATCTACTCCCATGAAACCAAGTTTACCAGGAAACCTGATGGCGAAGAAGAAAGACTGAATCATTCCACTCTCATATCGTAATGATAAATGAAGCTATAGCAGGCAGGTAATAAGCTTAGCTTAACATAAAGGCTCAAAGCATGAAAGGTAAAATATTGGATCACCAGCACCTTAAATCACATTGTTCCCCCTTAAACCACTTAGTTAATGCACAGATGAAATTAACACGTTAATATGTGTTCATTATTATTAATCTTTAGAGTCGGTTTGATGATTTGTACACCCTTGTGCACAGACATGAGAGTGCTATTGATCTTCTCTCAGCAAGAAAGTGAATGAGTGTATTTCCCACAATATCAAACTTTCCCTTTAAAATGTTTAAAAACTCCTCACTATTGGCACATTCCAGTTGTTCATTGGAAACCATGCTCATGATACACCTTAAACAACTGCAGATGGATATAGAACTATCAATAAAGCATGATCCTGGCAATATACCAAATTAATACGAACACACTAACGCATTAACAATACTTTCAGCAAATGTATATGGTTTTGCACACTGCACTACCTTTATCAAACTGCCTTCTGGAGATGATGACTTGATTTCAGTGTTTTAGTGTCTGGCGGTATTGGGATCTCACACTCACACTAACACAAATAAATCGTTTACGTCTCAAGTGCCTGAAAGGTGCTGCCCATTGTTCCAACGTCCCATTATTAGGATTCCCAATAGTTAAAAAAATGTTCCATTGGACCTGAAAGCCCATTCGTCACAGAGCCCGTTATCCCGAAAACAAACAGCCAACATTCTGAAGGCCGAGTGCTGTGAACCCTGCAACAAACAGAAGCACGTGGCTAATTATTAAGCAGAATGATGTCGTTACACATTCCTCATGTTTCTCTCTATGCTGGCTAAGGCATGAGCCACCACTCTTGTTCTCGCTGCCTTCAATGGTTGGGATGAGATTTGTTAGGTTAGAATCTGAATACCAGGGAAAGCCAACCCTAGGCAGAGTAGGGCGGGTCATGTCTTTGCCATGGGAGAAAAAATATATATTGCGACTGCAACATCAGTCTGTTAGTCATGTGTTTATTACATGATGATTAGTCATGTGTTTATTACATGATGATTAGTCATGTGTTTATTACATGATGATTAGTCATGTGTTTATTACATGGCAATAAAGGTCCCTCTAACAGGTGCTACTGGGTTTTTCTGATCCGTCTGATACAACACCCATTCTGTTGGACACTGGACGTGCATTTCTTTCTTATCATTTCTTTCGGTCCAAAGGGACATATTTCTGAATATATTATTCTTATATTATTTTGCAATAATGAGCCAGAGAGTGTAATGATGAGACATTTTCCGGGACAGACAGTTCGGTAACACGTCATCTTTTCAAGGTCGCATTCGCTTGATGGGCGTCGACCGCTAACAGTGGACAGTAACTATGGTAGGCAGATGACTCACAGACAGATATCCTTGTTGTGTTGGAACTGAATAACTCCAATATTTAGGAATCACTGAAGAACGTCCACCATCCTTGTTGTTGTTCAAAGTGTTTTGGAAAAACTCATAAATGTCTGTGGAGCAGGTTCAACTTGAGGCTGTTTTATCTTAGCTCCTGAGAAGCTCTATAAGATTGTTTTACCCCACAGCTGTAGTTCAAGGCCTGTGTGCACGTGACCCAGAGCCCTGTCCAAAAGACAGACACAGGTCTCATGTGTTTATAAGACTGATAGAAATCTCTCAGAAGACAACTTTGAAGGACAGATAACAAACAGCAGACAGCTCAAACCCCACTAGAGAGAAAGGGTTAAATGAGTTGAAAAAAAATGGGAGGCGTATTCATCACAAAGGCTTTCAAAAACTCAGTGATCCATCTAAATTATTCTTGTAATCAGGCTGAGAAAGAGAGAAACAACATTTGCAGCCTGAAGGGACACTGAAACAACCTCTGTCAATCATTGATCGTACACCTGCTTTGAATGTTATCAGCAGATTGAATGGGTGTTATGAGGAGTCAGCAGCCCGGGAGATAAGTAGGGGGCTGATACACGTACAAGGAGGTTCAGAAGGCTGGTATTGTCTATTCCAGTCATTTCCAAAGTGTCAGGAGCCACAGGTGGGTCAAGGGAGCTTTTATTTGGGTTGCCAGATAAATGTGCAGATTGGCCTTTTATTAACATTCATATCTGCAGTAGATCCTTGAACCACACGAGGCGGCCTGTTAAACCCTGCCTTAGTGCATTAGTTTGGTTTCGTTCATAACATATTTAACGTGTACAGGTTTTCAATGAAACATGGGTGAAATTAAGAATGCATGCCTTTGATGTTGTGACTTTGATGACATCATAGTGTTCCGTAATATGAAATCAAGTGTTTAGAGTAAATTGTGTATGTTTGTGTACAGTTTATTAGTAAAGATGGGGGTTATCCATGTAATACATTCATACATTGCATAAAGTACTACTATCTATCTATCTATCTATCTATCTATCTATCTATCTATCTATCTATCTATCTATCTTAAATTAAATCCGACCAGCAGGAGTTCCTCACGTGCTGAACATAGGATTAAAACCAATGTGGCACCATCCTGCTCTTTTTGTAAAATAGAGCAATATACCGAAGGCCAATCGATTAGTGCAGTAGTAATGATAAACAAGTTGTTTCCCCCTGGAACTGTACTATTGATTATTTTGTAACATTTGAGGAACAACTTGTTCTTCCTCTGGGCATCAAAGCAATGGAGGGCACAATTATTTTTGATTTAAAGCCAATATCTTGATAGAAGACGTGTCCGTTTGCTGTAATCTGATTAAGACAATGTCTCTGTGCAAATGAAAACAGAGAGTTGAGATCCTCTGACAGATGGATGGGTTTTTATCTTAATCATGGCTCTTATTCTGTTATTGCATGTTAACCAGACATTATTTTGAAGCTGCCAAATCACACACTGGTATTGTTTTTCTCCTCAGCATCAATTTCATTAACTGTTTGGGTGGAAGACAAAATAATATACCTTGTACAAAACAAACACTGCAGCTTGGATTAGATTAGTCATTAATAAGGAGAGATTAGTGCAGCAGAAATATGACAGGGTATTAATAAGGAATTAAAGTTAAAATATGATTGCGCAAAACAGAAACAGAAAAAATAATTAGTTAAAGGATAAAGTTACAGTATGTGTGTCAGAAAGTGGCTAAATTCATCCACGTGCCTCGTTCACAGGGCTGGTTGATGAACTACAAAGCTAGCAAGCCCGGAACATGCTGGCATGTTTAGCACAAAAAGAGAGAGAAAGTAAAAGGCTGAACATAATTCAACATAGTTTTAGTTAACGAAATCAACAGACGAAGCTAATCAGTTTTCCTAAAGGTCAACAGTGGCAAGAAGGCATGCTTATTCAATGTGAAAACGCAATGCTGATTTATTGTTCCCCCGAGTGAATCCATTGAATCCATTAGAAATAATTTGATTGTGGCATTTCCCCGCTTTTAAATGGCGGCGTGAGCGGGCCTTAAAGCTGAAGCTGCTACCACGATGTGGCTTCAGGAGTCCGTTGGCTGAAGGGTCAGGGTTTGGGTCTGCTGCGTCAGGAAAGGCCTTTTGGATATAATAACGGGAACAACAATTCAAAAACAGATGACGAGGAGAGAGGTTGAAAAAAGTCAAAGCCCGTACTGTGAACAACAAAGACTTTAGGAGAACAGAGAAGAAAGAGAGCATGTAAATCATTCAGAGAGATGACTCTAAATGGCACAAATTAACCACGCGGAGGTTTAGCCAATAAGGTCAGCAGTGAGGTAATCTCTTCGGTTTTTCATTTAATCTCTGTGGTTGCCAGCAATGTGTGTGTGTGTGTGTGGGTGTGTGTGTGTGGGTGTGCATGCTTGTATATGAGGTCACATGTGTGTAAATACTTTATCGTGGAACTACTCATTAGAAATATAAAAGAATGTATAGGAAAAAGTTTTTATGAACAGGTATTAAGTCAACTATGCTGTGACCGATGCTGCTTGACTTTGATGTTTGTGTGTGTGTGTGTGTGTGTGTGTGTGTGTGTGTGTGACTTGGCTCTCAGCAGAACAGAGAAACACTATCGCTGCCAGAATTGCATTGCAAGGGATGTCTGCACATAGCGGCCTCGTGTCACCTTGGACAATTTAAGAGGCATGTTTCCTTACTCAGCCATATGCACGAGCACACGTAAACACAATAGGACCCAGCAGACGCCACCAGTGCATTAGTTTGTCTGTGCAGGGAAGGCGCTCATTATTAGAATAGTTGCTGTTGATGCAGACCCTCATTTAAAACCTGGCTAATGGCTCACCGTCGCCTGCACACACGCTGATAATTATACATTCCAGGGACAAATTGTCTCAGTATGGCGGGTCTCTATGGTAGCCTGTCTCCACGCGTCCAGCTCCCCTCCCTCTCTCTCGTCTCATTATGTCCCTTGTTAAGTTTCCGCTAAGTCGTGACCTCTATGATCCCCGGGTGGCTGGTGGCAAACAACGTGTCCTTGTATGACATCACTCGAAAAGGTGCTCCTCATTTCTCATTTCTTAGGCGTTCTCCCAACTCGTGTCTATTTCTACTCGGAACATGCATTCAGTCCTTTTCAATTCAATTCAATTTATTTTGTATAGTCGAAAATCACATATTATAAATTTGCCCTTATTAACTGAGCGCTACTGTTGTGATGTATTTCAAAAACAGGGTTATACCAGAGGAGAGGAATGGCATGAGTAGTGTCTGACATTGGTCTTTGCCATCTGCTGCTATGTAGTTGTGGCAAGGTTCCCCCCTGCCCGTGGATCCGTGGCTCCCACATACACACCGGACTCGTTCATTCGTGGGTTCAACATGCTTTATTCAACACAACACTCTGTTTCTGACTCCGCATGTCACCAACCACCCCTTTTCCCTCTTCCTGCCGGCTTAAATAGCCCGGCCTTTGCGCGCTCATTGGGCCCAGCTGTCGCCCCGTAACGAGCTCCAGCTGATCCCAACGAGCACGCTTCTCTCTCCTCTGTCGCAGGTGCGCCAAACCACGCCCCTGCCCCACATATCCCCACCGCCCGCTCTAGGCCGGGTGCCACCGGCCTAGCCAACTCCCCCCCCCTCCCCTCCATGGGGGCCGGGCGAGGGAGCCAGCCGCAGCCTTCTGCGCCCCGGCCTATGGACCCCCGCGCGGGGCCACGGCTAATACGCCCGATGCCAACGGGTGGCCCGGGCGTTGGCATCCCCCCTCTGGTGGGTCATTGGGGCGGGACGTGGTCCGGACGGCGGACGCACTGGCGCCCCGGGGTTCTCGGCGCGCCTCCTCCCCCGGGACAAAACAGCCCCCGTCCGCCGCCCGCCGCAGCCACCTGCAACACAAGAGAGAGAGAAAATTAGGGGAAGTACAACCCAGTCGGGGCCAAATTGTCCCCGCCCCCGTCGGCCAGCTGAGCCCCGGCGCGGGGACGCGCCGCCTGCGCGGCCTTCCGCCTCCGGCCCAGCTCCCGGATTGTCCGCTTATCCCTGAGCCGGTCCTCTACGGCCCATCGGAGTTCCCCCCGTAGCCGCATGTTTTCCCGGCGCAGCCGCCCTGGGTCGCTGCGCCTGCCGTTCTGCCGGCCGCTTCCGCCGGACTGCCGCTGGTACCCCGGTCGGCCCTCTTCCCTCTGGCCGAAGGCAACCAGCTGGCTCCGGGGTGCCGTCCGGTCCCGCTCGTCAGCCCGTGCCCGCCGCTGGCACCGGCGCTTCCGCCACCATCTTCGGCCCGGCATGGACCGGCCCGGGATTCGCACCCCCTGGTCCACCTCCATGACCGGGCAGTCGGCTTGCCGGTGCCCCGGCTGCCCGCAGGTCCAGCACGCCGGGGGGGTCCACGGAGGGCTCCCCGCGTCCAGCCGGGCGTGCCCGGTGTTCTCGGGCTCCGGCGTCGGCTCCTGCCGGGCTGGTCCTGGTTCCGGCCAGATGGTTCGGCGTCCCCAGGTCTCCCTCATCGGCCACCGCGGGGACCACTCGACGTGCCCCGGAGTCGGAGCCCACGGCCCTCCCCGGCGCGCTGGTCGTTTCTTCGGGGTCGGCGCCGTCTGCCTCCGTCGCGCCGGCTCTCTCCGGTCCGTCGGCCCCAGCGGCGCGGTTTGTTGCGCCGCATCCGCCCGGGGCCCCTCGCCGGTTTGCACCGCTCTTTCTTTCCGCGCGGGCGCGCCGGCGGTCTGGAGCGCCACCTCTCGCCGCCGCACCTTGCCCGTCTGGGCCGCCGTCTCCCTGCGCGCGGTCGGGCCCGCCCGGCCCGGCACCGCCGTCTCCTCGGGCGACTCCTCCGGCAGGCCCAGGGCCCGGTAGTCCTCAGCCAGGGTGGCAGCGGCCACCAGCCCCCGCGGCTGGCGGTCCCGGACCCAGGCGGCCATCTTCGGCGGCAGTCCCTCGGTGAACTGGTCGGTAGCCACCAGCTCCATCACCTCCTCGAGGTTCCCGACCCCTTCCGGCCGCAGCCACCGTCCCGCCTGGCGCCGCACCTCCTCCGCGAACTGGTAGGCCGGGACCCCGGACCCCAGTCGCAACGCGCGGAACCTCCTTCGGGCGTCCTCCGGCGTCCCCGTCTGGCGTACCTCCGGGACGTCGGCCCCCTCGCGGTTCTGCGCTCCTCCTGTTGGTGCCGCCGCAGCTGTTGCCGCGGCCCCGGTGCCGCGCCGTCTCCGCGCCTTGCCGCGCCGTCCCTCCGGGGCCCCTTCCGGCCCGAGCGCCATCACGGCGCCTACCGGCTTGCCCCCTCGGTCCGGCCTCAGCGGCGCTCGGTCCTCCGGCCGTTGCGCCAGCCACGCGATCCACTCCTCATAGGACTGGTCCCACAGCCCCACGTTGGGCGCCACTGTGGCAAGGTTCCCCCCTGCCCGTGGATCCGTGGCTCCCACATACACACCGGACTCGTTCATTCGTGGGTTCAACATGCTTTATTCAACACAACACTCTGTCTCTGACTCCGCATGTCACCAACCACCCCTTTTCCCTCTTCCTGCCGGCTTAAATAGCCCGGCCTTTGCGCGCTCATTGGGCCCAGCTGTCGCCCCGTAACGAGCTCCAGCTGATCCCAACGAGCACGCTTCTCTCTCCTCTGTCGCAGGTGCGCCAAACCACGCCCCTGCCCCACAGTAGTCCTATGCAGGAACAATACATCATATGAGTTTTGTGGTTTTGACTTTCTGTGGATGTTCAAAAAATGATCATAATGAATATAAAAAAGATACCCTCAGGTTTCCTTTTGGAAGTACAGCCTCTGGCTCCTATCGTCTACACCCTGTGCTGATCAAATACACACTTTCATGTCCTCTTTGTTTGTATGTGCCTTTTACAACAGATTACCGCACAACATAGGGGTGAAGGGCCATTTTGGACGAGGGTACATTATACCGTGACTGGAATATCCAGCCGCAATTCATTCGAGCCAGATCATACAGGCAACGAAAGGACGAGTCGGCAGCTGTTTTAGCTGAGGAAGAGGACTCATAAGAGGGACACTCTGGGCTTGCACGCAATGCTTCCTGGGACATGTAGGCACGGCTCCGTGAGAACTCAGCTTTCTCAGTCACTACAGCAGCTGCTGAGGAATTTATCACTTCAATTCAACCCTAAAAAAAAACATGTCATATTTTTGTTAACTTGGATTTCAACACAAGTAGAAAAAAAGAAGAATAATTTGCACGGTGAGTTATGTGCTGCAACTGTTTCTTGCAGAACGACAGCCAGGCGCAGCGACTTCCCTTTATCTAGTCATCACCCCCGAGGCTCTCAGACTACCAGTATGTATTGTGAAGAAATAGTTACAGCATGCAATCCTCTCCCAAATTAGTGTGTTTATGCATTTCTGTATTTAAATGAAACAATTGAGATGTTAATTTGTGCTGTGTTTTCCCTCTGCTGCCAGTCTTCATGCCAGGCTCAGATAACGGCCCCCTAACTCTATAGCTTCATAATTACTAAGCATGCAGACATGAGACTGGCGCTGATTTTCTCATCTAACTCCTGGTAGGAACCCAAAATATTTCCCCAAAATGTTGAATTATTCCTTTTTCCCTACCCGAAATCTTATCGAGTTATAATCAACTCATATCCCCGATTAGCCCGCTGTAGATGTAAAAAACAATTATTGTCAATTTTGTGTGTGTGTGTGTGTGTGTAGCCAACATCTTCTCACACACACACGCACACGCACAGACACACACACACACACACACACTGGTTGTCTCACCCCCTTTCTGTAGGCAGTGTTAAAGGCCGCCGTATCCGTCCGAGTTGTCGATCACTAATCATTTTATACATCCCTACGGCAATACTTACCACACATTTGCACACACACTTGCACACACACTTGCACACACACACACACACACACACGCACACACTCACTGTTCTATATATACACATACACACTGTAGATACACATCATATGCCCGCCCTGCTTCTTTTTCTATTCACGGGGGTTTGTCCTTTTTTTCCTGTCCGCTTCCAGATCATAACTCCACCCCTCCGTTGCCTCCACCCCTCACTGCCTGCAGAGTTTCCACAAATGAGATAAGAGCACTAATGTGATTGGGAGGGAGAGAGAGAGAGAGAGTCAGAGAGAGAGAGATAGATAGAGAGAGAGAGAGAGAGAGAGAGTTTCTAATTTAATAGAAACTCCATCAGGCTAATGGAACTGTGGACTGACTGCCCAGCTTCCCCCCCCCCCACACACACACAGTAATTTACTCTTCACTATATTGTACCTTGTGAGCGTGGGAACCTATTAGCATTCACCACAATACGCTGGGCCACAGAGTCAAATGAATGCGCAGAGCGCGGGGACGCAGAGAGGTTGAGGGAGGAGGACAAACCAACGAGCGTGATGGATGGACAGGCGGAGGGTGGAAACAGATGAAATGATACTTTAAGATGGATGTTCAAAGAAAAAAAGTGCCCCCTAATTAGAGGGAGCAGAGCACAAAGCGAGGCGGACAGGCGACTGATGTGACGGCCGCCCGGTGCAGACAGTTCACCAATTAGGGCTGAGCAAAGTCCATGGGCCTTGTTAAGGCAACGTGACTGAGGGGGTGGGGTTAGGATGGGGTTGGGTTGGGTTGGGTGGGGCCATCTGTCCGGGACACAACGGAAATAAATGAGAGTGCTCCTCTATCTCGTACACACAAACACCGCTGATTCTCATTCACACACAGGCTCGTCAGCTGATTTCTTTCCACTTAAAAGCCTCGAGTGCGGACATTTGGACATGTGACAAAAAGTATGAGAAGGACGCGTCCTTGAGCCGCGCGGTTCTCCCCCTTGGATGTTTTTTTGTCGTCTTTTCACCACCATCCGGATCTCTTCTCTTCTGACTTTCACACTGATGAAAACGGGATGCCGTGACGTTTTTCTTTTTGTTGTTGTTGTGACATTGATGAGACAAATTCAAAATGATCAACACAAATTCAACGTCAACACAGTTGTGAGTGAGTGTTGTTTCCGTCTTCACAGGAAGTTAGGGTCAGGCAACAAACCTAGTTAGGTTCAGGAAAAGGGCGTGGCTGACATTCACTTCACTAATGCCTTCCATGACAAGTGACTCATGTGACTAGCGACACTAACGAGTCACGTGACCAATAACGAGTCACGTGACCAATAACTGACATCATTTCAGCTTCCCTTTCAGTTTAGGGACACGAACAGCAGCCCACTGAACGACAGTCCCATGTTTGGTTGACCCATCCATCCATTAGTTTGCACTATTACTGTACATCCATTGCTCACGTTCATTGCGTTGAGCACTGACCAAGCTGCGTTGTTTGACGCACTGGGAGCGAGAACAAGTCGTCTACATATATTTTTACAAAAAAGGAAATCAGCCCGAGCATCAACCATCTCAGACGGAATGAAACCGAGTGCTCGTCGTCTTAATTTTGTGTTCTGCAGACTCAGCTATCCAGATGATTAGATTAGAGAACTGGTGCAAAAAGCTAAAAAAAACAAAATTATTGTTCCATCAAGTTCCCAAAACTTTGTTCTTATGAACAAATTAATACACATGGAGAAAACAGCATGAGGTGAGCTCAGTCTGATGTCTTTGGAACAGAAAATAATGTACAAGACGGATTCACTTTGTGGGGAAATACGCTTATTCGTATTATTGCAAAGATAGATGAGAAGATCGATTCCACCAACAGTTCCAAGAGTGGTATCAATCTTCTCATCTCACGCTCCGCCAGAGAGCAAGTAAGCCATCTCCTAAAAATGTCGAGCAAGAGGAAAGGCATCTGAACCACAGAGAGGTGAGGCCATCGAATTCAGACTGACTTAAACAACAGTACAAGAATATATAAGCAAGCACAGCTTGGCATTTTATTTTTTTGTAGAATCCACAGTGGATGTATGTTTTTAACAGAAAAAAAAACAGAATCCCAGATGACGCACGTTTCCTCCATTCGTCTGTTTTTGTGAACATTTAGTGTAAGTGCAAAGCTCAGGGGATTGGGATGGACCCCGTGGGAGGCCGTGCTCTGAGAGCTGCTTTTGGAGCTTCCTTGCTTGGGACCAAAGGCTGTGACTCAACAGTGGTGCTATACGATATGGCGATCACCAAAGTGGATGTATGTCATGTTGTGAAAAAAGAAAAGACGAGAAGCTGCAGTTTAATAGCTGGAACAAAAAGAGGCAGGCCAGCACGCTGACACTTAACACAGGAAAACATGTAGGATATTAATGCAGCGTTATCAAGAGCTGTGGCTGTGGACTTCACCGTATCCATGTGATTTAGTGCAGGATCAATACAGGCTGTCAACCTTATAAAGGAACAGTTTTGCATTTATTTATCCAACGTTGGAGCTCCAATATTCTAAAGCCAGATTTCCACAGCCGGACAGGCTGCAGAGCGAATGTCGAGTGAGCGAGTCCCAATGTGATCTGGTTCAAAGCGCCAGAGCTTCAGAAGGATCGCTGTGTCCTGAGGAGAGCAGAGTGATGTGTGAACTATTACAGTCTAGTTTAACCAAACGTCACCTTTTCCTCTCACCTCGCATTAGGTGAGAGCGACACCTGTAACCATGGCAACTGTACACAAACATCAAAAGATGAAAAGGTCTGTTTTCTTTGGGACAAAGAAAGGGTGTTAAATTCAACCTCTTGTTGAATAAAATGAGACTAAAAAACTGACAAAAGTCAAATGACAAAATGTGACTAACAAATAGATTCATCAAACGATTACAACTAAATATACATCTGACAATCTGAAATCGCCCCTGAACACAGAGAGGTGTGAGCAAACCTGACCTGATAGTACATCCTACCTGTGCTCCTCTGAGGTAAGACAAATTAATAGATACTGGCCATAAACAGCTGATAATTAAAAGTTTTTAACACATTTAGAATCCTAAAAAGTGCAACCAAACTGTAATTCAAAAGGCCCTTGGATTGGCCTCATGCATCAAAGTTGACATGATTAAACATGATTATAATTTAAATGTTGTATCTCTTTTTTTCACTGGTGCAATAAATCTGTGCTTCAACCGCCGCTGGGACTGAACCAAGTAGGACAACATCTTTTCCCCATCCAGTATAATAAGAGTTAAATGGCATTAGGTGTACAGTACAGTAGGTGCTGTTCATCATCGGGGTGGACAACACGGCTCAGACAGCCTCGGCCCCGCTGAGTAATACAATTAGGCTGGAGTAAGGAAGCGAGGAGGACGGTCTGTCTGCTGTCGCTCATCTCTCTTTCCCTCTGTCACTGTTGTTTTTGGTCTGCAGTCGCACATGAAGCAGAGGACGAGGAAGCGGCGGCTCTCATTAGCAGACTGATTAGCGTTAACATCACTTGTAATGAGATTACTGCGTATTGGATCACAATGGGTCCACATTGTGTGGTACATTGATTTGTGTGTGTTAGGGCTGGTTACAAGATCCATAATGCAGTATACATCCCATCCCCTCTTGACAGCCAAGATGCATAAAGAGATTCTCTCTCTCACATACACACACACACACACACACACACACACACACACACACACTGACGAGCACTCATGGTAACTCTAATATTCACTGTGACTCAAATGCTATTGCTCTTAATCAAGACAGAGTTTTCTTCTGTCTCCACTAAAGCCTCTCACTAGATCACCTTGGGATGTATTAGCTGGTGTACTGGGCTGGAAAAATAATAAATACTGTGAATTTAATGAATAAGCCAAGGCTGTGTCTCCTATGTATAAGTCCCGGTGAGTTATATAAGCTCCTGTCAGCTAATTTCTTTCCAAGAATAAGGCTGGTTATATCCTTTATTGGTCAACTTCCATGTATCCAAAGCTGCCTATACAGTATCTCATTCATCTGTTTGAGAGCTCCATCGTAGCAAAAACAACCGAAATCACATCAGTGAGCCACAGTGTTGCACTGGGGGACATTTAGGGCTCCGTACATCTGAGTCAGTCCCTCTGCTGTTTACTCGCTGAAGTACGGTGGCCCTGGGAGCCCAATCCACTGAGAATGGGTAGAAGTGATAAAACACAGACAAACACAACCAACCACGTCTGAGACATATATTGTCAGTGAGTGGTCAGGATAATGAGCTCAAATGTAAGTTTTCTATGTGGGATCTCCGAGGATGTACATCACTTTTTAGTGTCCCCGGAAACTGTTTTCGGCTACTTGAAGCGTTTCCTGTATGTTGCAAATACTCCTGTATGAGTATTTGCCTGTATATTTACAAGTTCTCCACTTATTCTTTGTGTTCTACCAAGCAGCATACGTGCATTAGCACCAACCACAGTGGGTTGCCATCAGATTTGTGATCAGGCTGAAGGAAACGCATGGAGTGTCTTACGTCTCATCTGGTTTTCATCTGGACACGAGGTGGATGGGTCAACAAACAACTCGGGGCTTTGATAGTGGAGACAGGCTGTTTGCTTCCAGTCCAGTGTTTGTTTTAAGCACGACCCCACACCTCAACTAAGTAGTCATTTTAACCCAACTATGAGCATTCCTAACCCCAAACTGCACTCAGTGTTTTGGGCCTAAACTTAGTCTCGTTTTGAGAGATCACGTCAGTTTGTGTCCGTATTACATTTGACCACAAATGCCACTGGATACACTGACACTGTGGATATTACAGTTTTTTTCAATCGCTAACAAGCGCTTACCCATACTTCAGATACTTTTTCTAAACTCTTAACACAGACTCACACCTACAAACCACAATTGGCCAAATGGATAATTTTCTTCTCAAAAACACATTTTGTTAAATATATACTAACTCTTCATTTCAAAATAGAACACATCTTTCTCTGCACACACTAACTTTACCAAAACACTGGAAATCTGACTCAAAATGAAATTATTCTGTCAAAGAATAACTCTTGTTTTCACTTCACAAGGTCCTTCCAGTCAATCAAAGTACACCAGGTTTCAAAATACTGGCTATTGCTGACATTACAAAAACTGCATAGACTTTTATGTTTCAGTTTTACAGGTATTTGCATGCAAAACATGCAATCCACTGTTTTTACACTAAATGTCTTGGTTGGGAACTGTATGTCCACATGTAATGTTCACATTCAAAAGCATTCCAGTAAAAACCAAATCAGTTTTTTTCCCCTTTACTGTTTACTACAGGAGGTACAGTATAAATACTGTTTACAGTATGATAGAACAGAAAAAGTTTTACAGTATTGCTTACAGTGAACAAAATATCCATGAAACACACAAGAGCATTCTGAACAAAAAAACAACGGCAAAAAGCCCAGATAAAAAGGGGGGGAACATCACTCCTCAAAGTCCTCCTTTTACTGTATAAGTAATGCCACTGAGTCTAAGCCAGACTGGAATCAGCTGTGGTTTGCCCAATTTACCCAACATAAATCAGCTGTGTGTCAATTATTCAATTGTTTGTTTATTATCAGCTGAGATATATTGTTGTAGAACTGATATCATTGCAGAAGAGGTTTTTAGACTGTATCTAAGGTTTGGAATATTGTTTTTGCCATTGTGGGATGTTGTGTGTTAACATTCGTAAATAATACAAAAACAATCCATAATTTTGTTGGGAGGTATAGCTTGTCTGTTAAGAAAATGAAAGCATTGTGGAAATGTGTTCACTGACTGCATATTGTTTGAAAACGACATGAAATGTGTGAATGGTATGGCCACAAAAGACCGATGCTGTGCTAATTGTGTTTAGAGTTTTGAAAATGTGACCACTGTTTGGACAAACGCTTGGTAGCGCCTGAAAAAAACTGTAATACATCTGGCATTAACCAACATAGGAAGAATTGGTGTGATATAAACTGAATTAGTTTCATAAATATTCAAATACATGCTGGAAACATGAAGCCAATTTTTTGCCATCTTGTCTTTTCCAAATTAATCTTTTCTTCTGTCAAACAATGCTCGTACATCCTGCCACCACTCACAAACGCAGACTCCACCCACAGCTCACTTCCAGTAACAGCAGATTCAGCTACCAAACCAGCCCGTCAATGTGTGTGTGTGTGTGTGTGTGTGTGTGTGTGTGTGTGTGTGTGTGTGTGTGTGTGTGTGTGTGTGTGTGTGTGTGTGTGTGTGTGTGTGTGTGTGTGATACGTACTGTGACAGTGTGAATGGTGATGGAGCTGTAAAGGAACTGGGTGTGGAAAAGTGTGTCCCAGACTGGTCCACAGGAAGACACACATACTACACACACACACACACACACACACACACACACACACACACACACGCAGAGAAGAGCTGGGAACATAAATGGCAACCAGGGCTCAGAATGGACTCGATGCCAGCAGCTGGCTGACTATTGAAGCTGTGTGTGTGTGTGTGTGTGTGTGTGTGTGTGTGTGTGTGTGTGTGTGTGAGTGTGAGAGTGGGACATAAAAAACTGAAAGGGATGTTAAGCAGTGTCAAGACAATCAGCGCACACTGCCTGATACTGTTCTATGTGCTCACTTTCTATTGTCTTAACCTTCACCTGCAGCACTTCCTGAATGCGGCCGTCTGGATATTAACTACAAGGCCGCACTCAGCTATTCATGGCAGCAGCTGTTTTGGCATTAGCCGCATAAATCCAGTGACATTCCCTCTGTCTAAAAACAGCTCGCCCACAAAGCCCGGCCCGCTAGATCGCTGATGGGAATCAGCAGCGAGACCCATTCTTACTTCGAGGGGGGAATATATATATATATATATAAAATATTCACCCCTCAAAGTTTTCGTGTTTTTGTAGTTGTCAACAGTGAGTCAAAGTATATTTGACGTGGCTTTTTGCCGTGAATTAATTACAAATATAAAATACATGCAACGGTTTTCAGGGGGTTTCCGTTTGATTGTAGTTTAAATAGACCTGTATCTGGATGGCATTGTGACAGAAGAACACTCCAAAACAAAACTCTTCAAACACGTATTTGAAAAGCACAAGTCAGAAGTTGGATAAAAGAACACCGAACATCCCCTGGAGTCCAGTTGAACCAATCTTTCAGAAATTGGACATCTGGAGATATGCCTCGAGCCAAACGAAGGGAGCATGAAGGAGACCCACTAGAGACAGTGAGTACAGTGCAGCAGACTTTGCTTCATCAGCCCCAGCTTTATGAGGGACAGCAAAGAGAAAGCCACTCTTAGAAAAAAAAACCTCACATGACATCTGAGCTGCAGTTCGGTAGAAGTCAGCATGAAGGGAGTTCTAAACATCTGACAAGAGCAGAGTTCAGTTTTTGCGAGAAGACTGGCAGGCGATGTGCACGGTCCAGGACCGGAGGGTTCTCCAGCGCGTGATCATGGCAATAACTGGCAATATAATTATGTAATTTCCTATTACCTCTCCATCTGTTACCATCCTCTACCTGCACAAACATACACCTATGATAATATTATCTCATTAACACACACCCTGCCACATCCTGCACAGGCACACAGCAACACATGCATGCAGCTGTGCACAAAGTGGGACACTTCTCCCACCACAAAAGAAGGAGGGACATTTCATGGAGATCCCAACTAAATAAACACTCACGCACACTCACGCGCACATGCCATTTTCATTCTCAGCATTGAACAGAGGAATACCCTAGTTTTGCTGGCCAGACAGGAAGTAGGAAGTGGAGAAAGGAAGCACAGAGTGGCTGATGACAATACCCTGTACATCCTACTGCCCTGCACAGAACAGCTAAGTCAGACGCCGCTGGAAGTCCATTCATCCCCAGCCACTGCTGGTCTGAAAGATTTAGAGACTTATGTTTTAACATCTGAAGACTACTGATGATATGGCGCTCAAGGGAATAAACTGGGCAGATCTTAAACGGTGCACAAAAGCTCATTCCTGCAATCTGCAGTCTGACAAAATGATTATTGCACAACGTGTGTGTTTCCATCAAGTATTAACATGCAGAGAACAGCTTCACGGTGTAATTAGTCTGACGTTACCAGATATATTAAATTCACCCAAGATGACTGGAATATTTGATCTCCCACACAAGCTCTGGAGGTAGTCGGTGATTCATTTGTCCACCTGAAAGCCAAAGAGTCTGTCAAGCGTCTAACTATAGAAATGGAAATAAGGCTATCAGACAGCTCAGAATCAGACAGTGATCAATGTAAAAAGGATTACTGTGGATGGGGACTCGGCTTGTTCAAAAGCGAGGTGCAGTATCTTGTCAACCGCAGCCCGATCATTTAGAGCGAGGCTCGGGTGTCCTTGGTGTGACGATGATGAGGTTAACAGTATAAATACTGTTCACGTTACAAAGTAATCCACCAGGAATGTGGGCGGGCACTTTGCTTTCATTCACAGGAGCTTTCCTTCAAATATTTCCCCTGAACAAACCCAATCAGAATCAGAATCAGAACCATGTATTGCCATGTTTGTTTTCACATTCAAGGAATTTGTTCTGGCGGAACGTGCAAACATTTAACATTTAACAATACACATTTAACAATAAACACAGTGCAATAAATGAGAATGAATGAATGGATGAATGAGTATTTACAATTGAACAGTAGAAAATCAGAATATCAAATATCAAAAATAAGATAAAGTGCATGGAATGTGCATGGAAATGTATGGAATGTGTGTAAAGTTAAAGTGTCGAGTGCATTTAAAATATAAGGTTATGTGCAGGGGAGTGTCCAGTGGGAAATTGTCTGGGGGTGACAGAGTCATTAGAGTCAGTGGGGGACCCGGACTCTGTTGATGAGCCCGACTGCAAACGGGAAGAAACTGTTTTTGTGGCGTGAGGTCTTGGTCCTGATGGACCGCAGCCTCCTGCCAGAGGGGAGGTACACGAACAGTTTGTGTCCAGGGTGAGAGGGATCAGCTACAATCTTCCTCGCCCGCTTCAGGGTCCTTGAAGCAAACAAGTCCTGGAGGGACGGCAGATTGCAGCCAATCACCCTCTCGGCAGAGCGAATGATGTGTTGCAGCCTGGCCTTGTCCTTGGCAGTGGCTGCAGCGTACCAGACGGTGATGGAGGAACAGAGGATGGACTCGATGATGGCAGTGTAGAAGTGCACCATCATTGTCTTTGGCAGGTTGAATTTCCTCAGCTGCCTCAGGAAGAACATCCTCTGCTGCGCCTTCTTGGAGATGGAGCTGATGTTTAGTTCCCACTTGAGGTCCTGGGTAATGATGGAGCCCAGGAAGCGGAAGGACTCCACAGCTTTGACGGGGGAGTCACACAGGGTGAGAGGGGCTGGTGGGGCTGAGATCTTTCTGAAGTCCACAACCATCTCCACTGTCTTCAGAGTGTTGAGCTCCATGTTGTTTTGGCTGCACCAGGTCACCAGGTGGTCAGTCTCCCGCCTGTAGGCGGACTCGTCCCCACCAGAGATGAGTCCAATGAGGGTGGTGTCATCCGCAAACTTCAGGAGCTTGACGGACTGGTGACTGGAGGTGCAGCTGTTGGTGTACAGGGAGAAGAGCAGAGGGGAAAGAACGCAGCCTTGGGGGGAACCGGTGCTGATGGACCGAGAGGCTGAGACGTGTTTCCCCAGCCTCACGTGCTGCTTCCTGTCAGACAGGAAGTCTGTGATCCACTTGCAGGTGGAGTCGGGCACGTGCAGCTGGGAGAGCTTGTCCTGCAGCAGAGACGGGATGATGGTGTTGAAGGCAGAGCTGAAGTCCACAAACAGGATCCTGGCGTAGGTTCCTGGGGAGTCCAGATGCTAGAGGATGGAGTGGAGGGCCATGTTGACTGCATCGTCCACAGACCTGTTGGCTCAGTAGGCAAACTGCAGGGGATCCAGGAGTGGGTCGGTGAGGGTTTTGAGGTGGGACAGGACCAGGCGCTCAAAGGACTTCATGACCACAGAGGTCAGGGCGACGGGCCTGTAGTCATTGAGTCCTGTGATCCTAGGTTTTTTGGGGACGGGGATGATGGTGGAGGCCTTGAAGCAGGCTGGTACATGGCATGTCTCCAGAGAGGTGTTGAAGATGTCTGTAAACACCGGGGATAATATCAACATGGTGGGAAACGAGCAGTGAAATTTACTGCACATTCATGCTCTTCAGAGAATGAACCCTTCCCGTGTAGGCCGATTAGATTAGTAGTCAATATTTAGGGTCCCAAGAGGACGAAGCCCATAATGTTGGACCAGAAATACCATCTTCAGTCGAGTTATAATAGTCATAATAAATCAGGTAGATCACACTGAAATGAATGTTCCCAAGATCTGAAAACAGCAGCATAGATGCACGTTATCTTCACACATAAACAGTGTTTTGCTGGCTCAGTGTGGACGGGTCGGCTAAGATCAGCTCGAGGTCTCGGGGTGTTGCTGAAGCTGGACTTTCTTTACTCTGATGTTCCTCTCACACCAGCGCACAGCGTGCATGTTTACCACCCTCGCTACTCTGTGATACTTTCATCTACAGATAAAAAACAAAAAAGACATACCAAAAGGAGTAGATCTGTAAAGACATGTGAGGTCGGTGAGTCCACCTTTCTCTCGACAGCACGCTGCTCCCCGCTGTGAGGGAGGCGGGTCGGACTTCCTGTTGGTAGTGATTGCATACTAGTGTAAACACCAACACCACAATTGCATCATCATCGCATCATATTGCTTTGCTCACTTAGAGGTGGATATATTTATTTATTGTACTTTTTTAATGCATTGATCAGCTTTAAAGTAATGCTTTAACCTCAAAATGACCATTGGTATCTCAATTTGTACTCACCTTGTGTTGCCTTGAATTCTTTATTAAGGAAACAGTTTGTCTCCCATGCCTCCGTGGAGAATCCAAAAACATAGGGAAGTCTTGATCAATTGAAGTAAAACTGGGCCGTATAGCAGCAATTCAAAATGAATAGAACAATCCAATTATCATGTATCCTGTCTTGTGATCACTATTTCCCAACTTATCCTCTTTAAAAGACATCTGAGCAAAGAGTTGTTAGGTTTAATAAAAATGCACGTGTAGAAGTAGAGAGCATGCAAGTAGACAAACGACACTTGAATTATACTGCACCAGATGTTTATATGCACTTGTTTAATGTGGCTCCCGTTTACTTCAATCCATTAAGTCTTATCTTGGGTTTTGTGATCATTTTGAGGCTGAAATAAGTATTTGATATAGATAAATCACATGGATTCTGGATAAACAACATATTGTAATTCCAGGTGTAAATAAAGCCAGGATTGCAAAAGTATTCACAACTTAGTTTTTTGATAGGGGGGTGGGGTGGGGAGAGGAGGCTCCCCACAAGCTGCTGAGAGGGCAGAAATGGGCTGATGACGCAACTGCTTCAACAACAAGTCGTCATTGAGGACAAACGGCAGTGGAGGTGACATGATGATGACTGAGAGGAGGAATCATGTTACCAGGAACCCAGGAGGAGTTGTGAAGTGTGACCCATCGGTCTCGGTAGACGGCGGGGAGTACAGTCAGAGGATCAAGGTCAAATTCAGAGTGTGGGCGAGAGCATGTGTTCGGAGCTGTCACACCAGATGAAGGTGGAGAAGGGAACGGGAATAAGTGATCTGTGAAGGGATGAAGGTGGTGGTGGTGGGGGCGGGGGGAGGGGGTGGCACGTAGACAGACAGAGTTCATGATCTGGCCGAGGGAGAGCTGCAGGGTGTGGATGGGAATGGACTCTCCCTGTGAGTTGGTGGAGAGCCTCGCATGGTTTCCCAGTCCCCACGGAGCCGTATTCGTCCCTATAGAAGTATGTTCCACGTCTGGACTGTTCATAAAATGCAACATGTGTTAGCCCTTTATTTCTGGCACGGGTTCTGGCAGAGTTTCCCATGGCTCGGCACCAGCGCTGGAACCGACGTGCAAAGGTCAGAGCTAATAATGTGGCGAGGAAGAGCTGGCCTCAGCAACAAGATGGGCTCGTACAGACTATTGAACAACTCTGTGCTGTACGAAACCTCTGGTTCTACTGGTTCTCCAGACGTGGGTTGGCTTCCTCATGTATAATCTATGTAATGGTGTGCGATTGTGGCGAGTGTGATCGAAGGTAATGGAAGAGTGATTGCCCATGGTGATTTATTAAAGAGAAAGCTATTAGTGGCTGTGTGAAGCGCTGCTGCCGCTTCAATTATCATCAGACCCGGTTCAGACCAGTCAGCTAATTGATAAAGGAAAAGTGCAAGGCTCGTTCAGCAACTCTTCAACACGCAGTAATCAGCTGAGAGATGTCTTTGAGGACGCCATGGCATCTGGATTTACTCATCTCATTTACTCGCATCAGGTCAGAGATGGAGGTCAGGGACGATGACATAGTTGTCTTGTCTCTCAAGTGGCCTCAACAACTCTTACTGTTATTTTGACCCCCTTCTTCCAAAGAAATGTTTTTGTTTGTCTTGGTGGTATTCGTCATTTAATCCACTTCAGAGTCCTCACTGATAAGCAATTTACAAACAATCGGCATGTGCTGACCATATTCGGTTAAGTTTGTTTTTATTGCACTTTTATCTTTTTTAATCCGTTAAATGTGCATCATCATCATCATCATCATCATCCTCACCATCATCATCATCCTCATCATAATACTAAGATGAACCAGCTCTACGCTGGTTTTAGCACAATATCACATCATGTAGCTGCAAGTGCAGAGTTCTCAACCAGCTCATGTCAGATTATCTCGCTATAGCTGATCAAATCTGACGGCCACAGTTATAGATCGATCGTGGTTAGCTAGAAGTGAGAAGCTGCTTTTGTTTACTCTCACATTTTCAAGTGGTGAATTGCATTTTCAAACGGCCATTGAAGAAATGGAAAGCAAAGTACACGTTTGATCTCTTTCGCTACTTTCTGAGCATGATGCGATGTGGAAAAAGACATTTCCGACTGTGCTTAAAATACCAAGTAGGCTTTAGAGACTTGGAGAACTGGGACCTCCATCAATCTGACTCCCAAGTTACTGTCAGCGGCTGTCATTGCCACCAAATGTCGGGCCAGCTAATATCCCAAATTCTGGTCCGGGGCGAGGCCTGGCGATGCCGGGAAAATCCAGTCAGAGGAGGCTCTTGGTGTTGAGGCTCCGCCCTGTTTGGCAGCTTCATCTCCGGAGTCCAATACCAACAAACATCCCATACCCTCCTCCCTACCCTCTGGAGGGCCATTCCACACCCACAGACGCATGTCTGTCTGCCTGTCTCCATAGAAACCCTGCGTGTCAAACAAACCACTTGCCCAGTTCATAGTGTGTGTGTGTGTGTGTTTGTGTGTGTTTGTGTGTGTGTGTTTGTGTGTGTGTGTGTGTGTGTGTGTGTTTGTGTTTGTGTGTGTGTGTGTGTGTGTGTGTGTGTGTGTGTGTGTGTGTGTGTGTGTGTGTGTGTGTGTGTGTGTGTGTGTGCGTTTTTTGTCTGTGAGTTCACTGGAAGTAATTTACTCCTTCTGCCCCCTCGGTTGTGTTTTCGGGGGTGAACTTCAACGCTGCCGATCTCTCAGCATCATCCATAATCCGGTATAACTGCAGCTTCTCTCTGTCAAGCTCAATTTGGCTCAGCGTTTGCAGTGCGGGATTCAAGCTGCTCTCAAGTGGAGTCTGACTATCAGCGCTAAGGAAGTAGAGGAAGTCGGGCCCTCCGAACATGTACAATATGAGCGCTTTGGTGCCCGAGCTGCTGCCGGTGTGGCCGCTGTTGTGTGAAGAGAGGGCCTCTACGCCCCACAAGCCTTGTTAATATGAGAGGTAGCATCTCCAACCAATCATTTTCACCACATCAGCTATGGATTTGTGACGCAGCCTAGGAATCCTTTTTAATCCCTCTAATTCTTTCCCTGCTCCTAATCCCTTTTTAATGCAACTCTCTCTGTGATTTACAAGGAGTCAAGGCTAAAATGTAGGTGTGGGATTCTGTCAGCTTATTCTGGCGGACCCCTTTTCACAATTCAAGACCTCTTCAATACGTCTGGAGCAGCACAATGGAGGAAGGTTTTTTAAGCGTTTAGGTGGGACGTGTTGTCTAGCTTCAGGCTCAAGAAAGATGCTTCTCGTCTGGAGCCGTAAAGTTTAAGTTGCTGCCAGATTGAGGGGGAGCAGGTCCTTTGCCCCGTTAAAGCCAGCGTTAACCACTCACCCTGACCTCTAGCATCAAGCAAGCGGGGCTCCTTTTGTTTAGTCTAATGGTCATTCTGGATGTCTCATCCGTCCATTAGCTAACAGCACAGACCGGGCTTGAGGTCAGAGGTCAGAGAAGAAAAAGAAAAGGAAGGAAGGAGGGCCAGTGTAAGAATACAGAAGAAGGAAAAAAAAGGGCAGACTGGAGTGACTCCTTTTGTTGTCTGGCAGAATTACGATGAGGGAAACAGAGATGTTCGGCTGTTGAAGTGGGAAAAACAAGACGTTATCGGCTATGTGAGGTTTCACTTTGAGCTAAATGCTAACATCAGCAAGCTCATCTCAATCCATCAAATGGTTATCTGTCTGGAAGTAAAGCGGTGGGCCGACTGAGTGTCAGACAGACCCGAGCCTGCTAGCGTAGCTCGAAACCGAAGGACGACGAGTGACTGCTTTTGTTGCCAGGTGGTTGAAGTATAAGAAATTCAATAAAGACACATTCGCGATGAATACAACCGTCAAACCCAAGCACGAGAAACCAGTGGCGGACCGTGCATTTTCTCCCTGGGCCTTCTGTACCGGGTAACGGGCTGCGGCTGCGTACCGGCACTACCGGCACGGCGGCGGCATGGCGCGGAGCAACACAGCGCGGCGGCGGCAACTGGCGGGAGGCTACAGCGACGCAGCTAGCTACAGCAACTCAGCAGCAGCAGCAGCGGTTTATGATTAAATACACTGCAGATGTAAAAACACAAAGAGCAGTTTACTCACCAGATGCTGTTCACTTGATAAAGAAAAAGTCCATCCGCCTCTTTGTTAACAAACGTGCCAGTACCAGTTCCTTCTCTTGGCTTTTAACGCTATTGACAGCCCAAGTTTCCATGCGTTTCAGCGTTTTCATGTGTTTCGTTTTCAGTTATCAGTAAATCCACCACCAAGTCCGTTTCTCCTCCTCCTTCAACCATCAACTGTTAAAAAACTAAAATACTAAAAATGTCATAACTTCTCTTGTGTTTCAGAACTGTTCTTAGTCCTCCTAAGTCCTGCTAGCAGCTACTTAAGTCACACTGGTCCACTGACCAATCACAGCGCATGTCCATGGTCACGTTGGCCATGTGACCAATCACAAGTCCGTTGACCACATCGAAGACGGCCCTGGACGTCAAAGAATACACCCAGCATGTCAAACTAATGATCTGATTTGTTGAAGTCTATGACAATCAACGATACCGTCTTCTTCCTAGGGACATAGAGGTGAAATCTGATTGGATGAGAGCTCTCCTTAACAGAAACTTGAGGCAGCGCGACTACAAGCAGAGCAACAGACGAAGACAGGAGCTGTGCAATGAGAAAATAAGCTAATAGGGAAAAATAATTATAATACATATAGTGTATTTGTGAAAAAGAAATGATAAAATAGCTATAACGTTGTGATTCAGCAGAGAAGGCTTAGCTGGCCCTGACGGCCCACCACTGCGAGAAACCAACATTATGGCGGCTGGCATCGCTCCTTCGCCACCAAACCACGAGAAGCCAATCCATCTGACCTCACTCATCGTGATGTGATTATCAGGGCCTGGAATGCTGTCGGGGTCTGCTGTACATTGTGGTACATGAGAATCGGCGGGTGCTCACAGTTTTGCTGACAAATCATGTACTCGCCTCCCCACCGAGGAGGCCCTTTCCTCCTGATCTTACGACTCTCACCCACAAGTCTCTGAACCCCCCCAACCACCACCCAAGCTTCCAATAAAAACTAATTTGGCCTCTCGGGAAATCAAGCCAACTGTAGTTGTGGAGGGGCACCAACTCCCCAAGTATCCCATTGTGCTACCCGTTAAACTCCTCTCTCCCCTCGCCTCTCATTCTCTCACTCGACCGACAGATTTCTCTCTCCCTGACCCCCACCTGCCCCTCGTTACAGACGCCTTACAGGGCCCTCCACGATATGGTTATTGGGCACTCTGGACATACAGCAGGGTGCGTGATCCCCACTCGCATGCTCGCAAATTCAATAGTCAAGCTTTTAGTGTCGCCGCAAAGCGATTGTCCGCCTCTTCCGATCTCCACTTCTTTCAAAGGGAGCTATTTGTCAACCGGGTTATGAGTGAACCCGGCCGCTGCGCAGCAGAGCCCCGTCCATCTCGACCAACACTTCCTCGCCTTCAGGGATAATTTGGGAATCAATTAACTTGGGGCTGGAGTGATAGGTGATGTGGTTCCGTGTAATGCAATGCAGTGAACCCGGTGCATATTGCGTTGGCATCGAACAAAGGCGAGGGGGGATCAATGAGTCTCCCATTATCATAACTGATTTACATCCATAACTTGTATCATTACAGTGATAGGGGAGCTGCTGGTGGGGAGGTTCAGGTGGCATAATGGGCTCACATGGGGGTGGGGTCAAATCAATCAGTAGATACCAATTTAGAAGCTGTTCTGGAGCTTCTGATCATGTCACATGATCTTCGTAATCTGAAATATATATTTTCGTTATAAATGTTGTGTATCCAAGGTGTTCATTTCCTTTTCTGAAGTATGAGCTTTTCCTTCCAACCTCCTCAAACCAAATGTTGCACAGTAAAGGGAGCTGTGTGCAGATGCAATTTTAAATCTGTATTATCCACTGAGATTTTGTGATTTTGAGTGCAGCATTACTTAAACAAAATGTTGATAAAACAGCAAATGTTTGTACTTGCATTAACATAATGCAGTGGTTTGGGTATGAATTGGCTGAAAGACCAGAACCTTTTAGGAATGTTTAGTCAGAGGAGCTACACGTTGGTTAGAGCGGTTAGTTTCCTATTTAAAGTGGGCTCACGATACATGAGAGCATCCGCCATCTCACTGGACTGATTGTGTCCATCATGCTTTTAGGTAAACCCACTCCACCTCTGGATATGTGTACAAATACAACTCTGTATGTATTAGCTGTCATCTGCTGCCCCCCAGTGTTGAACACAAGAAATAACATCAGCGCGCCTCGCGTGGTCCTCCAAAACCACGATGCACTCAAATTGACCCTTTTTCACACATTGACTGCATGTGTGCAAACAGAAAAAGAAACAAACAATCAGCCAACAAAAAATAGTTTGTTTTTTGACTTTATCGCTGTAAGAAAGGCAGTGCTGGCATGAGGAAATAAAAACATGGTGGTTGGACATTTCTATCAGCATACAGCTGCTCTACTCAGCATGTTGGTTCAACACAAAGCAAATACAAAGATGCAACTAACTTAAGTAATTGTTACGTTTCAAAACACTTTACAGGCTCAGTGAAATAATCCAACCTGTTCTAGTCTGTAAGGGGGCTGGACAAGACAGGACCAGTTACCAACCCAACCCAAAACTCTTGTAACAACGTTCACCGGCAGTCCGATGTGAGGCGGGCTGAGTGAATAAATCGGAGCATTCAGACAACCTTTAAACAAAGATTACATAACGCTTTTTATGAGGCGGGTCTTGTCTGCCGAGCCAACAACCACATTTGATCCATTAAGTCAATTGGGCGACAACAAAACATGTCAATATTGATTCATAAATATATTAATTATTCATGTATAATCACTCATTTAGTCTGAAAAGGCAGAGAGTAATGAAACGCTCTCCTCGTAGGTTACCTGAGTGATAAGTGTCGTCGTCTAATTTGATTTTCATGGACAATCCTGACAGGTGATGAATTAACAAAGACATGAAATAGAAAAGCGTCAGATTCTCAAAGTGGAACCTGATAAATGACTATGAAACCAGCAAAATGGGAATGTCACAGCTTTGTGAGGAATGAACACATCCTTTCTTATAGTTATTATAAAAGGAGCACTGTTGGTGGCAGGAGATCAACACGTCTTCAAATCTAAACTTTGCAGTCGTGACGTGGTTATCGTTGTCAAACAGGTGCAGTTTGGTTCGGTTGAGGTAAACATCATGGTTTGGGTTTGTCACACTAACGGCGGTCTCCTGAGTCAAGGTCCTGTGTTTGTTTGACCCGTACGTCCGCCACGAAAACATACGTCACTCTTTACAGTATGTCACCTACGCCTCTAGAGGTTGCCACCCGACTATAAATGTAAATACTGGTCACAATAGGTCGCATGTACAAAATGAGCCATGGGTTGAATTTTGACAACGATCCACTACAGATCAGATCTCTTTTCTGGTTTAAGTTGTGCCTGGTCCTATTAGCTCCTACGATATATTGTCATCTTAAAATGTGATTACTGTGTAAACTGATCACAGCATATTGAAAGCAGCTCAACGATGTATCAGATTACTAAGGCAGGAGAACATAGCAATAACCTGATAGCTGCACGTGTGCTGTTTAAATGCTCAGTGTAGTGTATTCTGGATCCACATAAAACACAAACACACCCCCTGTGTTTATCTTGCCACCCCATCCCACCTCTCCTCCCCCTCTCACTCTAAAACACCCCAGGAATTAGTCGGTAAGGCACAGCGTCCGTGTAGCGCTTCCAGTCCTTGCCGTACTTGCTGCCGCAGCGGTGCTCGTCACGCACGCAGCGGTGCACCAGCAGGATGGTCATGTAAACGATGTAGAAGTACGGGAGCACGTGGCCGAAGCCGCAGGCGGCGCAGTAGGCCAGCGAGCCCATCAGGTCACCCGTGTAGTTGAAGTGGCGGGCCACTCCCCAGAACCCCGAGGTCATGAGCTTGCTGTGGTGGACGCCGCCGTCGGCGGAGTGGTAGGAGCACTCGATGTGCGCCGGCTTGCGGCCCCAGATGGAGCAGGAGCCCTCCGTGCGCCGGAACAGGTCCTTCTGGTGGTTGGTGGAGCGGAAGATGTAGTACCCGACCAGGCCGAGCAGCAGGACGGCCAGGACGTGGGCGTTGGACAGTTGGACCGGGTGGTACACCAGGTACAGACCCTGGAGAGCCAGACCACATTCACATATTTACACCTACTGTCGCTCAATATAACTTTATCTGAATGTCCACCTTAGAGTGAAACACACAACACATTCACATATTCAGTTCTTTTCCATTTAATCTACTCCACATGCTTCAAGTTGACAAACTGGATACAGGAATTTACCCACAAGGCTGCAAAGGTCCATTTAAGTTGTCGTCTCACATTTACGCCATAATGTCTACTGCGTGTGTTATACATATATGGTATGAATATGAGTTATGCATATGTTATTACCTGCAGTGTGTAGAGGTATGGCAGCCACACACAGTCTCCCCAGCCCAGATACCATCCAAAGTGGTCATGGCAGATATCAATGGTCTTCAGGTACCACGCCTCGTTCCAGAAGAAATCCAGCACATAAAGGGCCTACGAGAAAGCAAAAAAACTATTTGCATTCTTCATAATGACTCAACGAGCAGCGTGTAAAAGGAATGATGGGATCACATTGAACTCAAACTGTAGCTTCGGAGCAGAGGACCGTAAACTTAATGACAAACACTTATGTTTAATGGGGCTGTATAATATAATGCACTTTTTAAACGGGCCTACAACATGCTCCATCATGACATTAATCTGAATTGATCATGACATTTTGGTTGATCTTACCTGTTCAGCCAACTTAATCTCTGGATTTTAAGAATCAATATCAGATCATTCATATAAAACTAAACAATTAATCGATCAGCCCTAATCTTAAACATTTAGTGGTCAATGCTGAATGTTAATCGATAAGAAGGATTCCTGCACATCTAAGCATAACCTCAACATTTCAGCTAAAATGTGTAATGCTCGAGAGTCTCTAAAGTTATGCAACATGTGTGAGAAGACACATATCATGAAGAACGTTCACACATGATTAAGGTGGAGGAAGTTGAGTTTCATATAACATGTCCGTTTCTACGTCTTCCATTCTGCAGCACTTCGGGCTCCCCGCGGGATCAGCACACGAGTCGCTGGTTTACCAAACGTCCTTGTTGCGCCTCACCTGCAGCACGTTGACCAGGATCATGGAGTTGGTGACGTGGCCGTACAGCTCCTGCTGCTTGGCCATGTAAGACAGATTGATGAGGGTCCAGGCCACGATGCCGGGCCGGCCGTTGAAGAAGAGCTTGAAGTCGAACCACTTGCCGACGCGCGGGTTGAACTCGATGCCCATCATGTAGTTGTAGAAGATGTTCCCCGTGAACTTGCTGCAGCATCACAAAAAAAGGTAGGAGAAAACAAGTTGATGCAATTGTGTACTAATAGTATAGTATAGTAATAAAAACGATACCTGGATCCAATGATCAAGCACACTACTACGTTTCCATTTTTAAAAGCATACCTTTTCCTACGTTTACACTGAGTGTCCGCACTACGGCCGGAGCAGTTTGGAAACGCTCCAGAGGACTCTTTTCGCCATTGCCGCTCTTCCTACACAGTGTTTTCTGCAACTAAACCAACTGCAGTGTAGAGAAAATCGAAATTTTGTTTACACCGCCACGAGCACGCCCAGTGTACGTGAACGGTCATGTGACATGCGTTTTCAAAGGTTGCCGTGTGGACAGAGATCGTTTTTGTTTTAGCCTGTGTTTACATCATGATGCTCAAACATATTGAAAGTTGATGGACAATGTTTTCCTAATGTTGAGTTTGTAATACAAAGATGTCGGCCATATTATTTGACCAGAGAGTTGTTTTTGTTGTTGCTGTTTACATTCCCCCTGATGAATATTAAAACAATTCAGATCAGTAATGCACTACTGTCTTTGTTGTGTTACAAATGGGCTACAACTGCGTCCCTGCGTTGCATGATGATCAATAAATGCCCCTTGAAACCTTCAACATGTGTTGCAGCGCTCACCAGTCTTCAGAGTTGGTGGGGAAGAGGTAAGCCTTAGCGAAGGCGAAGCTGGACACCGTGTAGCCCAGTATGTTAGCGCACCACATCAGGGGGATCCAGTTGTCGAAGATGATGGTGGGAGAAAACCAGTGGAAATGTTGGGCGTTGGCGTACCACAAAGCGTGAGTGATCAGCCAACACTGGAGCCCGTTGATCTCGTACTTGTTGATCAGGCCTGGGGTCGGATGGTGAGACACAATATTTGGTAATTAATGTGGAATTAAAGCAGGGGGGGGGGGGGGGTCTACGTGAGTGTGTGTTAAATACCAGCAGGAGTCCGTGCTCCGTCCTGCACTCCCCCGACGTAGCCAGGAATAAACTTATGAGTCACATCAGGAACGCACATATACAGGAACACCTGAGGGACGACACAACAGCAAGAGGTAAAGACAACGGCCCATGGACACACACACGTCTTCCTCTTCTCTCGCCTTCTCCTTACCTGAAAGCCCACCCAGACGGCGTATATCTTGGCTGCTGACCAGGTGAAGGAGGGCGCCCGGGCCCAGATGGAGAGCAGCGTGGTCTCCCCTCGGAACAACTCCAACAGGGGCTGGCTGACGGAGCACTGGTACTGGTCGCAGGCCATCACGAAGTAGAAGACCATGAAGGGGGCGAAGCAGAGGAGGCCGATCACGCTGCCCAGGGAGAACCAGTCCACCTCCCTGAGGGAGAGTCAGATATGCGCACAGACACAGTGTGAGGCATGTTTTCTTAATGTTTGGGGACAATGTGTGTTTTATGGACAAACCTTGAGAACAAATTAGTTACATGAAATGCTATTTATTTTTCACAGGTCTATACTGTGAGGGGTCCTTCTATTTCAAATGTTACTAGAAAGTCAAATTCAGTGTTAGAAGACCACACACAACATTAACAGAACATAAAAATATAAAGTTTGGTGTTGACATTAAATTCCCCTTTGAGAATGGATTGCACACGTCTTAACAGCTGATATGTCTATTCCATATCTCAAACTAGTAACACAAAGGTTACGGCTTTGCACTGTTATTTCCCAATTAATAAATGTTGTATTTTTTTCAGACTAAACAATTTGGTACAATTAACTTTACCTCCTGTATTTACTATACCATACCAAAAGTGAAATTGGTTAGATTAAAAAGACAAAATAATCTATTCAACTTTGAGTAAACAATGCTATGATGCACTTTATACTAGAATGTATAATGTAATAATAAAATGTTTTACGACAGCATGTTTGATAAAACCCTGCCTCCCTGTGCCGACATTGCTGACTGTCCACAACCAAGTCATATATTGTCAGCCTCAGAACGCCACGCTGCCAGGCCGAGGGGACACAATCTTATTAGGCCTCGTATCAATTATATCAGATTATTGAGGGGAATTGTGTATTTTTTAAGGCACGTTTAACTTTTAACATGTTTAACTTTATAATAGACTTGTGGTGAACGTCCTTCTGCACCCTGTGACGTCACTGACTCACCATGCTCTCCCCCACTGTGCCGGCTGCTCCCCCTGTCCAGAGCCCTTCCCGTTGGCCCCGTTGGCTCCGGGCTGGGTTCGTCTCCTTGAGGCCTCCATGGCTGCCGCTACACTCCTTTTCTGGTGAAGGGTCAAGTTATCAGGACAAGACTGGTTAAGCAGCGGCATGCTGTACTTTGTACATAGTTGTGTTTAAGGACACAACAACAAATATACAACCACATGGCACTCTGATGTGAAAGTGAATGAAAGTGTCATCTACCTTTTTTCACAGATTCACATTATTTTTGTGTGCACCCTTTTAAAGGGAATGTGTGATGGCACGTTTGAATACATGCAGTGTATTTCCACAGGCCAATCATCTATGAACCAATAATTAAAACAAACGCAAACACGCGCACACACTCAGACACACGCACACGCACACGCACACACACACACACACACACACACACACACACACACACACACACACACACACACACACACACACACACACTTCTGGAGGAAAGGTAATGGCCAGGGCTGCTGGCTGCAGTAGGCTTTGCCCACAAGAGCTAACGTTACCACGAACCAATAGATATAAAAGACTTGTTCCCCCAACATGTAGCTAGCATGTCCGTTTCAGGTATCTCCAGCAGCTTGGCAGATGAAATAGAGAGGTGGAGGGAGCCGCGGTTGCATAACGTCAACAAAGACGAAGCCTTTCTCTTTTTATTTCTATTCGATAAGGTGCACTTTAGCACTGTCCGTGTATTGCACGCGCCCCTTCTCTACCACTTAAATAGCTACCACTATTCAATGATTAAACGTCCTTTGTATCCTGAACCGGGCCCGCTCAACAGCATACCGTCTGAAGTCACATAAAACACACGTTATTAACATTATAATGACTAACCCACGGTCGCTCACTTACCCCTAGACAACAGACCGACAGAGAAGACTGCTCGGCTCTTCAATCCTCCTGCGGCCCAGGTGCTGAGTTATCACGTAACGCCCGACCGCTGCACACCGTGGAGCCACACACTCCGCCCATAACACCACTGCTCTTTACAATCCAGCCAATGGCCATCGAGCAAAGGTGGGCCCTCGGGAAGTGAGCTCGCATCTGATTGGGCGATGCCAACTGGAGCCACAAGCACCTCACAGGTCCACCAGTGGTTGAGTGTTTCTGCCAGAGTAAACAAGGCACTGGCAACGTTATGAAATAGCTGTCATTGTTATCATGGCCTTTGGTATCATAGACTTTTAATATATGTTTATGATGCCAATGATAAATGCAAGAAGACATTGACAGCCAACATTTGCTTCCATCTTTTTATCATGGTGATAACCCTTCTTGATGCATTTTATAGACAACAGAAATGTAATTATAATGCTATAAAAGCACAGCTTTGGACACACCTAAACACATGTTTGGGCATTTTTTTTTTTTTTTAAAGTTGCATTATGCCACCTTCAATGGCAAACCTGTCATAAAAAAAATCACATAACACTTTCACACAAAATAGCCGTACAATAAATATATAATGTAATACTTGGACAGAAGTGTTTGAGGCTGCATATAGTTACACACACAACCTGGACTGAATTTCTGCTAAACATGTATCTCTTATCTTATATCAATCAATAAAGTTATATACAATGCCACACTTGCCACTTTCACATTACACTTACATTTCACTCACAATAAATACACAATTCCGTTTCAGCTAATTTAAAATATGATAATTTCAGAAATGGTCATGTCAAATGTCAGGCTTACCCACAGTGGGAAGACACAACATCGTCAATACAGAGACTATAGCACAAAAGAACCTTTAACCTTTTGGCCCCCAACATGTGACACTTTGGCGGACAATACCTGTCTCTAGTGTAACCTGAATTACATGAAATTAATATTTTTATTTCCAATACACTACATCATGACTGTCACAGCTCAAAGTAATGATTATAGTGTACTTCCTTGATCATTTATTTAACATATCCTTTTGTGTTTTTCCCAAAAATGTCCCTCTGCTCATTGATACTGATACACGGTAGATACAATGTGCAGCACTTGTGGCGTAGGTTGTGTTTCCAGGTGCATGTAAATCAAGTTTCCACTAGAGGGCAGCACTTAGCTGTGACACGGATAAGCATCACAGCTCCTGCTCAGGTGGAGTTTGTATTACATATATATTATAGCTTGTTCATTGCATTTTTTTCTAAATAAATCTTTATATCATACTATACTATGAGTAATGTATGTACTTTTTAGGGTATTCTATATGATGATATTTTTTGTAATTGTTATTACATTTTGTATGACTCTTATGGCAAACTGCACAATTACATTTCATGATTCATTATTGTATGGCATACTAAAATATGATATTGTTATGATACTTTCATGGCATACATTATTGTGATATTTGTAGGACATTTGTATGGCGGACTATTATAATATATTTCATGTTTTGACATATATATATGGCAAACTGTAATAATTTGTATGACATTTTAATGACTATACTTTGATATTTTGTAATGCCTTTTGTTCTGAACCTTTTAGAGCAATCAGTAGTATTACTTTTTATGGAATACTATGCTACTATTCTACTAATTATATTTATATGGCAAACTATATTGTGTCTTTTTATGACCTTCATTTTTAATGACATTTAAGAGTACATATTTTAGGATTTGTTTATTTTATGCTATATTATAATAACAAATTACATGTTTTAATGGCATACTATGACTTTTTTTTCTCCTATTCCTTTTGCCAAGCATTAATTATGACTGTTCAAATGAATAATTCTGCCTCTCCTCGACCATACGCTACTTTATTTGTGTTGTTTTCATTTAGAAGTCTTTTTTTCTCATTTATCTGTTTGTTTATTACCTGTATTTACCTCCTTGATCAACAGCCAAAACTCTTGTTCACTATTTTTTTGTGATTTGACACATTGTCATTATCTTTTTATGAATCTTTATGACATCACTAGAGCATGCATATTCTGATAGCCCAGTTTTGTCCTGAAAATGGAAGATCCAAATTACATGATTGTCCATTCCAGTGTTTCATTATTACAAAAGACAGAAACATAACTCAGACCACAGAGGGCTATAAAACCAGTCAATGTATAGATCGATATCAGGACATAATTAATTCAAATCTGAACTAAAATCAAGCAATAGGTGAAACATGGCATGAGATATAATAGATACCAAGACCATCCCCTTTATTCTGCACTTTTCTTACCAATGGGGTAAATTTAAGAGTATCCCCCTCCTCCCTTTTGAAATAAAACATTCTGCTCCTGATCTGCCAAAAAGAGTAGAATCAAATCACCAGGGAGGGAAAATAAAATCTCCCAAGTCCCACATCTGGGTGTTATATCATGTTTAAAAAATATTTTTTTATCTTAAATCACAGAGGAGGAGCGAATCCTGTTTATTTTTATGTCCACGTTTGGAATGTGTTGAAATGTGAACAGTTGATTAGCGGTGTTTGCTCTCTGCTCTCCTGGCTCTAATGTTGTGGGTGAAGATAAATTCCTGTCTCACTTCTTGTGGCTTTTGGTGCCACACTAGACATTCCAACATCATATTATCCCCTTCGTGTAATCAGCACCAAACACACACTCCCTCTGAAGCTCTTTCTCCGGCCCTGCTGCTATGAGACAGCTTTGGAGCCTTCGACAGCCTCCAAACGGTTTTAAGTTTATTTCATTAACGTGACAAGGGTATTTCTAATTTCTTTCACTGAGAAAAGATAAAAGAACAAAGCACCAATTTGGTTCGTCTCCACGAAATATGGCTTTCCTGCAGAAGAACTCCCCCCGCAGCATCATCTCGCACCACCAATTGACCTCCATCTTTCTTTTACTGCTCTTCCAAACACCCCTCCTCCGTCTATTAATCTCTTTCCTATTTCCCTCTGTGATTTCCCTTGTTTTTGATTTCTCTCAGTCTGTGTTTCCTCAGTCCTTATTCTGTTCACCTCATTTCATTTCTCCCTCCTATACTCTTTGATCAGATGCCTTGTTGCTGCGCTGCATCCAGACAGTGTGATGTATCTGGGCCAAGCAGCCGACATCCCAGCTTCACAATGTGTCTGAGACAAAGACGAGATTTCGGTGGTGTTGGTTCTTTTTGCTGCCTTGTGAAATTTGATGTAAAAATGCACCATTTTACTGCTCCAGTTGTTAGATTCCGCACTGACGCCAATGCTGATCTTAATTTGGTGCTAAGGCCTATTTATAAAGTGAGGTACTAAGTGTGTGTCTAGAGCACAGTCCTGGTGCCCTGCTCTCACTGTTTCTTTATAAAAACACAACGGCATATTCACATGCACAAATATAGGGCGGTTACTTTGTCTTGCCCTAATAGGTTTAACTGGTGTCCCCCAGTAGACCCTACACAGTGAGCCAGCATGCACGACACCAGGGCCCTGGACGTGGTCAACCAAATGCAATGCAGTCGTTATTAATTACGCTATTATTTACGCCTGCGATTTTCCTTCTGTGGGATGACAAAATGTCTGCAATGAAAACAAAAGCCCTGTGGAATTAGTACGGGATGTATCAACCCCACGTCGTCAATGCTGACTGATCCCTATGCGCCACACTTTCAACTAACTCCAATGTAGACCCACCAGCATCATTGTTAGACGCTCAGAGTGAAAGTAGTTCACACGGGGCAGGCGGATCGGCTGGCGGGTGGGTCGGTCAAACACAGGACCTTCACCCAGGACACTGCCGTTCATGTCCTGTGCGAAACTAAAAGTAAACATCAGCATTTTCGTAAATCACTTGACGGGTTTGTCACGGGTAGTCATGTGAGTGAGTCAATGCAGTTAACGTCCAGTGTGGACCGTGTGGAAACAGACCAGCCCTCGCTGACACATCCACACCTGACCCTAGAGGGGAACCTCAAGCGTAGGGCCACTGGCCAAGCGTCAGTATGGATTGAGACTGAGAACGAGTTGGATGTGGAGAAAAGTCCAAAACGTTCACACTGGTAGCCACATAGATCCAAGTCTTCTTTTCTAGCATCTGGGACCACTAGCGAGGAAAGTGCACGGTACATTTTATGCATGGATACTGTTTAGAACCCAACCTGCAGGATGAAATACTATTGAGCAAAATGTGTGCACATTATATTATATTACAATATACACATTATATACATTATATGTGTGTCTGTCTATTTTTTTGTCATGCTGGTCAGGTCTTTCCAATATACTTCATGGGATAAGCAAATGGGTCAATACAGAAGAACTCCAGGGAGGACCGCATGCTCTGTGCGTCTGGATGTGTGTGTGTGTGTGTGTGTGTGTGATCAACATAAAAATAGCGGGCGGTATGTGTGTGTGCATTGCACATATTGGGTGGGGGGGTAGGAGGTTTGAATCGGGCAGGTTGCATGACAAATATCACCCTAATCAGCTCCCCCGGGATGGGGCATGTGTGTCTGTATGCATAACGTGTATTGTGCACAATAATCAGAATTTATGAATATTGTGCATGCATGTGCTGCCATGGTTGTGCGTATCCGTGTGTGTGTCCCTTTGTTGGTGTTTAAGTGTCTTATGAATACGAGGGCCCCGTGCTGAATCAAAGACGCAGTGCAACATGGCTCTTAAATAATTTAATAGAAATGAAAATGAAAAATTAATGAGAGCAGATTCTCCCTCCTGTTGTCCTGATGTAAATCCCCCCATCAGCATCGTCATCCGACATACGGATTCAAGCATCTTTTTCTTGCACGTGTCCCTGTGTATTTTAAATAGAAAGCGTTGCCTTTGCATCTCACCTCCTGAAGCCCGGGTGTCAGAGAGCGGAGCACGAACCGGCCTGCTGACAGTTGGATGTACGGGGGGAGACTACTTCAGAGATCAGAGGTCTTCTGCTGACACATTCTACCGCTGTGTTCCTGATTTCAGTCACAGCTTTCACATCGCAAATAAACATGCCCTCAGAGGATGTTTTCGTCTCCACGAGCCGACCTCTGAGGTTTTCTACGTTATTAGTCAGACAAGAAACACTTTCCATCAAGATACGGCATCCGCAGAAGCCGACTGATGGCTGTGTAATTACCAAAACAAATTAGCAGGGAATGTTATTTGTAGGATATGATTGAAATGAATGATAATCTTAATTGTTGTTCTTAATGTATCTGCTTCATGAGATGCATGCTATTCTGCTTATTTTTAAGTGCAAAATTGCTTATGTTAGTTGTTGAATTGTTTTCTGAAAATATAATTTCTCTGTATTTTATTTATTTTTTATTATGTGACTAGAAAATAAGAGAGTATACTTGAAGGACATCCTTCTAAAAACTAGCTAATAGGTTATGTGTCAGTTGGACCAGAAACAATATTGGATCAATCATGAAGCACCATTATCACCAAGTATTCAAGTTGCCTTGGGATCTTTGTTACATATTGTTTCCCCATGTTAACTTAAAAAAATGAATTCATGAAGGATAATTGATAATTGTTGCAACACGCTCATTACACATAAGATAAGATAAGATAATCCTTTATTAGTCCCGCAGTGGGGAAATTACAGGATTACAGCAGCATTGCTCAGTACGTAAAGATAAAAGAAATCAAGTAATATAAATAAACAGTAATAAACAGTAATAAACATAATAAAATAAACAGTAAAGAAGAAATTGAATGTACAGTAGAATATTGAATATACAAATTACAAAATATTACAAAATATTGCACGAGAATGGATTAAAGTGACCAGAGTGATAAAAAAGTGTTCAAGCATTGAGAGTCCAGAATGTTTGTGGGCTACTGGGAGGTCAGCTTGTTGTGCAGCCTGACAGCAGCAGGGAGGAAGGACTTGCGGTACCTCTCCTTCACACTCCTCTCCTGCACCCCAAAAGACCTCAGTCTCCTCAGCAGAAAGAGTCTGCTCTGTCCCTTTTTATAGAGTGCATGTGCGTGGTCGGACCAGTCCAGTTTATTGTTCAAGTGAACACCCAGGTATGTATAAGACGTCACCATCTCAATGTCCAGTCCCTGGATGCTCAATGGTATCGGAGGAGAGCGTTTGCCCCGGCGGAAGTCCACCACCAGCTCCTTGGTCTTACTGGAGTTTATCTGGAGGCGGTTCCGCTGGCACCATCCTAAAAAGTCCTGGTTAAGTTCCCTGTACTCCCTGTCATCATCGGCAGAGATGAGGCCGACGATTGCAGAGTCGTCAGAGAACTTTTGCAGGTGGCAGTTGGCAGAGTTGTGTTTAAAGTCCGAGGTGTAAATGGAGAACGGGAATGGAGCCAGAACGGTTCCCTGTGGAGCCCCCGTGCTGCAGGACACCTGATCTGACTCACACTCCCGTATCCGCACATACTGTGGACGGTTGGTGAGGTAGTCCAGGATCCATGCAGTGAGGTGGTGGTCCACCCCGGTCTGCTCCAGCTTGTCCCTCAGAAGCAAAGGCTGAATGGTGTTGAAGGCACTGGAGAAGTCGAAAAACATGACCCTCACAGTGCTTCCAGGTGAGAGAGGCATCTCTGTAGCAGGTAGATGACGGCGTCATCCACCCCGATGCCAGACTGGTAGGCAAACTGAAGTGGGTCCAGGGATGAGCTCACCAGGGGGCGGAGATGGGCAAGGACCAGCCTCTCCAGGGTCTTCATCAGGTGGGATGTTACTAAATGCATGTGATATTACTAAATGCAACGCAGGTCACTTATCGAAATGCATGTTAGAAAATATGCGACGCTGGAGGTAATGTGTGTGAGACCATGTGGACAGGAAGTAATGAAACCAAAACACAGAGTCTCACTGGACCTTTAGAAAGCAGCCCAGATGGGCATCACGATGAGTCTCTTCACAAAGATCTATTCACATTAAATACATTCCGAACGGTGAGGACCTTTACTTGCAGCTCAGGATGTTTGGGGGAAAAGTGCGTCATGTCAGCACCGATGAGCTGGAAGCTTGGTTTGTGTTGGGTTTCAGAACGGAGAGCGAGTAGCTTCATTTGGCTGATGAGGGTCGGTTCATCAGGTGCTGGTACTGATCAATAGTGCCCTGAATAACTAAGGTCGAGGGAGTCCGCCATCATTTTTCTGCCCTCATACTTGCTCGTATGTGCTTTTTTTTATAAGTGCAACCAAGCCTGCATGCAGCGGAAGGAAATCTATCTCAAGAGGCATAATAAAGTGCATTTACAGTGTACTGTATTTCCCTTTGAAGGACGGGTCAGAAGTTTAAGGAGGACCACATGTAGCTTTTTGTCCTTGCCCATGAACTGACCTGGAAGGTCCAGGGTTCATTTCCTGGTTGATAAATTAATTTAAAAAAGCCCTGCAACGCCACGAGAGAGACAGCCCTCAAAACTCTGTGTTACCTTTGATGCCATGATTGGAATTAGACCAGCACTGTCTGCTTTCAGATGCCCGGAGCCTCGGCGGTCACGAGTGATAAAAAGAACATCATGGCAAAAGTCAGAGAAATTAAAGTCTGTTAGATGTCCAACACACATCGACCTTTCAGCCAGGAGACTGCTGTTCGTTTACCGCGTGCAGCAAAAAGTCAATGTTGATTTATTTGTCTTGTAGCTTTATTAGTTGTTTAAACCCAAGCAACAATTATTTCCTAAATCCCACTTAAATGTTTTGGTTGCCTGAACCAAACTACGTTGTTTCCTGTGAAGACAGGAGTTTATTTTGAAAAAAAGTTCAGTAATATTCAGTAGTTCAGAATTTGTGCAGTGAGATCTATTCCCAAATGTGCTAAGTTATATACTGTATTATCATATATCACATCAGGTTTTTAATCCACCTCTCAAACTCCTCGTGCTCACAGAGAGTGTCCATGTTTCTTCACGATGATCTCTGACTCGTCGCCATCCAACTTTTCCCTCCACTCACACAGCATCTCTCTTCTGGTCAAGTCGTAGGATGAATAGGCTGTTTGTGAGGCGTACACCTGGGTTGTTTGTCATTACGTTGATATCTAACAGCTCCTCGCTGTCCGGGTAGAGCTCAAATGAGCCTCAAAGTGTTCCCTGGTGTGCTCTGGTGGATATGTTGTGTGCAATGTGAGCAGATGTCTGACGCGGATCCCATTTTAAACATATTTTGCCCGGTTTAGTGAATTCTGTGGAGCACCTTATACATGTGACTTGTAGGCATTTGTAGTCGTGGAGTAGATGCTATTGCATTTGGTTCCAGAAGTCGGCATCAGGAGCGATGGACGAGTCTAATTCCCATTTTCCTGATGGTGTTATGTCAGACTATTTTTAAAAGGAGGGCATGTTAATTAATTCTGAGATTAATTCCCACAGAAGGGTTGGTGATGACTTTGTGGAGTCATATATTTCTAGGAAGGACGCCCACTCTATGCTTTTTTCATGTGACTTCTCTTTGAGAAGAGATGTATTGAAGCGCCATCTGGTAATGGGTTTATGCCGAGTAGTTATGTTCCATGTAAATGTTCTGGGAGCACAGTCGCTAATAATGATAGGATGAATCTTGGAGGCTGAAATATTATAAATAATTGAATTGTTGGTGAGAAGGAAGTCAATGCGTGAGTATGAGTGGTGAACCAGAGAGAAGAACGAGTATTCTCTTGGTTTTGGGCGCTGCAGTTGCCAACTATCGGCAAAACCAAAATCACTCATGACCTGTTGGTAATATTTCTGTGGATTGCCAGATATGCTTATTGTTTGATTATTGTTTGAAATATTAGTTCTCTCCGCTGATAGGGACGACAGCTGTGTTGCAGTTACCTTCTGTTATGACTGGGCAGTTGGAAATGTTTGAGAAAGGATGAAGAAAAATGATGCATGTCATCAGTGTTTGGGCCACAAACATGACCGACTGTGACTGGAATGTTGTTGATTGATATGTTTCTCACTATGAAACGGCCTACAGGATCTGTGATGGTGGAGTTATGGACAAATACATATACATAAATAAATACATACCCCTCTTCATTTTGTGTTGTAGTGAGCCGAGGAGTGAGCGCATTGTGGCAATTTAACTTGTTGTAGTCGGAGTCTGGGAGGTGTGCTTCTTGTAATGAGCATACACATGGATATCCCAGGTTATGAATTTGAGTGATGACATGTTAATCTGGTTAATATAGTCTGAATATTATTGTTGATAAAGATGTATGTGTCTGTGAGTGAGTGAGTGAGTGCGCACAGCAGTATCGGCAGACTCTGAATCAGGGAAAAACAAACACGTCTAGAAACAAGGCGTGTGTGCGGTGCAGATCATCGGGGCACATAAGTACAGTGAGACATAGGTGCAATGATATGTAATATATTATAGCATAATATATATATTATATAACAATAGCAATATTTTAATTAGAAATATGTCAAATGCTCTCGGTTACAGTGTGACACATGATCCTCTTCAAATGTGCAGGCGTGTTGCACATCATCCCTCTGTATGCCTATGTGTGTGTGTATGCCTATGTGTGCGTGTGTGTGTGTTCTTCTGACACACTGTTCCCTTTGTGTGTGTTTCCGCAAAGCATATTGTAAGCGCGTCTGTTTCTATGTGCATTCACGTGCGCACGTCTGCGCGTTGTGACGTGTGTGTGTGTGTTTAGTCTGTGAGATGCGTCAGTAACTGGGGCAGAACTGATTGTTGGTGATGGCTGTAGGCAAGCGCAGACCTACATTCTGCTCTGCCATACAGAGGAGGCAAAGGAGGAGGAGGAGGAGGAGGAAGGGGGATGCAGTAGGGGAATAAAAATTGGGGTCTCTCCTGTACTCCCTCCTTTATCTTCAATGGCGACCTCCCACACTTCTTTTCTTAAGCTCTCCAATCCTTGTTTCCTCCCTCCTCGCCAACGTTCCCTCCCTGCGTCTGTTCCTGACACTTGACAGACGCAGAGACTTACTCAGCACTCAGAGAGGAAGGGATGCTGGAAGCGAGGGAGAGAAAATGTGTGTCCAAAAGGAAGGAGAGAGAAAGTGAGAGACGGGCTCAAATGAATGACACCGGTGGAGGAGTGAAGAAACAGAAATATTCCCCCAGTCTCTGAACACTTTCTGTTTCCCATTGGAAAAAAAGGTTTGTGAAGAAAGACGTGGCGCATCGCTCCAACTGCAGACTCATTAAACACAGCTGAATACTGTACTTTGAATACTGGATCATTTTGTAAGCAGCAGATCTGGTTAAACAAACACATTTCTTTAATCCAGTATTTTTTTTTTCTTCTTTTTCCCTGAGACTGATATTTTTTATTCCTGACAGTGGTGAAAGGGCTCTGACAGAATCTAGACCTCCATTTGGAGAAATGGTACTGTAATGCTTTAATTGGAATTGTCTCATAAAGACTACGTAATTGTCTTACAATTACTCTTGTTGTTTAGATTTTGGCAGCAGTAGCTCACTTCAGTATCTCTAACAGGACAACTCTTGTAATGAATATAAATTGATTCAATAGGAACTTGTTTTAGTCCTCTGCCAAATTTGTTAAAATTGTGGATTTCTAAAGTAGCCCTATACGTTAGATGGTACGGTTGATGTAAGCAGTGTGGTTCTAGCACAGAGGTTAGACGAGGAAAACATGAACTGGTGTGTGACAGGATGGAAACACGGGTCTGTAACGAGAAGGTCAGACTTGCTACACACCCGTCCACCTCCTCGACCTCCTCCATCCCGACTCCGCCGCCTCGCTCCATGAAAAGGGCACGTCACTTTCTGGTTTGGCACTGCATGATGGGCCGGGTGTAAACCACGGGGGCCGTTTGTACAGCGGAGCTGTCCATAGAGTCACGAGTGTCATTTGAAAAACAAGACGAGTAGAATCAACGAGACGTTTGACGCTGCACTGCGTGCATCACCACGTCTCATTCACTTCAATTTATTCTGGAGTTTTTGCTTTGACCAACCAAAGTCGTGACCCTTCAGTAACCAGTCAAAGTTGTGACAAAAATATCAGACTGTGCTTTTTACTGATCTTGTGAGCCTTCATCTATCTGTTTCTGCTATTATATGTTGCTGACAAATGCTGCAGCAGCAAGTGTCACTGCTGGTTTTAGTTCCTCTTCAGACAAAACCAAACAAAGTCCTTGTTGTCTCTCGTTCAGAGAACTTCCAGCTGAAGATCAAATCTGAAGACGCCGTCACAAGATCACATGAATCTGTCGGGAACTGCTCACATCTGCTTTTGGGACGGGCGACATCAGTTGCTCAAGTTCTGCTGCATCCTCTCAAAAGAAAACGCTGAGCCAGCAGATTCTACGGTCAGCTGACATCTGACCCCTGACCCCGCCCAGGGACAAAGTCCACCGCAACGCAGGGCTTCAAGCTGCTTTCACTCCGAAATACAGAGGAACGACATGAATTCTAAAAGCATACGGACTAACACTAAACAAGAACTGCATCTATGGCTATGCTAATGCCTGAATGGTTTGTTTGACAAAAATATTTGATAATCATTAAAAATAATATATTTTAATTATAGAGAAACATTTGGATCTATGATATACTATGTGATGACTATGATGCATTCAGGTTGTAAAAGTATTTTTTATCAAATCCATAATATTTTGTATGAAGGGTTTGTTTACATTGAGAACAACACTCCAATGGAAAGAGACAAATGTCCCTCTGAGCGACAGCTGAATGAGAATAGAATAAATCATCAGCGATTGAAAGTGAAAAAGCTGAGCATCAAAACGTGCAGATCAATAGGAACGTTACATTAACATTACATTTCATTTAGCTGACGCTTTTATCCAAAGCGACTTACAATAAGTGCATTCAACCATGAGTACAAACTCAAGAAAGAACAATTTACCACTACAATGTGCTATCAGTAAGTGCCATTTAAGTGCTACTAAAGTGCTACTATGGTGCTGAACAGCTTCCTGTTTCAGCGTGGAGCGCCACAATAATGCCTTTAACAAGCTGCAATTGTTAAGATTTGGTTTTCAAAATAGGCCAATGCAACAGTTCTAAAGTAAATTTAGAAGCAAGACAAGGCTTCAAAAAACACTGGATCAAAATGTCGCGGTAAACATGCGACTCACAGGGATACTCATAGGGATACACAGGACGAGCCACCACTGGGGTAGGAGACAAACAGGGATTAAATGATGGTGATGCTGATTGGACACAGCAGGAAACAATCAGGGACCGGGCAGGCAATCACAGGGGCAGGAAGTGCGGAGACACAAAGGACACAGACTTCAAAATAAAACAGGAAACAACCCAAAACTGTATCAAGAATATTCACAGGTGTGTTGCTTTGACAAATTCTTAAAATATCCCACTTTGAGTTCGTATTGGAATATCAGCTGAACATACAATAGACTGTTAAATCCAAGTTCAAGTAGGCTGCAAAGGGCACAAAGAAAAAGGTCTCTCTGACATAGCAACAAATTTGCCTAAAACTTCATAGTAATTTTCCCTGCCATTTCACACTGACGGGACATTGACTGAACGTAAGTCTGGACAATTTAATTATCCTTATTTTGGGGACAAACTATATGTTTTATCTTTGCTGAAACTTTTGAATGAAATTGTACCATTAAAGTGTACCTTTTAAGTGTGCCTTTAATTCAAGTGTTTCCAAAAATATATAGAAAAATAGAAAAAAGATATTAGAAGTAAAGACAGCTGGATTGGGGATTCAAACTGTATAAAGCCACTTGTGACAATAACATTTTAAAACTTTTTGAAACTGAATCCTGTGTGGAATCTGCAGTCGGCAGTTGAAAAGGACAGCAAGAGGCCGGCTGATGCTTTCTCTCTGCTGGATGTGACTCAGTGTCTTTTAATAGTCTTCCATCTCCTGAAACAGAACCCTGTTCATCATCGGTGGCTTGTGGGGGGAAGGCTTCTGTTCTCTACAGCCTTGCTGCCCACTGACAGTCTACAATGCTTTCAGAGAGCAATCCTCACTGAGTGACTTGGGGACTTGATGTTATTAAAGCGACTGACTGCAATTTCTCACTATTCCATGTGTCCTGTTAGCTATAAAGCTAACAGGTGTGTTGTGCAGTTAAACAGTTCTGGAAATACTAGGATGAGTGCTGCATGCAAATCTAATAATCTGTTTATTCATTTGGTTTCCAGCTGATGGTTTTATATCTAAATAATGAGTATTTAAACCCCCATTATGCAACAGTCAAATAAAGGCCCAGACACACCAAAGCGACATCAAAGAACTAGCAGCGATGAAGGACGCGTCACTTCAACCCCCTGTGTCTTGGCCAAAAGGTTGCCACAAAAGATTCCAAACAACATCCAACTAGCATGCTTGTTTTTTTAAGTTTTTTTCTTTTCTTCTGATTCACTAAAGCTAAACAGGGTTTCTCTCACCGACCGGCTCCGCTGCCGATGTAACATGCTGAATTGGCAAAAAAAGCCGACAACAACAGACAGTTGGTGTCATCGGTGCGGGGACACACCAGGAAAAAAACTCAAAGCCAGAGATGCTCGTCATTGACCGACCGTCAGCATGGTGGGTTAGGGCCTTTAAAGTGAGTTCCCAGGGCAAGGTGTGATGATCCTATCCTAATTTCAGTTATGACAACTTGGAGAAGAAATAAATGTACAGATACATAAATTGTGTCGAAAGTGGCATGTCTATTATGCAAGAATATAAGAAATAACACAAAATCAGATCCTGCTGTCTGGACCACCACGATAGTGACAATGACAAGATGGACAATTGGTGGGCTGCTTTGTCTTAGAAATGGTATGTTTTTAGGTCCAATACCAAGAGGATATAGATACTGAGTCAGGGCTTTCTGTGAGACTGTCCGGCCCCTCTAGTAGCTGTGTGTGAGGCAGAAATAGAAACCAAGTCCACAGTCAGGAATGCTGTAAAACCTTGTCAAATTGATTTAACCTGGCTGGAATCTGTCACTTCAACATACACAGCTGTTAATACACTCGCACTGTTTTCACGACTCTTTGAAGTCTGTTTACCTTCTGCACTGATCGGACCATTTTCAGAAAGAAAGAAGAAGAAAAAAAGGCCTCGTGGGAGATATTGAGGAAGGGGGATTTCATTGCGCTCCCGAACACATGCTCTTCAGTTTCCTGCCAAGTCCAAAGGAACGGGTCGATCAGCCGGGTGTTACGGTGACCAGTGTGTGTGTGTGTGTGTGTGTGTGTGTGTGTTTGTGTGTGTGTGAATCAACTGTGTACAGGACACACTCAAATACACAGGAAGGGTTACGGCTAAGACGAGAAAAACACGGGCTATGGGATATCTATGACCTCCTTCCTTCTGTCAAGGTCGCCACAGAGGACCAATGTAGCCACATGAATGCTCAAAAACACATAGAGTGCACATATGGTGTTCACACACACACATACGCACACAGAGAGAGATGCTCACACACAGGAGATGCTCTCCCGTAACCATACGAGGTCTCCCTCAGGATGCTGAAAAACTTGGCATGAGCATAGAGATGAGCGTGTGTGTGTGTGTGTGAACATTAGGGCCTATATATAAACCAGTGTCTGTTGTCACCTGCTCTCTCGAAATACAAAGAAACCCATATGGCAATAAATGTGTTTGTTTTTAAAAAACATCAGATTTTCACGTTGGAATTGCATTGTCTTACTTGAGTAGAGTTTGTGACTTCTGGCCTCAACACAAAGACGGTTTTCATAAAAATACAATATTATAATAATACGCTCTGAAATCATCAGAGAAAAAAAGATCCCACCTACCATTCTCCATTGCTGTCTAATTTCCCAGCACCAGTCTTTGACATGATCCATCTGTGGTCACAGGAATATCCAGGGCTCGGTGGCCTTTGAACCATCATTCTGGTCGCTTACAGTATCATGTTATTTAACTGCCCTGCAGTGTAAGTACAGTGCATGTTGCACAGTGCATGTTGCTGATACACAACGGCGTGGTTCCCATTCCTCACTCTCTTAGTTTTATCCAAACCAAATGATCGATGGCGTTCAGCCGCCTCGCAAAACATGTTTGTAGTTTGCAGAATCACATGTACATTTCTACACCACAGGCACGGTATTATGATAATAATAGGAGTTATTCGGAAAACATACAACCGCAGTAATGTAAATACATATTCTCAAGTTCATCCACAAAACGGTTAACGGTGCAGTGTGTAAGATCTGGCTGGAATTCAAGTTTAAAACATTCACAATTAACTGACATTACCAACAGAACGTGAAGAGGCTACAGCGGTGACGTCATATGTGTTGGGTTGCAGAGATATCTACTGGGATGGGATTCAGTAGAACAAAAATATCAAAACTTACAGGGGCCGCACATTCCCAGGTTCGTGGCATAGTAAAGACAAAAGAGTCTAATGTAAACTAGAGGCTGAAGATAGAAGATAGCAGTGTTATTTTGACCGGCTCTCTGAGTTCCAGGTGGCTGGCTGTTACACATTGCACCTTTGTTGCACCAAATCGGTAAAAACAAATGAAACACTCTCATTTCTTCAACCTTTGCAATTTGTCTTGACATTCAAGACATGCACCTCTTTTCAAAGAGGCTGTCTTCAGTATTGCCGGTTTAAGTCCACTTTGTGGAGTCTTGTGCGTTTGAACACACTCTGCGGAACTTCCACGTTCTGCAGCTCCTCCAAAACACAGCGTGTAGAAAGAACCCTGTTTCCCCTGCAGGAAAACCATAGACATCTTACCACGGCAGATGCAAAAGGAGGCTAGACTTGTTGTGCTTCTACTCAGGATAATGCATTCAACTTTATTTCAGATGCATGGGCCAATGACCAGTGACACATCTGTGATGCGTTGTGTGTCCCTTTGTGTTTCTGTTTTAACATCACCTGTACACACATTGAATGGTGCGTACACAGCAAAATCAGCAGTGTTAATTCAACACCAATAGTTAAATTCAACACTTTGAAAGTGTCTATATTGGTCCACCCTATTTTGAGTTAAAACTACACTTTTAAAAGTGTTAAATGTTCAACACTGTGATAGAGTTGAAGCAACTCTCTCAGTAGTTGACATTTAACACCAGTCAACACAGGCCAGTGTTGAATTTACACAACACTAGTGTGCAGTGTCAGAATTTAACATTATCTGTATATTCTGTTTTAACACCGACTAGAGTTGCTGACCTATGTAACACTATAGAGGATTTAAAATGAAACTCTGTATTTTACTCTTGCAGAGTTGATTTATATATTTGTTTAAACACTGTAGGGAGTTATAATCCCTAATGCTATACATCAGGGGTGTCAAACTCATTTGGGGCCGGTTGTAACTGTAACACTGTATAAATTTAACTACTACCGAACATATTGTTAAATAACTGTCTTTGTATTGTTTATTCAAGTGTAAAAATATTGTACATGCATTTATATACATATATATATATATATATATATATATATATATATATATAAACCCACATTATTCTATCAAAGATCAAACTTAAAACAGAAGAAAATAACAAAGACAAAGATCAAACAATTGTTGTTATATTAACTTTGTTCAAAGCTTTTTTTGTCACAGTTGAGAAGGACATAACTAGCCAATAAGAACATGCATGTGGTCTGGGGCAGTGGTTCTACTGGTCTGGCTGCACCATCACCCCTGAATGACCCGAGATCCAAAGCAAGGAACATGCTCAACTTCTCAAATGGATTTCATGAAAAGATGGTGCAGTTTGAGCCTGAAATGGTACAGAATCTCACATGCCAACACAAAAAAACTAGTTTGAAATATTCCCTTTTACACTCAATTAAAAAACTCAAAAGTGCATCTTGAGGACACAAATTAATACAACACACAATCATTTTATAACTTCAGCCTTTTTTAACAGACTCAGCAGTGCTTTCATGCACAAACATAAAAAAAAGGTCGGGAATGAAGTGAACTATCACAAATAGTGCGTGTGTAAACTCATGCAAGTGTGTTGTGAACGCAGCACTGAGGAGTGTGAATAGACGCACTCTGCTGCATTCAAAATTCCCTTCAAAATAAAATCACAGGATTTTTATATTGCCCATGCAAAGGTCCGCGACCCACTGAAAGCGGGTACGTGACGAACCGAAAACGGGTCCGAGACCGACTGAAAACGGGTCTGCGACGAACCAAAAACGGGTCCGCGACGAACTGGAAACGGATCCGCGACAGACTGAAAACGGGTCCACGGTGGTGATCATGCCTTCCAAGCCGTCGCGGGCCACATAAAATGACGTGGCGGGCCACATTTGGCCCGCGGGCCTTGAGTTTGACACATGTGCTATACATGATACAATTTTACTTTTGGATTCAGTATATTCCTAGTACTTAGTTACAAAGAAGAAAATCATCAATACAAAAGTTTGTTCAAATAAAACTTGTATTTTCAAGCCCACCACAAACATAGCATTTGCATTACAATAACATTTCTTAATTGGCAGCCTCAATAGCACAGGTCACACAAAACAATAGCACTGGTCACACAACATGGCACAATGTATATTTTTTCATCCATCTCATTAGATAACTGTTTATCATAGGGTCTATAATAAATCAACTCATCAATAGAAATAACAGAAAATGAATCATCCCTCTCCTTGATACAGTAGGCTAATTTTAGGACTCTTCTTGGGTCCTTTTGCAGTAGGGGGAAGTAGGTGAACCAGCAGTAGGATGCTTGACAGGTCACTGTCCCAGCCTAGGGGGAAACCAGAAGAAAGTAGAAGATTTAAGAAAGACTTACATGTAAAAATAATTATATCCACATTATGATCATACAAGGTTTCTGAATCAGGCAAGTAAATTAATGTTTTAAAAAGATAATGAGTGATGCTTACCAAACGCATCTGAGGATTGATGCCCAGACAAGAGGTCTTCAACATTTTGCAGTCTGCCAGGATCCTGGGTTTGAAGAAAGTGGGCCATTTTGCCAAGAATCTGCCAGAAACCTCCTCTCCATACATCATGGTATAGTCTTGGTCAATCTACAGAAGAAACTCCGTAAATCCCTGCAACCATGCTGGAAGTGTAGTCCTTAAATGTACATTGTTCACTTTAAAAATAAATAAATAAAACCATATGCGTTTCTTACCAAGCCAGGTGTATCGAGAAAACGTGGGAAAACATCCAGGACTGTTGAGGAGTTTTCCTGGTCTTGTTGAACTACCGTCTGACGGTATTGAAATGTTGCCCTCATTTTCTCTTTGACAACCGATTCATCAGTTGTATGCTTCAATATGGAGATTGCCTCACGGCATTCCTCGCCAAACAGTTGCTTGTCAGTTAGAGAAAATCCCTCTTGCTCTTTGGACCATCTTGATAGGTACTGGTGGTTGAGCATTTCCGGGATGGAACTGCAGTGTTGCGCTGGACTGTCTTTATCCTCCAGGCCAAATAACCAGATCCACTGTCAGCATCATAGAAGTGCTCCTATAAAATTCGAGAAGAAAGAACAAAACTAAACATAACTGATGGGTCACAGCAAAACAAGGCAAATTCAGAATAACCTCCCTGCATAAATTGTAGTATAAGCCATTCATTTAAAAACTTACATATCCATTTTTTGAGTAAGGATCCCTGAGGTAAGGAAATAGAGTGATGATGCCAAGAGCATATTTTGTTCGCACATAGGTTGGTGGGATCCTCCTTTAAAAGTAGAAAAATATATTATTTTTCAAGCTTTAAAATTGTAAAATGTCAAACTAAAATAAGTATTATTATTATCAAGAAGAAAGCAAAAAAAAGACAGGCATCTCTAAAGTAAACTGTATTAATACAAACAAATGATTTGTGTTCATCATGATAACTATTAGTCTTTTTGTTTACAATTCCCTTGGCTTCTTTTGCACTGATCATACATTCGCCGGTTTTTTTCAGGGATGTGTTCCCAATGGCTAATTAATTTGTATAACTTAATTGCTTTAATAGTTTTGCTCCAGAAATTACTTTTATTTGTATATATATATATATATATATATATATATAGCATTTAATAATGTGACAGGGTTCTGTAACAACTGCACATCTTATGCTATAAAGAAATATTTGATTTAAGATGGGCACCAGTGAACATAAAATGCTTACCCATGAACTTCAATCATGTCAGCCACCAGTAGGTTTATCATATGTCGCCGGGTACCATCCGTCAATGTCTTCATTTTGTCATATTCATGCAACACTTTTTCTCCCCCTGGCTTGGACTGAAGAACATCTCTCACCATCTAAAAATACAAAGAATCAGACAATAAGTTATCACGTTAACCTTTACGGCAACAAGACCACAGCTCGTCTGCACAATATCTTTATGTTTCAGTTTTATTAACTAATTTCATACATTTAAAAAATGTAATTAGCTATATACCGCTTCAGCTGATTCCCGATCGGCGTGGGTCCTTTCCCCCCCACCATCGTTGTTAAGAATTATTGTTGCATCAGATGAACCAGAGGATAAGGTGTCTGACACATTCGAATCAAACAAAATTTCTGCTAGATCTGGTTGAAGCACAACTGCAAGACAGTTAAAAGAAATACACCAAAATTTTTTTTATACCTTTACATCTCTACAATACTTGTCAGTAAAACAGCTCACAGTACATTACAGTTCATGATCCTCATTTTTTCCTAACAAAGCTAAGTCTTACCTGTAGACTCTGCTGTGGACACATTGATGGTAAGGTCCCCTGCTTGTAAAAGTTCCTCAAACACATCTGCATCCACCTCTGTCCCTGATTCATCTGTCAAGTGCAAGTCTGTCTGTAGAGGAAGACCTAACTTTCCTATTACTGAGAGAATATCAGATTTAGAAAAATGGTCCTTTGTAAACTTCTATTGACAATTTTATTATTATAATATCTGAGCAGTGTGCAGAATATGTGATATAAATTCCCCATCATACACCAATTGTCCATTTTGACTAGCTCACAAGACATGATTACAATTGGTCAACATAATAAAACACCAATTGATAGGTGAGGCAATCAAACATATTACTTAAATTAATATTAAAAAAGACATAGTAACATGAACTGACATTCAAGCAAAAAATTAGTTTACTCCAAACAGATACGACTGTGTAATAAACAAGTAATACCAACCGTTCTCAATGAATGTATTGTAGTCTTCATAGCCTTCTTCGGTTTTGCCACCTTAACATACTTCTGACTTGAACCAAATCTCACTTTGACCAAGATATTGTCCTACAAAGAAAACAACGTACATTCATGAAGAGCCTACAACTTTTTTAAAGTCATATGTTTTGTTTTCCCCTTGCCTTTACTATGCCACCTGGCGCAGACAGTGTACGACTAAATCAAATTAATGTGCATCATGCGGACCCGCTAAACAGTGGCGATTCTAGAAAATTTTACATGGGGTGGCAGAAGGGTGGCAAGTTGAAATGCAAGGGTGGCATATCACACACACACACACACACACACACACACGCCTGGTGTCTATATATATTTATTTATACAAATCCAGATAGTGAAAACAGACAAGAGCAATGGAATAGCTTAACAGTTAAGTTACATACGTAATGAAAATAAAAACTGAGAAAAAACTGCTATAACATTTTCTGTCAGTCCACCTTACTGTACTAAAGACGTTAGTAAGACGGTTAGCTAAGCTAACAGTGGTAACTTCAAGGCTAGCTAGCACAAGCAAGCTGTATAGCGAGCTAGCTACTGTATGCTACCGACTTTTGCAAGCTAGCAATTAAATAAACGATTGAAATTACAACGGAACTGTGTATCACATATGATCACCCATCACATTTTCTTGATTCACGATTCAGCAGTACTGTACCTTCTTTCATCACTGGAAGCCTACAGTAGGCTTGTCTCCAGTTAGTTGCGGGAGATGGGCAACCACGGTGACGAGAGCAAAGCGGACTCTTGGACTCAACCATTTTACAGGGGAGGGGGAACTTAAAGATTTTAGAACAAGTTACCAAAGAGATCAACAGCTTAAGTAGCAAAAATATAATACCGTTATATAAATGTGTAGTATATTATAGGAGACACTTCTGACAACCTGGGTGGCAAGTAGGGTGGCAAGCAATTTTTTTAGGGTGGCAGCTGCCACCCCTTGCCACCCCGGTGGTTTCGCCACTGCCGCTAAAGGAAAACTTCCTCCAGCCGAATTGAAGGTTATCCGTGGCTCCATAATTTGGCGTGGTTTGCCCAAGTCTGAGATCCGAATTTCGATCACTCTGGACGGGTTGATAATCGCAAAAAAATCATCCATAACGGTCGGGTACCCTGGCGGTTTCACGGCCGACCTCGGGACACTTACGTCGTGTAAAGCGGTTTACGGAGCCGCTATTGAAAACCTCCTCCAGCCGAATTGAACGTTATACGTGGCTCTATAATTCGGCGTGGTTTGTCCAAGTCTGGCGTCCGAATTTCGACCATTTTGGGCGGATTGAAAACAGACACGCGTCCGGTTTTTAAAACGGCGATAAAAGTGGTGTACCGACCCGCTTTTCTACACTTTGTTCGGCCCAACTCTTGAGGATATCGTCTGTGGGGGACGTGTTAACATAATGCGGGTAATTTGGGAGAGTGGCAGGGCCTTGACTTCTGCTACGATTGCATCGTTCACTTAAAAGAGCCTGAGCTTGACCGTCTATTTAGCTAACGTTATGTGTCAGCCAGAACAGAAAGCTTGCAAATCTCTTCACGTCTCCATTGTGCAGACATTTTTGTCTGCACAATGAAGCAGATTTATATCACTATTCATCCTACTTGGCTAACACCACAGTCTTTGGCTAAACATTCTTTTATGCTATTCTTTTAGCTAAACATGGTGAGCTGGATAGCTAGCTAATGTTAGCTAACCAACCATTAATGTTACCTGTAGAAATACACACTAGGGTAGAAAAATGTAATGAATAGACATATGCTTAGACATACTTACACACGAATCTTCCTAGTCACAGTTGGAATGATGTCCGAACATGTCCAGTCCACAGAAAAGAGTCTGAGTGTCTGTCTCGCTGCGTCAAACAATCTCCCGCCTCTTTCAAACATGCAGACTTCCGGGGGATGGGTAACACTAGTTGTACTGTAAAATCAACACTGTAGAGTTGTTTGCAGAATTTGACATTTGACTCCCTGTATTAACACCTTTTTGAAGAATAACTCTCTTAGAGTTGATTAACACTAAACCTGAGTTGAAATAACTCCATATTTTAACATTCAACCCTAACACTGAAAATCCAACACTTTTGATTTTGCTGTGTACAATACTATACAACCAGACTTCTTTTTGCAACCAGGTGTCGAGCACAAATGAGCATGACTGAATGTTAAGTTTTCAAAAAATGTGCACAAAGTTTATACCTTTTTTTTTAAGGCATTTGAAAGAGGTTTCGTCCATCCACAATGCAATCGTTCTCTAATTGTGTATATATGTTAAAAGGACTGCTGTCTGCCATCTGTAGTTTTTTTCATGGCGGCATGTTCACTTCTTATTAAAAAAAATACTTTATTTCTGACCGCCCAGGAAAGAATCACCTTATCCATAAGCCGAGGCTCCCAATATTCACCTTGCAGCGGCCCAGGGGGCCACCGGCATCGCACTCAGGCGTGAACACACTGGATGACAACTCAATGAATAAAATGGCTGCAGCGATGACTCGGGTGAGGTGGCTGCTCCACTCCGCCAGTTGTATTACTGGGAGCGGAAGAAGACTCACCAAAACAGGTAAACCTGCAGCCAAGAGATATTTAAATCTGACACATTTTGGGTTTTGTCAACTTCATGCCGAGTAATCTTTTTTGAGTGCATTTTTTGAATCACTGGAGAGGGATTTTCACCTGCTGGGTTATTTATTTTTTAAAGTCCCCATGTACCGTGTATAGAGCAATGTTTTGAAGAGCAGGTTTGTATTTGTTTGAATCTCAACGTTCTCAACAAGAAATTTGAGGATGTGCCGGATTATTTATTATTAGTATTTAATTATCTCACAAATGATTTATGAGAAAGGAAGCGCATCCACTTTTGAATGTTTTGAACAGAAAAAGAATAAGAGCACAAAACAGACGTTCCCCATTTAAAATAATAATATATGAGTACACCTGTAGTTTGTTCCTGTACTGTTTGTGTAGTATTAAATTAAACTACACTTAAAGTGTGATTGATTAAAACTGTAAATTTTGCATATGAAGACAATTCATTTAAATTTTCATTAAAAAAATCTTTGTGAAACTGACATTTTGTGTCTGCCTCTATAATCTTTAGTAAAAGGTGCAATATTTTCAACGTTTGCTTTTCAAGCAAGGCAAAAGGATCATATCAATCACAAAAAAAATATATATTTTGTGTTCAGACTACATTGCAAAGTAAACCTCATTCACCCCATGCAAAAATCCTCAACCAGGTTGCTCCTTGAACATCCCGGAGCTGTTAAAGTAATAATAAAAAAATAAAATAATGGACTAACACCAACAAGCATTTATGCTTTACAACTGCCAAATATAGGCTTTTATTAAATAAAGTGCATAAAACATGCACAAAATGTAGTTTAAAGGGACCTGACCTGTCAGAACAATAAATAACTTATAAAAAATACAGACAGTGCGGTGTGAGTTTCCTCACACGCCGGGCCAGAGGTCACCACAGAATCACTCTGCTCGATGACCTCTGGGGAATCGGCGTCCATTATGGTGGGTGCCGTCTCGTGACTGTGGCTCCCGACAGTGTTCAATTCTTGGCAGCCCAGCGCTTTAGGAGTCTGGGAAAATGCCCCCTGACTGGTTATACAATGACGGACTCCACACCATGAGGGATGTGAGTGTCGACACTTTCCTCACGCCGGACCAGAGGTCACTACAGAATGACTCTGCTCGATGACCTCTGGGGAAGCGTAAGGGCTTGGGTATGGCTTTGCCCACGGCTGAGAAGAACCTGCCGATGGCACTGGGTCTCCTCGGTGGCGTCATCAGGTGGTCTCTGACAGAGGAGGCGATAACGATTTCCAGCTCTGGTTTCTGCAATTTCATGTGTAGCAGCACCATTTTTGCACCGCCCCACGTCTTACAGAGGTCCCGGTGAATGGCCTTGTCGAGGTTTTTAAAGGTCTTTTCTGTGGCATCGAAATCCACACCCTCAACTTCGGCCCACGTCCTTTCAAACACACGCTTAATGTCGGCCTCTGAAATGACAATGGTCCCGCGCACTTTCGCCTTCTTGATTATCCGTGATACCAGATCCTTTGCGAACATGTTGACGGACGTTTTGTTCTTCTCTTCATGACCCACCAAGTCCTGCGCAGGTTCGGCACACGTCTTCTCACACGCCGGGCCAGAGGTCACCACAGAATCACTCTGCTCGATGACCTCTGAGGAATCGGCGTCCATTATGGCAGGTGCCGTCCCGACAGTTTCCTCACCCCAGAGGTATGAGGAAACCACAGATCTCACCACAGAGGTCAACACAGAATCACGCTGCTTGATGACCTGAGGAATCGGCGTCCTTTATGGCGGGTGCCGTCTCGTCAATGTGGTCTGCAGTCTCCACAGTGCTGCTCTCCTTGACCACCTCCGACATTATTGGACACCTGCAGATTTCACAACACTTCGTTGTTTGTTTCATCTGATTCAAATCCATGAGGATATCGATTATATTGGTGCCAATGATGGGACGCCGGATGTTTTTCATGACAATGGTAGGGGCCAATATCTTTGCCACCGGGTTATCAAACTCAAAGGTAAAATTGACCATCCCGAGAGCCGTAGCATTTCCGTTGACTCCCCTCACTCGGGGTGCGTCGTTTTTCTCACACACATATTGAATAGAGGGGAAATGTTTCTGTGGCATCGAAATCCACACCCTCAACTTCGGCCCACGTCCTTTCAAACACACGCTTAATGTCGGCCTCTGAAATGACAATGGTCCCGCGCACTTTCGCCTTCTTGATTATCCGTGATACCAGATCCTTTGCGAACATGTTGACGGACGTTTTGTTCTTCTCTTCATGACCCACCAAGTCCTGCGCAGGTTCGGCACACGTCTTCTCACACGCCGGGCCAGAGGTCACCACAGAATCACTCTGCTCGATGACCTCTGGGGAATCGGCGTCCATTATGGCGGGTGCCGTCCCGACAGTTTCCTCACCCCAGAGGTATGAGGAAACCACAGATCTCACCACAGAGGTCAACACAGAATCACGCTGCTTGATGACCTGAGGAATCGGCGTCCTTTATGGCGGGTGCCGTCTCGTCAATGTGGTCTGCAGTCTCCACAGTGCTGCTCTCCTTGACCACCTCCGACATTATTGGACACCTGCAGATTTCACAACACTTCGTTGTTTGTTTCATCTGATTCAAATCCATGAGGATATTGATTATATTGGTGCCAATGATGGGACGCCGGATGTTTTTCATGACAATGGTAGGGGCCAATATCTTTGCCACCGGGTTATCAAACTCAAAGGTAAAATTGACCATCCCGAGAGCCGTAGCATTTCCGTTGACTCCCCTCACTCGGGGTGCGTCGTTTTTCTCACACACATATTGAATAGAGGGGAAATGTTTCTGTGGCATCGAAATCCACACCCTCAACTTCGGCCCACGTCCTTTCAAACACACGCTTAATGTCGGCCTCTGAAATGACAATGGTCCCGCGCACTTTCGCCTTCTTGATTATCCGTGATACCAGATCCTTTGCGAACATGTTGACGGACGTTTTGTTCTTCTCTTCATGACCCACCAAGTCCTGCGCAGGTTCGGCACACGTCTTCTCACACGCCGGGCCAGAGGTCACCACAGAATCACTCTGCTCGATGACCTCTGGGGAATCGGCGTCCATTATGGCGGGTGCCGTCCCGACAGTTTCCTCACCCCAGAGGTATGAGGAAACCACAGATCTCACCACAGAGGTCAACACAGAATCACGCTGCTTGATGACCTGAGGAATCGGCGTCCTTTATGGCGGGTGCCGTCTCGTCAATGTGGTCTGCAGTCTCCACAGTGCTGCTCTCCTTGACCACCTCCGACATTATTGGACACCTGCAGATTTCACAACACTTCGTTGTTTGTTTCATCTGATTCAAATCCATGAGGATATCGATTATATTGGTGCCAATGATGGGACGCCGGATGTTTTTCATGACAATGGTAGGGGCCAATATCTTTGCCACCGGGTTATCAAACTCAAAGGTAAAATTGACCATCCCGAGAGCCGTAGCATTTCCGTTGACTCCCCTCACTCGGGGTGCGTCGTTTTTCTCACACACATATTGAATAGAGGGGAAATGTTTCTTCATCCATCGGGCACTGACTACTGAGACGACAGCGCCACTATCCAAAAGGGCTTCCGTTAGTAATCCGTTAATCAAACAGTAAACTTTCATAGTACTTCCTGAATATGGGGCCTCTCTGATGTTTGCATTGGGCTTGCACTTACGGGGAACAAGGTCTAAAGTATCCATGACGTTTGAGATCTTTAGCCTTTGTGGCGGCCCAGGGGATTGGAGGGGGGATTCAGGCTAAAAATAGGCAACTCAGAGACCGAGGTCGTATAATCCAAAAACAAGTCTTTAATGATCAGGCTGAGAACAGCAAGGTTGGAGTTCGACTATCACCAAAAAGGCGTCTCGTCCGTCCTTCTCCTCACGCCGTCCGTAGGAGAGGTCTCCAGCCTAGGATCAAAACAATCGAGAGGTTAATAATCCTTTTCTCTTAGTTTTACCGTCGCTTCCCCCTCTTCCTCTGCTCAGCCTTCTCTTCTCCCTTCTCTCCCCCGTGCTCTCCTCTCAGCTGGCTATATATCCCCCTAATTGGGGATTACCTGCAGGTGGGTCAACTGCCAGCTCCCAATTGGCTGCAGCACCTGTACGGGGAAGTACCTGCTGTTGATTACTTTCCCCAGCTGCCGCCGGTTGATCCTCTCCCTGTTCTCCCTCACTCCCTCTGGGTTGCCACACACCCCCTCCACCAGCTCCAGGCCGTGCCTGGAAGCGTCACCCCACCAGCATTCATTCCGCCGGGACAGGGCATCGCCGTTCCCATGCGCCTTTCCGGCCCTGTGCTCAACAGAAAAGTTAAAATTCTGTAACTCCAAGAACCACCTCGTTACCCGGGCATTCGTGTCTTTCGCGGTCGCCATCCACTTCAGCGGTGCATGGTCTGTCACCAGGATGAACTTCCGGCCCAGGAGATAATACCGCAGCTTAGTCAAGGCCCATTTAATTGCCAGACACTCCTTCTCCACCGTCGCATAATTCACTTCATGTTTGAGGAACTTACGACTTATGTAGGTCACGGGGTGCTCCTCGTTTCCCCTGACCTGGGACAGCACGGCCCCCACCCCTGATCCGGAGGCGTCCGCCTGGACGATGAAGGTCTCCGCAAAGTCGGGCGTGCTCAGTACTGGTTCGGTGCACAGGGCATTTCTTAGCCGTTTAAATGCGCCCTCTGCGTCCTCGGTCCATACGACATGGTGCGGCCGGCTGTTCTTGGTCATCTCATGGAGGGGGCTGCAATAGTAGCAAAATGCGGGATAAAACATTGATAATATCCCACCAGCCCCAGGAACGTCTTTACCTGCCGCTTGGTGACGGGCTTCGGCCAGGTCGCGATGGCTTCCACCTTCCGGCATTGGGGTCTTACCCTGCCTCGGCCTATGGTGTACCCCAGGTACTGCGCCTCTTCCAGCCCCAGGTGGCACTTCTTTGGATTTGCTGTCAGCCCGGCCTGCCTTAAGCCCTCCAACACTGCCCTCAGTTGCCTGAGGTGGCTGTCCCAGTCCTGGCTATGGACGACCACGTCGTCTAAATATGCCGCCGCATACTCCCTATGGGGTCTGAGGACCTGGTCCATCAACCGCTGGAATGTGGCCGGGGCCCCATGTATTCCGAATGGCAAGACCTTATATTGATACAGACCCTCTGGTGTCGAAAAGGCTGTTTTCTCCTGGGCTTGCTCGGTGAGGGGAACTTGCCAGTACCCCTTCGTGAGGTCGAGGGTGGAAACAAACCTGGCCGGTCCTAGTCGTTCGATTAATTCGTCCACCCTCGGCATAGGATATGCGTCAAATTTAGAGATTTCATTTACCTTTCGAAAGTCATTGCAGAATCGCTCAAAGCCATCTGGTTTGGGGATCAAGACGATCGGGCTGGACCAAGCGCTGTGCGACTCTTCGATGACTCCCATGTCGAGCATCTTTTTCACCTCTCCCCTCACGTTTGGCTTCCGGGAGCCGGTAGGGTCGCAGCCTTACCACCTTTCCTGGTTCTGTGCTGATGTCATGCTGGATCACATTCGTCCTTCCCGGTAGGTCAGAAAAGACGTCCTGGAACTGACCAGTCAGTTCCACCAGATCTTGCCGGTGGGTCGGTGCCAACTGGGGTCCCAGGTTTACCGGGGTCGGGGCCGGCTTCGTTCCTAGCAGGGTTGCCATGGGCCCCGGAACCTCGTCCGGCTCCTGCCACTGCTTCAGGAGGTTGATATGATAAATCTGACAGGTTTTCCTTCTCCCAGGTTGCCGCACCTTATAGTTCACATCACTCACCCGTTCAGCCACTTCATACGGTCCCTGCCACTTCGCCAGAAACTTGCACTCCGTAGTAGGCACCAGTACCAAGACCATGTCCCCGGGCCGGAATTCCCTCAGCCGCGCCTTCCGGTTATAGCTTTGGGCTTGGGTCCGTTGGGCCTGTTGCATATGCTCCCGCACTATGGGCCATATTCTCGCCATCCGCTCCTGCCCCACATACTCTATCACCGACCGGTGGGGGGAAGGCTGTAGTTCCCAGGATTCCTTCGCCAGGTCCAGCATTCCCCGGGGGCTCCGCCCATAGAGCAACTCAAACGGGGAGAATCCGGTGGACGCTTGTGGAACCTCCCTGATCGAAAACAAGACATAGGGGATTAGCTGGTCCCAGTTCTTCCCATCCGCCTCTATGGTCTTCCTTAGCATCTGTTTCAGTGTCTTGTTAAACCGTTCCACCAGACCGTCCGTCTGGGGGTGATATACCGAGGTCCGGATCTGTCTGACCTTTAACAGTTTACACATCTCTTTCATCACTCCGGACATGAAACATGTCCCCTGGTCCGTTAGTACCTCTTTCACCAGGCCCACTCGGCTACAGAGCAGGAACAGTTCGCGGGCCACCGCCTTGGCATTAGCGGAGCGTAGGGGAAGGGCCTCAGGATACCGGGTGGCGTAATCCATGATAACCAGGATGCATCTGTGGCCTCGGCTGGACTTCGGCAGGGGCCCCACGATGTCCATGGCTATCCTCTGTAAGGGAACCTCAATCACGGGCAGCGGAATTAATGGATTTTGATACGGTACCTTTGGGGCGGTCTTCTGGCACTCCTGGCAGCTGCGGCAGTAGTCCTGGACGGCTCTCTTCACCCCCGGCCAGAAAAAGCGACTCAGGATCCTGTCATAGGTTTTTTCGACCCCCAGGTGAGCTCCCAACAAATGGGAATGAGCTAGATATAATACGGTTGGCACATAACACTTTGGGACCAGCAATTGTTCCGTTACCCGGTCCCCCTGTTTAACCATTCTATAGAACAGGCCCTTTTTCACCGCAAAGTGTGGGAAGTTAGTACCACTCACCCCTTGGATGGGATTCCCCTCGAGCACGGCCACGTCCCTTCGGGCTTGGTCCAGGTTGGGGTCCTCTAACTGGGCCGTCCCAAACTTCCCTGTGGTGGTCGTGGGTCCCGCCTCCCCCATGGGGAACTCGGAGAATACTTCACTCCCTGAACTCGGCGGGTCCTGAGGGCTCCCCCTTCTGGTGGCCTCCCGGGGGCTCCCGCCTTCCTTTTCGCTGTCCTCGTCGGAGGAACTATTCGCACTCGATACGGCGGCGCAAGCCTGTACCTTTCGGCTCGATGTGTTCCCCCTGGGTCGGGTAGGGGGGCCTCTCCGATGGTTCCACAACTGGCCGAATATAGGGCAGTCTCTCCCAATCAACACGGGCACCGGTAAGTTCTCCACCACTCCAGCCGTCACCTCAAAGTTTCCCCTGGTGGTCTGCACTTGGACGAGGGTGGTGGGATAACTTCGGGAATCCCCATGGATGCAGGATACTGGGATCGGGGGTCCTCGGGGTCCAGGGGCCAGGCCGGGACGCAGGAGCGTTACAGCACTCCCGGAGTCCAATAGAGCTTCGGCATCCCTGTCACCTATCTTCACTGGGACCTTTGGGGCTCGGGAACTTTCATGAGCCCAGCAAGTCGTCAAGTAGCTGCTGTTCGGACGGGGGTTATTGGAGGGGCCCTCGGTCGGCATTGGAACATCCATCCCGGGACAATTCCACGCCAAATGTCCCTCTTGTCCGCAGGTGAAGCACCTCCGGCTGTCCCGGTTAATGAGAGGCCGGCGGACGGGGTTGGTCCGGATCGACCCTTCCCGGGGGATCTGCCGGGGGTTAGGGGTCCCTAGGTCCTTCTTCCACGTCCTGGGCTTGTCTCCGGGCCCCCGCGCTGGTCCGGATCGTCCGGCAGGTTGACTGGGCTGTACCATCTCCACGGCGACCTGGTGGTTCTCCAGTATTTCTATCAGGTCATCGACCGTTTTGGGGCTGCTACGGGAGGCGTGTGTCTTTGCGTCTCCGGGGAGGGCTCGGATGCACCGGTCAATCACCAGTCGGTCCAGGGCCGGGGGTCCGTCCCCCAAGGTTAACCAGCGGTGGGTCACGCGCATCAGGGCCGCCACCTGCGGTCTCACCGGCGCATGTTCATCATATGCCCAGGCGTGGAATTGTTGCGCCCGGGTCTGCAGGTTGTGTCCATAGTGCGCTAAGATGGACGCCTTTAACGCCTCATAATTATCCACCTCTGCCGGATCGAGATTCCGGCAGGCTTTTTGGGCGTCTCCAGTCAGGAACGGGGCCAAGACCCCCGCCCACTCGGCTTTTGGCCACCGCTCCTTCTGCGCCGTTCGTTCGAAGATCTCCAGATAAGCTTCGATATCATCATCCCCAGACTGCTTCGTGAGCACTTTACCCGGCGGGGTCCTCCGAGCGGTGTTGACCAAATGCTGCCCCAGCATTGCCATGGCCTCCTGTAATGCTCGTAGGCTCTGGGTCTGCTGGGCTTGTGTCTGGAGCAGCTGGGTCAGAGCGTTCTCCATGGCTCGGTGTGGCGGTGTCTCTGAGCGCCGATTTTTCCTTAATCCCTCTGCGCTGGATCAAAGTGCCCGCATTCTCCACCATATGTGGCGGCCCAGGGGATTGGAGGGGGGATTCAGGCTAAAAATAGGCAACTCAGAGACCGAGGTCGTATAATCCAAAAACAAGTCTTTAATGATCAGGCTGAGAACAGCAAGGTTGGAGTTCGACTATCACCAAAAAGGCGTCTCGTCCGTCCTTCTCCTCACGCCGTCCGTAGGAGAGGTCTCCAGCCTAGGATCAAAACAATCGAGAGGTTAATAATCCTTTTCTCTTAGTTTTACCGTCGCTTCCCCCTCTTCCTCTGCTCAGCCTTCTCTTCTCCCTTCTCTCCCCCGTGCTCTCCTCTCAGCTGGCTATATATCCCCCTAATTGGGGATTGCCTGCAGGTGGGTCCACTGCCAGCTCCCAATTGGCTGCAGCACCTGTACGGGGAAGTACCTGCTGTTGATTACTTTCCCCAGCTGCCGCCGGTTGATCCTCTCCCTGTTCTCCCTCACTCCCTCTGGGTTGCCACACCTTATAAAAGAGAAAGGCTGTCAGTGGACAAACAAACAACTCGATAAAGAGCGTGTTGGCTGTAATATTATTCAAAGGTGAATAATAATGATTGTCCTTTTACTTGGCTTACTGGTCTTGGCTTACTGGTCTAAATATTAACTTTTGATCTAAATCAAAGGCAGTTCCATAAGCCCCGCCCACCGAATGTGTCTCAACAAATCGTTCTGTGGGCGGGGCTTAAGTGGGAGGAACGTGACACGTTCTGTGGCGGGGCTGTCATGGCAACAGTTGCTAAGCTTCCATTATTCTGTGTTTATGGAGGAATAAGAACATTATTATGATTAAACTTGCAGGAATTTAGTCTTTATAGCCTTGTTGCGCCACACTGAAACACACATGTATTTATACCAAGCAGTATGTGAAAACGGTAATATTCATGTAAATACGGTCACATGTGATTTTGAAATATTTCAAAATATATGGATTTAATATTTTGAAATATTTTTGTTGAACGCTACAAGACCGGTACAGTGGCTGCACTCAACACTTTGTATGTGCACAGATGCATATACCATCTAAATGACCATAATTTACTAAATTAACATCATGCTGTATTGAAGACTTGAAACTAGAGATTGAGACATAAACTCATGTTTACAATGTTTACTGAGGGAATACATCAAGAGAGGAGTAGAGTAATTATCTCATAGACGTTTCTATAGCACAGTGGCTTGTGCATACGGCTTGCAACACATGGCGCTGCACATCGCCAACGCAAGTAGGGAAAGAAGCTCGATTCCAAAGAGAGGAGCCTCTGCTTTTCATTCACGCTGAAGTGACTCAAGGTAGTAACGTTTGGCGGTTACGTTTCCTGACTGTGTCTCCACTGGTGAACTGATGCACACAGAGGTCAAAGTTAGGACTCATCAGGGCAACACAACGGAAGCACTGACTCTCTAACTTGGTTCTAAACCAACACTGTGAACGCAACTCTCCTCCGTTTGCTGCTCTGCATCCCAACCAGCGGATGAATCTTTCGGAACTATATTTTCCATATGAAGAAGCCAAATAGATGTGCCTCATCGGAAACATTAATACCTCCTCGTTTTTAAAGAAGGGCCATATAATATTACCTCAAATAACAGTCCTTATAGGTCACTGAAAGGTTATGAGGGTGATACATTTGAAAAAGAAAACAAAGTGATTCATCTGGGACATCGGGACATACACACATGCACGCGCTCTTCTACATTTATTTGACATTTACCCTCTGCAGAGTTTTTTTTATGGTGGTCTACGGGACGTGTGTACATGTGTGCGCGCTTGTGGCCGTGTGACAGGTCCGTCCAGAGTTGTCCAGCCTCTTTTCTTTTTTTTTGGGACTCCTTTGCAGTCGCACGGATCGTATTACTGGCTACTCTGCCCGCGCCGCTGAGCCCACCACCTCTGCGCCAATCACAGCCTGCCTTGAACCAGCGCGCACATGCACGCACGCACGGAACGCACAGACACAGACTCCGACATACACGGCGATCCATCGCTCCGGTTCTCCACTGCCTTCACATGCGTCGCCCTCCGACACCGCGTAGCGCTGGCTGCGCCAAAATGAGCGGTCGTCCCGGTGCCATCTGAACCCTGCTACGCCTGACTGAGAGAGAGAGAGAGAGAGGGAGATAGAGAGAAATAGAGAGAGAGAGAGAGAGAGACGTACAGACAGAGAGAGGGCGAGAGAGATAGAGAGACATAGAGAGAGGGAGACGTATACAGAGAGAGATAGAGATAGAGTGAGAGAGACACACACAAACAGAGAGAGAGAGAAGGAGAGAGAGAGAGAGAGAGAGAGAGAGACCATCTTCTCTCACAACCCATCTTCCGTTTCGTTTCGGACGAGACCGCAGCGCAAGTCGTTTCTTTCGGCATCTTTTCTCTTTTTTTCTCACCCTTCTCCTCCTCCCGTTCATACTGCATCCCCCCTCCGTTCTTGTCGGTCTCCCGGTTGAAAGGAGAAAGCGGAGATCCCGGTCGTGATTTTTGTGGAAATACATTTTGGCATTTATCTTCATTTTATTTGTTTTCCTGCTGAGTGTTGGTAGCGCGCAGTTGGTGCGCGCTTCTGCAAATTCAGGTGAATGGTGGATTTGGCAAACATGGAATCCGTGGAGAAGGAATGCGGGGCCCTCGGGGGTCTTTTCCAGGCGATCGTCAACGACATGAAGGTAAATAAAAGCTTGTGTTTTTTTCCGATCGTTTCACTGGATTCGTGATCGTGGTAAACGCACGCGCCTCCTCTCTGAGAATAAGCATGCAGCCTAATCAGAATGGAGCCGGGTGACTCGGTTTGGAAATGTCTGGGCACGCTCCTCTCCTTTTGCAGCAATACCCTGAAGCGGATTGCTATTGCATTGGAGCGTTACATGGAGCGGTGGCACCGTTAGACGGGCAGTCGGGCAGAGGTTGTTGGTGTGAATCCCCCTCACCCAGAATATTGGCTGCGCATGTAAAGGCAAATGCATCCGTTATCGGACACACTTGACGTGACGCTCACCACCCCCCCTCCCTGCAAAAAAAAAACAGACCACAAAGGTTTCTGGCACATACTGCCTTGATCCGCACATCACGGGACCTCTTTGAATGGCCCGTAAGCGGTCTGAGCGCACGAATCAACCGGGAACTCCGGTCCACTCCATGGCTTTATGGAGCAAGCCGCTAATGGACGCACGCGTCGGTTAGGACGCATTCCGTTACATAGGCATGCAGACCTGGTTGGGCACTGCTTCATCATCAGCATCATTACAATCGTTGTCGCCTTGTTTTGTTCTTGTTGTGTTACCTGTGTGAGACTCAGACTCAGACACGATGACCGTCGCATGTTTCCTTTCTTATGCTGCGCGTCTCCATGAGAGTGCAGCGTCATTGATTTTCTGTCAGGCCGATCCGGCCCGCAAACATGAAGGCGTGAGAAGCCTCGCAGCCGTCAGACACCCAGCCTGCCCGTCTGTCTGTCTGTCTGTCTGTCTGTCTGTCTGTCTGTCTGTGTCTGTCTGTCTGTCTGTCTGACTGCCTCTATGAACGGTGGTCACTGACAGCGGCTGGTGCTACGGCTTTAGTGGTTCAGTACCCACCCATGCAGATGCTTTGGATGAAAGCGTCCCTAAATGGTCCAGGACAGAGTCTCTGTCAATGTCTCTGCCTGTCAGATGCCCATGCAGCTCTGTCTATCTGTCTGTCTGTCTGTCTCTTTGTCACTCCTACCCATCAAAGATACATTCTCAATTATCTTCCCAACTCTGCACATTTTGTTTGTCATCCGTATGACCCCAAATGCTAGAGGTCAAGGAGACATTATTGTCTGTCTGTTGTCGGTGTATAAGTGTTCCCAGATATCAAGGACTATCCAACACATATATTACCCAATACTACTTCCAATAGTCATATATTGCCTGGTGAAATGGCTGAATAAAAATGGGTAAAATCAATGTGGGTAATTTAAAGGTGTATTCCAGTGATTTACTTTTTTGCCTCCATAGTATCGGGGAATATTTAAAAAAAAGAATGGTCCAAATTGTAGCGGTGGACGCTCCGATGACCGACTCTAAAGCTGCGTTTATACTCGCCGTAGGGAAGCTGGCACGAGACGCTCGGCAGTAGATCCTGTGATCACGGTCGGCGCTGCAAGTGCGGCGCTTGGTCTGTTGAACCAACTGCATTTTTGATCACATGACTGTCACAGATAGTTCAATGATTAAAAACACTGGCTACATGTCTTGGGAATAGATATAAAAAATTTAAATTCACCTTTAATGCTTTAGAAACAGGAGATTTACATTGGAGTAAATATTTTGCAGCCAAAAGCATTTTTTTTAAAGGATATCCAATCTTTGCTTCCTTATAATGTGTGGAGTACGTGTTTCTTTACAGGGCAGGTAATAAAGTTGTCCATGAATTGGAGATATGAGTTTACAGACAATCCCTTCTTGGCATTGTGGAAGTTGGTTCATTACCTCCATCCTCCGGGCCATATATGGGCGTAGCTATGAGTTACACTGAGTGTCTTCTTGATTTTACACCCTTCTTTTAGTTTGTACGTCCTCTGGCCAAGAGTATAAACAAGGCTTTTGTTCCAAATGTGGGTCACATTCTGAAAACACTGGGTCCTACAATTCCCATAATGCATCCCGACACCATCTTTCGTTCGTCTTTCACGTCTTTATGTTACCTGAAGGCCACCGTAGTTCTTCTATACCTCGGAAATGGGAGGGGTGATCGAAAAGGGTGTTCAGTTCGCTGACCCAGCGACCCGTGCAGACCATAAATCAAGATGGTTTCAACGGTTCCTGTGAAAGGGAAATAATTATTTAGAGACAATGACAGACTTGTAATGATGCTCATCCCTCTGAAAACCATTCGAGGGTTTGGTTGCATAGCAACATCAGCAGCTATGACGCAGCATCTGTACTGTTTGTGGACAGAGTTCATGGATGAAGGTGCAAAGTGAGACGTCAGAGTGTTTTCAGCACGTGGCAGTTGGGACAGTTACGTTACGTCTCTGATGCTTCTTGCATGTTGTCACATTGTGGTTGTCAGACACTTTGACTTTTCCCAGATTCATCACCAAACATAAATATCCCCAAAGCTTCAAGACGTTATTATAATAAGGTATGTATCTATATATCATACTTCTCTCAGACACTGACTTTCAAACACAAACCGGGTCATCGTCGTTTGTGGAAAACCCCTTTAAAGGCATCTCACTGCTACTCCTCTTCCCTCTGTGTGTATCTATTATTTATTAGTGTTTCTAATGCTCCTCTTGTTTACGTTATCCAGCGCACTCTGATATATGTGGGTCACTACAACCTGTGCCCAAAAAAAACACCACCGCCCGGTCTCAATTCCCCGAATCCCTGAGGAGGCGGTGAATGAACATCGGCGAGTGGATGCGATTCATTGAGTCATCGGCCCCACGGACGCACTCAGCGGGAAACAATGTTGCTTTGATCAGTGTTTATAAAGAAGAAGCCATTTGTCAGAAGGAGCAAGTGGATTAATAGCTTTTTCTCCATTGGTTCTGGGAAGCAGGCTGTTTGTTTTGACAGCTTTAGTTATTAAGCAGATGCAAGACTCGGGGCAATGAGACAGTTCTTCCTCAGCGTTAACAGTCCACCTGGTCCATGATCAAGACTTTGAGGGGCCACAGAAGCAACGCAAAACATGTGGCATTGTTTGGTTGCACTATACCAATAACTGATTTGTGATGCAACTGTTCAAATATCCGTTATAATATCCTTCAAAATTGTATTAAAGGGGCGAAAATAACATTGATATTTCCGTCAGTCAGTGTGTCAGGACCCACCCTACTTTTGCTGCAAAATAAATATAAAGTAGAAACAATTAGTGAATTAACCGCTAAATTGATTGACAGAAAATTAATGCAAACATTTTTATATACTCATTTATCAAGCAAAGTGCCTCTCTGGTTCCAGCGGCTCAAAGGTGGGGATCATTTGCTGCCATTCTGTGTCATACATGGTAGTTCATTGAACATTTGGTCGGACAAAAAGAGAAATTTCAATAAGTCACATTCGTTTTCAACAAGGCATTTTATTTATTTTTTACCATTTTCTGACATTTTCACAGGCAGATTGTTAACCATATGCTCCCCACCAATGTTTCAGGCAAATTTGCGGATGTTTTTTATCTCATATTAAATCCTGATTATCTCCTCATTCACAAGGTCTATTTGAAAAATTAAAAAAGCTATACCATACAGACATCCCTTGTGAAGATAGATAATAAGGCCATATATGTGTTAGTGGTATATTGGTTTATGATCGTACACATACAAAAAAAAGAAGAAAAAACATTTTTTGAAAAGAAAAGTTAAAAGTTAATTTGTATTACCTTACACATATATATGCACACTTTTTAAAATACTATAAAATAGCTAAATATTGTATCTGTGTGAAGTTACGTATTTTTAATAATTATTTTAGTTCAGACATGTTGAGAACTCATGTCAACTCCGCTCAAGCATGAAAGTTCCCACAGTCCTCGGTGGTCCCTGAATGGGCCTCGTTTCACTGCAGCAGGGTGCTCTGTGACCTTAGCTGTGAGTAGGGAGCAGGAAGGCCTGGAATATTCATATTTCAGCCATAAGTAAGTACATTTTCATATTTTTTGTTGGACACAAATTACATTCTTGTGCATATCTTTGCGATGCTTTGTGTGAAAGTGGAATGGTTGGTATTGGCGGACTCTGTAGGCTCTAAGGATTCTAAAACCGTTGAGTTTAGCCTTTTAGCTAATCATCATTTTTGCAAAACTCGGTGTGCATTTTTAGTTGGTTTTTAATTATTGTGTAATAGTATTATAAACATGACACAATTAACTTATATTGACTTGTGAGGCAGGGATTTGACATTTTTGGGGTTTTTTGTTTTATTTATTTGATTTATTCATATATTTTTTTGATATGCTCAGTCCCAGAGGCTGAACCCAATGTTCCGATTTTGGGCCTGATACATACTATTTAAAGAAAATATTCTGCAGAACAACCGACGATGAAAACATGTTCGTGTCTGACCTAGAAAGGAATTTAAAATAGCTTGACCTGAATGCCCGTATGCACTTGTTTTCTTATGAGATGACTTGTTGGTCAAAAGTAGGTTTTGACATGCGTCTGAATTCACTCAGCTGTGACTGTGACCAGCCGGCCATCCCAGTTTGTTAACTGGTTTCACAGTAGACCTAAATCTGTCCTTGGTGGTTTTAGGAGTCATGGCTGATGTTCAGGACGACAGCCAAGCTAAATGCTGCTGTCAGCAGATTGAATCCATGCTCTTTAGAAAGCACTTTTTCTTCCTCTTTCTCCATCATCTTCCTCCTCCTGCTCCTCTCCGGGCCCTCCCTTCCTCTTTATAGCCTCAGCAGATACTCCACCCAACACAGCATGTCACTCTGTGTGTGTGTGTGTGTGTGTGTGTGCATGATACATGAACATTGTCCTTGGTCTCTCTGGTGTTGCACAGCCCGATAATTGTATATAAATAATGATGTATATTGGGAGCTGCCAAGAAGCTCATGATAACAAAACATCCATCAAAACGTCGTAGTTGCACTTTTGTGGTTGAGATTCTTCCATCTGTGTTTAAAATGAGGATCTTTGGCATTTGAAATATATAATACAATGTAAAACCTTCCCATATGCTGTTAAATTGTGTGTGTGTGTGTGTGTGTGTGTGTATAAGGACATTATGTTGTTGTCTGCCAATGTTTATCCCTGGAGGCTATGTCTTGCAACTCTCTAGTGAATTACTGGCACACACACACACACACACACACACACACACACACACACACACACACACACACACACACACACACACACACACACACACACACACACACAGGTCACAGGTCACAGAGGGGTAATATGATGAGACGCAGAGGTCACGTTCACGGTCAGCCGGTTATATGGACCAGTAGCTACTGGGTATGTAATATTTTGTTGACAGTCGCAGTAGGATGCAATAAAGAAGAATATGACTTTCTGGTCCCTTAAGAAACAGGAGACATTGTTTTTAAAGGTTTTGACCTGGTTAGTCCGTTCTGTTAACCTTCATTTTATTAACTCAAGCATTCACACTTAGTCCTGAATTGCTGTGATATATATATATGATATATACTATATATATATATATATATATATGTATAATACTATATATATACTGTATAGATATACTGTGTAGATATACAGTGTATATTTATCTTTTATTCAGTTGAATGAAGAATAATGATGCTGCATTTTTGCTAAGTTATGGTAATCTATATACTATATATTTCACATCATTGTCAATTGATTCCATTTTAATTTGTAGATTGTCGTTCAGACTAAAGGAGACGGTTTGAGGACATTCTATTTTTAGCAAACTTGTGATTTGATATTTATAGACTATTAAAAGCCCTATTTTCACATACGAGAAGGACGAGAATAGTCGAAGGACTAAGAGGGTTTCCCCAAATCCAAATACCCCAAATACTTTTGTTTCTGTACTTGAATCCAGTAGGATAACTGTCATGATGTTCACAGGCTGATGCATAGTGAGGACTGCTATGAAGCTATGGGGAATGAGGATTTGAATAACCCCATGAACACATATGTCAGTCACAAAGAGAGGCCTTGTTTTCCCTTTAAGAAGACTTTTTTATTTTCTATTTTTTATCTTCAGTCGTGCAGAGTTAAGTCCTCGGCTCAGTTATGGTGGGAACCAGGAAGCGGCTGTGGCTTGTTGGCCGGCCGCATCTGCTTTGCTTCTGTCCTCTGGCCATGACCATGCTTCACACTGCAGAGTGTGTAGGCTACCATCGAACACCAACGAATACACGCAGCCTCACACGTGCACGTGGGTTTAGTGTCCCTGCGGCCTTGAAGCAGTGCTTTCATGTGGATGACCGTGACTCTTTCTCAATGATGCCGTACAATTATGGTTCATGACGAGTTCAATTCCAAAGACATCGGTGCAGGTCTGTCCTGGCGGATCTGGTTTTGAAGACCACTACCAGTATGCCAGAGTCATGTGTTAACACACGTGCAGATGCTGACGTGCATGTCCTGCTATCTGCCCTTCAGGTGAGCCTCTACCAGTTTCACACACTGTGTTTGTGCCGTTTTCACCACATTTTCCATTCAGATCTATTCAATGCTGAGAAGTTTTCTGTTTTTCACGTGCTTTATTCAACAAATACAGATAATTAAATTAAGATCCGTTTGATTGAACTACACTGTGGTATTCTCATTAGCAGTGTTTTTCATCAATTCAGATTTTCTGAGAAATTTGAGCTAGTATGTGCTTAGTGACTGCTTGTCCTGATGGAACTGTCCAAAGGCCAACATATTGCATTATTCAGGTTCAGAAATCCAGTAAATATTCATATTAGAGAAGCCAAAAATGAATTAGGAAAAATTATTACCCATTTATAATGATTATTCAACTAATGATTTACTTTCTACCTACCTACAAGGTCTCTCTTGTTTTTCTTTGCTGCTCCACAACACGTCCCAACCATGAAGCGGACATGTTTTGTACATGCTGTCCAGTAGCAGCTGGCATTCAAGCCACAAAGGTCACGTTTGGTTTCAACAGAAGACGCCTTTTTTCCTGATGCACCCAAAGTCATGAAGGCTTTGCTGCTGCATCGTTGCCCTGATTGTCACCTTACTCTGGGGTTTGCAATTAACCTGTACAAGAAATCAAAACCAGTTGAGACTCGATGCTCACTGTACGATGCGAAAGCTTTCAATTGATTGTTAGAGAGTTGAATTCGTAGGTTTTTCTACTACTGGGGAAGAGAATACCAGCAGTACTGGAAACAGTACTGGAAACAGTGCCTGCCTCCTCATTACATAAAGCGCAAGCTGGAAAAACAACAACATCAACAGACTGGGAGAACAGGAAGGGAACTGGTCTGTGTCCTCACAGAGACTGCCCATTGTTGTCCAGCCCCTTTAGGTCCTGTGAGTCTGGGCCATGCTGAAGAACTGAAGATGCTCTGTGGAAGCATATCATTAGTCCAATCTGTGGCATGTGTGTGTCTGTGTGGTCCACGGGGACTTCTCACCTCGGGCTGTCGTGAAAACAGAGGCCCCCGGGATGCGTGTCAAAGAGGCCGAGGTTGCTCTCGCGTCGTCATGGCTCCTGTATGGCCATCGGTCCAAGCGGTTCGCAGCAGACAATTTGACTTGTCGTAAAATAGAAAAAGCTCAGGTGCTACGGATAACACAAACCATGACTCAGCCACAGCCGTGTGACAGCGAGCCAGCGTGCACCATTTTTAATCAATGCTAGCTTGAACAACTTGGTGATATTTGTTTGTAGCTATCTCTGTCCATGCCATGCAGTGAATGTGCAGTTATGGATTGCTGGAACACATCCTGATAGCCGTGGCTGACGTCTGTCCATCCTTGTGAACGCATCCGCTCAGAAACCTTTGGATGAATATTTTCCTTCAATAAATCTGTCCCAGGAGCAGAAGCACACTATCCAGTCACTCTTGGGAACCTGACTTGTTTTAATGTATAACTTCTACTGCCAAAAGCATTGGGGATATTTCAACAAGGAGAAATATGCATAGACCTATGATTTCCCACTCTGAAAGCGATGGTATTGGCACAAACGTCTTATTAGAATGTTGTGGTCAAAGGTCATTGTGACCGCACAAAACACATTTTAGGCCATAACTCAAGAATTGATGAGCAAAAGATGACAATTTCACAAATAAAATAATGTGTGAAAGTCTGTCATTTCAAATATGATAGCTTTTTCCTTTTTAGACTCTGGCTTTCTGTTCTCTCAGAGATCAGTCCTAAGGCAGTTTGCAATTGTTAACTGCACACATTTGAGAGCTAAAGTGAATCCAAAGTGATCTTTATGTGAAGAAGAAGCGAGCCGAGAGCTGGACTGAGGGAAAGTTGCCTCATTGACGTACTGACGTACGTATTATTGAGACTTGAAATGGTTCAGATGACCTTGGAACCTTTCTTCCAAAGCAAAAACAACCATGCAAAAAGATGCAGTTCAGTTTTCAGAAGTGAAAGGTGCCGAAGTGATAGCCCAATCACAGGATGCAGGAAAGGAGCATCTCCCTCGTTAGAACTCGTTAAAATCTCCGAGGTGGTTTGGGCCCAGGGGCTCGTTAGGGCCGGCAGAGATGAATCGGCAGGACTGGTCATGGGAGGCGTGGAGGCTGCTGGGAGCCGGCCAAGACAGCCTCTCTCACTGAGCCCTTTGTCAGGCCTGTCAAAGCCTTCTCATCACACTCAGCTGTTCACTGTACAACACACTGATCCTTATGAACAGGCCAGAGACAGAGAATAACAATGAATGTGGCAAATCAATATTCCCCTGTTCATTTCGACTGAATGAACAGAAAGTTCTCTTCTCTTCATGCTCTATATGTCACGTCTTAATTTTAGAGAGACGTGTTTAGTTTGTATGCGCTTGCTTGGGGTGGGGGCTTGCATGGCAGTGGTATACAGATTTATACAGGGTTAATGTATCAGTGTATGACATTAAAATGCTCCTCTCCTTTTTCGTGCCAGAAGCAGCAGCATTGAGTAGAAAGGTGCAGCTGTAGAGGAATTCAGAGAAATGGAAAATTGCAATGCAGCATCTGCATTCAGCCATAAATAAACTCCGCCCCTCCTCTTCATCAGCACTAACAGCCTCTTCGTCTCACAGCTTGTAGCGCTGCTGCACAGCCCCGCCTTGCTTCCTGTCAAGTGTTTGCAAAGCTTAACATTTAGAGCATCTTTCACATTGCACGCTGGCCAAGGACAACCCGACATTAGCAAAAATTGTGACAGGCAACAGTTTGTCTAAATTACAGCCTGACTGAGAAGCCATGCAGATGTATTGGTCTCTTAGCATAATACAGATGTGTCGGTATCGGCGTGAATGACGGCCTTTTAGCTCAGTTGTTTCTTTTGATGCTGGACCCGTTGTTGGTTTACTCAAAGATACTTTACTGGCAACAGCCTCCTGCTGAGTTTGATCAAAGCGGTGAGACTGAACCCAACCAGTAAAGGGGCCGCTGAATCAAAAACAACGAGCTGAAAGAAGCTAAAATGCTATACGGAGCTAAGTCGAACCACACGGTGGACAGTCCTCCATGGATTTGACACCACGAGTCAACCCTTACACTTTGCACATATTGTCAATTTACCCATTGGTATTGTACAAAATCAATATTGTAATAATAATAAGTGCAGCTTCAATGTCCGCTCTTGAATTCTTCCCGGTAGGAAACTCTGGAGGTCAACAGTAACGTGTCCAAAGCCACAAATTGTTGCAGACCTTATTCAATCAGACTCAGATAATGATGTCCCTCCTCATATGTCGTTCAAACTTCTGCTCCCAGGGTTGAGATTTTAGGGCTCACTCAGTCTCATCTGTTTGGGTTTTCATCCGGCTGCATACAGATGTCCCCGAGTTCTGAGGGTCACAGTGACTGTCACTTACATTAAGTGGTCTGACGGACGCAGCTTCAGCATCGATGGTCCTTTCACACGACTGGAGCTTTGCAGATAATAATGACTTTCTGGAGAGGAAAGAAAAAGGCCATCCATTCAGCTATAAGAGCCTGAGTGATGGATGGATGGCTGCCTGTGAACATACTGCCCAATGACAGATAAGGTAGAGGGCCTTATCTTTTATATCAGTGTGCTGTCTGTCCTGTGTGGGAATCTCTCCCAATAAAACATGATTAATTCCTGAACATTTATGCTTATGTCTAAAACAAACAGCGTTGGCCCGAGTGCTACGTAGAGCTGAAAGAGGAACACTTTTACTTGCCATAGTTAGAGGGAACTGTAATGTTGTCTGTGGCTCTGGAGGAGCTTTCTAGAGTCTGGGGAAATAACTTAACCAGGCAGGAGGTCTAGTTATCCAGTGTTTTTGGCGCTTCATACATACTTAATACATGAAGGACAAAATTGAGGATATCTCGACCTCTTCTGTCTCCACCTTTTTTTCTTTTTGATTTGATTTTTGCAACTTTCTGAAAGTGCAAAGCTAAACGACTTTTTAACATAAAGCACTTTTCGAGGTCGCAGCCGATATTCCAGTTTGTTTTGGGTCAAAAGCCAAATGGTTGCTCCTTTTCCCTCCCCGTCTTTCATCCTCCACTCCAGCTGTGATGCAGCAGTGTGTCGTGTAGCGACTGATTACGTGTATACAGTACATTCATGGCGATCCCTGTCTGCCGTATTACAAGACATTCATCTGTATTGTTTTGCCCCAAAAACATGGTGCAGGCATCCCGTCGGGCAGATGCTCCACTGATAGGGCGTCTGTGCTCTCTGGCCTTGCGGCGCGGAGACACAACAACACACAGATGGTTTTCTTTTTCCCCCTCATCACTATGTTTAGATTGGAATTAGCTGCTGCACTTCATCAATTATGCAGCGAGGCAGCCCGTCTCCTCATCTGCATGCTGATCCTTTTCCCTTTGAAACAAAGTGCCAGCCAATGTGCTGGGAGAGGTGTTTCACTCAGCATGCTGGAGGAAACCATGACTCTGCTTATCTGCTTTTTATTTAAACAAGTGAAATACAAGTATACTGTCATCAAATAAGTAACAATTTCGCCAGTGTTATTTCTTCTTCAGCTGCACCAATGACTACGGTTCAGTATATCTGTGTCCCAGTTAAGTTGTTTACATACAAGACATGGCGGTGTTGCGTAACGTTTCCTAATTTGAAATAAGTCAACGCTGCCTCTTGGTTTCACACAGGACTTGAACAGTGGTCTCCCGTGTGAAAGTTGTGTTTTTGGACCCAACCATCCACCGTGAACTAGTCCCACCAGTGACTTATCACGCTTCACACGACACCACCTGGCCTCATCCTTTACCCCTGCCGTAACTACCATGATCTTCCACGGTGGGCCTTTGACCAAGCTGCTGCATTTGATCAATCAGCGCTGCTTTTCTCTGGTGAACCCTGCAATGAGGCCCTGTTTTTTCCAACCATGGTTCAACCCAACCTCATTCACAACAGCTTTTAATAGCGCCTCCATTTTATGCTATTTTCCCCTTAAATATTTGATCAAAAAACAATCTAATGCTGCCATTCAGTTAAAGTAGTCTCATCGGTCAGCAGAATATCCCAACACATGTTGTGTACTATGATGAATGTTGTTGATATGCCACAGGCTGAGGAATAATTTGACATTTTACTGATGACCCAGGTGATAACAGGTGACATCAGTGAAACAATGATAGCCAATCCATTAAAAATCCAGAGATGTTTGCCGGCTGAAGAAATCAATTCAACTTTAAAGTGACAGAAATCAGCATTCTCCAGTAGGCCCTATAGGTTTGAATTATTTTGCTGGAAAATAGTGAAATCCTTAGTGTATCAAATTGTATTTTAAAGCAGGACTGTGCACCCTATATACAGTAAGGGACAAAAGCAAGCAGACCAGAGACATCATTTTCTCTGTGGGTTATAGATCCATCCCCACCCTTGATAAATACAAATGTGAGTGTGATCCTCTTTTCAAAACTCCCAGCCAGTCGATTATACATACTAAGCACTGTGAAATTAGCCCCTTTTGTTTGTCTCTTGCGTTTCTCTTTTAATGTGTGAATTGCCTCGATTATACCAACAAAAAAAAAACGGGCTAATCCCGACATCCCTCTCTGCCTTCCTCCACCCGTCCTCGCTCTCCCCTCTGTCTCTCTTGCTGGATTTCCTCTGTTTTCCTGTCTTGCTGTGGGGGAAACAAAGGGAACAAAAGGCCGAGAGGAGACAGTAAGCTTCTCATCCAGTAGTGGTGGTGGAGTGGAGCTCTCAGCGGAGCGCTGGGCAGACTGGGGTGGACTGGTGGGGCTCTGAGAACTAGGCCAGAGGACTGTTGACAGCACCCCAGAGTCCAGAGTCAGGACCAGATGAAACGGAGGATTATTTGAGGAAAGACTGTAAGAGGAAAAAGGGAAGAAATATAGTTGATATATTGGCCCGTATCAGGAATGAGGGATTATTATTGGAGGGACGATGGAAGGGTTGAGTACACATTTGGATTTAAGACAGGGATCACGTGGACTGTGAAGCATAGTTTTCATTTTATTTGTGTACACACACACACACACACAAGAGTAAGGTTGAATCTGATTGATAGAATTGGAAATTCAGAAAACACATGATGACTACTGGAAAAGTCCATCTGCTTAGAAATGATATTAAACTGTCAGATCTTCCTCATCATCCTATTCAGAGGTTTTCTTCAGTAACAAAATTAATCAAGGGGATTGTTGTCTGTGCGCTTCAGGTTACAGTGCAAACAGAAACAATAGCTAGCACAAAATAACGATATTCTTCTTGGTGTGGATTCATCAAAATGCCAACAAATATAGACGGCTCCGACTGAATTGCCATTTTGTGTTTGCTTCATTTATTCAGCTTGTTCTTTTTGGCACATTTCTTGCTGTGGGAAGGTGTTATTCTGTTATGTTCTGCCCCAACCAATCAGTACTGACACATCCGATGTCCCTTTCTGCAGTAGCGGATGCATAGGTTAACTTCACGTTTTTTTTTAAATATGACCATTTAAGAGTTGGCATGGATGTGAGTCAACAGCTGTGTCAATCTTATGCAATCGTTTTGCCACTATTTCGCATATTTTAATGGCTGTGTGAAGAAGTTCGGTTCGCAATCCGGCCTATTAAACTCTGATTGGTCGACACAACATGGGCACAACACCAGATCTATTTCCATCACTTCAACAGTGTGTGTGTTTGTGTGTGTGTGTGTGTGGGGGGGTGTAAACACTTTCATGAGGTTCATCACTTAAGGTCCTAATTAGTGAGAAAAAACTTTCTACCTCTCTGCAGAGTGAACAACACAGACCAACCAGTTTGCTGTTTTCCAAGACCATCAATGTCTGTAGCCAATCAGGGACGACCTCTGTAAATAGTGCCGCTTTAACCCGGGTGGCATCAGTCTCCCCTGACAGTCAGATGACAAAATATATAATTAAATTGTGCCCTCTGAAGGGGCATCAAACATACTTGTGTTTAAGTTTTAAGGAACTGACGAACATTACAGCAGCCACAAACCCAGGACTTTAACCCAGGAGACCAGTGTTCGGTTCCCACCCTGTTTTTAAAACAGGTGGGGAACCGAACACGTGCAGCTTCCTCCCATTCAGATATTCAGACCAGGAAGACATGCAGGCAAAACACCAAAACTATTTCAAAGTGCATCACACTTCTTTCCAAAGGAACGTTAATTGACACAATATATGGCATTCCCCGGCTGAGACATGTGACCAATGCACCTGGAAACAAAAGCGTACAGTCAAAAGGGGGTACACGTGCTGATGGACAGTGATCATCAGCTCTTGAAACCTTTAATTCAACACCACCATGGGTTGAGAGAGGTATGGATAGAGGAACGAAGGAGTGATGGCGGGGTAAAGGAGGGGGGAAGGAAAGGAAACAAAATCCATCAATCAAAGATAGTTCCGTTAAGATCGGGGGCTGTCACTGGAAGAAAAGAAGGAAGGAAGGAAGAGGGAGGACTCTTAAACGGTTTCTGAGCCTCAAACTGAAGTTACAGCCACACCAAAAGTGTCAATGCTGCCAGAAGCCAGATCTCCGGTGTGATTTGTTATCGCTGCGATATTCAAAGCTCTCTGTGATCTCAGCCGCCTTTACGCTGCAGCTCTCCACATTCAGAGTGGCTCCATCCTGACGGAGGCTAGCGATTAAGAAAGAGGAAGGAAGGGAGGGTGAGAGGAAGAATGAAAGGTGAAGAATCCAGGGGAAGTGTGCAAAGACTGGAAAAGAAAATGTCCCTTGTCTCTTCCCATAACTGTGACACAAATACATTGGGATTGTGCCCGCCCTTTGATGGGATACGTTAGAATCTGAAGCACGCTTATATTCAAAGTGATGTGAAGAAGCAGGGAGGGAGGATGTATTTTTAGCTGCGATACGTTTACAAAGGGATGAATTGGGCAAAACGTGTGTCTGTAACTGTGTGTGTGTGTGTGTGTGTGTGTGTGGTGTGTAGGAGGCAATCATGCGTGCCCTGCTGACTTTTTTTGGGTGACAGGAAGTGGTGATGTAATAGTATACAATCCCAAAGCTTTTTTTCTCACACTCGCTGTCTCCTGCTCTGTGTCTCTCTCTCTCACACACACACACACACACACACACACACACACACACACACACACACACACACACACACACACACACACACTGATGTACTCCCCCCGGGCCAGCGTGACACTCCTACAGTCATGTGAGCACAGTGGTTGACGTCGCGGTCTTTGAGCCTCCGAGCCGAGACAAACGCACTCTCACAGACACATTTGTTTTGCGTGGCGCTCTCAGGCTGACGTCCTCAAAACTTGATTCAGGAGAACTCACAAAGCACAAGTTTGACCTCAGACAGACAGGCCCCGTCTTTGTGAAATCGCTTCCTCAATTTCAACCCTACAGACCTATAAAGATCCATCAAAGAATCCGTCAATAACCGTATTGTGTTGTGCACCACAGATGGACGTTCATGACATGCTCTGTTATGTTAGGACTTGTTATGCAGAGAGGCCTGCTCTCTTTTCTGTTAGCATCTGCATCCTCATGTAATCTCTGTTCTGAAAAGAATCAAAAGGTTTCCTGCGGGTGTTATATAATCCATCTACTGTAGATCTTTAAAACGGAATTCAACACTGAGTGATTTTAATAGAATTTCTAAGTTTAGTTTCTCATCATATTTCATCGAGCGTGTGTCTATGGTCTACTGTATATCATGTAAGTCACTTTGGATAGAAAGCGTCAGCTAAATGAAATGTAATGTAATGTCACTGAGTGCGTCTCCAGCTGTTGTAATGTCTGTTCAGGGGCTGTTTGAGGTGAATAAACATGGACTGGACATCGATAGCGCTGCTGCAGTTCCACCGCCTCACATGTAAAGGGAGCTTAGCACGTGACTTTCGTGAAAAGTTAAATGTTTCAGGTAGTCATCCGTTTAATGTACTCAACCTCCTCGCAATGTGTGGATTTGTGTGTGTGTGTGTGAGGGGGTTGGGGGGCATCTGAATGTAAAGGAAGCAATCACACTCAATCATCACTTGGTCACTTGCCACCAGGCTCTTTTACCGGATTGAAATGTACAAAATATGCGAATGAGATGCAGGGCTACTTATGTGTGTGTGTGTATGGGGAGGAGGGGGGGAGAGGAGGAGGGGGGGGGGGGGGGGGAAAGCAGGCTTAACGTGTCAGTGTGTGTGTGCGCGCATGCATGTGTGTGTGTGTGTGTGTGTGTGTGTGTGTGTGTGTGTGTGTGTGTGTGTGTGTGTGTGTGTGTATGTGTGTGTGAATGGTGGAGGGGTAGCTTTTGGTACCAAGGGGAAATAGGACTGTGATTTCAGACCAAATTAAGCCACATCAAACAGGCAGATCAAAGAGTATACACCCTCCCTGTCTGTGCCAGTCTGACATCACGACAGGATTCCCCGGCACACACACACACACACACACACACACACACACACACACACACACACACACACACACACACATACTCTTGCTTTAATTTTTCATTATTCTCTGCATTTCCTTAAGTTTCCTTCTTATTTAATCTTGCCGGATTTCCCGTATCTTTATGTTCCTGCTCCGTATCTTCTGCCTCCCCCCTACCCTCCCCTTTCCACCCGCGCCCCATGCACACATTTGCAGGCGTTTAACAGGGTTGTAGGTTAACCTGGATCAAGTATAATGTAATATGTGCTGAGGCTGAGGGGTGTGTGATAAAGCAGCCATCCAGTCTACTGGAAGGGCTGGCAGGGTGGGGGGGAGCAGCATCCATTAGAGACGGCTTCAGCTTTGAGTTGAGTTCGCTGCTGTAGTCAAACCCTTTGATGCTGCCTGATGCCAGTGTGGCTGTCAAGTGATCTGTATATATATATATATATATATACATATGTGTGTGTATGTGTGTTTTGATTGACAGATGAGATGCCTGCATGGGGAGGAGAGATGGGGTAGCTGCTTTCTTTTTTTTTTAGGGGGGGGGGGGGGGGTGTGAGTAGAAAAAGAGAATTGGGAATTTATTTGATGATAGAAGCTAAGCAAGTGAAAGAGATACACCTGCAGAGGTTCAGAAGGAGAACAAAGTGTATGTGATCAGGTTATTGACAGAAATGGAAAATAATATTCATAACTGTGTTTTCATGAGTGTATAATGACCTGGAAACTAAGATCCTTTGTGTTTTCGCAACCTTAGAACAAGAAATGTATATCTGCATAGAGAGAGTTTGCAATGTTGCATGGCTACTTTTCTACGGTAGCTCAGAAGGAACACACCACATAGCGGCAGTCGAATGGCACTTTTTCCTTCTTACGTCACCTGAACGCCACCCTTATTTCTCCAAAGCGCTTGGAAAGGGAGGGGTGAGCAGAGGGGCTTTCATTTGGATGCAATTTATAATTTCACCACTGGAGACCACTAGCTTCTACTCACTGCTCCTTTAAAGTTAGTTAATTACCACAAATAAAGGTCTAAATGAAATCCGGTTTCATTTCCCAAACACGTATTCACTTTTGAAGTATCTCTCTCTTCCTGGCACCCGCTGTGTATGTAGGATATGTTATAAGTCAATATATCTGTCGATATTAATGTCCATTGTTGTCTGTGTTTTGCCAGTGCTCCTATCCTGTGTGGGAGGACTTCACCGCCAAGGCCACCAAGCTGCATTCCCAGCTCCGGTAAGTTTCTCTAACAACAAAAGAAAATAAAACATTAACCAACAATGAATTCATTTTCTAAAGTGTAACACTGAATATTTTAAGATGAATTAGATTAAATTTGGGGATGAGACGGTCAGACTGTCAATACTGTGATTTTGTTAGTGTGAAGTAGTCATTACTTGAAATGACAAGAAAAAAAGAACATTTAAACCTCCATATGTCATAATGACTACTGGATGCAACATCAACTGACAGTTTGAATCCAACATTTTTTTTAAAGGAATGGACCAAGTCAAACATGCCATCGCTACATTACCAACGAAAAACCAGACTACTGAATATGCAAGTCATAATTCCAATACCATTTTATTTCAAAGTAATTAGTGTTTCCTTTTCCTATAGAACCACTGTTCTGGCTACTGTGGCCTTTCTGGATGCCTTTCAGAAGGTGGCAGACATGGCCACCAACACCAGAGGTAGGATAACCGCCCTGTGTGAGTGAGTGTGTGTGTGTGTGTGTGTGTGTGTGCCCCTTTGCCAATGCTGTGCTCCTCTGAATCGCCCTCCACGTGGCAGCACTATTAGAAATCTCTTTATGTTGTTGAGATTTTTATCAACCAGCTGGCACAATTCTCCTGAAACTGATGAAAGGTACACTTTGTCCCAAAACATCAAAGCAGTTGATCTGCATTGTTTACGGAGCCACGGTGAGGGCAGTAAAAGCTATTTGTGTAGAGGACAGATTTTGTCAGTTTTCCATTCCAGCGTGTTGTGAACGGTGTCTGAGAGGTGGAAGTAGTCCCTGTCCCGTGTCCCGTTGGTTCGTGGACTGCCATTTTGAAGCCATGTGTTCTGCAATTTGGTCGTCGCCATCTTGTTTTTGTTGCAACCAGATGTGACACAAGAGTTGGGGCTTAGCACTGAACACTGAACAAAAATGTGTCAATTAACTTCCATAAATGGAAAATACCCTGTGAAAGGGTTGACTTGAAACTAGAGATTGAGACCATGAACTCATGTTTACAATGTTTACTTACTTTTGTGATTTTTAACCGGTGGTGCTCGATGATGTTTTGGTGGGCTCATAGTTTATTTCTCACAACATGCAGACCTAACTCTGCGTAAAATCTCCGTTAGCACTATAACTGCTGTACTCTCACAATTCCATGTGGCACGTTGGCCAGACAGTCCCATGGCATGTGTCGAGAATGTACATTTACCTCATGTTTTGACTGTTTTTAGCAAGTTGGATGAAATATTTAAAATGTCTATTAAGCTATTATGACATTGTGGCGAGGTGTCTTCTACCCCCCTGCTGCGAGTGGCACATCCTGTATTATTTGAAAGTTGTAATGCAAACTGTGCTACACTCATCTTGAGTTGTGGTGAATGGATTCTATTTGTGTTTTTTGGCTCGGCATTCTTGATATTCCTTGCGTAGGCTTCAAGCTGGCCGCTAGTTTTAATAGTGTGTGGGCTGGGAGCTGAGCGGGTCAGACAAACACTCACCGCCCACTGCAGGCCCTCTGAATACTACAGCAGCGCTGAGGGAGGACCACTGTGGCTGCAACACAGGGACTTTCTCCTGTCGGTACTTATTATGTGCAGCTGCCAGACAGTAGATGTGATGTGTGTGTGTGTGTGTGTGTGGGTGGGGGCTCCATGTGGGACCCCACAGAGGAGGATAGAGGAAGAGGCACGTGCTGCTTTTACAGGCCAGACAGGAAATCACCGAGCTCCATCAGCTCATTACGCTGCAACATCACTCCCACCGAGAGGCAAGACTATCACGACGTTGGCACGGAGATGCAGGCTGAGACGCATCAGAGGCTCCTTGTACTTTCCGTTCTGATGAGTCAGTGCTGCCGGAGTCCATTTGTCACATTGCCTTACAATCGCTGCTCTTTTGCAGTGTGTGATGTTCTCTATTAGATTCGTTAAATGGATGGAGGCAGAAGACGGAGCCAATAATGATGCTCTCTGTCTTCCTGCTATTCGCTATGTCAATGTGCTGCTTATTACAGTGTGTGTGTGTGTGTGTGTGTGTGTGTGTGTGTGTGTGTGTGTGTGTGTGTGTGTGTGAATGGAGCCCAAAGTGTACTGACGATCCTGCGCTGTGCTTTTGTACCAACGCTCACATTTAAAAGCCTGCGTTGGCCGCTCTTCCATACAGCCTGTCAACCAAGTTTTAAGTCAACCAAAGTGTATTTATAAGGATTACGGTGTCCAGAAATGTTACAGTCCACTCCAAAGGCACTGTATAGCCACTAATGATATCAATATGTAATCAGGTTGAATATACCAGGTCTTGTTAGATAGTATATAAATATGAGTGGATACTAATTTCCACTCATATATTTGACATATCTTTCAGGAAATGAACCTTTATGTCTTTTGGTTTGGCTAGAGAGGGCAATGTGGGCTGGTCCATCAGTTTGGTCCAGACTGACATTTTGTATGTCCTGAAAGGGAGCACAGCCGTGATGGTCCCCCCCCCCCCCCCCCCGGGGAGGAATCCTACTTCCTTTGGGGATCCCCGACTTCTCCTTTGGCCCCACCATGACCTTGACCTTTGTGATTTTGAGAGAAATCTATCAACAAGCAGTGGATGGGCTGCCATGAAACTTTACTAAAACGCAGACAACATTTCCATCATCCTCAGCTGCACCTTTTAAACCAATTGCAGGCCAAAGCAAGACAATGAACATGTATACACATATTTAGCATGCTAGCGTTGTTACTGTGAGCGTGCTAGTTGCACAAACCCCGTCTGACGGTGACAAACTGATGTCTCTTTGGCAAATGTACACACACTAACTGTCAGCACTATCACATTCACATTTTTCTGAATAACGTGTGCAGATAAGACATTTTTCAGAGATTGTTTGAGGTTTCCAGCTACCTGATAATTTGGTGACATATTTTAAAATCAATGTACATGAATTACATGTATTAATTTGATTAAACACAGGCATACATGATTTAGGAGCCGGAAGTGTTGTTTAGAAGGAAGAGTCGCCGCCCCGTGGCGTCTCGCTCACACCTAGGCCACGCCCCTAGCTGCAAGACAGACTTCCGCGTAATCTTGTGACATCCTGAGGAATCCAGCTGGGGCGCTTTTTCCTTCTAACCATCTTCCCATGGGTCAGACGGGTTGGGGACAGTGGAGTTTTGGACCCAGAAGCAGAACTCGGACAGAGGTTTGCAAAAGTTCACTGAGGCGCCTGCCGGGCGAGGCCAGCGGAGTCAAGATGAGGATATGGACCGGAAGAATGAAAGGATATTATAAATACAGTCGGGAAGTAATAACACGGGGGACACATGTAGGGAATAAATAACAGAAAACGCTGGACTGTGCAATAATGTGTTGTGTTACATTGTTTTCTGTATGATACATACAACAGTGGTAGCACACTTATTGAACTAAGCTGTATACTTGATATACTGTTTCAGGTGGCCAATGGGAACCAGTCCCTCTAAAGAGAGACTTGGTTCTGTCCCGCTGGATCACGGACACGCCTTGTTTTTCTGCTTTATTCAGATGTCCATCTCAAGCTGAAAACGTTAAAATAAGGCAGCATGGAGGTTGAGAGAAACAGTTTTCCCTGTGCTTGTGATGGTGTGTGTGTGTGTGTGTGTGTGTGTGTCTGTGTGTGTGAGAGAGAGAGAGCGAGAGAGAGAGAGAGTTGGTGAAATCGAGCAGGAGGACGTGTTTGTGAATTCCCTGGTGAGGGGTGAATTTGAGTGCATGTTTAGGTGTCTTCTCCACTCCCCTGTTATAGCCCAAACATTCACTTTCCCCAGGGCCAACCAGCTCTGTGTGTGTGTGTGTGTGTGTGTCTCTGTGTGTGTCAGTGTGTGTCTGTGAGAGAGAGCATGCCACAGCAAAATGGAAGCCAACACACAACATGCCCGCTGCCCTGATGTGGGTTGATGGAGGCCCTGGATGTGTGTGTGGTGTTCCCCGACACAGTCAGCCATTGACAGACAGCATTGTTTGCTCCATCTATGTTGCATTTGAAAGGGATTTCCTTTTCTGCTGGAAAAGCTGAAACCACATGAAGGAGAGCGTGTCCAAAGTGGGCTGCTGTTACATTGGAAGCAGCCGACACTTATCGGCCTCGCTGGCCTTTTTCCTCTTCGACAAGTCATGATTGAGTCGGGCCACAGACTCTGAATTGTCTCTCCTTTCAGATGATCGTATATTCATCTGAAACGGGCACATTCATAATGAGAACAGGGACATTTATGGTTTTGAGTTTGTGTGACTGTGAGGGAACAGGGTGAGAGCTTGTTCTCTCAGCTCGCTAACCAGCACCAGAGCTTCGTTCCACACGACCACGTGACACGTGTATTTTGTTCATCGAACAGTTTCTTTCAGGTAGGGTCGGTAATTGAAACGACTTCCAAACTGAAACAAAGACGGGAGGGCGTCCCTAGCCCCTCTCCATGTTGTATGTACACAGATATTAAGTACGTCATGAAGAATTTATGACACGGAAGTATGTAACTAACAACATGTATTTCAGTGAGACACCTCTGGTTTGAAATAACTGTATTGGTATTAAATGAATGATGAGCAGATGAACATTTTTTTAAAATGATTTATGAAGTCAGCACCATGGATAGCCAGGGCTATCCTAGAGATAAGATTAAATAAGAAGGAAAGTTAATGAAATGCAGAGAATAATGAAAAATGAAAGCAAGAGTATGTGTGTGTGTGTGTGTGTGTGTGTGTGTGTGTGTGTGTGTGTGTGTGTAATTTATAAGTTGTGTTCAGGGAACCCATTCTGTCTTTCTATTTGACACATCAACTCGTCTCTCTTTATACTCACTATGACAATAATGACGATGTCTATGATGATGATGATGATGATGATGATGATGCATCTTGCTTTATCGCCGACTCTCTCTCTCTCTTTTCGTTTCGTCACACCCTCTCTGCAGCAGCAGTAAAACCTGGGTCATTCGCAGGTCGCTCACTATGCACTTTTGGCACAAGGATCAGCTGTAAAGCTCTACTGTGTGTGTGTGTGTGTGTGTGTGTGTGTGTGTGTGTGTGTGTGTGTGTGTGTGTGTGTGAGAAACAGATGATGAAAATGATGATCTGATGGTGCAGAATGCCTGTGTTTTATTGCCAGGCTGCATGGCTGCATCTGAATGCATTATGCAAATTACTACTTATAACACACACACACACACACACACACACACACACACACACACACACACACACACACACACACACACACACACACACACACACACACACACACACACACACACACACAAATGCTCCAATGCTTCCTCCCCCCTCTTTCATTATCTGTGACTGAGTAATTTGATAGGGATTGGATTGTGGATCAACTCCCCATTGAGTCATCTGACCAACGTTTGTGCCGTGAGATTGACTATATATTGACTATGTATTGATTATATATTGACTATATATTGAATATGTATTGACTATGTATTGATTATATACTGATTATATATTGACTGTATATTGACTATATATTAACTATGTATTGACCATGTATTGACTATATATTGACTGTATTGACTCTATATTGACTATGTATTGACTATATATTGACTATGTATTGACTATATATTGACTATATATTAACTATGTATTGGCCATGTATTGACTATATATTGCCTTCCAATTGCTTTTTTTCATTCGGTCGTGAGAGCATTTTGGAATGTTTTCCCAGTTTGGGGTGTAAGAACATCTGGACTCCACTGGGTTACAGTGGTAAGACACTTACAATGAGACGAGACCTTTATGGTGCCGACACACAGTCTCAATGCCGTTTCTATTACACATGAACATGAATGTTTATTCTCCCGCTGAACAACAAGTGGGGCAGAAACAACTTCAGATGGTGGAAAGGAGAAATAGGCTTGAAAACTCATTTCCACCATGTTTATCTTCTTCAGTGACGCCAAGGGGAGCTGAGCAGGGGGCAGGAAGCAATGAAGTTTATGGGAAATGTGGTCTTGATTTTGAGAAACACTACCATCAATAATACTACTGCTGTGACCTTGGAGGCTGATGTGTTCACAGTCATTTCACTAAGGTGGGAAGTTTAATTTGAGACTGTTTTTAATAAACTGCTACATACGGCACATTTAACGGCTGACGACAAAGAAGACGCTCATATCTGGAGAAGGACAGCTTGTGTGTCTAGAATGGCAGTGAAACGCTTGTGGATCGTTCCAGTCCTCCTCAATGGAGTGGCGACTGAGTGAGAAGACAGTGAGGTCTGCTCTTGAGAGAGCGGCATGCAATGAAGACGGGAAACAGACAGAGTATCGTTGTGGAGAATTGTTTCCTTTGACTTTGGGCTTGCTCAATTTTGAATTCTGTGGTAGCAGCTTTATGTTTCAACCAGTTATTACATGTATCTACTTGAATCATTTCACCATTACTTCTAGTTGTTTCAACCATTACGCTAAACTGACAATACGTTTCGCAAATACTTTGCTATTTTAACCTAACATTTTCAAATGCTAATCTGTTACTCTTATGTTTTTTATTTTTGTATCTCTATCTGCTCATGAATTTAAAGCTTTTATGTTTGGTTTTTAGATAAATGCATCTGCATTCCTGTGCAGGTATCTGTTCATAAAGGTAACAGTAGACACGTTGCTAAACGGACTGTAACCAATGCGGAATGAGGAAGTCTTCACCCCCAAAATATTGCCTTTTTTTAACCATGTATCTAATTCTTTCAGCAAATTGTTTAAACTTTTCACCCATCACTCACTCGAACAAATTCCCCTTTAGTGAGCTAATTTAATCTTCTCTGCTCACACGCTCGTAGTCTTCTCTCATGCTCACTCGTAACATGTGGCGTTCGGCCGTTACAGCTGACTCAGCGTGTCATCGTTAAAGTCAAATGGTGCTTTGAGAGGAGGAGAAGGTTCAGTTACGTGTTGTTGCATCGGAGGTACGTGAAAAAAACACAAGGACAACTATGAAATAACTAAACACAATAGAAACACAAGTTGCTGCTTTTTTCCCTTGGCTTCAAAGCTGTGTGTGCATGTATGTGTGTGTGTTTGTGTGTGTGTGTGTTCATTGAGTATAATAGAAAAAAAGCATTCAACACTCCCTCATTAACTAGCTGGCTGCCTGGCAGGGCATTCCATGCTGGCTGCACTGATCACTCCCTGGGTGGGACGAGGAGACGGAACGCTCCAATGTGAGGCCACTTAAGTTAATACGGCTACACACACACACACACACACACACACACACACACACAGTACATACAAACACATGCAACTCAGCAAGTGTGGTTTCCCTTATTCAGCTGGCAGCATGGCACCCCCCAGTTGGAAGGACCACTTGGTATTTAATACCACAACTCACACACACACACACACACACACACACACACACACACACACACACACACACACACACACACACACACACACACACACACACACACACACACAAACAGATACTCTCCCACACATTCCCACTCACTCATGCACATGCAATGCTGACACGTATGCATTATTAGCGCTCAGGCATGTGTGTGTGTAAACATGCAGGCGCTGCTCATGCATGCGTGGTTCAGCCATGACATGCAATGGGAACGTTTCATGCTCATTTCAGTGTGTGTGTGTGTGTGTGTGTGTGTGAGGCGTGTATGCGTGTCCCCCTCTTTCCTCGCTCCGACTCCGACATGGATCTGCTGTCCCCCTCAGCCAATCACTGACAAGCGGGATCACGATTGCGAGCACGGTTGCCAGGCAACAAGGGGGGGGAAAGAGAGAGAGAGAGAGAGAGAGAGGAACAAATAAATAGGCATGTTGTTGCCAAGAGGAGAGGAGGAATCTGAGCAAGATGGGTTAATTGCGTTCGCAGATAGCGCGCCAGTCACGGTCAACTGGAGGCGCATCATGCAACCGGAGGGCCAAACCTACCCTAACCCCTCTGAAAGCATTCCCACTCATAATATATATGATGCAAATCTATAATTGAACTGTCTGCCTCTCTCCAAGTTTGTCTCTTCCCATGTCCAGAGGGGCAGTTTATGTGAACCATGTGATGTGGAGATAGAAACAGTAAGGGAGGGCCGCTGTTTGGGAGTGAGGCTTCACCGGGTGGTCAGCTAGAAGGCAAGGCTCTGAGCTTGAGCGTATCACGGGGCTTTATGAACAGATGTTGTCAGAAAATAGTGAAAAATAGACTGAAAGATAGATTGACAAATTGATGATCAAAACAGTCTATAGATTTCCCCTGAGCAACTCATCAATTAACAGATTAGCAGTTGCAGCTCTGGAAATGAGAAACTCATTCCTACGTACCGCTTTTCCGTTTCCAAGTATATTGTAGATCGGTGGCCAAGGTGGTGATGGGGAAAAACCTGAATCGCTCTCCAGAGCCAGTGTTTGGTTTGTCCATTCAGGGCTACCGTATCATGGCGAAGCAACATGGTGGACTCCGTAAAGAGGACTCGCTGCCTATGAAGATATAAAGTGTTTATGGTGATTACACACTAATAAAAACATATCTATGAATGTTGTTTTTCTCCTGATGGGTCCCCTTATATTCCACACACAAAACACCTTTCATTTCAGCTTTCTTATTTCTTCCCTTCTTTCTGTCTCAGTCATCTTTCTTCCTTCCTTCCTTCCTGCTTCTTTATCTCTTTCTTTCCCTTGTAAGTAGACCATGGCTGAGAGGCATGTTGTTGTGGAGGGCTACAAAAACAACATTATTGTCTTTAATTAAGCTTCAACTTCACTGTATTTCTCCCTCGTCCCTTTCTCTCCCTCCCTCTCTCTCTCTCCCTCTCTCTCGTCCTCTTTTTCTCTTCCTCCTCCCTGGAGTTTTTTTTCTCTCTCAGTCCTCAATTCTTCTCGTGCTTCCTCTCGCCCCATCGCTCACCCCGAACGCTACTCCTCTCTTGTTCGCCTTTGGCTCCATCTTCCTTCCCAACACGTTTCTCCCATCAAATCCTGCCTCCCATCATTCCCATTGCTCCTTTGCGCTCCTCCCTCCCTCTCTTCCTCCTTCTCTCGCTCTCTGGCAGCTCTCTATAAGGACATTTCCTGATGTCACAGTGCAGCATTGTCCCAGAGGTCAACAACACAAGACATGCTCTGTTGTGCACACACACACACACACACACACACACACACACACACACACACACAGTGCACTCACTCAGTAATCATGGGAAGCTGAGCCCAATGAGTCTTGCTGCTCCAAGGCCAAGTCCTGTTTAATGATAGAAGAGGCTGAAGTGAGGAGTGTCATGCATGCAAGAGAGAGAGAGAGAGAGAGAGAGAGAGAGATAGGGAGTGTTTGTGTGTGGTTCCTTAATGTGCTGTTTACTGCAGCATCAAGTTATTTTCAAATGTACAGCAGATTTAGTGTTTTCATTTAGTTTCTTTGGGGTTTCATCATCAAATATTTTGTAATTTGTCTAAATATAATGTAACAAGCATTTAAAGATAACTAGGTATATTGGTGTGTGTGTGTGTGTGTGTGTGTGTGTGTGTGTGTGTGCTCAGAGTTAGAGAGAGTTAGGTGATAATCCGCAGCATTAACAGTCATCAGCCAGGCGTGATAACTGTTGTGGCTGCTGCTGGCTCAGCTGTACGCACACACACACACACACACACACACACACACACACACACACACACACACACACACACACACACACACACACACACACACACACACACACACACACACACACATGCACTGCTATCTCTCTGAGGACCCTCCATTACACCGCACTATAAACCCCAGCCGTAATGAACAGAGTACGCCCTTTAAGGGAAGCTCCACCCACTGCTCTGCATAGTTGTCAAGGCGTCAGATGTTTTTATCGCAACATACGGGAGGTAAACAGCAGACGTCAGATGTTTGACAGAGCCCGTCACATTTTCCTACGGTCACCTTGTTTGTAACAAATGCATCTCATCAATCAATATCATCAATATTTTGTCAAAGCATTAGTTCCTCATCTTCAGCGCACCACTCCTATCGCACCACACGCTTCAAGACCTATGGTCAACGTCTTTTTTTGTCGTTTTGCTTGTCCAAAATCAAAATATTGTCAATTTTCAAAGATACAAAAAATAAGATAAGACAAAAAGCATCACATTTTCACATATAACGTTTTGTCTGTTGTCTGTTCGTGTGTTCGTCATCTTTCATCCATTCCATTTTTTTAAATTTCCTCCACCCTTCATCCCTGTCTCCCCGCTGGGGCTCTAGCGCATCGCCATGGCAACAGTGGTGCGCACACACAGATGCCAGTGTGTTGGGGAGGGGCTTTCTGTGTCAAACGAGGGGTCGGACATTCCTCCACACACACATTCTATTCCATCATCAACTGTGATATCTTTGGAGGGTGGAAGTTCATTCTTAAAAAAAGAAATCTCAACTCAAGGTCATCTGGTGCGACGCAGTTGAAAGCAGAGTTTCTCTCACACGACTCCGATAAAGACATCGTGTCTACGTGTCTTTGACGGCCTTATTCTGTTCATGTATTTACTTCGCCCAGCTGACAGGAAATGTTGGGAAGTTTTTTGTTGTGGATTGTTCTCCTGAATGTTGCTGCTGCATGGAGGAGAGGGAGACATTAGTAACACACAGCGGAGCAGAGGTTCCCACAGCTACCTGACCTCCTGCCAGCCTGGCTGCTCAGAGCTAAAGGGTTCTCAGGGTCACACTGTCACCTCCTGACCGGCTGTGTGTGTGTGTGTGTGTGTGTGTGTGTGTGTGTTAACGAGAGAGAACGAGAGAGAGAGAGAGAGAGCTTATTTGACGTTTCCCAGACTTTACTGTATGTGTGTCACATGTTAAACTATCCATCTGTAGAGAGGAAGAGGAGCATACATGATGCCTGGACTACATTACCCACAATGCTATATTTAATCCACTGCAGTGTGTGACTCAGCACAGAAGAGCCTCTGGTCTGACGGCGCAGCTCTCGCTGGATGAGCCGCCACATTATACTGCTCCGTTATATGCATATTTCATTTGTTTTTTATTCTCAGAGAGACTGTGGGCCGCACAACCCCCCCCCCCAAAAAAAAACAGCAGCATCATAACAACCATAATTGTCGGAAGCCGCATGATTGATTCAGAGTACTGAAACACACTCGGGAAGGGTTATAATGCGTGATGGTTGCTGTTAATCAGAGGCGTTCAGTGGTTCGTATCCACGTCACATACCGAGGTGATGTATTTGTGTGAGATTAAACAGTCATTATGAGTATAATAAGGGTTAATATCCATTCATAAGCGCATGTGTGTGTGTGTATAATCTAGGGCTGGGCGGTATACCGTTTCAACCGGTATACCGGTGTCAAATGTATGTACAGTATGACTTTTTCACATACCGGCACACCGGTGCCCAGCCATAGTCACTGGCGAAGTGTGTTACGTGCTTTGAGTCATGGTTTTAATTAACACAATTAATAACCCGCAACTAACACTCTTTAACAGGGCACAACACCACAAAACAACAGTTTGTGACACATAAACAATTTGTAACACTAATAATTGTACATTTATTAAATTTACTCCGCCGAACTGCATGCTGGGTACAGCCCGCACACTATCACAGAAAGAAGAAACTCAGTCGCTACATTAAAAATGGAAAAGAGCGATGCAGGAGGAACAAGAGAGAGCAGAGATGCACCAACACAACGTGTTGCCCAGAGAGGAGCTGTGTCTGCTGGCTGGAGGGTTTGAAAAGTCCGACGTAGTTTAGAAAACGATGTATTGCAAAGAAGCTGAACATGGAGGGACTTAGGACCCAGGGGAATGCAGGTGAAAAAAACCCGGAAGAGACAGACCGCCTCACAAACGGCTGTTCACAGCTTGCTGGGCAGTTGCGAGCGGTGAACAACGAGCGGTGAACAACGAGCGGTGAACAGCTGTTCAGGTGGCCGCAGGTCCTTTTCGACGTCAATAAATTAATGTTAATACCGTGATATACCGTGAAACCGCCAGAATCTTACAAAATACCGTGATATGAATTTTTGGCCATACCGCCCAGCCCTAGTATAATCCTCTTTCTGCTTCCCCGACACATTTCTCACCCTGAGGCAACTCATATGGCGCGTCCATGCAGATGGCACGCTGCATGTGCCGCCATCTGCACGACGCATGGTCGCCGCTGTGTACGTGAATGCACCGGTTCTGAGAACGCACGCTCGTTTTGCACTTCGGAGCATATGTGAAGGTATGCAGGGACCATGTGAGCTCTACCTGGCCGCGTGGAAATTGGTGATGTAACAAGAAGCGGATTCTGAAACCCCTTTTTCCACGCGGGGGCGGGCTCATGTATGTTAGTCTCATGTATGTTAGTCATGTTTCCAGGCCTCTGCTCTACATGCTAGCCAGCGTGTCAGGAAGTGGTGAGCAGTCACCCTCGGGGCTTCGTATTACGTGTGTGTGTGTTTGGGGGGGTTGGAGTTTCTTTCTTAGTTGCTCTTCTCCATGAGTGAATGTCAAGGAATACCAGTTGACTTGGCTGAAGCTAAGCCCGTCATGGCTGTCAAAGAAAGCAAAATAAATCTTGTTGTAACAGTCTTGTGTTGTATAGAAGAAGTGGTCGTCGTCATCGTGGTTTGTGGACGGACATTTTGAATTTCACAGTCGCCATCTTGGATTACGGCCGTCACCATGTTGTATTTTTAGGAACTGATGAAAGGAAGTTACCATATTTGGAATGCGGAGGAGTGACGTAGAGACGTCTCTGGTTGTTTCAGATAGTCACAGTGAGCCCTAAAGCAGACCCTGGTTTATGAACTCTAAATGACCATAATCCACTAAATGAACATCATGTGATTGAGACATGAACTCATGTTTACTGAGGGAATAAATCAAGTGAGTGCTTTTCTCATATACAATCTGACTTATTTTTGCAACCAGAGGAGTTGCCCCCTACTGGTCAGGAGAGAGAATGCACGTTTGAAGACCCTTTGGCATTGGCTTCACTACATTACATTTAGCTGACGCTTTATCCAAAGCAACTTACATGCTATACAGTAGACCGTAGACACAGCAACGGTGAGCAATGAGGGTTAAGTGTCTTGCTCAAGGACACAACGACATGGACTGGCTGAGCTGGGGTTTGAACCACCGATCCTCTGATTGAAAGTCAGACCTGCTAACCACTGAGCCACAGTCGCCTTGGTTCTGCCGGTTTCACTCGGCAGAAGAGGTGACCCCTGACCTTTGGCTCAATAAAATGTTGCCCGACAATATATTTCAGGTCCAAATCTTGAATCTCTGACAGGCCGTAGCCGCTGCACTGGGGACGTACACGTCAGCTCGTTTGTGATGGACCGGCAGGAGGCTCCCATCATTCTCATGGGCGACATGTTTTATAGTTACTGCTGCCAAACCGTCTCACCCTACTGGCAAAAAAAAACAGGACCAGATTACATGACTCATTTTACAGGTATTTCAGTGTATGGATCAGAACATGTGACCTCAGTTCTTTGTGCATGCGTGTTAAATCCTCAGTAAACTGCGGCAAGTGCGAAGTGAGGAAATTGTTTTATTATTTGTATTAGTCATCTGACCGCCTCCAAGTGATGCAGGAGTGTGAACACCGTCAGAGTCAGAGAGAGAGAGAGAGAGAGAGAGAGAGAGAGAGAGAGAGAGAGAGAGAGAGAGAGAGAGAGAGAGAGAGAGAGAGAGAGAGAGAGAGAGAGAGAGAGAGAGAGAGAGAGAGAGAGAGAGAGAGAGAGAGAGAGAGCTCTTTAAGACCATGTGTCCCATAGCCTCGAGAGCTTAGGGATTCCAGACGGTGCAGAAAATCCAACAGCAGCGGGCACTGGTAGAAGCACCGCCGCCTCCACGTTCAACCGGCGGCTTTGTTCGCTGCTCGGCATCCTCACCAGATCACAATCACCGGACACAATGTCCACGTCTGGACATATCATTTTTAGATGTTGTAGATGTAGAAACAAAAGTACATTGTACATTCAAATTTCAAACATCCATATCGACGAGAGGAAAGACGTCAGATGGATATCGGTTTGCTGAGGTGCACAAATGTATTTTTAATTGATTTTCCTTTCCATTGATTGGAGTTCAGTGTCAGGTTGCTGGATCAGAGTAAGGGGGAGGTGACACAGTAATGTGCTGTGGGACGATGTGGTGATATTTCCCATGGTAAAGGCTGAGATGTTTTGAAGTACATCAATGAGGTCATCAATCATGCATGGAGCTGGTAGCGAATCAGTTTCCAATATAGTTTTTAACTGTTTTTTAAGTACTTTCTCATCTACGAACTGAAAAGGCATTTTGATCCCCAAAATGAAATGTAGAACAACTTAATCAAACTTTTCCAAAAATTTCATTGATTATGACAATTAAATGGGACAGTAGCTAAAGCATTATTATTAGAGGTCATTCAGGGCAGCATTTTATGCCACATCAATCAAGTTGTATTCATAAAGCACCTTTCAAACTAATCCAATGCGGCAGGTGGAGCCGGACATACAGCCGGGTACTTTACAACCCACATGTCCTCACTGGTGAGCAGACCCAGGGAAAGCCTTGGAACTTTGACTTTTTTTCTTGACTTTTTTTTCTTTCTTCCGCTCTTTGTACATGTTTCCACACTTTCTTGAGTAATGTCAGTGCTGGTTTCACTTTCTGCGTTGCTATATTTAGCTGCAGAAACTGTCCAACCCTCCCACCCCCTCATGTTTGAGTAAATATGCCCTTGTCTGGAGGCCTATAGTTCAGCCCTGCCTTGGTCCCTGGAGAAAGAGTGCGTATATGATTTTTCAGTTTGTGTATTCATGTGTGTGTGTGTGTGTGTGCGTGCGTGCGTGTGAGACATTTTAAGCCCCTGTAATCAAAGCCAGAGAGTGTGCATGCGTTCCCAGGCCCAGCTGACTCCACTCTAACCCATTACACCAGCACAGCTCTCTTATCCTGCGTGCTAATGGGTGCAAGGCGCTGAGTATACGTGCGTACATCTGAGAGTGCGTGTCCGGCCGGGTAAGGCCGCCGCTGCCCGGCGGGGGGCCTCCTCTATGGCGTTACAGATGTTTGCCAACTGGTCCCTGCACTCCGGGTCTGATCCGTGCTTTCTTGCTGTTTTACACGTCCAGATTTAGGGTTTGATGACGGACCTTTAATGTGGATGCCCCCATCAAAGAGCGAGGGAAATTGCATTCATTCATTCAGAAGACATGTGTACGCTTTCTTTAACTTAAGTCACTTTGTCAGCTCTCAAAATGTCACGCTGGAACACAGGCATGATTCTTTATTTGTGGCAGACGTCAACGCTTTACTTTTGATGTAAAGTAAAACAGTGCTCAGTGCATCACCAGATGCCAGTGAAGATGTGTGTGAGGAAGAAGAGCAGCACTAACACTCCTATTCTGCTCTTTTATGGCTCCGACACTTTCAAGTCAGTGCTTTGAGCTGTCAGGTTGTTTGTATGCGTGTTCCCATGTGAGACAGGAACGTGTGAGTAGACAGAGAGCTGGCAGAGTTGAACATGCTGTTGTCCCTGAAACAAAACTGCACACACTCCCATAACGTCAGGTGTCTTCAATGCTTTGGGGCTGAAGCTTCTGGCTCTGACCCTTGAACACAGGTGGACATTGGCTTCTCTGATCAAGATGAGTTATTGTAACACACAGAAGGTCCTTCATCTTTATTCTCGTCTTCCCTTAAGAGTAGTTGATATGGATGAAACCATCTCTTCTTTTTTAGTATTGCTAAATTAATATCTGTCACATAGAACATCTGAATAAAAAATAAACTAACTGTTTATGGTAGGGATGCACCGATACCGGTATGCGTTAAAATACTCGTACTCGTATCGATTTCAATTGTCGATACCAAGAACCGATACCACTCAACAGTATTTCGCTACAACAAACTGGTCGCGCTTTGTGGAGAAAAAGATTTGTTGTCCTACCTGACTTCAACGTCTAGGGCAGGGGTCGGCAACCCGTGATCCAGAGCCGCATACGACTCTTTCGTCGCTCTCTTGCGGCTCTTGCAGCAAGGTGTGTAGAGTAATGGTGCGTCGCGTTCACACAGTAAAAAATGACTGCCGTCCTGCCGGTGTGAATCAAACTGTTGCTGATCCACCAGAAGTAGTGCTGGCAGCGGCCTCATTCAGACGCTGTTGTGCGGCTACGGATGATATTATTGTAGCCGAGTGTCTGTTGTGTGTCTATATTTGTAATTATAATAAAATGAAAACACGCTGCAGGGTAACTTGAACCACTTTTTTATCTCCTTCACACACGTATATCCCACTCCTCTTTTCCTTTCCGTTTCTCCCTCCACAATAAAAGCACCGGAAACATAACTTGGAACACAGCTTCCTATATAATTGCTCGATCCCTAATATTATCGCTTACATTATGAACCCGGACACGGGGCGTTTTATGGTCCGACATTAGAGGGACTTCCACAAGAAGTTTAAAGCTTGGGATAGCCTTCTGTTAATTTTGTACTATAGGCTTGACATAATCTGCAGAGGATAAAATAAAATCTGCCTCCAAATTAATTGCACTTTCATGGAGACCAAATCTAAGAAGTATCGGTATCGGTACTCGGTATCGGCAAGTACACAAATAAAAATACTCGTACTCGTATCGGTTTGTAAAAAATGGTATCGTTGCATCCCTAGTTTATGGCAACAACAAAACAAGCCAGATTGAATTGTCCGTTTTAACCAGTTCAGTAAACATCTCAAAGTCAAAGTCAGCTTTAATGTCAATTTTTTACATGTGCAAACATACAAAAGATTGAAAGTACGTTTCTCTTCTGTCCAACATAAAGTGAATAAGTGAATAATAATAATAATAATAAAGTGCAAATAGGTTTTAATAAAACAAAAGACAAAAACAAATTAAGAAAGAGAGAAACATATAAGCAGTTACAACATAAATAACACTGGCCCACTGATAAAGAATATAACATTACAACCTAAAGGCACACAGCAAATGTACAAATTGTACTATTGTCAGATCAGTTTCACTCCTGCTGCCAATTCAACTTTCCATGAGAGTCTTGATTCTTTTCTATGGCTTAAATTAGGAGTCGTATAGTTTGAATTGTGGAGCCACTGGTATGTTGGCGCTCTCACAGGCCGAGTCCCGACCACCTAATGCCACCCACAGGAGTGTTTCCTAAATAAAAATAACTTTTTTATTTAGTTTCATTTTACGGATGTTTTTTAGAGGAAACTAACTACAAGTTGGGTTATCTATAAAAAGAGTAGAGACACACACATATTTCGTTCAGTATGAGTGTTGTGTTGTCTGTTGGTCCGAAGACGACCATCGCCAAGAGCAAAACGTCACGGAAATCTGTTGTTTTGTCCATTTTCTCTCCGTTTTGTGACTGAAGACACATTGTTCTTAACTATTTTCATTTAATTTCGGATAAAGTTTGGAGTTTCTGTCGTGGCCACGCCCCTCGTAATGACTCATTGATGCTGTGCGCTTGTTTGAGGAGTCTGGAGACGGAACCGACCGGCCGTGGGAACCGACCGGAACAGGGATCGTTCAGGTTCATCCCAGCGTGAAGGACCTGATGAGCAGATGTAGACTAGAAACACACGAGATAAATGCTGCTTTATGTTGACTTCTGTGCTAACTGGAGGAAGATCAGAGCATTTTACAGACACGCTGAGTCACGTGAGTTGCTGGTCACTCAGTGAGGCAGTGATGTGAGTCAAGTTAAGCCGGGTTCATGCGACACAACTTGCTGTCTTGAAGTCAGACTGACAGGGTCACCCACTACAAGATCCTGGGAGGTGTCCAAACTAGGCTTTTGTCCCCGGAGTCGGAAAAGCTGAGAACAAGGGCTGAAGTTGTGCAGTGTGAAGCTTAACTTTCACCACAAACTAAGTGGCTTTCTGACTTGCATGTAGAGAGCCTGCCGGGTCTTCCATCACTCAGAGCCCTGGACACTGCATGTCGACATTCACACATTCACACACTGATGACAGAGGATGCCATATAAGCTACCGGCTGCACATCAGGATCTCTTCTCAATGCTCGTTCACACACACTCACACACCAGCGGCACAGCCTTCGGGGGCAATTTGGGGTTCAGTATCTCGTTCCAAGAACACTTCGACTCCAGGGGCCGGGGATCGAGCCGCCAGTACACTGCCTCTTGGCCTGTTAAGAGGGTAGGTTCAGTTTGAGAAGGCGCTTGTGCATTTAATGAGTGGAAACTGATGCGTGCCATAGATTGACGCTCGGGGCCACTGTGTGTCGGGAGTGAGGACTCGTTGCCTTTTTAGCCTCGGGAGCGTTTCTCAGCTCAGTGGTCATTGGCCATCTTATCCTGCTGTTCCCATGGCAACAGCAGTTGGGGTAGAGAGATGTGTTTTGACGGTAAGGGACCTCGCTATGACCATCTGATGTCATGGGTGCAGGGAGGGGGTCGGAGGTCAAAGTTGGCATGTGTGGTGTGGTGTTTGTGAATATTCATTTCTGTCGACTGGAAGAATGTCTTGTAGTTCCCGTCCTGTTAAAGATGTAATATTTTGGTTCACAAAATGCCTGGTTTGAGTTTGATCAAACAAGGTTATTTTTGCTGTTGAGTTAAGCTGGGCACGTAAGCTTTCAAGAAAGTAATTCAACAAAAAAAAAGATTCACCCAGGAGACCGTGGTTCGTGTCACGAGTGAAACTAGTCAGCGTTGACTCATTTGTCACGTGACTTCCATACTTAAAGTAACGCCACTTCGTAGTAGTTCTGTTGCCTGAACAGCGCAGGTGCACTGATCACCTGCGCCAGTCGCTCGGACATTTGTAGGAAAACACACAACTGTTTGTATGAGGACCTGTTCAACCCTGACAGGCTTGCTGCCATATATGGTAACATGGCTGCAAGACACAGCAGAGGGTTCAGGTCAACTCGGACATTGTTTAGCAGTCCATTCATCTGTATGATTTGTTGTGGCCTCATTACTTGTGCACACCTTTTCTCCTCCTGCCTCTGATCCAAGCAGAAGGCCGACAGGTGACCAGGACATGTGTGTACTGTAACAGCACACAAGTCACCAGACTGTTGCAACACGGTCCAGGCCTAACCACAACATGGCTGTGATGAGACGTTCTGACGCAGCTGCTTGTATTACCGTTCATATCATCACGCCATTGTGTCACGAACGTCCTCACTCGCAACGCTACTTTCTCACCACACTGCTGAGCTACGATGCTGATGAGCAAACGTGATGGGCCCTCACAGCACCGCTCCTCAGTCAAAAACCCTTCCGAACCGCTGCCTCTTGTGGCTTTTTGCGTACGTATCGTGTTTCATGCCGTAAGGCATTCCTGCAGCATGCGGTGTGTGAGGGTTGCTGCACAGGCTTTACCCTGGAACACCCTTCAGCGTGTGTAGATATATCAGAGACCGATGGCTTGTTTTGGCCACGACTTGGTTGTCTGGGCAGCACAATCTCTGGCTGGGTTTTCATAGTGAGAGGAGAATGTAGGCCTCATGAATTATTCTGCTTTATCTGGCGCTGCTACTACTGCAGTCTCCCTGCTGCCTCAGCCTGTCTGCCCCCCTGCCCCCCCCCCCTCCCCCACACGCTTTAATCTGTCTCCTCATCACCTCCATCTTCGCGCCTTCTTTGTCTTCCTCCCTGTTCTAACTCCCTCCCGTCCTCTTCTTGTTGCTGTGTCACCGCGGAGATGCTGGTGTCACTGGGGAACGGATGGGCGGTTGCCGCAGATGTCTGTAACCTTGGCAACCGCAGCCTCACCTGCTCTGGCGATAACCCTTCCTCCTTGTTATGCCGCTCAAGACACAAGAGCAGCGTCATCTCCGACTCCATGTTCCTCTTCCCCCTCATCACTGCATCCTTTGCCTCTTTCTCTTTTTAATACTGTCTCCCTTCTTCCATGTCTTCCTTTTTCTTCCACATTCTTTTAAACGGGGCGACTGTGGCTCAGTGGTTAGCAAGTCGGTCTTTCAATCAGAAGGTCGGTGGTTCGATCCCCGGCTCCGGCAGTCTGCGTCGTTGTGTCCTTGAGCAAGACATTTAACCCTAATTGCTCACCGTTGCTTTGTCTACTGTATATCATGTAAGTCGCTTTGGATAAAAGCGTCAGCTAAATGAAATGTAATGTAATGTAAACGCTGCCTTGTTTCCAGTGAGTTATCTTTCAGTGAGTCAATACAACCTGTCAACTCGACACACACACACACACACACACACACGCGCACACACACAGACCTTCCCCTTTCCCATGTCAATGTACAATGACACTAAATATGAATACAAATCTGTGAATGCAACAATGCTACGAGCTGATTTATGTGGTTTTAAGCCACAGCAGCACCTGGATCAAACGTAAAGGGAAGCCAATCTGCTGTCCCAAAGCATTCTCACCCGCACACCCCTGAAACACCTACGCTTGGTCAGTGCCGCGAAGCTTCCAGCTGTGCCGCTTTAGGTAGCCCTCTCACGTCAGCTCTGGTGTGTCAGGTTAGGTCTGGGCAACCAAACATCCGAGTTAGGTTGAGAAAAGTGTGGTGACATGAGCTCGGCTGACTGTGTCAGTGTTCATGAGAGTAATCAGCGAGCATCAGTTTTTGGTAGTGGACTGTACTTGTGCAGACTTAAACATTGGACATTTGGAGGAGTTGCTGCTCATTAAGGTTGCAACAGACTTTTTCTCTCACAGCTTTGGACCCACTGGGACTGAATCCTGCCCGGGACTTTGAGGTGGAGAGGCCGTTTAATGTGAGCACTCGAAGGGTGGCATTCATTCTAATTAGTGTTAGATTTTTGTAGTATAAGGATAATCTTGTGATGCTGTAGACCTTCAAGACACTCTTGCCTGTCTCCCCGTTTTGTTAAAGCATGTCCGTGTAGCGCCCTGGAACATTATTTCATGTGTCTTGTGTGTAATACCATTTTGTCCATTTCTGTTAATTTACTTTAAATGTGTGTTTAAGTAAATTCATATTTTATTATTCCAATGTTTGAAAACATTACCAACCTGTACATGTACTAACTGTGAAGGGAAGAGATGTTTTGACCCTTTAGAAGAGAGCGCTGTCACTTTAAGAGAAGAGTTAGAAAGACGTGCTGTATGCAGGCTGAAGGAAATAATGTGCTCGTGTGGGATTAGTTTCATAAAAGTTGCAAAACAAAGATGGACGTGTTTGTGGACAGTTCATTTTAAAGGGTGCAACATCTCCACTGCACTGAAAAGAAAACCGGCCAAATAAGCCTTGTGAGCTGTGGTCCTCGTCACAGTTCACGATGAAAACTACTGATTCCCCCCATTGGCCCAGTCCGACAAAAAAGGCTGCATACATTTTAAAGGAAAAAATAACACAGTAGGGGAACCATATCAAGATTGATAGTTTGTTTTATGTATTTAGGTTTAAACAATGAAAGTTATGTATATATATTGTTATCAAACACTTTCCCTTCAGGCAGTAGTCCACTGGCTGGTCGTGACATGTCTGCAGTGCTTTGAAGGTCTCGCTTTGTCAAAGTCAAGAGTGTGTGGGGGCAACACTGCAGTTTGGGGTCTGGAGTGTAATATCACACAATAACACATCCATCTCCAGACACCACTCACAGCTCACTTTTTATATTGGTGATCCGAGGTTGTGTCTTCCTACGTGTCCATCTAATTATGAGCTGTCCCAGTATACCTGTCCCACCTGGCCTGACATGAAGAATAAGACGAGACACTCGACACACACCAACATGCATTCACATGCTGGGTGGATTCGGCAAATGGGCGAAGTCATCGCCGCTGCTCACTTTTGCAGTTGCGTGTTTGCGTGCAGCAAATGGAGAGACAGAGGCTGACGAATCCCTCTGCAAGATCAAAGATAACAGTTGCCATGGAGATGCACTGGTGGGAAGGCCACAGACACCCCAGGCAGAGAGAGAGAGAGAGAGAGAGAGAGAGAGAGAGAGAGAGAGAGAGAGAGAGAGAGAGAGAGAGAGAGAGAGAGAGAGAGCATGTTGTCATTAGCAGAGCAGACCGTATTAAGAGGCTCATTGATATTCTCTGGGAAAGCAACAGTATATCACGCCACACATGTGTGTGTTTTTTATCCTCAGTGTTATTTTACAGTACAGTGCCTGTAATCTCTCATGAACAAGATGAGGTGAGGCTGGTGGTCCCAAACAAAAAAGAAAAACGGGCCTGGTCTAGTTTTGTACACATCCAAGGAAAATGCTTCTCCAATCACGTGTGGTGTTTGTTTTGAATCACAGACTCTGATCAACATCTGCTGGGGGCATAACGCCGGCGTTCACGTATTTTAACAATACGGGAACAAATACTTCTCCCTCCAAATGTCCCTGAGGACCCAGTCTGGCTGTACAGGAACGTAGTCCTTCAGACACGGTTGCAAATAACAGACATTACGCAAGCTTTTTGCATCTCCATATCCTGTTTGTGCTGCTGCACAGAGCCATCGTACATGTAGCAAGACCAGTGGCCATCCTGATCACCCAGTTATGTAATATTCCAGAATGTGTGTGTGCTGATGTATCTGTTCCTCTCTGCTCCAGCAGGCCCTCTTCCGGTTTTCCTTCCAGTATGTGTGTGCATGTGTGTGTGTGCGTGTGTGTGTGTGTCTCTCTCTCTCTCTCTCTCTCTCTCTCTCTCTCGCAGTGAAGTTCAGACATTCATTCAGACGATTTGACCTTAGCTACAAACGTTCTGATTCTCACCTTAGCAACAGGCCAAGATCCGCACTGTCATGGAAACCATAACAAACCTGTCAGTTAAGTCAGTTGCTAGGTGACAAGGAAGAATACTTACCATCGCCATTCTCTGGACAGACTAACACTGTGCTGTAAACATGACTAAGCATTATTAAATCTCTTCATGGAAAGGAAATCTAAAGTATTCCCTGTCATACACATTACTGTCATACACACAGGCTCATTTAATCATTTCATTTTGTAACTATGATGGTATGTTTGGTCCTCCCCTCCCTGCACCAGTGTTGTGAGGGTTCAGGGCCCCGTGAGCTGGAAGGACCGAGAAACACCAACAAACACATGAAATGACCAAAGCTTTCCTTTAGTTTTTCTTTATTAATATACTACTATTTATATACTTTTATAGTATTTATACACATATTTTGGTTTGACCAAAGTTGATGCTAAACTTACTCAGGTTCATTGCATATTGTACAACTAATTAATTACAACATTTTTGATGATGGATCGTGTAGAAAATGACACAAAATCGTAAATTCTACAACATCTGTACTTTACAAGGGTAGTATCTACTCATACATAAACACACATGTATTTTTACCGCCAGGAAGCAGATAAAAAAAGATCAAAAGCTGGAAAGGGAGAGCAGGGGAGAGGAAGGGGAGAGAAAGCCGAGTCATATTTCCCAGGAGGGAGTCCCTCCTTCTCTCAGCATACTGGACATACTCTGAGGGGTGAAGGATAATCTGGTATAACCAAAAATGTATTTCATGTTGTGAAGGCCAAAGAAGGTCTCATAGGCTCTGCCCTTTTCCTTTGAATTGACTTTCACAGACATTTCCCACCTGAAACCGACTGGATCGGGAAGCTGCTTCACATGTCAGGTTTCACCACTCCGTTTCACTGTCTATGTTTGCTGTGACTCACCAAATATGATATTTATTTTAGAAATGCAACATTTAACACCGGATACATTGGTAGCTGTCACTCATTCGGTAGATGAGCTGATGTGAGGCTGGTGTGAAACAGACCTTCTCTGGTTCTGTGAATTATAAATATGTCAACTAGTGGATGCATCTTTTATTAAGGGGAGTGGGGAAAAAAGCTATAGAAAAATGTTGTTCACAACTTTGCCACCTTTGAGGCACACAACTGAGTTGGTGATAATTCTTTGTGGACATACTGAGTGTGATCCATATTTAACGTCCATCCTTTTTATCATTTTGTTTTCATTTGTGCAGCTGTAAGTAACAACTGTCACAATGTTACAACGATTTAGTCAACAGAAAATGGAGATTTTGTTTCAATAATGCAAGAAATAGCAGAGTTGGTAATTTCACAAGAAACAATAAGGCAGACAAGTTCAACATATTGCTTGACCTTTTTTAGTTTTAGTTGCAATAGAAAGCAAAGCGGCACTGACTCACACACACACACACACACACACACACACACACACACACACACACACACACACACACACACACACACACACACACACACACACACACGGTAGCTGTATTCCAGATGTGAGTAGTGTGTGTTCGGTTGTTGATTTCCTAGAGACTGAGGTCTGAGAGGCATGGTAATGACAAACAGGAAGAGGCCCATCATAAATGTAGCGATCAAACACACACACACACACACACACACACACACGCAGTTGGCAGTAACTCCAGTCCCATGTTTCTCTCGCCAGCAGTGAGCTCATTAAAATGTGCAAGACGACCCCTCTCCTCTTCATCCTCTCGCATCTCCCCCTCTGTCTTCCCCTCTCTCATTTCTTTCCCAAAATGCCCTTTTCCTCCGATACAAAATTGTACACGCTTCTCTCTCCATCAGTCATGTGACTATTTGCTTCACCCCCCCAAGAACCTCTTATTGATACCGCTTCGATTACAACTGATCGGCATGCATAGTGTCAACTCAAAGCCTGTGTGTGTGCGTGCGTGTGTGGGTGGGTGTGTGCGTTGGTGTGCGTGTGCGAATGTGTGTGTTTGGGGGAGGGAGGCTCTGCTTTAATGAATGGTTGCCGGGTAGAACAGGAGGCGTGAGGGAAGAATTTGTTAATTATGAATGGAGCACTTCTCTCTGGATGGGAACATCACACAGTGCAAGTGTGTGTGTGTGTGTGTGTGTGTGTGTGTGTGTGTGTGTGTGTGTGTGTGTGTGTGTGTGTGTGTGGGGGGTTTGGCATTTGTGAGTGTATGGGTATGTGGTAACATATGGTAACATAGGGGCGACTGTGGATCAGTGGTTTGCAGGTCTGACTTACAATCAGAGGATAGAGGATCGGTTGTTCCACTCCGATGTAGAAGTAGAGTTAATAATGTTCATTGAAGAGACATGAATTCCTCCAGAAGGAGAGAGAGAAGAGGAGAGAGGAGCTCATTGTATCCTAAGATGTTCCCCAGCAGTATAGGCCTATAGCAGCATATCTAGGGGCTGGACCAGGGCCGACCTGAGCCAGCCCTAATTATAAGCACTATCAAAGAGGTTATCCTCAGCATGCTATGATAAAGTAATTCAGTCCGTGCAAAAGGGGTGGACCAACCCTCCGACATGACCGATCACCACCGCGTTGCTTCTATGTGCGTGTTTTGTGTGGTGACATTATAGCTCTGACAAAAACCAAAACAGAACTTAATAAAAACATTTTGGACATCATTTAGGAAAAGTTTACAATCCCCCTTTTCTTTTCAAGCACATATTTTTTCCAATTTGGATGAAAACATTAATCTGTTGATGAACATTTTCAAGTAACCCCCCCCCCCCCTCTCTGCTTTCCCTGCATTTTCCCATGTAAATTCATCTAAGCCCTTATGATAAACAGTGTCTCTCGAGGAAATCCTATTTGGCTGCTCTTTAATCTGAATTTTCCAGTGTGTACATTTGCGTGGCAGCGGTGATTATGGTATCCACGTGGCGCCGCACACTATATAAACCACACCTCTGCTGGAAAGTCTCAAAGCACATTGCATGAGACTGAAGCTCTAATCCCATCTTTTCCTTGTACGCTCTGCACCTGTGCTGCGAGCGGCGAGCACCTTGTTTGGAAGTGAGCGGCTCCTGCCATCAGTTAAACTGACTTTAACTCCTGGGGGGTCAGCGTTTTCCACACGGCCCTACTCTGCCTTAAAATAGACTGGTGTTTACAGTTGCAGGTTAGAAACTGGGTCCCTGAACAGACACTCACGAGACACTGCTTTATTTGGACGAGGCCTGGAGTGTGTGGAGGATCAGGGTCTTGTGTAAATACTGGCTGAATGTAAAAGGATACAAAAAAAACCTGGGCTCTGTTTGAGGAATACAATGCTTTTACCAGTGTTTACATTACACATAGCTGTAATGTAAACATTGATTTGTGTGGTTTTTGTGGAGTACAAAAGGGCCTCCGGTGCTAAATGTGCAATGAGACTCTTTGGCAACGTGTGTGTGTGTGTGTGTGTGTGTGTGTGTGTGTGTGTGTGTGCGCTTCATCATATGAACCTGGCTGCTTTGTTTCTCCAGGGGCAACCAGAGACATCGGTTCAGCTCTGACCAGGATGTGCATGAGGCATCGCAGCATTGAGGCCAAACTTCGCCAGTTCACCAAGTAAGATACAAGTCTTTGCTTCCTTTTCTTTCTCACTCAATTCATTTTCCCCGTCCTCTCCTTTCCCTCATTGACTCTCACTCTGTAGCCCTCACTCTGGGTGTTTCAGTGTTTGCGCTGCGTCACATACTCGGGGAAGTTGTTCTCCTGGCTGCATGGATACCATTAGAGAACATTGCTTTGTCTGTACATATCTGAACGTCTGTAAACGGAGACAACCGTTGGCGCACAACACACCGCTCTGGAAACCTCACCAAGAGTCGGCTTTCAACCGCTGCTTGCCTGTTGCTTCATTCTCCACGCTCTCCTCATGACTTTTCCATATTGACGGCGGTGATGATGATGATGATGAAGATCTACGACCATGGTAATGACAGGGGTCCCTTTAAAGACCAAGGCAATCTGAAAGCTCAAACGCCATCGGTGTGTGTTTGTGTATATGTGCAGTGATCCCACACTTGTTGGCAATTGTATTACTGACGTATGCATGTGAGTGTGTGGGGAGAGGGGCAGTGCTCCAGATACTTTCCAGATACAAAGTGGAACGACACGTGGAGGGAAGTACGTGTAATGATCTCATTCCAGAATTTCATTGGGGCTCGGTGGTCGGAACATGGGGGTCCCTTTTCATCGCACAATGACAATATTTGTCCTGGGATTGAATTTTGAATGAAACAAAGCGGTAGTTATTTGCGTTGCGTCGAAGCTATGTCATAATTGTATGTGCCTTCCTTCTTAAATCTCTCCCGCAGTGCTCTGATGGAGAGTCTGATCACTCCTCTCCAGGACAAGATTGAGGACTGGAAGAAGACCGCCAACCAGCTGGATAAGGATCATGCCAAAGGTACATACACACCGCAGGTTATGATAATGAAATTCATAAAAAAACAACAACTCTGCATTACTAAGTTGGAGTGCCACGTCGTGCCGGCTGAAGTAGCTTCGAAAGAAGAAAGTCCCAACGTTGTGAGGCGCTGTGGCTTATTGATCGCTGTGAAGGCTGGATCAAAGGCCAGTAGATCCCTTACTGTCAATCATCCGGGACAATCGCCTCCACTAAACTTGTATTTGCATCATACCTCCTGACGTGTCCAAAAAAAAGCATTGCATGTTGCTACCAGTACATAAGTACCAGTGACACAATGGGATTTTACACAGGAAATTCAGTTTGATTCATATGCTCATGAATTGCAAGGCCTAGCCTGGCTTCAGATCTGCTACACCTCAACGACACAAAGATGTTGATCAATTTCCGTAATCAATAAGGATCAGTGTTGAGTGGAGACGCTACCGTAAGCTGTGAAACCAAGAGCTCACTGATGAAGTCGATATTAGAAATGTTAGAGAATGTGAGCTTCACATCCTTGTTGCTGAAGTTCATCCTGCTTCCAGAGTACAAGAGGTCCCGCCACGAGATCAAGAAGAAGTCCTCTGACACCATGAAACTACAGAAGAAGGCTCGCAAAGGTAACAGTCAGCGGTCGGGCTCGCAAAAAAAAGTCACACTGTATGGGTCAAATAGGGTTTATGCAAGGTCACAAAGACAACATCAATTCTCATGTTTCTTTTGATCACCATTGCTAATAAATACTGTAGTACAATCTAGATCAGATGTTGAATTATGGTTTGGACTCAAAACACAGGGATTTTATTCAGTGCCTACACACACACACACACACACACACACATTGAGTCATTTATGAGTCAAGCGCCAAAAGCTTCTTTTCTATACAGGCCAGGGTAGAAGACTTGGTAGGTTTAGACCGCCATCTAGTGGTGCTCAAGTGTTTTGCAGGCCTCGTTCTCATTTGTCCTCAAACACTTCGCTCAGTGATGCAGCGACCAATAATTAGCGCTGTCTTTCTGGAGCAGCCTCCGCTCAGTTGCCGGGCAGATGGATGCATACATGCAAGACATCTGTAGAGGAAAAACTCTCTTTTTTTTACCTGTAGTTTCATTTTTGTAAAATATGACCGCATCTCTGAGTGCAAATTATATACTTACGATGTTTAATGTTTTATTTTAAAACAAATATTTGTAATACATGAAATGTGATACATACATTCAGTTACATTATTAATGTAAAACATTTTAGTGAAACAGGTTCCCTCCCGGTGCTGATGCTTGGTGGTGTTTTCATTTCTGGATTTGGTTTTTGGTTCTTATTTTGCTCTAACCTGTGGCAACGTGGCTGTCTTGTGATGGCTTCCTTGTACTAACCCTAACAATGAGTTCTGCTATGTCTGCCCCCCCCCCCCCCCCTCTTTTTTTCTCTCTCTGTCCCCCCCTCTATCTCTTTTCTTATTTTGCTTCCTTTTACGCGGCCTCCCCTTCTCCTCCGCCTCCCCCTCCCTGTGGCCTTTGCCCCCCTGTAATAGAGATCCAGGGTAAGTATCAGCCTCTTGCTCTGCTACACCTATCATCGCCTCCTCTTTTTGTTACTCCTGCAGAGGACCAAACGTGCATGTGTGTCGCGAAGCTCAACCCACTGCATCCAGCATGCTGCTGAGGGGTTGTTGCTACTTTTGTGATACCCAGTGGTCATGGGAAAGTGTATGTGTATGTTCAGGGATTGTTTTGGATATTATGGAGTAGTCATGAAATCAAGGATGGATTACCCCACCAAGGAGGGGACCCCTAAATAAATCGTGTATTAGTGATGATGTAACTTGATAAAGTTTTAGTTGGTGAAATGTACCACAAAAGCACATCATGAACCAACTTAAAAACATTTGCAAAGCTAGATTTGATCCCAGGATCAGGTAACAGCGTTTTAGTTGAACTCTGAAACACATGACCGTGTTGCACCAGTTTAATTCCTTCATTTTACTTAGTAAAGCCCCCTCCAGGCTAAATAGCTGAAAGGTGTGATACAGTTTTCCTGTCTGGCCTCGGTCTTGGAACCCATCTTCTTTTGGTCCGGTGAGGGATAGGCCTCTTGGGGGCAGAAGGAGCTACATTGGTGCTGATATTCAGGCTGTGCGTTGCTCATTGTTTACAGTCTGACCAGCAATGTGAGCGATGAGACTGGAACTTGAGTCTTGGGACAAAGTGTACAACGTGGTCGTTTTAGAAGCTCATTTTAAACCAATAAAAATGTGAAATAACCATCACCTCTTTGTTTACCTGCTTTCAACCAAAGCCTGCTCAATAATTCTCAGCCAAACAGAAACCAGGCACTTCCGATGCCAGAATCCTGCCCGTGGCCTCCAGATTCTAAGTGATAGTTTGGCCTAATTATTTGTTACTCCTATTTAACTATATATATGAATGCAGACAAAGTGGTATATGTTTCTTTATGTTACACAACTCCAGGTCCACTACAGAGCAGCACTTTCTTTCTCTTTATGCCAGCTGGTCAGTCACATGTTTCAGGAGTAGAAGCACGAGTATGACAACGGGAGCTTGGCTGTGAAACTGTGGACAAGCCGTGTGTTGCAGGCGGCCATGTTGGAAGACTAACCCAAAACAATTGTAACATGTTGACCCTGTTGAACATGCAGCTTTCATGAGCTCCATAACGGACAGGGGCTCGCCTCATAGATATACAAACGGTGCTGTTTTTATCTCCTAAAGAAGCGCCACGCACCGGTTTGTTTCCTCTGCAGCGGTTTGAGAGGTTGGAGTGGTGCCGCTTGATGTTATTTAACTTCCTCCCTGAGTCCTGCACGACTTCTACTAGGAGCTTTGTAGTCACACCTTAGGCTCCCATTCTGCCCCCCCGTCATTCCTGCAGACTACACTGACTTTCATGCATGCTGCAACACTACAAAAAGACGTATTTTATGTCTCGCCTTTCCATCCATTGCATTCCACATTTTCTTAATTTGTTAGTAGATGTGGATTGAGATTCTTGAGTTCTTTGCCTCACGTGCACACCTATGTTCTACCTTTAGTCATCAAGTGGTCGCTGTGCATTCAAGTTTTAGTGCAGAAAGACCTTATTTGTGTCTTGGCTCTGTACCGTCTTTACCTCATTTTACATCTGACAGTGACAGAAAGGGGAAACTCAATGTTTTATGCACAAGTCTCAGCTGAAACAGATATATGGAGTTTTAGAGTATCCACAAGCCCTCATCCTGGTAATGTCACACAATCTGCACCTCCCATCTTTCTCCACCTCTCCTCTTCCCTTCATACTTCATTAATGACTACCATCGACTTTCCCCCCCGACCGTACTCTCTCACTCTCTTCTATTTCAAATGTGTTTTCTCACCACCACCCTCCCCCTCCCCGTCCCCCCACCCCAGGGCGAGTGGACCTGCAACCCCAGCTGGACAGTGCCATGCAGGATGTGACGGACTTGTGTCTGCTGATGGAGGAGACGGAGAAGCAGGCGGTGCGCCGGGCCCTCGTGGAGGAGAGGGGTCGCTTCTGCACCGTCATCGGCTTCCTGCAGCCCGTTGTGGTGAGGAGACGACCTTCTGCTCACTCTTGGCCACAGGTTTCCGTCGTCGCCAAGCGACTCCACTGACTGCAATTCACGTTCAGCGCCTTTTATTAATCATGTGACCGCAAAAAATGATGTACAAAGAGCGACACTGCACATGAATATTCCACCGGGAGGCGACATACTGCAATGGAACTGACAAAGGGGGATGCGACAGTGTCAGATTAGTTATTGTGGTCAAAAAGATTGTCTGATGTGTGTTTGACTTTGATTGGACGACAGCGAGGTCAGCGGGAAATAAGAGTCCTTGCTTTTTGTTGTTGTTAGAAGGGAGAGATCGCCATGCTGGGAGAGATCACCCACCTCCAGGCCATCATTGATGACCTCACTGTGCTGACGACCGATCCTCATAAACTGCCCCCAGCTAGTGAACAGGTGAAAGACACACACACACACACACACAACACACACACACAAGTACACAGAAAAGACGGATGAAAGAGAGAAAAAAAGACGGTCATGAGGATCCAACTCTCTCTCTCTCTCTCTCTCTCTCTATCAGGTGATTAAGGATCTGAAGGGGTCCGATTACAGCTGGTCCTATCAGACCCCTCCTTCGTCCCCGAACAGCTCCGGGTCCCGCAAGAGCAGCATGTGCAGGTGCTCACACACACACACACACACAAACACACACACACACACACACACACACACACACACGCACCTCAACACCTCACACTCTTTTCATTGATTTAAGAAAGAGGAGCCTTCACTGATGTTTTTGGTTTTCACCGTCTGTCTGTCCGTCCACCATTACTGTTTGTCCAGTCACCTTCAGGAACATTCTGTAGAACGGCGCAGATTTTCTTCACGAAAGAAAGATATTGCATTTTTAGCATAAATGAGTGTCAGCGTTCTTTTCGCCGCAGAAGCGTCTTGTTCTGTCAAATATAATATTTAATATGTGTGAATAAAAAAATGGATGCTACAGCAATAAGATCGTAAACTAGAAGTGTATTTCTGTAGCTCTCCCGTCAGTGTTTGCATGAAGTAGCAGTCGCCCTCGAGGCGACGCATAAAGCATGCAAGATCACAGCCTCTTGCCTGCAGTGTTTTGTATGCGTGTGTGTGTGTGTGTGTGTGTGTGTGCCCTGGATCCTCATAAGCTCACACACTCTTTGTCTCTCCCCCCCCCCCGCCCCCCCCCCCCCCCCCATTTCCCCCCTCACCATAACGTCATTATCTGTGCTTGTTTCTTTCTCCACCTGTCCGTCTGTCTTTTTGTGTTTTTTTTCGCCTCTCGTTTGTGTGCAATCCTGTGATTGGTTGATTTGCCCTCTTTCGCTCGTTCATGTGATTTGCCCTCTTTCTCTCGGTTTCTTTGGTTACCTGGTTTCCTTTTCTCTCTCTCGGGGGTCTCCGCTTTCTAACCGTGACTCGTGTGTGCCTTGATGCGTCTGCTGAACCAACAACTTGCTGTGAACTATCCTGAAACTCACCTCATCACGTGAACCAATCACAAAACCTCTCCATCGCATCCTCCAATCATCACCATCCTCGCCAAAAAAACTAACCCCTCATTCAAATGTTGTGTCAACTTCCTCCTCCTAAATGGAACCGACACGCCCCTCTTCATCCTCCCCTCACACTCTTCACCCTTCTATTACTCCTCCACCACACCCCCCCGCTCCTCTGCACCTCCCCCCCTGCAGCAGCGTCAACAGCGCCCACAGTAGCGCCTCCCGTTCATCGGGGGGATGCGGCGGCATCGGTGTTGGTGGTGGAGGCTCGCAGCCCCACTCACCCACCTCATCCTCCTCCTCCTCCTCCTATCGCTACCGCAGCAGCCTGCCGCACCAGCCTCTGCCACCGGGGGGCCTCGCCGCCCACCGCCTCAGCAGCGTCTCATCCCATGATTCGGGCTTTGTGTCCCAGGATGCGAACATCTACTCCAAGCCCCCCTCGCCAATGCCCTCGGACATTACTAGCCAGGTAAGTCGCTGTTTTTTGCCTGTTTAAAAAAAGAAATACATATTTAAGCTTTTCACACATGATGCTCACACGTGTGTTTTTACTGTTTTCCCGCTGTAGAAGTCATCCAGCTCGGCATCGTCAGAGGCCTCAGAAACATGCCAGTCAGTCAGTGAATGCAGCTCCCCCACCACCGTAAGTACTCTCCTCCAACCAACAATATGCAGTCCTACGCAGCATTGCACTCAAACCAAGTAATACAAAATAGAAACAATGGACACTTGGCACAAATAGATACATTTTGTCATCAGTTAATCTAATCAGAGCAATATATTTATTTATATATATATATATATTTCATAACGGAGGCCAATAAATTCAACATTCTTAAAATTAGAATGTATTTAATTTATACTGGATAGGTTTTTATAATGTACAAATACATTTACACATGTTAACCGTTGGCAACAGAAAGAGATAACTGTGAGGTGTAATTTGTAATTTTTTTTGCAATTGCAATTTCAAGCTCTTGCAATAAGGCCCTGAAGGACACAAATGTCACCACTGAAATCCATTGCAACCACAATGCTATTCTCCTGATTTCCTCTAGAGGCAGCAATGCCTCTAGAGGAAATCAGTCCCTTGCAGTGCTACGCCTATGGAGCACTGCAAGGGTTGATGCAATGTATCAAAATCAGTAGGGATGCAACGATACCATTTTTTACAAACCGATACGATACCGATATTTTTATTTGTGTACTTGCCGATACCGAGTACCGATACCGATACTTCTTAGATTTGGTCTCCATGAAAGTGCAATTAATTTGGAGGCAGATTTTATTTTATCCTCTGCAGATTATGTCAAGCCTATAGTACAAAATTAACAGAAGGCTATCCCAAGCTTTAAACTTCTTGTGGAAGTCCCTCTAATGTCGGACCATAAAACGCCCCCGTGTCCGGGTTCATAATGTAAGCGATAATATTAGGTATCGAGCAATTATATAGGAAGCTGTGTTCCAAGTTATGTTTCCGGTGCTTTTATTGTGGAGGGAGAAACGGAAAGGAAAAGAGTGGAATTGTGGGATATACGTGTGTGAAGGAGATAAAAAAGTGGTTCAAGTTACCCTGCAGCGTGTTTTCATTTTATTAGAATTACAAATATAGACACACAACAGACACTCGGCTACAATAATATCATCCGTAGCCGCACAACAGCGTCTGAATGAGGCCGCTGCCAGCGCTACTCCAGGTGGATCAGCAACAGTTTGATTCAAACCGGCAGGACGGCGGTGATGACGCGCAGAGCTTCTCAATTATAGATGTATTAAATATGGAAAATTTGAACTCTCGCGTCTAACGTGCCGCCGGCGTAAATTTGCGTCTGTCGCAACCACACGCGTCTGTGCATAGACTTTACATGTAATCTGGTCGCGCGAAACATTTGCGTCGCGTTGGGACGGACTGATTACAAGTAACTCCGGGGCTGTCAGTCACTAACAAGAGCACTAATATGAGCACTAATATGTCATACACACGTATGCAACACCGGTTAATAAGCACAATATCGATAAAGTCTTGTATTGTACTCGCGTCTCACTTTTCTCCTGTCTATTGAAAGAAGTGAGCGCTGCGTAGCGAGGATCCAAGATGGCGGCTCCAGATTCTGCTGTTGAGACAAACTGGCCATCTGATTGGACGGCAAAACAACTTGGATAGCGTGATTGGCTGCTCAGAAGTTGAGACTGTTGAGACAGTTGAGACAGAGAAGAGTGTCTCCGGCTCCGCCACGGGGTTGCTTCTCCACAAAGCGCGACCAGTTTGTTGTAGTGAAATACTGTTGAGTGAGTATCGGTTCTTGGTATCGGCCATTGAAACCGATGCGAGTACGAGTATTTAACGCAGTATCGACCACCGATACCGATACCGGTATCGGTATCGGTGCATCCCTAAAAATCAGTGTTGCTGCGAATCATTGACAGATTCCAGACTGTAAAAAAAAAAAAGACTTTTGCCTTTAGTGTATATAACATAAACTGTTTTTATTGAAAACTGTGGCATCATGTAAACCAACTGGCATTTAAGATTCAAATTCTGAAAATGAATAAATATTTGTGGAACAGTGGAACATAACGTGATTTTTTTTTTAAGAGCACTTTTTTGTTAAGTGAGGCACAAGGTTAAGTTGAGACTTTTGATTTGTGTCCAAACTCGACAGAGGAGTTTCATTTGGGCAACAATGAAAATGTATTTTCATTGTATTTTTCTTTGCCACGGTCAGAGGATACCGCCATCTGTTCGGCAGCAAGTTTGCTCATCTTCCCAAATTGGTCTCTTAGTGATTTCATGAATCCATTGAAACATTAAAACAGCTTGCAGATACAACTTTACTCAACAGAAATGTATTTTCCCCAACCTTTTTCCCATGCTTTTCTAATACTCTGTTCTCGTAGTAGAGCCTTCATTTCTGCTAAAACAAATAAATATAAAAGAGGGGACTATTGTTCAAATAACTGTGATGATGTTGGTAGTATAACAACCATTATTGGACAGAACTACACCACACGTGTTGTTTAAAATGATACAGTGGGTGCGCCAAAGGTAGCAGGAGTTTTTGTGGTAAGAGTTTAATGGATTTTTAAAACAGTGGGAGACATCTGGATAGTCAGGCAAAGCTGCAACCAAACAGGAAGCAGCAGCTCTCCGTGGGCTGAATGGGCTCTCCAGTGGAGAAGGCTTTTTGGAGGTACAATATCAAGCACCGTCAAATCGACCGCCATCGACCTCGGAGAGAACAATGACTAAAAGAAACGCTGCTCAGACGTGAGCTTTTTGTTGAATAAATGTATTTCCATATTTTCTCGATAAACAATATTTCATTGCATAAATTAGACTCAAAGGACTATGATTTTCTTATTCTTTGCAGCAACAGTGCAAAGTGGGGACCTCCTGAGCACAAAGAGAATATTTTCTTTACCTACTTTTGTTTCGTATATTGCTGTATTTTTGTGTCACTGGCAATTCAGGAACACTTTTAGCAAAATTTTGCTTTTAAGATTCCCAGCCGTGTGCATCCCCCCCGCCCCCAAACTCAGATCAGGTCAACAGAAAAAGCCTTGCTCTGAACGCTTGTATTCTGTGCTGTTTCCACCACTTCAGTTGGTGCAGGCGCGCTCACATAAAACCTCTCCAAAACCGCAGGTTCCTTTTTATTTATGCTCGAGTATGTTCAGTATGCATCCTTTGACCAGTGCGCACATCTGTCGGCAAACATGAATACAATTCAAATGACGCTCGTGAGGCCAAGTAAATATTCATGTTGGATTTTTTTTTCTTTTCCGAGGCAGCGTCTGTCATCCACAGCTTGCACGTATGACTGCCCTCCCTTTTGTCTTGATTAACGCCCTTAATCTGATGGTGTGGGGCGCCTCGTGGAGACGGATTCCTCCCGGTTACCTTGATTACATCTCGCACCAAAACAACAATGCAACGGCTCTACACATCAAACTAGATGGTTATATCTGGGGTTGTTTAGGGTGTGTACTCTTAATATAATGGAAGCAGCTCATATGAGTGTTTAAACGGCTGCCATCTCTCTGTGTGTGTACCAAGCAGCGTCTGCCTGTGACAGAGGAGCGGCTTTACGTTTCATTCATTAAATGTGTAAAGACCTAATCAGAAATTAGACTGAAGAATGGGGAAAAGAAGATACAGCACTCAAAAACTTCGGGACACAAAGGTGAAATGTACGTTTCATCAGACACTTTGGATCCAAAACAGGGCTCCAAAAACATCAGAAAAGAAAAAGTGTTCTCATCTATTCTGTGCTACAGTGATGCATTATTACCGCACGGACTGTCAAATACAATGCGTCTGTTTTATATAAATACATGCTGCTTTAACGCCGTCACATTGCTTTGCTAACAGATAGATGAAGAGTAGCTGTGATCTGGAGGCTTTTCTAGAAATCACAGACTTAGTGCTTCTCATCATTTGAATGCATGGACAGCAGCCACTAGTTGTATCTTCAAGGCCCTTTATATTCTCAACCTGCCGCATATCTTATCGTCTTATCTCTTCCCGCTCATCAGTTTCACACTGAGGGCTTGGCGAGCGTGCGTGTGTGTGTGTGTGTGTGTGTGTGTGTGTGTGTGTGTGTGCATACTCCTGTTGCTTTTATTCTCTCGTGTTCGGCCGAGCTCGGCGTCCGTCTCTCTGTCTTCCTCTCACGGCGTGACTGTGTCTCTCATCCCGCAGTTTGGCTCGTCCTTCGCTACCTTCCGCCCCGCTCTCTCTCACCCTGGCTCCACCAGGCCTCTCTCTGTCATTCTTCCTGTTACTGAGTCCCCACCCTATAACTGCCCCCCCGGATCCAGCTCCTCCTCTCCCACATCCAAGGTTCCTATCTGGAAGGTTTGTTTCTCCATTCGCTTCCATTTCTTCTGTTTAATACGTTTCAGTTAATGCCTGTTTTTTTTTCATTGTCATTTTCAACACCAATTATTTAATTCATAACCTCATTGCTTTGCTTCCTTAAAGTGTTCATCCTCACCTGCTGTGTGTGCATGCATCCTTTTTTTTTCGGCCTCCCCGGGCTCACTCACTGGTTTTGCAATTTACCGACTGGAGATGGGCCAAAACTCAGTAGGGTGTGGAGAGCTGACCAATCGAACTCATCAACATAAACACATTCAAACGCTCCAAAAGGCCCCTGCCCACACCCACGCACACACACACACTCTTTTCCAAGCAGCCCACGCACAATCCCACCCCGTAAAGGCCTCCTCTCTCTGCACTCAGATGAAGGGCTTCAAACTGCTGGATAGTGGACACGTCTCTCCCGTCATCCCACATCGTTACTATCCTGTTTCACTAATTTGACTCGCCCCTTCAGGATTGGTCCAAAGCAGGTCAGTACGAGCAGCCGGTGGCCGCGGCGGCCGTTCAGAGGAGGAAGGAGCCGCTCGTTAGGCTGAGGGAGAACGAGATGTCGCCGAGCTCCCAGGGATACGCCGGGCCGTCGCACCCTGATGACGCCCAGAGACACAGGATGACCCCGGCCAACATCGCTGCCAAGGTAACACCGACACGCAGGCTGGAGGTAAAAGAAGAATAACACGGAAATTATTTAGGACAGGCATGTGGAAGGATATTGGAACATTTGTAAAGTATGGCCTATATTTAGCCACTGCGAGTCATCGTGGGTCGATCGGCTGCAACCGCAGAGCATCTTCTGATTCCTGTGCAGTGAGTTTGATGAGCTGCTCAGTCAGATCTCAGAGAACACAAAGGTGTGGTAAAAAATAAAAAATAAAGAAATTAAAAGAGAAATACAAAAGTACATTATAGAAATAAGGGCAACTGTGGCTCAGCGGTTAGCAAGTCTGTCTTTCAATCAGAGGATCGGTGGTTCAATCCCAGGCTCAGCCAGTCCATATCGTTGTGTCCTTGAGCAAGACACTTAACCCTAATTGTTCACCGTTGCTGTGTCTACTGTATATCATGTAAGTCGCTTTGGATAAAAGTGTCAGCTAAATGAAATGTAATGTAGAAATACACCTAATATTATTATATATAATAATACACGTGGGAAAGCTTATGCCAGGGTGCTGGAAAGGAGGCTCCAACCGTTTGTCGAACTTCAGATTCAAGAAGAACAGTGAGGTTTCCATCCCGGCCGTTGAACAGTGGACAAGCTCTTTACCCTCGCAAGACTACTGGAGGGGTCCTGGGAGTTTGCCCAACCAGTCTACATGTGCTTTGTGGACCTGGAGAGGGCTTTTGACCGGTCCCTCTGGGGCTTTTGTGGGGGGTGCTGCGGGGGTATGGTGTGCCGGACCCGTTGCAACGGGCCATCCGGTCTCTGTACGCCTGCAGTAGGAGCTGTGTTCGTATCCTCGGCAGTAAGTCAGAAAAGTTCCCGGTGGGTGTTGGCCTCTGCCAAGGCTGCCGCTTATCACCGGTGTAGATGATGTGGTCCTGTTTGCCTCCTCGGACCATGACCTCCAGCATTCACTGGGGCGTTTTGCAGCCGAGTGTGAAGCGGCGGGGATGAGAGTCAGCACCACGAAATCTGAGGCCATGGTGCTCTGCCGGAAACCGGTGGATTGCTCCCTCCAGGTGGGGACAGAGTGCCTACCACAAGCGAAGGAGTTCAAGTATCTCGGGGTCTTGTTCACGAGTGAGGGTAAAATGGAGCGGGAGATCGACAGGCGTATCGGTGCGGCTGCAGCAGTAAAACAGGCGTTGCACCGGGCCGTCTTGGTGAAGAAGGAGATGAGCCGAAAGGCAAAGCTCTCAATTTACTGGTCGGTCTACGTCCCAACCCTCACCTATGGTCACGAGCTTTGGATCGTGACCGAAAGAACGAGGTCGCGGATACAAGCGGCCGAAATGAGTTTCCTCCGTAGAGTGGCCGGGCTCAGCCTTAGAGATAGGGTGAGGAGCTCGGACATCAGGAGGGAGCTTGGAGTTGAGCCGCTACTCCTTTGTGTGGAAAGGAGTCAGCTGAGGTGGTTCAGCATCTAATTAGGATGCCTCCAGGACGCCTCCCTTTAGAGGTTTTCCAGGCACGTCCAACTGGTAGGAGGCCCCGGGGAAGACCCAGGACACGCTGGAGGGATTATATCTCCCAGCTGGCCTGGGAACGCCTCGGGATCCCCCAGAATGAGCTGGTAGATGTTGCGGGTGAGAGAGAAGTCTGGGTCAGCCTGCTTGACCTGCTGCCACTGCGACCCGACCCCGGATAAGCGGTGGAAAATGGATGGATGGAATATACTTGCCTTCCTCAGGGTGTGACCCACAATGAACCCAAACCAATTAGCAGTGGTAATCCCACATGCCTTTGTTAAGAAGATATACATACAGTAAATACAAGCACATACTAGACCACTTAGTGGTTTAATGAAGGTAATATTAACACTAATTAACTGTGCTTACCACAAGAGATATAATGGAGATGTAGAGTAATGTGTCTTAACCTTAAACGTGCTTCAAACGGACAAAGGTTAGTTGAAGACATTATTAACTACATGAGTAAGAGAAGCTTTTGAATTAAAGGGCAGCTCTGTTGTGGCCTAACATGTGCTGTACACCAGTAGTTTACCTGAAGCACAATCCAGCCACATGTTGGTGGTACATCTTATGCCTGAGAAGCTTTTGCTTTTCCACTTTGATTTAATTTGAGGATGAGACGATACACAATAGCAGCATATGAACAAACATATATATATATATATATATATATATATATATATATATATATATATATATATACACATATATAATAAATGTATTCATATGAGATTGAAATAGATGGAGTTTCTACAACAACTTTGTTGAAACACACATCCAGAGGTTTCAATCATCGAAGGAGACCTGCTTATTTCTTCACTGTGGACAGTGTAATCCGTGGACTGTGAATTATTAGCACATGTATTTCCTGTGCCAATGTGCTCATCAATATCTGAGCTCATTGTAGCTCAGACATTTCTAACATATTGCACATGTGAACCAAAAGAGTTTGAATTACGTAGTTATTATACATCATTCTCTCCGTCTGTCCTCAGCACGGAGAGGAGGTGTCTCCAGCTGCCAGCGACCTGGCCATGGTGCTGACCAGAGGACTGAACATGGAGCAGCAGAAAAGCAACAGAGACTCCCTGCAGTACTCCAGCGGCTACAGCACAGAGACCACAACCCCATCCTGCTCCGAGGACACCATTCCTTCACAAGGTGAAACTCTAATCCGCTGTCCATCTTTGTTTGACATGAAGCAATGGCCCAATGTTAGCGACGCCGACATCATTGTTAACTTCTTCTGCAGGTGTCGATGGGAAAGAATTACAGAATTACAAAAGCACACAAGCAAATCCTAATGTACCTGCATAGTAAGACAATAGTTAACGCACGGTTCAAAAAACACTTCATGCAGTAGACTGTCAATCAAGCTGAACATACGCAGTGGGTGATGCTGTGGAATAGGGGGGAGGCCGCGGGACGCTCGTGCATTCGAGAGTCATGTAGTCATGCAGCAGCTATCCTGTGGAATGTTTTCATGAACCCAAAGGTGTCCTCCCTACAAATATACTTGCATTTCTTCTCTCTAATAAGGATATACATATGTTTATGCTAAACAGCAGTGTCAATAGCAAGTGGAGAAATTATAAATATAATAATAATTTCATCATTACAGGTGAATGCAGTGGTCAGTGCCCCTTAGAGACTTTCACCCAGGGCCTCAACGTTGACTTATTGTACCCGTTTTGTTGTGCAACTTACTGACTTTCCCAAAGCTAAACCAAGACAGGTTTTGTTGGCTAAACCTAACCACATAGTTTTGTTGCGTAAATAATCCTAAAAACCAAGTAAAGCTATGATGGAAGTTCATTTTGCATGCATGTAACAAGTGGAGCTGGCCCTGAGTTATCTCTGTCCTGGCAGCCCCCATTGGCTTCTGAGGAAACTCTAACTACCGCTACAGTCACTCTCCTTCATTCTAAGGAGCCCACATTCATTCCATATCTCTCTGCATCTTATATGTTGTATAATCTCAGCCACATGAAATTGTCAACCTGTCAGAGGATGATATTATGAATTTTCTTGAAGAGCAGAAATCAATGTTTACAAGGTGTGTCGGATTTTGACTTCATTCAGTTACCAAAATCAAACAAAGTGAATCATCCCTAAACATCCAAGCAGATTGCACAGTATATGAGAGTTCTGACAGTTTCCTTGACAACAGCTGGGAGGTGGCAATAACCGGGTGAAATTTAATAATATTAGATGTGTTTGTGCAACACAATGCTGGCTGTCAGTTTTCTGGCTTCCTTCATCCAAATTATGTTTTTATCAATATGCTAATCTAATACCGTGACCACAGTCGATCGTCTTTACTCTCTTTCCTTTGATGGCATTTTTCTCTCCTCAATCACTTGTCTTTTTACCCCCCCCGCCCACATTAGGTTCAGATTACGACTGCTACTCCGTGAACGGTGATGCTGAAGGACCAGATGGTCAGACAGAGTTTGACAAGTCCTCCACCATTCCTCGACACTCTAACATCGCCCAGAACTACCGCCGCATGATCCAGACCAAGAGGCCAGCCAGCACAGCCGGCCTACCTAGCGGGGTTCTTGGTCCTGGGGGTCATGGGATACCAGGACAACCCGGCGGACCTGGTGGAGGTGGAGCAGGTACTCCAGGCACCGCCACCATCCGCCGAACCCCGTCTACCAAACCGGGCGTGAGGCGCACCATGTCCAGCGCGGGGCCTATCCCCATCCGACCACCCATCGTGCCCGTCAAGACACCCACAGTCCCCGGAGACTCGCATTCACCCGGCGGAGCTGGTGGTGGGTACGCAGGTGGAGGGCACTCGGGTGGCGTGCCTGTGCGCGTGGGAAGTGAGGAGTGCGTGTTCTTCACCGGAGTCGAGGACGGGCAGGGAGCGCTCGATTATGTGAAGGCGTCACCAAAACGTCTCAGCCTGCCGAACACCGCCTGGGGATCGGGGGCGGCGCTGGAGGTCTACGCCCAGCAGCACGGAGGCCTTGTGATGGGAGCGGGCTCAGGGGCCGGATCAGAGGAGGAGCAGATGATCGCGGCCAATCGGCACAGCCTAGTGGAGAAGATCGGCGAGTTGGTAGCCAGCGCACACGCCCTCGGAGAGGGGCAGTTTCCTTTCCCCGCCCTCCCCGATGACCCGGCCCTGCCGCCAACCGGCCCCACCGACGCTCTATCAGGCACGGAGGGGGCAGATGGGTCCGGTGACATGTTGACCACCATCAGGAGAGGAGTCCGCCTCCGCAAGACCGTCTCCAATGACCGCTCGGCGCCGCGCATTTTGTGATTGGAGGAGAAGCAACGAGAGGATGATACTTGTCAGCCAATAGGGAGTCAGGTGTTGGTGTGGTGCAACCCAACCGCCTAGTACATACACAGACACTTAACTACGTAGGGAAAGCTATAATATAACAGAAGATGAATTAAAACAAACACAAAAAATAAGTTTAAAGACACCGTTAGAATAAATGATATATAATATAATGATAATAATAACATTAATAATGTTAACTATTGCTGACAATTACAAGTGAAATACTGAATATTGACAGGCTCCTAGCAGGCCACTATAACTAGTGTGTGTTGGACGCATGTTTGTCTTCTCTACACCTTCACCCAGGGACGAAAAGACTCGCAGGAAAAACAGATACGATTAAAAAAAGAAAAGGCAAAAGAAAGAGAGAAAGACTGGGTTTCCGTTTGTCGACTTGCACCCTTCCCCATCTCCAACTAACCCGGCTGTCTAATCCCAGATGAAAGACTGAAGGACTGAAGGAGTGCCCTGTGGGGGGCGAACGAGAGAGAGAGGGGGGTCAGAGTGCCATGTGACCAGCTGGATTAGAACCTGCTGACTCAGCAGCAACATACTGTACTTATTAGTCCACTGAACTGAAGCTGTGGTATTAGCACGGGGAGCTAACAAGCCAGAGGGCTCCTCTGGTTCATCCTAATGTAAAAAAAAAAAAAACTGTTGGCATTGAACCGTGCTGGTGCCCCTTTCCCCCTCTCTCTCTCTGTATGTGTGTACTGTGTGCGGGGATTCATGTGTAGGCATGTGAAAACGTAAGTGTGTGTGTGTGTGTGTGCACATGTGATTGATTGTGTGTGTGTGCAAGGGTGTGGTGGGGTGAGGGAGGGGGGTGGGTAGAGCTCTGCTGCAGGACAGCTGGTTACCCAACGAGGGCAGGACTTTTTTTCTCCTGTGTGTCGTACGTGTGTTTTCTTGTTTCTATCGTGACGTCATTTACCTTGTTGCAGCCGTACGACAAGTTGCGAGAAGTAATCCAGGCACATAGATATATTCATATATATTTTCTAGAAGCAGAGAGAAAATGCTAAATCAGAAATGGAGCAATAAATGTGTTTTATTTTTCTTGTTTCCGAGAGGAGGATCGATGGGGGGGAGTGGGGAGCGCGAGGTTCTCCTTTGTCCCATTCAGGCAATCATCAGGAAAACAGAATTACAGATCGACTGTGAATTCAAGCCTCGTTGTTTTTGTTTTGCCGTGTTTCTCTCTCCCTGTCCATGCCTCTTCCTGGTGGAGGAAGTGGATTACAAAAATGCTGAAAAAAAGAAACTGTAAAGCACTTTGATAGGAAATGCATGTACAATAGCCAATGGGTGTCGCGGTAGTCGGACTGATTGATAGGGAGCGTGGAAGTAAGAGACAGGCGGTTGCCAATATGAGGCAAGTAAATTATCCAATTCATAGAAGGAGCAGAAGACGAGGCGGGACAAAGAGGAAGTGATGAAGACTAGTGGTGTTGGAGTGATTGGTTGAATGAGAGAAGGGAAAAGAAAGTAGAGCAAAAATATTTTACCCAAAAATGGATTAGACTTCAGGACTCTTCAGGATTCTACAAGTACTGAAGCTTGTTATCATGCATTGCACTTGTGTCTAAACACATAATTCAAAAGAAATAAAAATACACTGTACAGAAAGGTCAGGCTAAAGGGTTGGTTGACCCAAGTGACGAACAAACCTATTTTCTCTGTAGACCCTGAGATTCACCTCCACTGTTTTGGGGTGGAGGCAGAAATCTCACAACCTGGCCGGATAAAACACACTTAAGCATTCATCGACAATAGACTTGAAATATATCTGAGAGATTATGGCTGGAGATACACAAATATACTGTGGCGTCTGCAACAGGCCGTGGGACTGCCAATGTCCAAAAACACTTTGTGTAGCAAAGTAATCACATGAGCAAATACACAGCAGCACGCCAGCTCATCTGCCGGAATCTCACCGATAAAATACTGTAAATTTTTTAATTATGGGAAAATTTAAATCTCGAACATAGCTGAATTGTGTCCCAGATCGGCTCCAGTTAAAACCTTTAAAAAAAAAACTGCAAACATTTTGTATTCATAGACGGACACCATTCAAACACCTACAGAGGGTAAAAGTTGCAATCGAGGCAAAAAAAATAAATAACAGTTGGGCCGTCGTTAGCTTCTAGCTAGCAATGAGTAGCTTTGTCTCGGCCTACGGTTGGGAATATGTCATCTCTGAAGTGATGTAACCAACTAGCTGTTGAGTAACTGAATACGTATTTCAAGTAACTTGCCCGTACTAATGAGCGGTGTCCGTTGAAACGTAAAAATAAACTACTTAAAACCAGCATGTGGTCAGTCACCGAAAAGCAAACGTCGTTTCAGTAATCATGTTCCGCAGTCCGGCTCAGCTCAGCTCAGTGCAGATTAACCCCTTCAGCTCAGCTCAGTGCAGATTAACCCCTTCAGCTCAGGACGCGGCTGCATGAGAGGATTGTTTACGGACACTCGGATGTGAGAAGTGCAAAGAAGCAGGAGGGTTCGAATTTAGACTGTTGAAGCTGACAGAGGGAAGGAGATGTGTGTGTGTGCGTGTGTGTGCGCGAGTGTGCGTGTGTGTGTGTGTGGAGTGAGCGTTTCACTGCCCGTTCATACAATATGTACTGTTTGTGCTCTACTTGTAAATGGGAATCAGGCACACAGATTTAAAAAGTTTGTGAGAAAATATTACATGGAATATATTCAGTTTCAGTCTTTTTTCTTTTCTTCATTCTGCAGTATTTTTTTAATATTTAGTCTTAATTTTAATTAATTAATGTAAAAAAAACAGAAGAACAAACCTCCAGTTGAAACACAAACTGCTCAGCTGAGTGGCATATGGATGTAGTGATCAACATGGCTGCAGTGACCTAAACACAGCTGGTCATCAGCGCTCTTACAAGCCCCTTTTTCTGTTGACTTATTAAGACAATTATGATGAGAATTAATTTAAAAAAAGAGAGGAGAACATTTTGCAATCTGTAGATATCGTCACCCTCTTTCCAGCACACGTTTCTTTTTTGTTGAAATCTGTGTTTCGGTAAGCGGGGACGTTTTCGGCTTTTTTTTTGGACAGGGAGGGGGGACTACTGTATGTGTGTTGTCACATGTGGATGCTGTGTGTCGTATCAGCTGAATCTGACTGGTTGAGAGGGTGGAAGGGGAGAGCAGCGGGCTTGGGCTCCATAACCAAAAGAAAAAAGAACAACCCATTTCGTGTGAGAAAATGTTCATCTGAAGAGTGTGCGTAAGACCGCCCATCAAGGTCACACTGTACATGAATACAATACACTGTAAGTATGCTGAATGTACTGCAATGTGAAAGGGGAGTGGTGGGGGGGACGTCGAACTGTGTGGGTTTGACTCGGCTGAACCGTGTCAGAACGGTGTTCTTGTACAACTGAATGAAGTTCATAACAGTAGGAAAGCAATACAGCGGTAGTGTGCACGTACGTACATTCACGATGACGTTCCAGTGTGGGCGCGTTAAAGGAAAATACCACTGTTTGTTTGGTCCACTCTCAGACGGCTCTGATTCAGATTTTAAAGGCATTTTTACATCCGAGGACGCCGCTAGAGCCGATCCCACTCATCTCAATGTGCATGTGCTGTGTTTCATTCATTCCAGTGCAAAATTGAAACAACTGATTTCACTGCCAGTTATCTACAGTAAGGTATTGCTCGAGGCAAGGGTTAATACCGCCAACGAGCAGGACGCTCAAAATGTATGCGTCAAGACAGCCAGACCACACTGCTGGCTGTAGAATGAGTGTGAGACGAGAGTACGATACAACTGCTATTTTCCTTTAAAATGCCCAGTTAACAGCACAAAAAAATAATCTAACGAAACAATAATGTCTTTTTTTCTTCTTCTTTTTTAAACATGCTGAATTAACTGTGTACTGAACTAACTGTCTAAACAAGCTCAACTAACTACTCTCTGCTACAGATGTGTCAATATGCCCATTTTTACGCGTGTGCTTTTATGTGGGTAGAAGTGTAGGCCTACCGGCACGCGGGCAAGGCACGGGCTACACGGACAACATGCCGCTCTGTGGGAACACAGCCAGGTCGACATGCGTGCAGGCATGCGTGCGTACACACACACAGACACACACCATAGGATATACACACAAAACAATCCTCTCTTCCTCAACTGAGAAAGACACAGTCCTAACTAACTACTGTACAGCATGTCCAGCTAGCACTGTAAAAAGTTACATTTTAACATTCTTTTCAGGATTTTATTGAGTTGAAAGGTTGAACTCTCAGTGACATTACTGCATTAACCCTTACCCTTGTTGCCGAGCGGGGCAACATCTGGATTGGAACATGGTGCAGGTCTTTCATTTTACAATAACATACAGTAAGCACACTCAAAGTTGAACGATGCCACTGTGTCTCCACACATACAGCGAGACCGACAGATTATAGTGCTGTTGAGTATTATGTATGTACCTTTGACTCATATGGGCTCACACAGACCGTCAAGTGTTGACAGAATTGTTTGACATTTTGGGAAATACCTGCCAGCACATGGTTAGCTTAGCTTAGCATAACAAGCACAGGGAAACAGCTAACTGGCTTTGTCCAAAGTTGAAGTGGCAATACACATGATGTTGTTTTTTTTTTGCTTTAACTTATCACAATGAAGTAAATGTTGATTGCACAATGTAATGGCAAAACAATTATGAAACATTGGCATTTAGATTGGTTCCCTATAAACCTTGCTTTCACTATGCAATCCTGTCTGCCCTGGGTACCGTCTCCTTGTAAAACTAAAGCTAAATCTTTGGCACAAAGGAAGTGTGTCACCCATAGTTCAGACAAAACAGGAAGAGGTTAGCGCTTTTGTTTTCTTCCCTGGACGCTATCTGAGCTATCCCTAGATACAGAGAGTGTGACTGTAACTTCTTGGAAAAGAAAAGCGGTCGGGTCGACCTTGTGACAGCGGCGCCAACAATAACGGAAAACTTGACCCTTCTCTAAAGATGAAGTCAGAGTTACTATATTGTGGTTATATTGGGGAGGGGGGGGGGGGGAGGGGCAATGTCCAGTGACAAGAAGCGAGGCACGGAGAAAACAAATAGCTCTGGCTAAAAAGCTAATTTTCCAAAATGTTGAGCTTTTTATTTATTATGGAAAACATATTTACAAATGAAATGTTGTTTGAGATCGTGGGCGAAGACTTAAACACTCAACAGCACCATCGTCTGTAAAGCCCGGAGGTGTCGGCCGACTGAATCTGACAATTAAATAACTTTCAAATGTGTGTTTCAGCACTCAAGTAGGGATACTTTTTTTTTTACACCTGTGTATCCTTCCCTCCTTATTCCTCAATTATCTTCTCCTTTTCTCACCTCCATCCACTGGCGCAGAACACCCAGGGATGCCGTCTAGCTGACATGTTGGAAAACAACGCGTGTCATGATGAGATCGGCTGTACTCGGTCTCTCTCGTGCCTCGCAGCCCATCAAAGCTAATGAAACATAATTCTGATGAAGTCTTTATTCACTCCACAGTTAATAATAGCTCATCTCTCTCTCTCTCTCCGTCTCCACCTCACTCTCTCCCCTCCCCATGTGTCTCTGTATTTAAGGTATGAGTGTGTGCCACAGATGTGGGTGTGTGTGGTAATGGCTAACGGGTGGTACCATTATGTGTCCGGGTTGTGTTGTTCAGAGAAGGGCTGGAAGCATTAGCGAGGGTGAACGTCTCCCCGCTGTACCCAGTAACATGAGCTGGCTTCAAGGCAGCAGATGGAGGTCTGACTCTCCATCTCAGTGCTAGATTACATTTTAATTAATTTTGATCAGGCTTTTTAAGACGTCTTTTTTTGGCATCATCTCACAGAAAGCTTATATTACTTTGATGGTTTATTGGCGAGCTTCTGTCAAAGAAACCTACAGATGTAAATGTGAGCAGTAATTCAACATGCAGATTTACTTGTTTTACCCACATTGGCGTCCCAAGAAATCGGCCGGTGTGGCATCAAGACCCCTTCTACAAAATGACGTCTCCAACTAAACTGCATCCTCAATAGCGTTTCAGGGGAAACATATGTTCTCCCCAATAACAATCGTGGTTTTCAACATGCAAATTTAAAAAGAAAAAGAAAAGATGAGTTAAGTAGGGGCGACTCTGGCTCAATGGTTAGCAAGTCCGACTTTCAATCAGAGGATCAGTGATTCGATCCCCGGCTCAGCCAGTCCGTGTCGTTGTGTCCTTGAGCAAGACACTTAACCCTAATTGCTCACCGTTGCTGTGTCTACGGTCTACTGTATAGCATGTAAGTTGCTTTGGATAAAAGCGTCAGCTAAATGTAATGTAATGTAATGATGCCAAAGCGTCTTCAAACGTGCATTCTCTCTCCTGACCAGTAGGGGGCAACTCCTCTGGTTGCAAAAATAAGTCAGATTGTATAGAAGTCTATGAGAAAAGCACTCACTTGATTTATTCCCCCAGTAAACATGAGTTTATGTCTCAATCTCTAGTTCCGAGTCTTCTTCAATACAGCATGATGTTCATTTAGTGGATTATGGTCATTTAGAGTTCATAAACCAGGTAAAAGTTTAGTAAAATGTCACCGTTTAGCTTAAATCAAGTGCCGGTTGTTGCGTTATTTAACTTACAGACAAATATAAATATAAGTTAATGTTGACATTTGGTTTCAGCATCAGAAAATAATACCATGCCTTCAAAACATAATTGACAGTTCAGTTTTGATATATAGGGTATTGGTACTTCTGGTAAATTGAACTAATCTGGCTAAAATTTAAATCCACTCTCAGGGAAACTATGGCTGCCTCAAGTGACAATTAAAGCACAACGCCTAATGTTCACATTTAATGGAGCATTAGCAGATAATGATAACACTGGATCAGCAATTAGCTGCCATTAATTATTGGTAAAACCAGACAAAACAAGACTGGAGTCAAAAACTCTATTGAACTGAGAAACGGTTAGATTTATCACCCATGAACTTTACTTTTCACGAGTAAAATATTATTTCGTCGAGACATGATAATGTCAAAGTCATGATTTCAAACTTTAAATCTTTCTGGAGTTTCAATTCCCCCAATCTGCAGCCTTTCTTCCCACAGGAACTGAGCAAAGCTTGTAGGATGTGCTCTTGGTACTAACTTTTGGCCCCGCTCTGCTAAATCGATAACTTGCATAACAGTCGTCGCCAGCCAGTAAAAACTCAAACCACAGTTTGAGCCTTCACTTCTGTGGACTTTTACAATGATGGTATAGAGATCAAGGAAGGTTCGAGCCAGTCCGCGTGCCGCGTTGCCGTTGCCAGATGTGACGCGGTTGGAATTAAAAGTCTGCCTGCCCGGCGAGGGTTGACGAACATTCGGCCAACTTCTCTCAGTCAAGAAACTTGTTGACTGTCCGCACCTCAGCTGAGTTTCCCTGGTTACTCAGATTTATAGGAAACTGGCAGATTTCCACCGTGAGCGCTCGCTCGCAGCATGAACACACCGTCACAAATCTAAGAGGAAGCGTTGGGGAGCGCTGCCTTATTTGTGCCGCGGAATGCAAAATCATAGTTCCCTTCAAATGTGTCCGAGTTGGAAACCATTCACTGTGATTTTAAACACGCCACCTCTTTAAAAGATCTTTATTCGACTGATTCCAATAAGGATGACCCTGTGATGTGCCCGTTTAAGAGGTATTGTGAATTTGCATGCCTGCACAACCCACTCCTTTAGCCATCTGCCCAGGTTACATTGAATGTGTGTGGCTGCATAAATGTGTGTTGCACACGGACACGTGGTTAAGACCCCTACTGTTCCTCCCTTCCTCCCACACGCAATCTGTCAATCCTTCCTGCTGTCTAATACTGAAGAAACCCACCACACACACACACACACACACACACACACACACACACAAATACTCATCTGATGCAAACATGACAAAGGTAGATTCTCCAAAGCTTCATGATGCTCCGCTAAAGTCCTCCAGGGGGATCATGACGAAACCCGTTGCAACTTCCACAGTGGCCTCTTAGTGCCGCCGCAACTGAACCCAATGTCCCGCCGTCAATACTCCAGTTCTCAGTGGTGTCTCATCTTCTTCTTCTTCTTTGCGCCCTCCGCAACTCACCTGAGTTGTTGATGTCGGGCCAATTCTGTTCAAAGTATAGCATTGTGACAACATCTGCTTTACGTCTGTACAAACCGATATCTTGCTCCTCACTCTCCTACGCCCCCCTGCGTTGCCCTGCAGGCGCTTTGGTCTCGTCTTTCTCTCCTCCTCCTCCTCCTCCTCCTGTCCCCTCTTCTGCCCTTCTTTAATTTATTGTGACTTGAGTTCTACGGTTGTTTGGCCTCTGTTGCTGATGATAAGGTTTTTCTTTTTTCTGTCTTCCTTTTTTGTAAAATTTACCCTTTTTTGTTAACTTTAGTCACTGCTAATGTAACAAAACGCACTGTGATGATTCCAGTATTAATAAAAGTTGTACTTAAACTGTGCACTGCAGTGTGAAGCGGTTCTTATTAATCAACAGGGAAACAGGGATACGTAAATAATGAAGTGGTATCTGACCGATAATTTGTATCCATAGAGTCAGGCTCAGATACATAACTATCAAAGCCTTCATTTTCAAAATATTAGATTTCCCCCTCAATGTGGCACTGTCTCCAGGTCATTTCCTGCAACAAAGAGTCATAGAGTACTCAGAGAGGTGGAAGTGAGGTGAGAGTGGAGATAAATTGTGTTTTACTGTGTGCTGCTAGGGGGCGCCCAAGACCTTTAACTGGCACATGCAGAAGCGAGGTCTGAAGCAAATGGAGCATTGATGGTACCCACTGCTTTTAAACAGGCCATTTCCATGCAGATATGTCAGACAAGCAGCCAGGGTACACTTCATTTATATTTTATCTTACCGTAAATGTGACAAAAAAAGAAGAAGAAAAAAACCCTCCTTACAAAAAGAGTTAAAGAACCAATAAGCCATACATTGGAGTAGCACTTGGTGCATACAAACAGACACAATCGTTTGGATTATCTTCATTTTATATCTAGAAAATCTAACTAAAAAACAATAAAAAGGTCAAAGCTATCATCTGCTGAGAAATTAGACTCTTGGTGAACTGAAGCACATATCAGCCTGTCTTGATTAAACAACACTGACGGAGCAAGGACGGACGTCTTTTACTTAACAACTACTCCCACTTTACCAACACGGAACCACACAAAGACTTTAATTAAGAATTGGTGGGCCACAATTCATCTGAGGGAGGTACGCTTCATTCAAACTTGCAGCAGCTTGAGACCGTAAACCTGATGTACTTTCATGTGCGTGTGTGTGTGTGTGTGTGTGTGTGTGTGTGTGTGTGTGCTCGGCTGAAGCGATATAAAAGTGAGTGGGAGTGCGTCTCAGCCTCTCTGTCCTTCTCATGTTGGTTCTCTAATTAAACGTTGCAACGATGTGGCTCAGCCCAAGCACCAGCATCAGCAGCAGGCTGCTGAGTGACGCACTGAAAGGACTCACTTGAACTGCAGCACGCAGACGAAGTGGCATATGAAGCTTCCCAAGGCTTAAACCCTGGGCCGCTTCTTACTCAACCTATGCACACTCTCACGGATACAAGCTTTGCACAGAATCACAGTTTAAAAAACACACTTTATGACACTTAAATGCATACAAACTACAAAGGAAATGTCCTGAGTGTAAAAAAAAGTGTCGTCCAGTTACAGGCAGATGTTCGGTGATAAAACAAAATCCAATAAACTCTTTATCTCTGGGAAGTTTTTATTTTATTCAAATACTCAACAAACCTATCTAAAGAGATAAACTAACACTAAATATGTGTGCACAAGGATTGTATGATGCCATATGATCATACAAAAAATCTAAAATAAATAAAAGAGCCATACACCTTTACTATCTTTCTTCAACACATGACCACTACAAAGTAGCTTATTCTGAAACTACTAGCGCCGTGCCAAGTAAACGTCACTTAGCATGCTGGGGAATATGGTTCAGTGTTTATTTACAGATGATATTATGTTATCAGAGGGCAAATAGACTAACTCCACCACATATTAACTCTTGTTTAACTATGTTTCGTGTATTGCCAGCTGCTGTAGGGAGAGGGCCCTTGTGTCTTTTGACACCCAGCACCAGCAGTAGTAAAAATGGCTACCTGCTCTGTTGCAATGCCTAAAATATTTATTTCTCCTGTTGTTTGAATAAATGTCTGTTGAATCGCCATCTATCAAGGAAGGAAGTAGCATTTGCAGAATTATGTGGGCGTCCGGGGCATCATTCCCAGAAAAGATTAACAAGCGACGCACAGTTGTTAGTGACACCTTTTTCATCACCAAGCAGTGGTTGGTCCGCCAGAGAGGGTGGGCGGAGCAAAAGCAACAGATTTAGGTCCAATCTCAGGCTGCAGTCGAATAGTCCTTTTTGGTTAGGAACCTTCCTAACTGAGTGAAATGACCTAAAGTACCCAAGTGGCCGCCATGATAAGAGCTGGTCGAATTCTCTAAATGCAAAGGAAAGGAGCTTCAACGTTTCCTTACTTGGCTCCTTTAGCTTAGGAACCACTGGACCTGCCTTTACGAAAGGAAAGGAGATAATGCCGCCCCACAATTCCTTGCGTGGCCACATTTAAAGTGACGCCCCATTGGCCATTCACGAGAACAAACGATCATGAAGACCAACGCAGATCATGTATTTAATCGTTAGCATGACTTGGAAATACTTTCAATAGTCTGCGAACTACGGACCTGACATTGCTGTTGCTGAAAACTGCTGTAAAGTGACCAAACTGATCAAACTGCTGTAAACTGATCAAACTGACGTATTGATCCTCTCTGGTGTTTTACTGCAGCCTCAGCATTCATTCTTTTATTTGACTTAAGCAAATAAGAAGCTTTGATGAAAGGGTTACACTGGATGACCTCGTCTGAGTCATGTTTCTGATTATCATCATTTGAATCAACTATTTTGTCACATTACAATAAAACACTTCTAGGTCACACTGAGTTGTGTGGTGTTTTAAAAAACTGTTGTCTGCATCAATCTGCATATAAACCATAACAACATACAGGGATATGAGACATTGTTAGTGTGAGAACATATATAATTCAGCATGTTTGAAACTGAACAGAGACAGTTTAGTATCTTTGTACGCTCCGTGCTTTCATATTCCTTTTTTCATTTCTGTTCCAACCTCATTACATCACATTTCATTTAGCTGACGCTTTTATCCAAAGCGACTTACATGATAGACCGTAGACACAGCAACGGTGAGCAATTAGGGTTAAGTGTCTTGCTCAAGGACACAACGACATAGACTAGCGGAGCCGGGGATCAAACCACCGACCCTCTGATTGAAAGACAGACTTGCTAACCACTGAGCCACAGTCGCCCAGCCTCGTTAATAAAGTAATACTTTTGAACCAGGTTGTAAGAATGGACAACAATGTTGTAGTTTCACTGCTACAGACTGACGTCACTAACATCTGCCTGCCGTCACGTCATAATACGTAGTGGAGTCGGATCCTTGACTTTTCCTAACTCCTCATGAATTCTCCTTCCCACCTTTCCTTGACCCTGTGACTTTTTCCCCAGAGGTCAAGAAATGGTGGTTAGGAATAGATGTTAGGAGGTCATTTTTTGACTATTCGACTGCAGTCTCAATCTCCACATGACTCACAGACATTGAGGGCAAGTCTGTGAGGGTTCGGTTTGGCCGGACCCAAGCGCAGACACGGGGAGGCAAGGTTGGGTGAAGGTAAAGGGTTTATTGATGGTAGGGAAGAGTGCAGGCGGAGCGGTGAGGTGGCGTGAGCGTGAGCGTGATGTCTCATCTTGTGAGGAAAGGGCCTGGAAGACGTTGAAATCAGGAAAAAGTAAAAACATAAATACCTACAATTTTACCTACAATTTACGTCATCATGGTAGCGTGTTATGTTGCAGCAAAGTGATGCCCCGTTCGTCTTTACACCAGTTCAAGCCCTCACAGCCTCTCAGCCTCTCACACTCAACCGCATACCAGGTGCCGTCAGTAAGTCCCTGAGGGTTCAGGGTTTAAGGGCTTAGTGGGGATTGAGCATTGAGCTCTTAAATTCAGTTGTGTGTGAAGCGCTGTACTGGTTTGACTGGGCTCTGGTAGCGTTGCAAGCTTAGATTACAAGTGGATGGAGTCACTGTGATGTCACCAACTGGTTTGGGGACAGCATTTTAGCCGTAGCCCGTTTTCTTTTACAACCAAACGCTGAATAACTCTTTTTAAGGTGAACAACATAATACAATTACCTTAATATACAGAAAACACACAGAGGAAGGGTTAATGTCCTGAAACAGAAAAGCAGACTACACCCAGATTGGCAAGGCTGTAAAAGTTGTCATTACCGCTTATTGCCATAGGTGACATTGAGATTTGAGATTATAACTTCCACTAAGTACTTTTCAGCATTTTGAAATATGTTTGACTACATTGAGCTGTGGGTGTCCACAAACATTTCTGATTCCCCCAATGATAAACTGTCCTAGGCCAGACTATACCCCTCCAGGCAGGGCCGGCCCTTCCTATAGGGATCATAATGTCAGGTAATCTTGATAGTTAGCTAACGTTAGCTAGCTAGTGAAGGGGTGTTCGTTATTGCCATTCAGTCGAAACTATCATCAAGCTATTTTTAGCTAAACATAGCCATGTTCAGCTGTACCGCAATTTGCATCATTGCATCAGTATTGGTGTAGCAAGCTAGACAGTTTAATCAGATCTGATTCAACTAATAAACAGCTCTCATGGAATGAGAAAAGCATGTCAGACTGTCCAAATACACTAACATGGAGTTAGAACATTTACCTTACTGGCCATCAAAGAGCATGACAACTCTTTCATACACGCAAAGCAGCTCACAGAAAAATATCATGTGTCGTAACTCATTAACCGAACATGCACTTTATCTTGAAAACAAGCATGATCATCTTGATGTTGTTATCAGTGTTTAACTTTGAACATGTATATTGTAGCGAGGACTTGCTATTCTTAGAAGTGGAAGTTTCAGGACGTAGTCCATGGTTTAGAGTTTTAAGATTTAAGTCAGTTAGCTTTTTCACTTAAATTACCTGACAAAGCTGAACCCCCAATACAATGTTGAAAGATTAAGTAATTATTGTGTATATCACGCAACACTACTGATATCATGGGGGTATATTCTGGCTTGAGGGGTATGAATTGGCCTAGGCCATAATATACCCAGGATATAATCTAGCCTAGGCCCCTTCAACCTCAGGTGTAGTCCGGACTGGATTATACTATGGCCTGGTACACCGGGATGCACAGTGTGTGTCCCGAGTCCATGAGCGAAAAAAAAAGACAGATTCACACACATCACGCCTTACACCATTTAGTCACACTAATGATTTTACAATTATCAAAGCAGCCCCTATTTTCCAGGTTGTTGAGCATAATTGTATTACCTGCTGCTGTGCCACAATATACAATAAACTATTGTTATTATTAATGAGAAAAAACAAATACTGAAAAGACTTTTCTTTGAATTTGGGTCAGTTAACTTGCAGTTGCTATGCAGCTAAGGCCTCAGAGCACGTTCAGAACAAAAGTAGCTCTCTGTGAAAGAAAACTACATCAGAGCTGTTGTACAGAATCACTGGGCTGAGGCGATTAGAAGAACACCGAGGAAAGAAATGCCACTAGGAACGCACACAGGTGCTCTTTGGGTAGGCTTGGCGTGGCAGGACAATTCCGGTACGCTCCATTTGATGGCAGCCGATATGCGACGCAACGTTTTCCAATCGAAAGTATTTGTTGATGGTCTTTTATTAAAGATCTGCTCAATAATTGCATGATTGTGATTCTCCTGTAGGCCACTATGACGCCTCAGCGTATCAGACGTAATGAATGAATATTCATCCTGGCATTTTGGATTAACACAGAACATTAATAATTTAAGTTTATACAGTAATGGAAGCATCTGCAATATTATTAATTCAAGTCATTAATTTAATTTAGCTTGTCAAGCTTTGAATATCCCATGACATGTCACAATCTGGCTCTATGCCCCCTGACTGTTTCTGTAAAGATGAACTGTGTTGCATATTTTTGAAGATCTGTCTCGGAAGGATTTTGAGTCCTGGATCTTCTGTTTGTTTTCTTTATTTGTTTGATTTTAGGTTATTTATTCAGGTTTCGTGCTTATGTTTTCTAAGTTCACTCTTCCCTTGTGTCCGGTCTGGTTTTACTTGCCTTTTTGTGTTTTTTCCCGCCTTTGTTGATAGCGCCGCCTTGCAGTCAGCAGACTATCTGCTCACCTGTTCCCACATCTCCGGTAGTCAGTTACCAGCACAGTTATTTGGTTATTTGTCTTTATTTATGCCCCTCCCACCCCGCTGGTCTGTTAGAATCATCCCATGCAGCCGGCTCTGCACTCTGCAGTCTGTGACAGTACCAACCGACCAATTATGAACCCAACAGATGTTTTTGAGGATGACCTTTGTCAACTGCTACATTTCCTCGGATGCTTGTAAGGGGAACGGAAGCTGGCATGCATGGAGGTTTCCGCTGTGAGCCATAGTTGAGGAGTTGTTTGCATGGGTGGCTTCTGGACTTAATCAACACCCGTCTCCCATTTGGCTAACCTCCAGTCTGCTATAGCACCCAGCTAGCGAGCCTCCAACCCGCTGGTCCCCAGCTTAACCTTAAATTGGCCCTCCTTTCCTTGAGTTGTTATGCTCTGGGCTCCCACTGTCTTTGATGCTTCTTCTTTCATCCTATGTCTGCTTTTTTTGAGGTCTCAGTTTGTAAGACATTCTCCTGTTAAATCATTCAACTGGCACTAACTGCCTACCTGGTCTGCGCTCGGGTCCTTCCCCCGCTGCCGGCTCTCCGGTTGTGACAGAACGCAGGAACATAACTCAGGAGCGGGGCAGATCACCGTATATATGTCAAACTAACTTCTGGCTCGAGGGGAAATGAAAAGCGTCAAATCTGGCAAGTTTAAGAATCAGAATTTCAGGACATTTTGCACACAATGGTAAAAATATTTGAACATGTACAAAGTGGAGAGAGTTACTGGACACCCTGTATTTCACTACGGTAAATGTGCAATATGTCCTACTCTTATGTTTATTCATACATACATTTAAGAAGAGGTATTCAGAATATTTACCACCGTAAAAGTACCAAACTATAAAACATGACATTACAAGCACATAAAATACTTACTTTCCACCTGTCAGTATTATATTTCAATATTATTGGATCAGTATTATTGATGCGTTCCCATATCGATGGCTCTTTATTGTAGTTAGTCAAGTTTCTATTTCTCACCACTTTCTCACACAAAATGTAATCTAAAGCAATTGATAGGATTCGAGAAACAGATCAAATATATTGTGTGTAAAAATCATAATCTGCTAAGTAACTAGTAACTAAAACTGTTAAATAAGTGTAGTGGGGTAAAAAGTATAATATAAAGTTGAAATACCAAAAACAAGTGCAAGTACTTGATGTATTTAGTTGCAGTCCTTGAGTAAATGTACATATTTAGTCAACACCACTCCTAATAACCCCATCAAACTAATGGGGTGTACAAAAGGCTCAGCACACCCACACAGGTGTTTTCCATTAACCTGCTGATTGGACCTCCAGTGAGATGGAGCTTTGCTGGGAATAATGTAGACACAGTCTAATCAGACAGGTTAAGACCAAACAGCTGTGTGGACGTATGGGGACTCGGAATGACACAGAACATGTCTGTACATGGAGGTCGGCAGTGATTCTACCTGCAGAGGCAGCTGGGAGGACTGAATCCTGAACTTGATTAGCTGTGGTTTGGTCTATTGGATGCTGCATATTGTCCGGGCCCCTTTCAGCTACATCACCACCCTGTCGACACACACACACACACACACGCACACACACACACACACACACACACATACGCACACGCACACACACGGGGCAGTACCTCCAGGATGAGCATGATCCACTGGCACTGTTTTATTCTCCCTAGGTACTGGAACTGCAGACGACCACACACTTGTGTGCAGAGAATGTCAGTCAAATACAGACCGTGCGAATATGCTTCACTAAACACAGCGTGACCGGTCATTTCTAGATTTAAATCACAACTTTTTATTTTGTTAATTTAACACAACTAACTCTTGTGCTTCTACTTGTGTAGCAACTTTGTTGTCTTCTGACTGCTCAAAGCTCTTTAACACACCATGTCATCATTCACCCATTCATACCCATTCATACACTGATGGGAGGGGCTACCAGGCAAGGTGCCACCTGCCCATCAGGACTATTCATTCACGACCATTCACACACCACAGGATGTGAGCAGCAATTTGTGTTTAAGTGTCTCGCCCAAAGACACATTTCCATGGACTGGTGGATCCGGGGATCGAACCACTGCTTGTCTGATTGATGGACAATCCGCTCTATCACTGAGCTCTAATGTATGGCTGCATTTAACGATAATTATTTCTACGCTTAGTTGATTTAACAACTTAAACAACTTTAAAGTTTTTATTTCCGAAGAAAATAACAATTTAAAATTAAAACAATATTGAATCATCCTCTCTTGAAAGCAAACAAATGCAAGAAGATTACAGCCCCATTTAGAAATCAGAAGCTCAAATTCTAAAGGATTGCTATGACACATAAATTAATTGAATTACTATTTTGTCTGTATGTATGTCAAAGCAACCCTTACCCTGAACTGGAGAATAAGTATCTTTATGTATTTGATGTAACATTTTAAATTGTTATGACATGGATTAATTAATTGCTGGAGTAAGATAATCAAATAGATTTGATCTAACTTGAAACATTAGTTCAAGCTATTTTCTCACAGATATGGCCAGCAAAGTAAACTGAAAATAAAAACTGCAGAATAACAATGCTAATTGACACATTGTGTAACGTTATATTACTATAACGCAACGGTTACTTTTGACACAGGGAGGCAATGAAGAGCATCTGGAAAAATTATTTCAAGTAACTACTACTACTAACTAATACGTTCTGCGCGTTGATAATATATCAATGCATGGTGGGCAAAACAAAGCACTCCAGGATTTGCTTTCTGAAGTGTACATCACAGCCGCACTGCTGTGACGAGCCATTTCCAATGTATTAGCCAATGGAGCACCCATGGGACGTGTATGTTGTCATATGGCTTCAGTCCTCAAAGGAGTTTGTCGACTGCTACCTTTGAATGTAGAGCGAGTCGCTGGGTCTTGGTGAGCAGAGAATGAAGCAGACGTTGTATAAATCAATGAACTAGATGACACTTTTTAGCCCCACGAGCCCCAATATTGGGGCTTTTGGGGTTCAGCAGCTATAGGATATGGGGGTACACAGCTTATAAAATAAATCAAGCCAATAAAAATAAATAAATAATAATAATGGCACAGCCTGGCCTCAGAAATCAATGAGTTAATTTGTGAAGTCTATAACACTATTACACGATAAATATTAACATAAAATATAATTATGACTCAAATTGACCCCCAAACTGACTCAAAATGCACCCCAAGTTTTGAAGAAATGGCGATTAAAAAAGCTATCTGTGTTTATTACCAACCGTCACAGTTTATTGCAAGATGTAAGGGAGTCAGGCTATCGGTACAAATCCATCCCGGCCGATCATCAGAACAATAACGGGTTGATTTCGGGCACAGATAGAATAGTTGTGGAGTGGCCACACGTTTGGATGGCATCCAAAGTATTATGCAGTAACAAAAGCGTATCTATGCAGCACAGTCTGGCAGAAGAAGCGCTGTACAGAGTACCACCAATAACAGAACAGGTATCGGGCTCCGGGTGGGGCATAGAAACAATGGGCCAATGATCCTAAAAGTCTGCAGTCTTTACACATTAATCACCAGTTATTGGTATTTAATTACCAGCATGCATTGCTTATATCCTGCTTCTCCTTAGGTTTCCTTGGCTATTTTATATTGAGAGTATCTGTATCTGACTGAGAGATCATGCAGCTTCATATATTATCAATTGTGTAATCTGATACGTCTGGGTATGAATATGGCTTCACAAAACTATCGTATGTTTTTTTTATGGATTGCTTCAGTTTATCCAACACCATCTCGGCACTGTCACTACGATTGTTGTATTCTCTTTTTCCCTTGTTTTGTATTTCTTTGCATCCTTTCATTCTCTTTCTTTGTGTATTTCTTTCCTGCCATCTATGTCATTGAACATCTCACTGTAAAGCACTAAATCGCTCTCTTTCTTTCTGCCTCCTCACATATCTCGAGAACTGCTCATCCCATCCAAAACTGAAGCCATACAAATTGGCACCCTTCATCAGGTCCAGTCATCCCTCATAACCACTATCTCTTTCTCTGGTCAAGACATCCCCCTATCAACTACTGTCACCAACCTCGGTGTGAAGCTGGACCCACAACTGACCTTTGCAAACCACATTAATTATCTGTACAAAACCTGCTTTTTTCATATCAGAAACATTTCAAAACTCCGCCCCTTCCTAAGTCTTTCTGACGCAGAAAAACTCATCCACGCACTAATCTCCTCCAGGCTGGACTACTGTAACAGCCTGCTTATCGATATCCCAAATAAACACCTTCAGAAACTTCAATTCATTCAGAACTGTGCTGCCCGAACTCTGATGAAAATTCGCAAATACGAACATATCACTCCCATTCTTCAGAATCTTCATTGGCTACCCATAACCTCAAGAATTCAAAACAAGATTGCCCTCATCACCCACCAATGCATCTACAACAATGCCCCGCAATACCTCAAAGACCTCATTATCCCCCACTCATCTACTCGTAACCTACGGTCCCAAAGCACAAACCTCCTCCATCAGCCTCGCTCAAGACTCCGCACCATGGGAGATCGAGCTTTCTCCGTCACTGCCCCTCGCATCTGGAACTCCCTCCCTGAACATCTCAGAAAACCACAGTCTGTGGACAGTTTTAAAAAACAACTTAAAACTGTTCTGTTCAGGCAGGCGTTCTTAAGTTGTTTGTAGTTTTTGCGGATTTTAAATTTGCTCTCCACTGCTCGTTTAGCTGTTTTCTTTTCAAATGCGTTTTTATGTATGTATTTTCTTGATTGTATATGTTTTCTGTTGTTTTTTATTATCCATGTGTTTTTATGTGGTTTCTGTAGCACTTTGAGATTTTTCTTATGAAAAGTGCTTTACAAATAAAATGTATTATTATTATTATTATTATTATTTACTTCACACTTGCCGGGACCCCGTGGAGTGCTTTGTTGAATGCAGTGCAATTTGAACACTTGACACATTTAGTATTAATACACTTTGATTATACCATGGTCTGTCTGAATACTCCTTTCTGATTGGCTGCAGGGTGTCCATTCATTCCTGATAATGGACACCTACCACGTAGTTCTGGTTACACTGTTCACTGTTTCAAATTGATATGCTGGCAACATTAAATGAAAAACATAAATACATCCAATACCTAACCTGCATGTCTATGGACTGTGGGAGGAAGCCGCAGAACCCGGAGAGAACCCACACTGACACGGGGAGAACATGCAAACTCCACACAGAACATCTTTCTGTGAGGCGACAGTGCTAGCCACTACACCACCGTGCAGCCCCATAACTAAATATATATGCATATATAACAATGACTACAATGTCCAGCACCTCCTCCTTCTAAATACCACAGGGTTACCCTGCCCCTCTGAACTTATTGACACTCAAGTGACCGTCTTTCACATCCCATTCGCTTTACAACAAGATATGCTCATCAAGATTTAATAAAAAAATGAATTAGCTGTATAACTCGCTAGTCTTGTTGTTAAACATACTGACTAATTATACTTATTGTTAACTGTAGACAATGTTATTGACTTTGAATCTTGCATAATGTTTGCTTTCTGGCTTGTATTAGCCAAAAGGGTACTCTGATATCACATATCTGCTGTTGCCAAGTCGAATCTCAGGTCCGTCCTATTTACTGGAGCAGGAAACAACATTTTCCAGTGCGTTAGAACCTAACGAGATGGTAACAACAGTTCCAGGTATTAGTAATCCCTCAGTTAACAGAGTGAATTGTTTGTGTAAAAGAAACTTAAACAAAACACATGAATACAAATTGGTCTTCATTTTTCTTTTCTTTGCAAGAGACCATGGTTGAAGTGGTATAATTCACAATGAGGCGGAAATTATCGGTACATTTTTTCAACCACATCTTTCATTTATTCCTGATAATGGACATCTTGTAGGGCATTGTCCCCCACATAAACAAGCACTCAGCGCTCTGCAGCAGCTGGGATGGGAGAGCTCTTTGACTGTAGTTAATGTTTGCATGCTGGATCCTGGATATAGCCGGCTCAGGCTAAATGAATGCTGGAAGCTTTCTTGCACAGGAACAGCGTCACTCTGCCAGTGCAACTGGCATAAGCCACACAATCTCATGACTTTACCTCCAGCAAAACATTCAATTAACTTATTAAGTCCATGCTCTCCAGGGTAACTGGGGAGGCTATGTCAAAGCAAGCAACAAATATTGTCAGTCTTTCTCCTTCTTATTAGTTGTTTAACGCCCAGACCTTCTGGGTAGTTCTGTTGTCACTGTCCGTGGATTGACCTCTGCCTGCCTGATTCACTGTGTACCGAACCCTGCTTAAAGTAAACCTTGTTTTGAACCAAACTAGAGCCTTGAGTCTGCTTTGAAGTCCTGCTCACCGTGGTTCCCAGTTCCCTAACAGCTGCTGCCCGCCCTTTTTTGGATGTGTTTGCCTGTTTGACTGACATCCCAGTTTTGACCCTAATAAAGAACTTTATGTGTCTGTTTCCAAGTTGTGCTTTTAAGTTCAAGTACATGTAAGCCTTACAAATATGCCAATTTGGAAACAAATACCTCTGCCAGGTGGACCATCCTTGAGTCAATTTACCCGCCTTAATACGTGATATCAACTTATAACACTAAAAAACATTACTGCCAGCAAATTACCTCCACTGATTAAATCAATATGTGGCGGTTATTACAGTTAAAGTTACTCAAATTTCCCCTGCAAAGTGTATGTCATTAATGTTTCTGACCACGAGTATGCCAGACATGGGTCTGAGTTTCCAGGTCTGATTTAATTATTCTAGTACTGCACGGTTTTCCACTGAATAAGAAGTACACAGTTAGTATTATGCAGTTAGGTTGCATATTTTCTAAGTACTTTGGGGCATTTATTAAGTTATTTCAGGGGTATGATAGTTAGAATAGTAATATATAATTCAATACTTTTCATATCCAAACATAATAAATGTTAACCCAAACATAATACATAATAAACCTGTTAGGGGCCCTGTTATTTGTGGCCCCGGGTTGCCCATCTTTCCTGACGGTAGAGTCGGCCCCCTGGTGTTTCAATATTTCCCGAGCCATGGCGTATATAATGTGAAGTTGTTTGTGTGAGCGCTTCTCCAGAAGTCTGGCGGCATTAAAACCACAGGCCAAGCACTCTGCGCTGCACTCGCTTCACTAATGTTAGTTTTACTGCGATGCACATTGACTGGAGACAGCGACTTCTGAAAGCATTCATCCAATGACGGTTATTTAAAAAAGAGCCTTCGATTTCAAAAGTGGACACAACATGGCGACAAACTGTTTGCAGATGGAGAGAGTGAGGGGAGAGGAGAAAAATAAAGAGTGATAGTTTTGCTTGTGATGAAATTCTAATCATGGAGCAACAAGGCTACAGAGTGACATGTTTTGATTATCGCACTGATATGTGGCCTACTGTGAGACCTCACAATGAATCAGGCAGATCTCATGTTTAAATGTATATATTATTGAAAATAGGGGGAGGGGAGGGGGGGGGGGGGGGGGGGGAGAGAGAAAGGGAAGAATCAGTGGAGAGAATAAGAAAGCAAGGTTGCTGGAGATGAAAAGGATGTCTAGAGTTTTGGCGTCTGAGAGGATGACAGAAAAACGTCTGTCTTCTCTGCGTTTTTGTGGCTCTCATCACATCCCCACATGGCTGTCAGGCTTCAGGGAGAGATGAGAAGAAGAAGCCAGATCAGAAATCACAGAGTACCCCAGAAACCATCAAGAGTGTCTCATCTGCATACCGAGTGGCCTCGAGAAGAGAAGTTTGATGGAGGAAAACCTGTCTCGCTAAATTACGGGCTGTGTGCTTTCACAGCATGTCCACAAAATGAATGGCAAAACAGAAGACAAAAAAACCCACAGTACGAGAAATTACGTCTGTTAAAAAGTAACACTGAGAGATGACAACAAAGACAGACACATGCATGAATTATAACAGAATATGAACTGAACAAGTGCTCAATGATACGCTAGCACTTGACAGAATCTTTCAAATCATGAGTCCCAGGGATGGTGGCCTTGGTAGGACATCTCCGGGCCAGTTTGTAAGACTTTGCTTTTATGAAACACATTCAGTTGCACAAAAACTAGGGTTTATTGCAACTGTTGCCCTCCCGTCTGTGTGTGATGGCGGGGCGCGCCAAATAACGGCAGCAGACACCTCAAATACAGTTCAAAGAAACGTTTTAATGAGGTTGCCTGTTCACTCGTCTCTTCTCTGGTGTGACTGTTCTTCTTCTGAGAAACTGCAATAACATCCAAACTGAACAATAATACTGAAATAAACATCCTTATACATAACTGTCACATTAACCAACAGGTTAGCTTGTGAGGTTAATGGCACAAATGTGCTCCTCGTCTGGCACGTCTCAGGAAATCTGTCCAAAGTTAAGGGAAGGAATAAACCCTGAGTTTGCACATTCATCTGGTTCCGAGCATGAACTGTAGATAAGAAGTGGACGTCCATCGGTTAGTGGTTTGCCATTATGAAGCCTCGAGTTCAGAGATTTGGTCATCACCATCTTTATATTTTGCAACCGTTGAACGGAAATTTCCATATTTGGAACGCGGAGGAGTGCGTAATAGCGACGCCGTATAGCCCGCCCCAAATCGTACTCTGCTTTATGGTCCGTCCTTTAATCAGAGGATCCGCTAGTCCATGTTGATGTGTCCTTGAGCAAGACACTTAACCCAAATTGCTCACCGTTGCTGTGGTTACGGTGAATAGAATGTAAGTTGCTTTGGATAAAAGCGTCAGCTAAATGAAATGTAATGTAATGTAAAGGTCTATTTGACTCTAAGTGGACCATAATTTAATGAATGAACATCATGTTGTATTGAAGAAGACTTGGAACTAGCGATTGAGACATAAACTCATGTTTACAAAGTATAAATAATAAATAAAAAGATGAGTAACTTTCTCATAGACTTCTATACAACCAGAGGAGTTGCCTCCCTGGTGGTCGGTAGAGAGAATGCAGCTTTAACACATGAAGCATAGACTTTTATACAACTGGAGGAGTTGACCCCGGATGTCCAGTAGAGAGAATTTTTCAGTAATAAGACGCGCTGGCTTTTCTCGGTAGAACCGGAGATTGACACCTGGTTCCCATGCAAGGAATCTGCCTTTTTCTCACAAGATTGAAATTGCCACCACTCACACACACCTTCACAGGAAACAATGCAGCTTGTGATCCTGCGTTAGTGTTTGGGCATATATCTCATTAACCACCCTCCTCCACCTGGAAAAAGCTTGTGCCGTGCGCAGTGCGAAATCAGATTGCTGTTGCTCATGGCAGGATGAAAAAGGGTCAGTTATTGATTGGCTTCTTCATCAAAACAATGCTGTTTGTTTTGCTGCAGTGTAAACAGACACAACAACAGCTCTTATATTAGATTTCAGAAGAAAACTGCTGCTTTAGGAGTGTTTGTGTAGTATTATACTGCACTTGTACTGAAACCACAGATTCTACCTTTTCAACATTGATATTACAGGTTCACATTAGTGTTATGGATAAGGTGTAGCTCATACTGCCAAGTACAAACTGCCTTGACGCTTGTCTGGATCGCCAACCAGGCAGACTGCGACCAGACCTCAATATTTTTATGTTTAATCAAAAAACAGTTTACTAATTTAACGAGCAGCAAATTTAGGTTTGGTATTCCAGCATTGCTCCAGGCAAAATATAATGTAGCTTATCATGCTTTGTTTGCTCTGTGTACTCTTCGGGGCCCTGAAGGTTATTGGTTAGCCTGCATACAACATACACCAGAAAGAGGGAGAAATGCACAGTTTTGCCCAGGGGGCCCTGAAGGATTATAGCAGGCATTCATAAAAACACCACCAAACTGGAGAGAAACACGTCTGGGTTATGACATCACTATCTGTAAACCTCTACTGGAACAAAATTACTTTTAGCGGGAACATTATCAGCATCGGCGCCAAAAAAAAGAGCTATGGAAAATTAGATTAAATGATCACACATTTGATATGCACGTTAGTTGTTTGTTCAGTGGATTTATAAAATACTGTAGCTGTGGTGTGTGTGTCTGTGTATTCATCTGTCTTCATATAGCCTGTGCATGATATATATATATATATATATATATATATATATATATATATATATCCAATGAATGTTTTTAATGTAGTCGGCATAAAATCATGTTATACATATATTTTAAACTTTGATATACATGTAGTTGTTGTATAGCCCTCAGTCTGGGCTCGAAGGCCCAAGGCATGTGACTAGAATGCTATGGTGTGATGGCTACATCGACAGATTATTAGAGTTATTGCGGGGCCCAGATTTTGCCCACCACTACAGTCTGGTTGGAGTCAAACTGAGGGCCTATTGTCAAATTCATTGAATGTGCTGAAACTCTGTTACGTTGATTCTGGTCACATGACATCTGTTGATTCTGTCCATCCGGGGAGAGGAATCCTCTGTTGCTCTTTTTCCCCCGTGAAAGGGTTTTCACTATTTTTTGGGGGAGTTTTTCCTGATCCGATGTGAGGTCCCGGGACAGGGATGTCGTACAGGTTGTGAAGCACTCAGAGGCAAATTTGTATTTGTGATTTTGGGCTAAAACAAAAAATAAACTGAAAAAATAGGGCAGACTCACAAACTTGTAAATCAATTGGCCAACTTTCAGTCGGCATGTTTGTTTAACTGGCACATTGTGCTTTTACTTTGCACTTCTTATCTTTGCAAACAATGGTGGATGAGACTAGATAGGAAGTCCATAACTCAATAGAGTGCAAGTAAAGGTCATAAAAGAGTACAAACTACTAACTCTGTTTGAGGAAAACAGAGTTAGTAGTTTGTACTCTCCATTGTTCCCAATGGTTCCGTTATGTTTGGATTCCACGTAGTTGAGAGCCACTGGCTTCTGAAATCCAATAACATAGGCCATGCTTATGTGCAAATTATGTTATGTTAAATTAAGTTGCTCTGCACCAAATGAAACTGTGCCAAGAACGTGATTGGGTTTTCTATTGAGTGGATGAGAGATAATCATGTTTTTTTTGTCTAAACCCCGTCATTCCCTCGCCATTTCTTTTTCAATATCTCTCTGTCCTCTCTTCCCCCAAATTCCCCCTAAAACACATTACATTTGATCAACATATATTATATATATTCTCTCTCTCTCCCTCTCTCTCTCCCCCTCCCCCAGGCTGTTTTGTATTGGTGTGCATCTCTTGTCTGTCCGATAAGCGGTCTGGTGTTGGTGGCTGCATTTAGCCAGAAGAATCACGGCGGCACGCTCTCTAATTAAAGGCAACTAATGAAGGACAGCATTAGCATATCAATAAACCCCGGCTCCCCCCAGCCTGGCTGCTGAGTCGTCCGTGATGGTCCATGGTCCAACCACACAGAGCCAGGCATCTCGGAGGAGTGACGGGGAAATGTTTATTAATGGAAAACACAAAAGTTGTACAAGGCTCACAACACTGATTAGAAAGTAATTGGTTCCATTATCAAGTATTAAAATCTCTCTCCCCCCCCCCCCCCCCAAAAAAAAAAGACTTAAACATAGTCATAGCCTAATGTGAAATTCCCTAGGTACTGCAATTACTGTTCGTGGGAGGTGACATGATGTATGACATGACCTTCCCTAATCGCTCTCTTACATATTGCTGCTTCACACGTTTGAGCAGGATTTGAACACCCTGAATTGTGGGGGTTCTGGGCACCACCAGCAGGGGGTGCCATGATAACGCTGGCTGGGACCAGAGAGTGTGTGTGTGGGTCTGTAATCAGGTTTATACGGGACAGCTGGGAGGAAGATGGCCACCGCTCGCAGCTGCAGAGGATCAGCACAATTACGGCAGCAGGTTAAGAGTGGCCTCTGCCCAGACACAAGCGTCGGGAGATTACACTTGTGAGGGCTGGTATGCTCAGCCCCAGACACGACACTCGAGACGTTGAAGCAACTGCAGATTCCCGTTTCACGAGTTGGACACGAGACACCGCCATATTGGAATATTGCCGAAGGCCTGAGTATTTCCGTTTTGTTTTGGAGAGACTATCCGTTTATGTTTTGTTGAATATTGCCTGAAGGCCTGAGTATTTAAGTTTGGTTTTGTGAGAGACAATTAAAGACACATTTTTGTTATACGTTACCTGCCGTGCCGAGTTTGCTTTTGGGTCCAGAAACCGAATCCTGACAGAATCTCCCGACCAAAACATGGACCCAGCGAACCCGGCGTCCGTGCAGCAGGCCATCAGCGCAAAAGGGGCCCTCGTCGGGCGACACGAGGAGTTATTACAGCGGCTGGCGGAGGCAGTGGAGAACCTAAACCGGAGGATGGACGCGCAGACCGCCACGGCGTCATCTAGACCACCGGAACCACGGGTCGTCGCGGATCCTTCCAGTCCACCGGTTGCAGCCGCAACCCAGGAACCACGAGTCCCGTTACCAGAACCGTACGCCGGGGAATCGGGGGGGTGCGGCCGGTTCTTGTTGAACTGTACGCTGGTGTTCGAGCTACAGCCAGGTAGATACACGTCGGACAGGGCCCGGATAGCATTTTGTGTGAATTTGCTTCGCGGGAGGGCGGCTCAGTGGGCGACTGCGTTGTGGGAGGGCCAGTCACCGATGTTCCAGTCGTTCGGGGGGTTTTCCGAGGAGCTTAGGCGGGTGTTCGATCATCCGGTGCGCGGGCAGGACGCGCTGAATCGGTTGCTCTCTCTGCGGCAGAAGTCCGGGTCGGTGGCCGATTATGCCATCGAGTTCCGGATTCTTGCCGCGGAGAGCGGCGCGAATGAGCCTACGCTCCGGACGATTTTTGCACGTAACCTGTCCGACACAATTAAAGACGAGTTGGTCTCGCGGGATGCAACCTCCACCCTAGAGCAACTAATTTCCCTGGCCATTTTGATTGATAACCGTATGCGGGAGCGCAGACACGAGCGGGGTGGACAATGTTCGCTTCCGGGTCCCTCTGGGGGGGCGGGTCCGGGAGCCGTCGGAATGGGGGTAGAGGGTGCGGGGGGGGTAGACGAACCTATGCAGCTGGGGCGGGCTCGCCTGACACCGGCGGAACGCCAGCGCCGTTTTATCCGCCGGTTGTGTTTGTTTTGTGGACATCCGGGGCACTACGCGGCCAACTGCCCGGAGGCCCCAAAAGGGGGGGCTCACCAGTGAGTGTGGGCCTCCTGGTGAGTAACGCGACCTCCGCCCGCAGTATATCCCGGATTTCTCTGTCCGCCACTCTTTCTTTCCGGTCCTGTTGTCACTCCGTTCGGGTGCTTATTGATTCGGGTTCCGACGCGAGTTTTCTAGACTCGGGGCTAGCGGCCCAGTTGGGCGTGGAGTTGGAGTCACTCGAGTGCCCACAAGACGTAAACGCATTGGACGGGCGGTTGTTGGCACGGGTCACCCATCGCACACATCCTCTTAAGTTATGTATTTCGGGCAATCATTCGGAGGACATCCAATTACTCATCATCCCCTCCCCCGCGTCACCAGTGGTGTTAGGTCTCCCATGGCTGCGACTCCACAATCCTTCCTTAGATTGGGCTACGCTGTCGGTGGCGGGCTGGAGTGTGGCTTGTCATGCTCGCTGCCTTCGGGCGGCGAACCCCGGACCGTCATCATCGGGGTCGCCGCCCGCGTTGCCTGACCTGTCCAGCGTACCACGCGAGTATCACGATTTAGCGCGGGTGTTTTGCGAGGAGCAGGCAAGCACGTTGCCTCCACATCGCCCGTACGACTGCGCGATCGACCTGCTTTCCGGTGCTCTTCTGCCCACCAGCCGCCTGTTTAACATCTCTCGTCCAGAGCGGTTGGCGATGGAGGAATATATCCAAAAGTGCCTGGGGGCTGGGTTGATTCGGCCGTCGTCCGCGCCGGTAGGCGCCGGGTTCTTCTTCGTGGAGAAGAAGGACAAGTCCTTGCGTCCGTGTATCGACTACCGTGGGTTGAATAGCATTACCATAAAGAACAAGACCCCGTTGCCGTTGATTGATCCTGCGTTTGAGCCCCTGTGCCAGGCGCAGGTGTTCACTAAACTCGATCTCCGGAACGCATATCATTTGGTTCGGATCCGCGAGGGAGACGAGTGGAAGACGGCGTTCAACACCCCTATGGGGCAGTTCGAATATCGGGTGATGCCGTTTGGCCTGACGAACGCCCCCGCCGTCTTCCAGACCATGATGAACGAGATATTTCGGGATATGATGAATAAGTTTGTGTTCATTTACCTGGACGATATTCTGATTTTTTCTCGGTCCCTCGCGGTGCACCGTGAGCACGTGCGGTTGGTTCTCCAGCGGCTGCTGGAGAATAAATTATATGTTAAGCCAGGGAAGTGCGTGTTTCACGTCGCGTCGGTGAGTTTCCTCGGGTTTATAATCGCTCGGGGCCGGGTGGAACCGGACCCGGACAAGATTCGTGCCGTGACCGATTGGCCGACGCCGGGCACGCGGAGGGAGCTACAGCGGTTCCTCGGGTTCGCGAATTTTTACCGTCGGTTTATCCGGGATTACAGCAAGGTGGCCGCACCCCTCACGCAGTTGACCTCCACAAAGGCGCCCTTCGGCTGGTCACACGAGGCCGAGGGGGCGTTCGGCCGCTTGAAGACCTTGTTCACCAGTGCCCCCGTCCTGAAGCATCCAGACCCAGGTCGTCCGTTTGTGGTGGAGGTGGATGCGTCTGAGACCGGCGTGGGGGCTATCTTGTCTCAGCGGGACCCTGTCTCCCAGAAACTGCATCCGTGCGCGTTTTTTTCTAAAAGACTGAGTCCGGCAGAGCGCAACTATGATGTGGGGAACCGGGAACTGTTGGCGGTGGTCCTCGCGCTCCAGGAGTGGCGGCATTGGCTGGACGGGAGTGAGCTGCCGTTCTTGATATGGACGGACCATAAAAACCTGGAGTATATTCGGGCGGCGCGAAGGGTGAACTCCCGGCAGGCCCGGTGGTCTTTGTTTTTGAGTCGATTTAACTATGTGCTGTCCTATCGCCCCGGGAGTCAGAACGGGAAGCCAGACGCTCTCTCCCGGGTGTTCCCTTCACAGGAGTCCGAGGACCCCGCTCCCATCCTTCCTCCCGCCTGTGTGGTGGGGGCGGCGACGTGGGAGATAGAGACGGTGGTCCGGAACGCACAGCTGGCCGAGCCGGCGCCGGTGGGGGGGCCCGAGGGTCGCCTGTTTGTTCCTGGGGCGGCCCGGTCTGCGGTGCTTCAGTGGGGGCACTCGTCCGTCCTGGCATGCCATCCGGGGTCTCGGCGGACCGCGTTCCTCATCCGGCAGCGGTTCTGGTGGCCGGGGTTGACCAAGGATACACGGGAGTTCGTGGCAGCTTGTCCGGTCTGCGCCCGGGGTAAGGCGTCCCATCAGCCCTCGGCGGGGTTGCTACAGCCACTGCCGATCCCGGGCCGGCCATGGTCGCACATCGCTGTGGATTTCGTCACCGGGCTGCCACCGTCGGGAGGTAACACCACAGTTCTTACCATCGTGGACCGGTTCTCGAAGGCGCGCCATTACGTCCCGCTTCCCAAGCTGCCGTCGGCATTGGAGACGGCGGACCTCCTGGTTCTTCATGTGGTGCGGCTGCACGGGATTCCGGTTGACGTGGTATCGGACAGGGGGCCGCAGTTCGCGTCCCGGGTCTGGGGCGCGTTCTGTAAGGCCTTGGGGGCAACGGCCAGCCTGTCGTCCGAATACCACCCGCAGTCCAACGGTCAAACGGAACGTGCCAACCAGGACTTGGGGACGGCGCTCCGGTGCGTCGCCGCACAACATCCGGTGTCGTGGAGCACCTTCCTGCCCTGGGTGGAGTACGCGCACAACACCTTGATCAGCACTGCAACTGGTATGTCCCCGTTTATGGTGTGCTCTGGTTTTCAGCCCCCGTTGTTCCCGGAGCAGGAGGCGGAGGTCGCGGTCCCGGCCGTGGGGGACCACCTACGGCGGATTCGGGCGGTGTGGCGCACGGCCCGGGCAGCCCTCGAGCGCTCGGCCGCCATTAACAAGCGGCTGGCCGACCGGCTCAGGGTTCCGTCACCGGGGTACCAGGTGGGACAACGGGTGTGGCTTTCCTCCAGGGACCTTCCGCTACCCACTGAATCCAGGAAATTGACACCCAGGTTCGTCGGGCCGTTTCCCATCACGAAGCTCATTGGCCCTTCCGCCGTCCGGTTGGCCGTCCCGGAGGCCTGGAGGATCCATCCGACGTTCCACGTGTCGCTCCTGAAGCCGGTCGCGGAGAGTGAGCTCTGCCCTCCGGTCGCTCCTCCGCCGGCTCCCCAGGTCATCGACGGCCACCCGGCCCACTCGGTTTCCCGGGTATTGGACGTCCGGCGGCGGGGGCTGGGTTACCAGTACCTGGTTGATTGGGAGGGGTACGGGCCGGAGGAGCGGTCGTGGCTTCCTCGTCGGCAGCTCATCGGGCCCACTCTGCTCCGGGACTTCTACCGGGACAATCCGGGTAAGCCGGGTAAGCCGCCAAGAGGCGTCCATTAAGGGGGGGGTACTGTGGGGGTTCTGGGCACCACCAGCAGGGGGTGCCATGATAACGCTGGCTGGGACCAGAGAGTGTGTGTGTGGGTCTGTAATCAGGTTTATACGGGACAGCTGGGAGGAAGATGGCCACCGCTCGCAGCTGCAGAGGATCAGCACAATTACGGCAGCAGGTTAAGAGTGGCCTCTGCCCAGACACAAGCGTCGGGAGATTACACTTGTGAGGGCTGGTATGCTCAGCCCCAGACACGACACTCGAGACGTTGAAGCAACTGCAGATTCCCGTTTCACGAGTTGGACACGAGACACCGCCATATTGGAATATTGCCGAAGGCCTGAGTATTTCCGTTTTGTTTTGGAGAGACTATCCGTTTATGTTTTGTTGAATATTGCCTGAAGGCCTGAGTATTTAAGTTTGGTTTTGTGAGAGACAATTAAAGACACATTTTTGTTATACGTTACCTGCCGTGCCGAGTTTGCTTTTGGGTCCAGAAACCGAATCCTGACATGAATATCTTATCTGAGATTATTGCCATTTCTTGTGGCCATGCTTATTAAAGAATTAAGTCTTGTGTTTCACACAGATCATTTCTGTCTGTTGGGCAGCGCCGCACAACGCATAGTTAGGTAACTATGAAACAGGCGAAGATATCTGTAGATGCGATCTGGATGACATCTAAACGTTTTCCTCCACGCATGAAAAGAAATTCTCCATATCCTGATTTTTTCTCCCCATGTCTCAGTTCAAGCAAGGTGATGCTGATAACAGGTGGCTTCACTTTGACCTTCAAGGTAAGGGACACGTGACGGACCGAGGTCTTGGGAGTCGTCTTCAGGACATTGTCCAGAAGTTCCATTTTGTAGGACACAACAGGAGATGCATGGAAAACCTTCCTATCGGTCCAAGGCGAAGGATGGTGCACGGATGTGCAGGAGGCAGGATATTGTGGTTTGTAATTTGGTCGTAAACAATTTGCCCATCTTTGAATTTGTCTGAGAATTTCGTCATCGGCTCAAAATCTATCTATAGTAAAGTCTTTATTTTCCGGCCCAACTGATCCAGATATTTGCATTCTCACATGTTGCTCTTTCTAATGTAATGTTGAGATAAGTTCAGGGTTGCAGTGCACACATGTGTTCAGGGTCCCTCCAGACATACGGGAGTTTAGAGGGACTAATGAGCATTATCAATTGAAGACTCACTTCAGAATCCAGTGTTCCATAATTATTACAGCGGGGAGATCAAAAGACGTCTTGTGAAAATGAATAAAAAAGGAAGCCTTCACTTGTCTGTAGTACTTCCTTCCATTGTTGCTTGAAATAAAATAATGCAAGAGCTTGCATCGCAGACTGAGTACAGTCACTCTCTGATGCAAGCTTTATTTCTTTTTACGATGCTATTTCACAAAGCCATGGAGACTCATTGACTCACTGTGTGATCCGCTTCTCTTCACAACCTAATGTCAAGAACGCAGCTGACACTCTGGGGACGACACTTTGAACCTGCATTTGTACTGCGCCAGTTTAGCCTTGGCCTTCTGTGGATCGTCTATCTGATCTGATGAAAGCCGATTCACAGACTTCTATCGTCTTAGGCGCAGACACTTCCTGCTCAGGAATGTTTGGTTATTATCTCACATATGCTCACTGCAGTTACTGTACAATCACATGCATCTTTATAGTGATCTCATTCAATTTGAACCCGCCAAGAGTTGTTGCTCAATTGCAGAGACGGTGAGAATGTTTAAAATACTCTAAATTGACTCATTTAGGGTGACAGAGGGACCCCGTCACAAGTACCCAGCATGCTTTGGTGCCCGAGCCTGTTTGTGTGTTGATAATTCTGTGGATGCTCAGCGGCTGGACTGCTGTGGAGCAGATTGAAGTCAAATAAAAGATTTCCCAACTAGTTTTTAATGCTCTTCAAACCCAGTTGATTGTGTTACGGAGGCAGAACAGAAGGAGATGAGTAAACATGTAGATTAGACTCTACACAAAATGACACATTGTCAGGTTTGAGAGGATTTACGGGTATAGAGTCCCTCAAGCCGCCTGTGAGTTGTTAAGTTCAAAAACCTTGTGCGATCACGTGAAGAGAAGTCCATGATTCAATTAGTTATAATTAAAAAGTATTTAATAAAAAGATGATGATGAAGAGAATATAGTTCCCGGCCGGGGGCGTCTCGCTTCAGGCAGTCCACAGGCCACTTTCAGCTGTGCTGTAAGCAGTTAGCTGTCTGTGCGATTCAGGAGAAGGGATAATCACCCTTACAAATGTTTGCGCGACTTGTTAAATACTCACAATCGCTGAGCTTAAGGCCTCTCCATTGGTTAGTTTTCCCAGCAGGCAAAATATTTACCAATAACACAGCATGCTAATGGCTAAACCGCTTCACAGGGGCGGAGTCCTACTCAGGTAAACAGTCATACCTCCTGCTAGCTTTCTCACTTCCGGTGTTTGAAATCCTTCTTCCGCCCTCCTGTGCTATAGTCCCTTTTCAAAACATGCTTGTTCCAAACCCCCACCACGTGCAACCTCCATTTGTCTATGCCCTCCATCTTTAATTTATTCCATTCACACCTGAACCATTTCACCAGTAACACAAAACCCACAGTGCCTTTCTACTATGCTACAATACACATCTTCATAATCTTAATTAATATTCCATATTAATTATTATTATTATCCTTCATAAGTATTGTAATTTAAACATATACATTCTTTTTATACATGTACAAGTTAAAATAAACTATTACAACTCTACAGAGTACAGAAGCAAAGTGGTATGTCTGGTCTGGTGAGGACAGAGACAATTCAGTGAGTGTCACTTTTGCGCATTTCCATTCCACTGGTCCCCTTTTCTTAAGCCCACAGAGGCCAACGGCTGCCAGGACGGTGAACTACAAAGGCTGGCCCAACGTCCTGTGGAGGGGATGGATGGTTTATTAATCTTTTAGTTGCATGATTCTTGGCGTGAAACAAGAAGGGGAAAAAAAGCAGAGAAAAGCTGTGATGATAAAACACTGAATTAATTAGCCACTTTAAATGTGTGTTCTCCAACTCCTATTCTCTGCGGGCATAATTAAGATGTGTTTATTTGGACACAGTTAGCTCTTCAAGGAGGTAACACAGCTAATTGGTATTATACTCAAGTCATGCATACATTGCAATTATATCAACTAGCTGCTGCTGCAGAAGCCACTGCGTAGAGCTGGTATCTCCAATTACTTATTTAAAAGATAAAAATGAGCACATTTTTTAATGGATTTGTAAATGCAATAACATTTAAAAAGGAGTGCAGTCTCTTGGGAGGAGGGAGGAGGTGGAAAATTCAATTGGCTCTTTCACCCACAACGTACTCCCCCAATCAGTTCCACTGATTCCTTCAATGAGGAAGCTTGGGTGGGAGGGATTAGGGACTGGTTCATTTTCTACCTGATGTTGTTGCATAATTATACCCTTCATTAACAGATTAAGCCCAGAACACCACAAGGCAATTTGGTTTTTTCTTTTCTTCGACATTCTGCAGCGCTAAACCTGAGACACACTGTGATTATTTAAGCCGAGTGTGACACTTTGGCTTCTGTTTGTCTGCAGATGATAGCAGTTAAGTGAGACATTTCATTTCATTTAAGAGTGAAATAAATTAATTGAAAGGGTCCACATGAAAGTTTAGGAGAGTCTTTGGCGATCGGACCCCATGGCGACACCATCAATTTCTAGGGGGAAGAGATGGCGTTGAAACAGGTGAAACAGAAATATTCCTTCATTTAATTAAAACCTTGAACCATCTTCTCTGGGTGACACATTTTTTTTTTCGGAATGGACTGCCAGTCAAGGGAATGTAAGGGTTTATATGTGGAATAAAGAAAAGAAGCACACAGAGATTTAGAAATGGCAAAAATATCACAGTGAAACGGCAATTAGACAATTGGTTGTTCTGAAAAATGTAAGCGTAGTCCTGAAATTCACTACCCACTTTATTAGACACGGGTCACCAATCTCATGAAAACCACCCGTGTTTTCGCAAAAAATCTGCACATTTTCCTTGTGTACTTTTTACACATACTAAAACTGGTTTATCTCCTCAACCACAAGAGCTATTTGAAAAGTTCCGGTGTTATAATAACAATAACACTTCTGAGATTAGTTAGTTTATGATATAACAAAAACAAAAAAACTCTGAATATTTATTTAAATGACGCAGCAGAAAGCTTTAAACTCTCAATCATCATAGCACAATATGTTAAGAGTCTCTCTGCAAAGTTTGACTTTGACAAAGTGAAGTAGAACATGTTTAGAGATGTTTTAGTACAGATGGTTCACTCAAATCCCTAAATGGAGCAATCATGATTTGTGATTTGATTTCCACATACAGCAGTAATATAAACTAAATATAAACCAATAATGCTTTTGTGCCCTCAAATCATCATAAAGTATTTGCTTATGGATCATAATTCTACACTACTTCCATCACATCTTCGGAGTCCAAACTCCTATTTTTACATTACATTACATTTCATTTCATTTAGCTGACGCTTTTATCCAAAGTGACTTACATGATATACAGTAGACCGTAGACACAGCCACGGTGAGCAATGAGAGTTAAGTGTCTTGCTCAAGGACACAACAACACATCGAAACCACCGACCCTCTGATTGAAAGACAGACTTGCTAACCACTGAGCCACAGTCGATTTGAGTCCAAGACACCTCATGTTAATCGTGAGAGCCCATGGGAGCGTTCTACAGCGTCTAATTGAGGTTGTCTCCAAGTCTCTACGTGACTCGCGGAATCCGATTCGCCAGCACTCGAACCGCCCCCACGAGGGGATCCTAACTCCTAACTTTCTGCGGATACGTCACTGAGCTGCTGGATGGATGGATTTACGAAGCCAGAGATATTCTTCATTGGAAAGCAATTTTTCTGTACAGTCGCTGGGAAAAATTGTTTTAGCTAGATGACTGGGTGTTGATGCTTTGTCTGAGAAGAGATTGGAACGTAGCGTCTGAATCCGTAGTTGTAAGCTTTACGGAGAGGTCCGGCGTTCACATGTAGGGTATTGCTCCCAGGGCCATTGTTCATAATTCCATAATTCTCAAATTGGTTTTCAAGTTTTTTTTCAAGTCTTTTTGAGTCATTCTTATGGTTATGTTTATCTTTGGTGGTTGAGTTGTGTTTGAAGCATGTAGAATTGGCTTACGCAGTCTCGTCGCCCAGGCTTTGCTGCTTAAGTTGGTATAAGGCATCACTATATTTGTTAAATATATATTTGTCAAGAGTTTGTCAAAGGATCTGTCCAAACACCTGTCTACTCGTAACTATCCCCCATAGGGTGCTCTGTTTGTGGTTGGTCTGAAAACTTTAAGCGCATTCCTGAAATGTACTGCCCACGTTCTTAGACAGGGGTCACCGATCTCTTGAGCTAAAGAGCTAGTATGGAGGGTTACCTACCTTTTTGATGGAATCTTCCTGAAAAATACATTTGCTCGGTTTAAATTGTAATTATTTTGCGTGTGATAGACATTTTGGAGACTATGTTCACTGATAACTGTGATTCCTCCCAATCATTAACACCTATTTTAAGTGATCATAGAAAAACAGATTTCTTAAGCCCTCTGAGGCAGATTTGTAATTTGTGATTTTGAGCTATAAAATAAATTGAATTGAAATAAGCTAACTTAAAAGTGCAAGTTGATATCTGCGTTAATCTCAACAATAAATTTGTTTCAATCTTTCACATCATGTTTCATCCCACTAGTCACATTTCGGCACAGCATTGTGTCCCCCAAAGCGCCAGTTAGAGTACTTGCTCTGGACAGAGGGAAGGCTGAGGGAGGAGAGAGAAAGGACGGACTCTGTGTGTTCATGAGATTTTACCGCCGAGGAAACATCTCGGCGAGTTGGCTCCGATTTTTTGTTTTTTTGGCCTCAGGAAAAAACAACTTTGACCAAAGATCTACCGATGACCCGTGCTGTCTTTATCTTTAAAAAAACAAATCCAGGTTATAAAAGCTGGTCCATGTTCACACTCTATTTCTCACCTCATGTACTGTAACTGTCATCCGCCCATTGTCTGTTGCTTTTGACACCTTCAACGTATCACATGGCTTTGCACCCTCAACACCTCCTGTATGAGCATGCTGCAAATATAGTTACTGATTTGAATACTATTATTAATCATAGTCAGTGGGTTTTATTTAGTATCTCATGCATATTATTTTTTTGATAATTTCATCAAGGTTGTTTTATTTGCTATCTTACTTACCCTGATTTTCTCATTCATTAGTTTTCCATTATTTTAAAACACTTTGGCTGCATTTATGTTATGAAAGGTGCTATACAAATAAATATAGTTGTTATTATTATTTCTTTACTCTTTCATTTATTAAAGAGTTTCCGGGGTTTCTCAGAGCACTACTTAAACAGCTGTCAGTCCGCTCCTGTGGAGCAGTTTATTCTCAATCGATGGACGGTTAAACAAAACCAGATGGTGCAGCACGGCTAAGAAGCTCTGATCGCTCCTTCCACTCACTCCCTCACATTGTAAATCTTTCACAATTAATTTGCACCAATTGACTTTGCTCATTGCAGCTACTCCATTGGAATAAATAGATTAGTTTGCATCATTTCTGCTTTTTAATTGTGATCATGTCTTTTGCTAAACACACACAGTGAACTTTTATAACATAACCTGGAATTTATATTACTTTGCTTCTGTATAGAGGAGAATAAGAGGGTTTGTCAACCCCTAAAGCATATGAGAGGATACATGTCCGCACCAACCTCAAAATGTGTCCTAATGTTTTTTACAGGAGGAGAAAAGGCATTTGGATATGATGATACTTATGTTTTATTTAATTTTGGATTACATAGGCCTAAGTAATTAACACTGGGACACACGATTACAAGTTTTTTTGACTGTCTTTACATGACTTCGATCGACCTCCATCCACACACACACACACACACACACACAGACACACACACACACAGAGACACACACACACACACAGAGACACACACACACAGCGATAATTGACACAACACAGACACAGCTTCACAATGGTAGTCAAGTAAGCCAACTAATTAGAGCATACATACCACAGAAATTTCTGCGGAAGAGATAATTTGTCAAAACACATAATACTTCTTGTCATTTGCTGTTTCTTGGTTTGAAAGCGAGTTCCGTAGCTTTTGTTAGTGAAATGTGTTTTGACTCCCCCTTGATCGCTCGCCGCACCATCTTCAATCGGCGATCAGTTAAAAGTACAATTAGTTGGAGAGCGGGAATAGGAAGTAGATGCACGGGGAGATTTTCTCTCAAAACTGATTACTGGTCGTAAGATTTGATTTCTGAAAGCAAGACACCTCAGCACCCGCCTGCAAAGTGATTGAGCCTTTGGTATTTCTAAACAATAATTTCTGCTACCCCCCAAAGATTTTATTACGTAAAAAAGAAAACTGTGAATCAAAGCGTTAAGACAGGCTTCAGGAGCTCTGCTCTGTCTCATAACTCCGGGAGAGTCATGTGAGAACTCTAATTTGCTGGATAGATGTATCTTTTGTTAATGTTCAGACAGTATGGGTAATTTAGTCTTCTGAGACAATATTAAAAGGAGCAACACACTGATTTATTATGAGAATTGAAGAAAGAGAAACCTCTCTGGAGTTTAGCCTGTAATGTATTGACAGAATTACAAGGCTTCCTTTTGAAGAAGGGATTTCTGTTTGATGGACCGTTGCTTTCAAAAGATCTATTTTTTTCAACACATTTCTCAGAGTTGCATTCTGAAGGCTGAGCGATGAAGTTTTTCTGAAAGAAAAAAACTGACTTGTTCATAATTATTTTCATGTGCTTGGAACTTCTTTTTTTATCTGCCGGAATAAAATATACTGCAGCAGCCCACAGAGGTCAATTGAACCGACGAACTGGGGAGATGTGTTTTAAACATGGTTGGGGGATTACTGCACCACAGTGAGTCTTACTCTTTAAAAATGGATCTAGCCCTTCTCTTGAGACAGTTTTAATATTTAATGCAAATCTAATATTACAAGCTTTATTCTTTTTTTTCTTTAATATGTTTCCGAATGGAACAAAAACACCAGAGTGCAGATTGAAGATGCTGCTGAACACATTTGAAATGAAACGCCGCGGCGACACAGACGCGGCGACACCTGTCCAGGTGGGCCTGCACGGACGGAACCGCCACTTCCGGGTGCTGCGCAGGAAACAGAGGCGGCTGGTACCCCAACGCCGCCTCGAACGGAGAGACTCCGGTCGCCAAGCTCACCAGGGAGTTGATGGAATACTCCACCCAGGGGAGGAACCGGCACCAGGCAGACGGGGTCCTGGCGGCCATGCAGCGGAGCGCCGACTCCACGCTCTGGTTGGTCCTCTCCGTCTGGCCGTTAGTCTGCGGGTGATAGCCAGAAGAGAGACTGACAGCAATGCCCAACCCCTTGCAAAACGCCCGCCATACCTGAGATGTAAACTGGGGCCCCCGGTCCGAGACGATGTCCTGCGGGAGGCCGTGGAGCCGGAACACGTGGGCCATCAGCAGCTCCGTCGTCTCTGCAGCCGAGGGGAGCTTGGGCAGGGCCACCAGATGGACCCCCTTGCTGAAGCGGTCCACCACCGTCAGCAACACGGTCCTCCCCTGGGAGGGCGGCAGCCCGGTCACAAAATCCAAGGCGATGTGGGACCACGGACGGCTCGGGATGGGAAGGGGCTGCAGCAGCCCGGCCGGCGCCTGATGCGAGGACTTGCTGCAGGTGCACACGGACTCCTTCACATTGCCCCTCATTCTCGGCCACCAGAAGTGGCGGGCCAGGAAGGAGAATGTCCGGTGGACCGCAGGATGGCAGGCCAGTCGGCTGGCGTGGCCCCACTTGAGGACCCGGCCCCGGACCTCCGCCGGGACAAACAGCCGACCAGTGGGCACGCCGCTAGGGGCTGGATGATCCCGCAGGGCCCTCCTCACAGCTGCCTCAATACCCCAGGCGACCCGACCAATCACCAGGGCCTCCGGAACGATGGGCGCCGGCTCCTCCTCGGTCGGACACTCCTCCTGGTACCGGCGGGACAAGGTGTCCGCCTTCGTGTTCCGGGACCCCGGCCGATAGGTCAGGGAAAAGTTGAAGCGGCTGAGGAACCTGGCCCACCGTGCCTGGCGCCCGTTGAGCCGCCTGGCTGCCCGGATGTAGGTGAGGTTCCGGTGGTCAGTCCATACCACCAACGGTTGCTCCGCCCCCTCCAACCAATGGCGCCACTCCTCCAGGGCTGCCACCACTGCCAATAGCTCCCGATGTCCGATGTCGTAATTCCTCTCGGCAGGCAGGAGACGTCGGGAGAAGAAGGCGCAGGGATGTACCTTCTGGTCCTCCCCGGCTCGTTGGGACAGGACTGCCCCCAGCCCGGAGTCCGAAGCGTCCACCTCCACTATGATCTGCCGCGCTGGGTCGGGGTGCCGCAACACAGGGGCGCTGGTGAACCGCCGCTTCAGGTCTTGAAACGCCGCCTCCGCCGCGGGGGTCCAGGTGAACGGCTGGGCGGGGGACGTCAGGCTGGTCAGGGGAAGCGCCACGGCGCTATAATTGCGCACAAACCGCCGGTAAAAATTGGTGAACCCCAGGAACACCTGCAGGTCCCTCCGGGAGCTCGGCGTAGGCCAGTCCACAACTGCCTGGATCTTTCGTGGATCGGCCCGCACCTGCCCCCTCTCCACGATGAATCCCAGGTACTCTACCGAGTCGGCGTGGAAAAGACACTTCTCCGCCTTCACATACAGCTGATTCTGGAGTAGGCGCTGGAGTACCTGCCGCACGTGCTGGGTGTGCTCGCCGAGGGTCCGGGAGAAAACCAAGATGTCGTCCAGATAGACCACGACGAACTCCTCCAGCATGTCCCGGAGCACGTCGTTCATCAACGCCTGGAAGACCCCCGGGGCGTTGGTCAAACCGAACGGCATCACCCGGTACTCGTAATGCCCCCGGGGCGTCTTGAAGGCGGTCTTCCACTCGTCGCCCTCACGAATCCGCACCAGGTGGTAGGCGTTCCTAAGATCCAGCTTAGTGAAGATGGTAGCCTGGGTGAGTGGCTCCATGGTGGAACCCATGAGAGGGAGGGGGTACTTATTCTTGACAGTGATCTCATTCAAATGCCGGTAGTCGATGCAGGGGCGGAGGCTGCCGTCCTTCTTCTTGACGAAAAAGAACCCGGCGGCCACCGGGGAGGACGAGGGGCGAATCAACCCCGCTGCCAGGGATTCCGTGATGTAGGCCTCCATGGCCGCTTTCTCCGGTAGGGACAGGCTGTACAGACGGCTGCTGGGTAGGGGGGCCCCAGCACGAAGCTCGATGGCGCAGTCGTACGGCCGGTGTGGGGGAAGCGACTGTGCTCGGGCCTTGCTGAAGACCTCCCCCAGGTCCTGGTAGGCCACTGGCACCGATGTCAGGTCCGGGGGCGGGACCCGCAAAGCACCCTGGGACGCCCTACCCGGGGTGGACCGGAGGCACTGGGCGTGACAGGTAGTTCCCCACTCCAGTATGGTCCCGGATGCCCAGGAGATGCGCGGCTCGTGCTGCAACAACCAGGGATGGCCCAAGACCACCGGAGCCGCCGGAGACTGGAGCAGGTAGAACTGACGAGTCTCGACGTGGTTGCCTGCCACCGTGAGGACCATGGGGCGAGTACACCGAGTGACCTGGGCCAACCGTCGATCATCCAGGCCGAACGCCTCCCGTGGCTCCTCCAGCTCCATGGTCGGGATCCGGGCCTCCGCTGCGAACGCAGCGTCCATGAAGCAGGCATCCGCCCCGGAGTCGACGAGAGCCCCCACCTCGCGTCGTTGGTCCGCCCAGGCCAGGCTGACAATCACATGCCGGCCCGGCGGTGCAGACGTTCGGGAGTCGGCGAGGCGGCTCACTAGAACCCCCCGCGGTTCTAGTGAGCCTGGGCTTTTGGGTGGGCTCGTGAATCCACAACACTTTGCCTTACACATCTTCTGCTTCATCTCCCCCACAGCCTTTGTCTCGCCATCTATCCTCAGTTCTTCAGTCGATCCTTCTCCCACCGCCCGCCGCCAACTCACGCTAAAAGAAGAAGATAACAGATATCGCTCCGGCCAATCAGTCTTCACGAGGAAAACCAAACGATAGCGCTATGTTTATTACCGGGGCACTTGGATAGGGAAGATTTACTTGTATTGTTGCCATGGCAACCTATTAGCTGTGTAAGACGTAGAAATAGTTTCAAATTAATTTCCAAAAACAATGGAGGAGGGGAGAACTCATTCTATGATTTATTTAGTGGGTCTTTCAAAAATGATTCCCGCCCTTCTTCTTTTTATTCTCCGAATGACAGTTGGACATTAATTGTACTTGACTGGAATAACAAAGTGTGTGTGTGTGTGCAGAAGCAGCAGTGTGGTGGCAGTCTGAAGGCAAGTGAGGGGACAATAAAGATCAGCATCAGTCTATATGTCTGGCCCACTCTGCTCTTTAAGAAAGGCGCTCAGCAGCCCATTGTATGATCGCTCCCTGCACAGAATGCTCGAACTCCTCTTAACAGATAACACCTCTGCTCCTTTTTTATCTCCCCCTTTAGTCCTGTTTCAACTCCATTCGCCTTTTTTATCAAACCCTCCTACTTTGTCTCCTTTTCCTCTAATCCCACCTCTCCTCCCATCTCTCATAATCTCCCCTCTCTTCTCCTTTACTCCACTTTATTTTCCCTCTCATATGTTTTAATTTCTCTCTCTCTCTTTTTAATCTCACTCTCTTCCTCTCGTCGCTCCATTTATGTGAAACCTTGCCATGCCACATATACACCCCGACTTTTTTTTTTCTTCTTTTGCTGATCTTTTTAATCTTCTTAACCCATTTGCATATTCACGCTGTAATTTTCCTCCCAGGTTGCATTTAAATAATACAAATCCAGTCTATATTTGTCAGCTGTGAGACTATCCTATATTTATGAACATAATTGAACACATTCCAGCCGTCAGAAGATGATGCCAGGGGGGCGTAAGAACAAGGAGTCACATCTGGAGGCCCACTTTTCTCAGCCTCGTTTTCTTTCTTTTTCTTTTTTTCTCCTCTGAAACCGGAGCATCGCAGCGAGAGACAGAGTTCAACGCCTCATGGCTCGGGCCAACATTCACGTCTCTGCTTTCATTTTGCTTTGTTTCTTTGAATAAGTGTAAATTTCCATCACCGACAGAACACACGCCTCCCTATTTCCTTCCACGGCGTTGCATGTGTTGATGCGCGACACGGCCTCCTCGCTTCCTCAAGTTCATTAACTTGGTTTCATGGGGGCTCCGACAAAGCAGCGCTCTCTCTCTTTCTGTCTCCTTCTGTCTCTTCCCCTGTAAGTGGGTCAGATTCATGAACTAATGATGCACTTTTAATACTCCATCTGCAGTTACGAGTGTCAACACTCATCAGTGGGATTAATCGATCAAATAAAAGCGCCCCGTCTCTGATGACATTAGTGATAGCGAATGTGGAGATGTAAAAATCAGATGTTTTCACACCTCGCATGTGTGTGTGTGTGTCTGTACTCTCTCTCTTTCTCTCGCTCTCTCTGTCTCTCGGTGTATGTGTGTTTGTGAAATCTGAGAGGAGGTGGAGAAAGCATAACCCTCAGAGATTGTGATCTGATATGTATCCTTTGAAGCTGTGTTCTTGTAGTAACTGTGGATAATTGATCCATGCCTTTGATTCCAGCTCCGCAGCCCAAATCGTCATTTCAGGAGCTCTGTGTGTGAAATCCATGAACTGAAGTGAGAGAGCGAGCGAGAGTGCAAGAGAGAGCGAGAGAGAGCCTACTAGAAGCGCAGAAGCTGACATGATGATGGCCCTCCACAGAAACTTTTTAATGAATCAATTACATCTCTGAGTATTCTGCATCGCTTGTGCTCAGTAACTGCATGACACGAACCCAAAGGGTGATGACGCAGCAGAAGTCCCTCCAGAGCCGACCTCTTGTGCCAGAGCTGGCCAGGCTGCTGTGCACCACACACACAGCTGTGATGCAGGCTCTAGTGTTCACGGGCCTCATGCGCCAACATTTTTGTCTTCTCGTCCTTTTTGCTCTGATATATTTACTCATACAAGTGTTCGAATTCAGCACTCAGGTCATGTTAGTGTGGCGCCCATGGCGAGCTAGGTAGGGTTCAGTGGTAAAATAGGCAACGACACGCAGGTAAGTTGAAACAAAAGATAATGTATTTTCAGGGAAAGGGGAGGTGGAATAACGATAACTCAAAAGTTCTTCCCGTCCGGGGTCTGTCTCTTCTCTCTGTCGTTCATCCGCCGTCTTCGTCCTGCAAGCATATCAGAGTCATGAGAGTTGCACGGGGTTTTACCTCTCCTTGGCCAGCTCGCGTCTGCCAGTTAGCTGGCCGTCCCTCTTCCCCTTCCTTCCTTCTCCGTGCTGCAGAAATACTCTCCTAATGAGAGATTGCCGGCAGGTGCGTCCAATGCCAGGTTCCCGCCGCCTGCAGCACCTGCACGGGGAAGTATTTCCCGTCCAGCACCTCCCCCAGCCGGCCCCTGGGAATCCTCCCCCTGTGCTCACTCTTCCTCTCCGGTCTCTCACATTAGCATGATCAAAGCCCATTACTTCATCTTATAAGGCTGGGAATTGGCATTGATTGAAAAAAAAGTCATAGTGAAACTCTTCCAGTTGTACAATACCTGCAATCGATCTAGAAAAAACTATTTGGATAGTTCTGCTCGCAGCCATCTACAGTCCACACAGCAGGGGGTCGCCTGCCTGCACTCGGCTCTGAACCCGGAGATGACAGAGCCAGTGGTCAGCAGCTAGTGCTGACGGAGCAAAAGGTTTTGACCTGGCAGGGGAACCGGAACTGTTTGTCAGTACCTGCTGTTCGAGCGCTGTGCAGTGCAGCTGTGATAAGCCAGCCACATACAGGCCGCCTTCGCATCAGTTTCCCCTACCATTATACAAGGGTTATTAAACAAAGTAGACGGCCGTGTGTTAGTGATCGTATCTACGACAGCATGTCATTTCTGTCTCTACATGGTCGCGATAACACTTCTCCTCTACTCTCCGTATCGCACACGACGGAGTTCTGCCCCGATGCGCACAGACACGTGCGCGCACACAGGTGAGCACTGAGCACACTCCCACCTGCGGACAGAGAGCGACGAAAAATATGTTGCGTGAAAAGCAGACAGCTACAGTTAGGTCCATAAATATTTGGACATTGACACATTTTTCATTATTTTGGCTCTGTACACCACAACAATGGAGTTGAAATGAACAAATCAAGATGTGCTTTAAGTGCAGACTTTCAGTTTTAATTTGAGGGTATTTACATCCAAATCAGGTGAACGGTGTAGGAATTACAACAAATTCAAATGTGGCCACCCTCTTTTTAAGGGACCAAAAGTAATTGGACAAATTAATATAATCATAAATCTAATTGTCACTTTTAATACTTTGTTGAAAATCCTTTGCAGTCAATGACAGCCTGAAGTCTGGATTCCATAGACATCACCAGACGCTGGGTTTCGTCCCTGGTGATGCTCTGCCAGGCCTCTACTGCAACCGTCTTCAGTTCCTGCTGGTTCTTGGGGCATTTTCCCTTCAGTTTTGTCTTCAGCAAGTGAAATGCATGCTCAATTGGATTCAGGTCAGGTGATTGACTTGGCCATTGCAGAACATTCCACTTCTTTGCCTTAAAAAACTCCTTGGTTGCTTTCGCAGTATGCTTCGGGTCATTGTCCATCTGCACTGTGAAGCGCCGTCCAATGAGTTCTGAAGCATTTGGCTGAATATGAGCAGATAATATTGCCCGAAACACTTCCGAATTCATCCTGCTACTTTTGTCAGCAGTCACATCATCAATAAATACGAGGGAACCAGTTCCATTGGCAGCCATACATGCCCACGCCATATCACTACCTCCACCATGCTTCACTGATGAGGTGGTATGCTTTGGATCATGAGCAGTTCCTTTCCTTCTCCATACTCTTGTCTTCCCATCATTCTGGTACAAGTTTATCTTTGTCTCATCTGTCCATAGGATGTTCTTCCAGAACTGTACAGGCTCTTTTAGATGTTTTTTGGCAAACTCTAATCTGGTCTTCCTGTTTTTGAGGCTCACCAATGGTTTACATCTTGTGGTGAACCCTCTGTATTTACTCTGGTGAAGTCTTCTCTTGATTTTCGACTTTGACACAGATACACCTACCTCCTGGAGAGTGTTCTTGATCTGGCCAACTGTTGTGAAGGGGTTTTTCTTCACCAGGGAAATGATTCTTCTGTCATCCACCACAGTTGTCTTCTGTGGCCTTCCAGGTCTTTTGGTGTAGCTGAGCTCACCAGTGCGTTCTTTCTTCTTAAGAATGTACCAAACAGTTGATTTGGCCACACCTAATGTGTCTGCTATCTCTCTGATGGTTTTGTTTTGATTTTTCAGCCTAATGATGGCTTGCTTCACTGATAGTGACAGCTCTTTGGACTTAATATTGAAAGTTGACCGCAACAGATTCCAAACACAAATACCACACCTGAAATGAACCCAAGACCCTTTTATCTACTCCTTGTAAATGAAATATCGAGGGAATTACACACACCTGACCTTGAAACAGCTGATCAGCCAATTGTCCAATTACTTTTGGTCCCTTAAAAAGAGGGTGGCCACATTTGAATGTGTTGTAATTCCTACACCGTTCACCTGATTTGGATGTAAATACCCTCAAATTAAAGCTGAAAGTCTGCACTTAAAGCACATCTTGATTTTTTCATTACAACTCCATTGTTGTGGTGTACAGAGCCAAAATAATGAAAAATGTGTCAATGTCCACATATTTATGGACCTAACTGTATATCTGCGTTTGGAAACGCTCCCAGGGTGAAGATGGCCACTCTCCTGCAAGAAGCACCAGAGTAGCTCTCCCGAACCCGGAGTAGCTCTCCCGAACCCGGAGTAGCTCTCCAGAACCCGGAGTAGCTCTCCAGAACCCGGAGCAGCTCTCCTGAACCCGGAGTAGCTCTCCAGAACCCGGAGTAGCTCTCCAGAACCCGGAGCAGCTCTCCTGAACCCGGAGTAGCGCTCCTGCTCCAAGTGAAACGAGCCAAGTGCTGGTGTCTTGTATCCAACAATGAGCCTGCTGGCTTCACATATTACAAAAGTGCAAACTACACGGACATAAAACTAAGTCAATAAGTACATGGGAAAATGCCTGTACTTTCGGGTAAATGTTTACGTTACGCCGTTAACAGGTTACGCTTGTGCGACTCTGCGATTCTTGCCGTTTTCCCAAAAGCCGATCTCTGTGAGATCTCCGTGAGGTTGGCTTTTCTGCTGTTGTCTCTCAAACATTGAGCATGAGTTGAGAGCGGCCGTATCAAGTCTACAACCTCCTTTTAAAAAGATTTGTAGAGGAAAGCATCTCATTGCAGCCACTAATACTGATAAAACTCGATGGCTCACTAATATGTGCACTCATTGTGTTTTGCAAAAAACAAAAATAGCTTATTATTTTCCACAATAAGCCCTTTAATAGTAAATACATATTAGTTATTTTTGCACAGCTAGAACTGTATTTGTATTGTTCTAAGTGATTGCAATTTTCTTTTTTCTTTTTCATCTGATGGAGCAATCTGGTTTACATGAAAGTGATTGCAATTTTCTTTATTCTATTATTTATAAAAGCACAGATGGAGTCACAACATGACGTTATTTACAGAAAAAGTTCGAGAATCACTGCTTTAACTTTTTGTGTTGGTGTCGTCGTCATGACTGTACTTTGACAGAAATGAAGAGATAATGGTTCGACGTTGACATTAGATACCAAACACTGTTGGTCCAAAGCAAAGCGGTCTGTGGTTGGTACAAGAGCATTCAAGGGCAAGTGGCAGACAAAGAACTATCAAGTGAAAGAATATTATAGCTCCAGGAGGTGATGCTACGCTGTCAGGGTGCATCACAGGGTGTTATGGGACGGCAGAGTGCATCAAGCCCTCAGGCAGCTATCAATGAAAGATTTTTATTTCGTGATCACACGTCCAGTCTGGATCACTCATGCCTGTGGTCCAGAGCAAAAGGGAAAGCTGATTGTGACCCCATTCCAGATGAAATGGGCGTACAGGATGCCGGTGGCAGACAGATGGGGCCCAAGGGAAGACGAGACATGACGGAGGAATCGGACAAGCAGTTATAGGATTGTTTGTCTGACTGAGGTTTGTGTGTTTTGAAGGAAAAAAAGCAAGTCCCCTTTAGGGAAATGGTTTTTAAATAGATCCAAAAAACAAGTTGGATTCAGAATATGCACCAACTTAGTCGTAGTTCGGCTCCTGACTATGTGAATACTTTTACATCTTTTAGTAATCTTGTTTTTTTTTTACGAAAACACACAAATAAGAAGGAACACGCACATTAAGACATTCATGAGCTGAGACAAAAACTCCGAACACGCTGACATGCACACATATTGACGGAAGACAAATACATCCAGTAGCACACACACACACACACACACACACACACACACACACACACACACACACACACACACACACACACACACACACACACACACATCAATGCAGTGGGCAGATAGAGTGGAGTAGCCCCTTGACACTGATCTATAGTCAGCGATTCATTACTCCCTCTAATGAGTGAGGTGAGATGGCTGCTCTCAGAAGCAACTACCCACCGCAGCACTGCAATGCTGCAGCAAATTACATCCAGCGCAACTCTCTCAAGCTCCCTGAGACTCCGACAGAGGCATAAACAAGCAGGGGGAAAAATCTCTCTCTTCTATCACCTCCCACGTTGTTTGCTCACTTTATATCCAATCTGTGTCTCATCTTTCTCCCCACAGATGCACACGTGTGTTGCAAATTAAAGACTTTTTCCGCCATACCGACTCCTGACTTTTGGGTATTAGCAGATACTGAGTTTGATCAATAAACTGCGGGCCTGAGACTGGAATCATGATGAAATGTGCCGAACTGTTATTTAATAAAAAATAACAAAAGAATGGCCTACTGTTGCTAGCACCCGGTCCGGCTATTCAAGTCACTTATCGGAGCAATATCGGTGTCGGTGCAGCTCTATTTCTGCACGTGATGCTGCGTCACCTGCCCTTGATCAATATTGAGAAGGCAGTTATAGGGCGGTTAAGCTGGCAGTCGTCTAACGAGAAGGGGGCTAGTGATCCACATCCTCTTCATCTGCCTGTGATCACTCACGGGGGAAATCAACAGATGGAGACACAGCGAAGGACAGAAAGAGAACCTCGTCATTCATTGAATCTTTAAGAGTTAAGTGATCACACACACACACACACACAAGGTTGAAATCCTACTTTATAGTAGCAATGACCTCTTTTCAGCTCATCACAGAAAACCTACCAACCATGACTTCAAAGATGAAAGCTGGGGGGTTTGTGCAAACGTGGGATTCAGATTCCAATGAAAATGTATAATTAAGTAACTATGTGTGTTTATGTTTACTGCTGGCTCGGATTGTCAATATGCTAAATTCATAATTTCGAGCTGTCATGCTTCTGATTACATGCTGCAATCCCATGTAAAACAATTGTGATGATACACACCAACCGCTGGCAGGAGATGGAGCTCTCGCAGTGGGAACGCGGCACGTGTGCTAATCATGCATAGGTAATTATGTGTAAACTAGGATTTGGCAGGAGAGCGCTGGCAGTGATATTAGCACCGCTGACATTTCACAAGATATGACGCTGGGACAGCGTCATATCTTATAAATTAATTAATTGTGGAAAGTCACTGTGGAGTGAAGCAAATTATATTCTAAAGACTGGGGACATGGTGACATTTACTAAGGGAAAGGAATACTGAAAACAAAGTTGTGCAATATTTCTCATTGTAATTGCTTCAAAGCCTGTTGCATATCATTCAGAAGCGTAAGAGTGCTTTGGTGCGTTGGAAGGAGACGCTGAGGGGGCGTGGCTTAGTGTCACGATTTGACACCAATGGAATGGAATGAGATGAGCTGGATATGACAGCTCTTAAATGAACATATTTATTTCTTCTCCGTGTCAACGTTTCATATGATATTGGTGCGTTCTCCTACAGATGTCCAGCCTCACAAGGTGTGTGTGGTGCAGAACCTGTTGAGGCCAACAAAACTATTGTTAGGTTTTAGGGAAAATATATTTGGGTCAAAATGAGTGTGTCTGTTGCATTAAATATGTAAGTTAGGCACGTGGCATTAGTGGAATATTTAAGTTATGTCATAATACAGTAAGTATTGGGTAAAAGTGTGTTTGCTTGATCCATCCATCCCCCTGACCCCTAAAATGGTCCATGTATCCCTGTAAACAGCAAATAAACATGTCTGAAAAATGAAATGGGTCCGGAATGCAAGAAGCAATTAAAATACCACGAATGGCAGCGTCATGCAATCTTGCCGTGAACAAAAACGAAAGTCGACCGAGGCACAGCAATGTGTACTGCTCGTTCCATTAGCTGGTACCCGTTCGCCAAACCAAGAACAATAAAAATGGGCCAGTTGAAAACGTCATGATCTTCGCATGATCCTCCTAGCGGATATAATAACACTAATAAATCCTTCCACTGCTGAAATGCACGACAGCTTCCCCTGATCTGAGCGAGAGCACACCTTCAGTTCGCAAATCCTCATTTAATAAAGCACCTCGAGGTTCTGTCTTTTAATGACACTACACAGTAAAGCTTGTTTTTCTGGGTTCATAGCCTCAGGAAAGAAATGTTCACATTTACAAAACTGATTGAACTGAGATCACAAGAATAAAAGGATCTAAAGCAGACTTTTTGCTTAAAGGTCTTCATTCTTTTGCATGAGATAAAAAGGGAGCTGAGAAAATGGATTGAAATTAGAGGTGTTCAGGGACATACGAAACTAAGCTGTTTGAGTTGACTAATTCAATTTCGCAGTGGATTCAGATGTACATGAATGACGTCTTCCAGGAGTGTCTCTCTTTTGTGCCCCTTCTGCACCGAGGACAAAGGGTCAGCCTCTAAGCAGCTTTTCTTGGATATGTTTTGCTTCCTTCCTTCCTTCCTTCCTTCCTTTCTTTCTTTCTTTCTTTCTTTCTCCATGCACGCTCCACAGAACATTGTTAAGGGTTTGTTTTTGACACCCTCATGGAGGTAATTCCACTCGTTGTTACAGTTGGTTAGCGGCGAACAAAGGTGAACCATTCTTTTCTTATGAATTGGTTCTCATTACGCAGTTAATTTGTATTTGATTACACGGTTAGTGTGTTGTACGTACGGATCAGTATTCACTATTCCACTCTTTCTTTACCAATTTCCTCACCTTGTATGAGTCATTTGGAGCTACTTTCTTGCCACAGTAATAGTTTAATGAATAACTGCAGTGTGACCATGGTTAATGTAGATTCATGAGACAAGCTGCCTCCAATTTGAAAGTCTGCTTCTGGACATCTGAATCAGTATGACTGAAGTCTTGACCGACCACATGCATTAAAGGTGAGGTTAGTGATGAAAGGTCCACGTGCATCATCAAGCTGGTCGATCACGAGGTGGGTTCATTAATCAACATCATGATGCTACTTGGAGAACATGCACACATGGTAGCAATGGATTCAGACCAGACACCTAAAATACATCCATAAATCAATACTTCTGGGCTCTACTAATCTTTCAATAAAAGCAACAGGAACAGAAGCAGAGCACCCATTATTCATGGATGTGGCTATTTATAAAGTCTGTATTATCATTTATTCATCACATATAGCTTCATCTATTATTTAGTCTGTATTGCTCATATCCAAATAGACCAAAAAAAAGATTGATTACACAAAGGTAATACATGTGCCCATGATAAGCATTTCACAGATTGCCCAATGTAAAGCTAAACAAATCACATAATTAGTGGAATTGGCTAACAACCTAAACAAACGTTTTTTATTTTTTATTATTGAGAGTCTCTCAGCCTATTTTTCATTTCCACCTGAGAATTCCATGTGCAGTTGTGCACTTCATGAGCTCAACAGACTCTGGGCATGATCTGTTTTTGGGGATACTGTGTGTGTGTGTGTGTGCATGGTTTCCGTGCAGATGTGGCATTAAAACATATGACCATCGATAATTATTTCTAAGATATTTTCTCTTTGATTCTTCTGTTGACATTTATGGACTGTCATGATATATTAAAGTGTATGTCATACTATGTATTGTGATTAAAACAATTTTAAACTCATAATTCTTTTAAATGAATGGACTGATCCGATGCAATGACATTTTCATTCAATAATGTAGATAAAAGTCTGTGTGTGTGTGTGTGTGTGTGTGTGCGTGCATTCACCATTAGAGGACCTTCAAGCCATAAGGGACATTGTGGAGGTCTTCTGTTGGTCACGCTTTAGATTATGCTAAAATAATTTCTAAAACCCTCTGGTGATTTAAGTAATGTCTGTGTGTGTGTGTGTGTGTGTGTGTGTGTGTGTGTGTGTGTATGTGTTTGTGTATTTGTGAGTAAGTATTATTTATAGGATTTAATGAGCCAGTATCAGGAGTGGGGACAGTCGGCTACAGTTAATGACATGCTAAAAATGGAATCATCACCTTGCTTGACATATCCAAATGAGATACTGCTGACAAAATGTTGGATACTTTTTAATACAGTATGATTGGTGCTAAGCTTGTAATTTAGGAGTGTAGGAATTCAGATCTAAAAGCATTGCAACTGCATGCATTACACATGTCATCTTTGGTAATACAAATTGCCTTGGCAAATTGGAAAAATTTGAGAAATAACTATTAATATAGTACAGTGAAAATGCCCTTTTTAATGTTAAAAGAAGAGGAAGAAAGATAAACAAAGCTGCAGACAAAGAGGTTGAGATGAGAGACTGACAGTTCCTGTTCCTTAATAAATCATGTCAGAACAAAACATGTGGAAGAAAATCTAAAAATAAATACTTTAGACACACCGGCTCGCTCAAAGATTTAGATACACAATGCGTGACCTTACTCTCTCTGTCTCTCTCTCCCACACACACAAACACAACAACACCCAAACTGAATATACTAAAACATAGATAGAACTAAAATTTAAATAAAGTCGGGCCCGTCTCTTCAGATTGTGTCTAGTCATCTGAAGCCCCAAAACCAAAAAACATTCAGAAATCTTGCCAGGAACTTATGCCCAGCTACAAATCATGTGCACATATTAATACATAGTTTCATGTTTGTCTACAGCTACAATGGGATCTGATAACAGCGACAGACATCAGGTTGTGCTTAGATTGAAGGAGCAGGACTTGCTTTTTGACGTGCACCGTGGTCACGTCATGCTCTCTGCATCACTTGACAGCTTCAGAGTCGGCCCTGGGATGTCTCTCAGCACCAGCTGCATCTGCATCTCCCTGATTACTTCCCAGCTGCTTCTCGAGGCTTCCGAGTGTTAAAGGCAGCGTCTCTGGTTTCCCTCTGTCAGCTTCACAAGTTGTCTTGTTCTAACCGTTGAATCTGACAGGCTGAAGTTGTGATTTATAGCGCATGCAGTGTACTGTATCCTGACCCGTTTCCTCTTTTGCCCCTGGTCCTATTTCGGACTGAATATATTCCTCCAAGGCTGGTCGGGGTATTTTAATATTTGCATGTCCCGATCAGTGGTTTTTAATCTCGCCAGGAGCACACGTTCAAATGATCTTCTGTTGTTTGAAACAGACATCTTTTTGCATGACAAATGCATCTTGTCTCCCGTCATTAAGTTCACACTGGTCTCGTCCAGCATTCATAGCTATGATGAAAACTAATGCGCTGTAATTCACAGATCTCCCACAAAAATATTTTGTATGACATCCCGGCCATCCTGAAAGAGGAAGAATAAAGACCGCAACTCAGGATAGGAGGGGAGGTGGCCGTGTCCAACAAACAATATCTTTCAGCCAGGAGGCCGCCCTTTGTTCCCCATGTGAAACCAGAAGTTAACGTTCATGTTTTTTTGTCCTGTAACTTACCTTCTTCATTAGCGTCACTTCTGTAGTTATTTTAACACAAACAATGATCTTTTCCTAAACAAACTAGGTAGTTTTGTAGCCCAACCCTAAAGAATGTGTTTCCTGTGAAGACAGGGGTATTGTAGGGGACTTCTCATGGACTTGAGGACATAATTCATCAGGACTAGGGGTGTACCGTGAAGTGAAGGGGTTATCGGACTCAAAGGGATATTACTAGGATGCTGCTTGTGATATGAGTGACAGGGTCCCTAAAGAGCGGTTGTGTAACCACAATAATCCAATGTCATTTTGGGGTTAAAGATTAGAGGTGATGTCAGTGTTTGAAAAGTAATGTTTGTGGTGTGCGATATAGTGATAGAGGTGGGCAGCCAAAAAGAGGCGCTTGTTGACTTTGTGATGTCATACAAACTGCTGCATGAGGAAACGTTGTAGAATTAAGCTTTTACCGACCAGATAGCTTTCCATCGTCATCTCAAGCATGAAGGTAAAGAGAAGCTTGCCTATATTGAGGGTATATGTCTGTGTATTCATATATTCATATGTATTCATACGACTGGTCTACTAATAGCAATCCGCCTCCAAAGAGGTTTTAGTCCCCCGTTTTAGGGCCTATATTTATCCGTCATGTGAAGCCTTCAGGGCCCCTTTAGGTTTCCAGGCGGTTCCGACCTTGTCCTGTGGAGCTCCAGCCCCTCCACTCTTTTTCCTTCGGACCTCTTTAACCTTACCATCTGTCTCAGCCTCGTTGTATCTGCATTTGTTTCCAGCTCCTAAAAAAGAAAAGCCCTTTACAGCAGGTGCAATAGACCAGAATACATTGCAGAAACAAGACATATTGGGTCTTTAGTGTAACGCTGGGTTCACACTGGGTGCCAGAGCTCCAAATGAGCCTAGCAATTTTTAAGAATCCATGTAAACTAATTAGGTTGTTCATATAGCACGCACCACAGAGCTTACAATCTTCAGCAATAGTTTTGGTATCTGGTCTATTTTCTCTGTGGGCCCCAAAGAAAATCAGTCAAGAACCACACTGATAATCTACTGATACACCCCCCCCCCCTTCTTCCTGCTGTTCTTCTGGAGTTTCAATTCCCCAAAAATCCTAAACCGAAGTAAAACCAGTAAACCAAAATGCTACAAACAGATGGACATTAATCAGAGATTATGCAGTGCAATGCTAGATTAATGCCTTACTCAAAGGAAACTCACAGAACTGCCAGAAACAGAACAATAAATTAACAGAAGGCTGGCTCAGTTAAACGGTTTAATACTATTAATAAATACATTATTTCCTAGATCAGTTCTGGTACAAGCTTCCTGCAGCATTAACCAATCAACAGAGCACGAAAACCCTGCATCATTGTTTCAACTCAAGGAACAATCATAAAAGATATTACCTGGGAACAGTTTTGTAGATAACTCCCTGTAACATCGGTCAGTCAAACCAGCCTCCTCATATTAAATGCAGTGGTGGGTATTGGTAAATGGATTCACTTTCATATAGCACCTTTCTACATTACATTACATTACATGTCATTTAGCTGACGCTTTTATCCAAAGCGACTTACAATAAGTGCATTCTACGGTTACAAACAAGAATCAGAACAACAAGAATCAAGAAGGTACAATTTCGTCAAAGGTTCGACTACAAAGTGCTATCAGTAAGAGCCATTTCAGTGCTAGTGCTACATCCTTTATTCAAGGTGTAGTCAGAAAAGATGTGTTTTTTGTTTGCGACGGTAGATGTAGAGACTTTCTGCTGTTCTGATGTCAATGGGGAGCTCATTCCACCATCGAGGAGCCAGGACAGAGAACAGTCGAGACTTTGTTGAGTGTTTAGCTCGCAGCGACGGAGCTACAAGCTGATTGGCAGAAGCCGAGCGGAGCGCACGAGATGGGGTGTAAGGTTTTACCATGTCCTGGATGTAGACTGGACCAGATCTGTTCGTAGCACGGTACGCCAGTACCAGTGTTTTGAAGCGGATGCGGGCGGCCACCGGTAACCAGTTCCTTTCTAGTCTTCCAACCACTCAAAGCATGTTACACTACATGCACTTAATTTGGAGTGATTTGGGGTTGAGTATCTTGCCCAAGGACGCTTCGACACGCGGACTGGAGCCGCCGATCTGCCTATTAGTGGACGGCCCGCTGTACATTCTAAACTACCCGCTATCTAAGACTATCTCCAGTGATGAACTTATGAGCTGAATGGTAAACAGAACAGGAGGGGCGTAAGTGTGGAGGCAGCAGTTTGTCTATAAATTAAATCTGCATAATCCAGAACTCCAGAGGAAAGACTGCTTTAACAACCCTCTTCCTTTAAGTCAGAGGGAAGCTGCTTGCTTCAGTCTGCAAAAAAAGTTTGCCAGCAAAGTTTTCTATATGATAATTCAATGTAAATTTCTCATCAAACCAGATGCAAACAATGTATTATTTATGATTTTTTACAGTTGAGATTAACTCAATATCTGATGAGAACAGCCTTTGTTGTATTTGTGTTAAGCACAATTGAATAATAATATGGGCCTGTCTCTCAGAAATATTTTTTTATACTACATTCTGGCAGTTCATTCAATTGGAGGTGACTCTTCTATTCAACTGGTAAAATATAAAACATATAAATATTTTCCACAGCAATATTTACCCGGTCAGTGTGTCGATACACACCAGAAACTTTGAGCCAACCTCCCTCCAGCTCTAATTTGGCTCTGTGTACGTGTGCATACATCATTCTGTAGCTTTCTGTTGTCTGTGTGTTTGTCTTTGTCAACAGATTTGTACCTGTACAGCATGATAAGTTTAAGTTTGTGGCTCAGGCTAATTGGTCCCATTATGGGCCAAACTGAATCCCAGAAGGCCAAAGCCTGAGCTACCAATACCATCTGCTTGTGAACCACCCTCTCTATTTGGATCAGTTTGTCAATCCGCCTGGGGGAAGACACTCATACATGCGCACACAAGGCGCAAACCCTCTTCTTCAAACATCCATCGGTCTATTCATTAACGTACTGAGCTTTAAATTCCCCTTTTCTGTTGAGCCAGATGGTATCTGTGAGTCATGATACCGATAAAAATAGGTTTACTGCCAACTAGGTTTTCACATACAAGGAATTTGACGTATAGAACATAAAGGTCACAATTAACACAAGAAGACAAATAAAGGTACTGCAAATGCCAAGAATCATATACATACATGCACAAACGGATGTATAAATATATATATATGAATATATATATATTATAGACACATGTGTGTGTGCATACAAATACATTTTATACATACAGATTGTACGGACAGCTACCAAGTTGAGAAAGCTGTTCATCAGCCATCCATCCATCCATTTCCGTCTGCTTATCCAGGGTCAGGTTGCGGTGGCAGCAGGTCCAGCAGGCTGACCCAGACTTCCCTCTCACCCGCAACATCTACCAGCTCATTCTGGGGGATCCCGAGGCGTTCCCAGGCCAGCTGGGAGATATAATCCCTCCAGCGTGTCCTGGGTCTTCCCCGGGGCCTCCTACCAGTTGGACGTGCCTGGAAAACCTCTAAAGGGAGGCGTCCTGGAGGCATCCTAATTAGATGCCAGAACCACCTCAGCTGACTCCTTTCGACACGAAGGAGTAGCGGCTCAACTCCAAGCTCCCTCCTGATGTCCGAGCTCCTTACCCTATCTCTAAGGCTGAGCCCAGCCACTCTACGGAGGAAACTCATTTCGGCCGCTTGTATCCGAGACCTTGTTCTTTCGGTCACGACCCAAAGTTCGTGACCATAGGTGAGAGTTGGGACGTAGACTAACCAGTAAATTGAGAGCTTCCAGCTCAGCTCCTTCTTCACCAAGACAGCCCGGTGCAACGCCTGTTTTACTGCTGCAGCCGCACCGATACGCCTGTCGATCTCCCGCTCCATTTTACCCTCACTCGTGAACAAGACCCCGAGATACTTGAACTCCTTCGCTTATGGTAGGCACTCTGTCCCCACCCGGAGGCTGCAAAATGCCCCAGTGAATGCTGGAGGTCATGGTCGGAGGAGGCAAACAGGACCACATCATCTGCAAACAGCAGAGAGGCAATCCAGAGATCCCCGAACCTGACGTTCTCCGCCCCACGGCTATGCCTAGATATCCTGTCCATGAAGGTCATGAACAGGACCGGTGATAAAGGGCAGCCCTGGCAGAGGCCAACACCCACTGGGAACGTGTCTGACTTACTGCCGAGGATACGAACACAGCTCCTACTGCAGGTGTACAGAGACCGGATGGCCCGTTGCAACGAGTGCGGCATCGCATACTCCCGCAGCACCCCCCACAAAAGACCCAGAGGACCCCTCCAGTAGCCTTGCGAGGGTAAAGTGCTGGTCCACTGTTCTACGGCCAGGATGAAACCCGCACTGTTCGTCTTGAATCTGAGGTTTAACAAACGGTCGGAGCCTCCTTTCCTAATATGCTTTTCCCGGGAGGCTGAGTAGTGTGATACCCCGATAGTTCGAGCACACTCTCCAGTCCCCCTTCTTGAAGATGGGAACCACCACCCCGGTCTGCCAGTTCATGAGCACTGTTCCCGACCCCCATGCAACTTTGAAGATGTGTCAGCCAAGACAGCCCAACAATGTCCAGCGCCTTTAACATCTCAGGGCGGATCTCATCCACCCCTGGTGCCTTGCCACCAAGGAGATGTTTGACTACCTTAGTGGTATATGGGTGAAAACCACCCTCAAGTCTTCAGGCGCTGCCCCCTCCTCAGGGGACATGTTAACCGGGTTTAGGAGTTCCTCAAAGGGCTCTTTCCACCGCCCGACAATATCCCCCATCTGGGTCAGCAGCCATCCTCCCCCGCTGATAACAGCCTGGAGAAGGCCCTGCTTTCCCTTCCTGAGTCATTGGAGGGTTTGCCAGAACCTCCTTGAGGCCAACCGAAAGTCCTTCTCCACGGCCTCCCCAAACTCCTCCCATGCCTGCCTGCCTGTACCTGTCAGCTGCTTCAGGAGACCCCTGGGCCAACCAAGTCCGAAAGGCCTCCTTCTTCAGCTTGACAGCTTCCCTCACCCACCGGGTTCTCGGGATGCCGCCACGACAGGCACCGATGACCTTCCGACCACAGCTCCTAGCGGCCGCGTCCACAATAGAGGCTTTGAACATGATCCACTCGGATTCCATGTCCCCAACCTCCCTCGGGATGTGTGAGAAGTCCTTCCGGAGGTGGGAGTTGAAGACCTCCCGGACAGGATCCTCCGCCAGACGTTCCCAGTTCACCCTCACTACATCTTTGGGCTTGCCAGGTCTTTCTGGCCGACTCCCCCGCCATCTGATCCAACTCACCACCAGGTGGTGATCAGTTGACAGCTCTGCTCCTCTCTTCACCCGAGTGTCCAAAACATCCGGCCGCAGATCAGATGATATGATTACAAAGTCGATCATTGATCTCCAGCCTAAGGTGTTCTGGTACACTTATGAGCCACCTTATGCTAAAAACATGGTGTATGTTATGGACAAACCATGGCTAGCACAGATGTCCAATAACAAAACAACACTCGGTTTCAGATTGGGCAAGCCGTTCCTCCCAATCACTCCCCACCAGGTTTCTCTGTCATTGCCCACGTGAGCGTTGAAGTCTACCAGGAGAACTATGGAGTCGGCAGGCGGTGCCCTTTCCAGGACCCCTCCAAATGACTCAAAGAAGGCCGGATACGTCCCTAGAGCTAGTCTATGCCGCCGGTGATCGGCTCGTCCAGGCCCCCTGCCCGGCCCGCCGCCGGGTCTACATAGAACCCGACCCCGATGTCTGTAAGGTGGCTGTTCAACACCTTAAGACTGTGTGGAACATTATAGTGTGGTGGTTGGACTCAGCTGCAGAGGGGTGTGGTTGTGGGTGGCTCAGGGGATGGTGCCTGGAAGAGGCCTAATTGGCCTCAGCTGTGACTGATTGTGTTTGTCCCCAACATAAGCAGGAGTACGATGGTGCGTTAGAGCCGGAGATAATAATAAAAAACATTACGAACCGGAATACCTGCTGTACCCTTGTCATTGTGCAGAGGGGAAACTCACTGGGGTAACGGGAGCTCGTTACAAATAGGAACAGGGCCTTTTCACAGATCACATGTTAACATGTCAGAGGGAAAAGCACAGATGTAACTATATAAGGTATAACTATCTAGGAAATCCCATGTTGGAATAAGGTTTGCATTATTCACGTACTGCCAATGTTGTGCAAATGTAGCCGTTAGTCCTGCACTGATGCTATTTAACACCAGACAGTCTGAAGTACTACTGGCTTTTTGTTTAGCAAATACATCTAGAACTTCAAGCCTTTCAGCTCACCACTTTGCCATAATGTGTATTTTGTATGACCTAGAGCAGTGGTCTTCGGAAGACCAACGTCAGAAAAGATCTCCGCCTGAAAGTGGGTTCTTACACAGCCGAAGTGTTCTCAGCTGTGCTCCCCGAATGAGCATTATTAAATTGAACTTGCGTTCTCGTGCACCTGGATTTGCATACAAAAACGTCCTGCCAGTTGCATGCCCTTATTTTTATAAGGATAGGGGCATGCAAATGAAGAGACGTGTGCACAATCGACAGACTCTACAGGCAACGCAAAAGCAACTTCAGACTGATTAAAATCATGTCAAAGCAGAAAGCGAGCACCGGTCTAGTAAACTGAGACCTAAGTTCAGAACGAATCCCAGATGAGAAAACTTTCATGAATGCCAAATTTGTCCGCAGCATAACTGCGTTTGACGTGAACGCAGCATAACTGCGTTCCAGAATGAGGCCCATTATGCCTGATTGATGCTCGCAAAGTGCGGACGTGAAGATGGTTGATATGCAAAATGGCATAGAGTTGAAAGCCAGGTCAAGGGACAGTGACTTGTGGGGAGTTGTCAGCAGAGAGAAGTTTCCTCTCCTCAGCGCATGTGCACTTAAAGTGAATGCCTACTTTGGATCAACTTACCTCTGAAATGACATTTTCACAGATGAAAATCAAGTACAGGAGCCGGCTTACTGATAGACAGCTCACAGACTGCCTCAGACTGTCTGTGTTTATGAGCCCAACTACAAGGCTCACAGACAGTGTTCAGTCACAGTTGAGTCACATGACCTCTGATGGCGTTGTGATGAGACACAGAGCTGAACTTACAAAAGTTGAACTGACTGAGATTGTTGTCAGTGTTGTGCTGTAACTTCAGTTGATAAATAAATACAACATATTGGTAGTTCATCCAGCTGCTCATGGCCAATGTGTTTTTTCTTGTTCATATTGTGTGCAGTTAACAAATAATTTCATTTTTATGTTGCACTGAAATTAAGTTAATTTAAGTTAAGTTATTAGTTATTAAGTTCTTGGTCACATCAATTTGAAAGCTGGACCATCGTGTTTGATTTCATTCAATTACAATTAGGCCAAATAAAAAGCCTCAAGTTGTGAGTACAGTCTGGACACTCTTTTTCTCTCAACGCCCCAATCGGTAGATCTTGCCTGTCACCAAGGCAGAGGTCAGGGATCTGGGGCTTAAAAAGGTTGGTGACCACTGACCTAGAGGGCGCTAAAATAAAACAATAAAAAAAATGGTTTAGGGTAAAAAAAAAAACACACATCTGAATCCAGCTCCAATGCGGTCTGAGACACCAGTGAGATACATTGTGGTTCAGATTAAAATAAATACACATCTCAGTCGAGCTACTTTCAGTCAGAAACACTGGTGGAAAGCACTCAGCAGAAGTAGATCGATGGACGATTCTTGAGATGTTCAAAGGACATAGCGACATGCACACATCGATTCCCCGCTTCATAAATGGATGCGCTTAAAGTTCTGCCTGTAGTTCTGTTGTAATGTCAACTTGGATGCACTCCAGGAAAGTTGTCCGAGGTTGTAACAGTTCCTGCTCAGTGGCTTCGATGATTCGTCAGATTTCTCAAACACTGTTGGCGGAATTGTCGGGGCGCGCACATGACCCGTTACAACGGGCATTTCCACAGTTTGCAGACACACCACAACCCTCATTCCAAGTCACAATAGCCCGGCCATGCAGTTCTTATTTTCTATCGGTGCCATAGCATTTGAACTCCCCTCTCTTTGTCACCAGCACTGTGAGATCTTTTCGTTTTGAAGCACATTGCAATATTGTCACATGAGCAGTCTTCCATTTGTTCAGGGATGGCCTTAAATAATAAAGAACAATACACCCAAGACGTGGTGCAATAACCATTTTAATATCCTTTGTCGCATCAAATCTGGTAAATTAACACAAGCTCTGCTCCCTGACCAAATGTTTTTTGGACCCAGCTCCATTTAAAACCACAAATGTAAATTATAAAGCCCATTTTAAGGAAAGAGCTTCCAGGGATTTTACATTGGAGCCTGCTTTGAGCTCTGTCCTTGCAGGAGGCCGGTGAAATTATGCGTGTGTGTGTGCGTGTGTCCGTGCGAGAGAGGAAGAGAAAGTGTAAGTGAGACTTTATAAATACACTTCAGTGAAAACGGCTCCTGCATCGCCATGCAATGCACATCGGGAACATCTTCAAGCTTTTGTACGATTCTAAGTAAAGGTCTCGCCTCCTCTATTCAAAGCAGAGCGTCCCTAAATAAATCTGCCATGTCTATAATAATGCAGGAATAATTTTAGAACTACATCGAAAGCGCCAATATCTTTAATCCTGCATGAATTGGACTTCACCGGCCTTCAACCGGAAACGCTGCTGTGGTAAGAGCAGTGCTCCAAAATATGCAATTTTTTGGTCTCAGAGTTTGTGTTGGTGTCGGAACGTGCGGCTGCAAACACGGCCGCATGTTTGTTTCCACACTGCAACGGGTAAGAACATGATCTACATATTTATAACTCTCTTTGATATCATTAATGTTATCTTTGATATACACATTGGTGTGTGTGTGCGTGTGTTTCTGATTGATGTGCATTATGTTTCATGCCGGCATAAACTGCGAATGAAGATTAAAGGAAAATGGGGATTCAGCAGAACGCGCTTGGAGTTGGTTTGCGCGTAAGCAGAGATAAGTGAAAACAAAATAAATGCCCGCACGCACACACACACACACACACACACACACACACACACACGCAAGCAGTGACTGAATCTTTTTCACATTTGTTTCATCTGGCTGATCAGTTGATCTGTTTGTTGGGGGGAAAAAAATCCGAGACACTGCAGATGTCAGATAACCCTTTGGCTTCTCTCCCGCTCTTGTTGCTCAAACCCAAATGAACCTCATCAGCATGAAATATCTCAGCATCTGTTTGCCAAAGAGCGCGGTGACAAACTTGAGGAAGGATAAATCGTGGAGCGAAAAATAAGGCCGGCACAAAATTACAATCAATGAATCAACAAGCTATTTTGTCGTTATTTGTCGTCGTCCCCCCGCCCGCCCCGTCTGTCTCCGGTTAAGAATAGAGGTTATTTATCTCTCTGTTCTCTTTCTGCCTCTCTCTGTCACTCGTCATCTTGTTGAAATCTGCATGCGGCAGTATCCATCATGTGTAATCATCGTATGAAATCCTGACTCCGGGTGTGGTGGGACGCGTGTGAGTCTTATCTCGACAGAAACACAAACACAAATTGCATTTTAAATCACTACCCCAGCCTGGTGGGCTGCTTATGCATGGGATATGAGGCACCAGCAGTACCTTGAGCAGCCGGCTTATTTAAACCCTGCAGCCTTCATCACCGCCTTCAGTGGGAATGTGTGGCCTGTAATCTGAGTTTAACCCTAGAACACAAACGTTATAAATAGTAACACCATCACTAACGTTGGGTGTATTTCACCCGATAAAATATACTTCTCATCAAAATATATTAAAATACAACAAAACAAGGCAAATTGAAGTACTCTTCTTTTATTCTACCCTATAGAACTTCTCATGAAACTAAAACCAGGTATCATGGGGGTACCCTGATTAAAAGCTCAAAATCGGGTGAAATATGAGGGAATCGTCAATAAAACATGATTAAAAATATTAATAATGGAGCTATGAACTTGTTATGTCGTCCACATGTTCCTGTGACATGTGAGCCTTGTACTGTGAAGGAAAAGTCTCCTTCAATGGTGAAACCCATCTGGAATATTTTCACCCTCTATCACTGAGAAAACCAGGGTTTGGAGCTATGCAAGCCCATTTCCGCAGCAAAAAAAAAATCTTTACTTTTTCTGCCAAAAAAAATAAGAAGTTATTTTTTGTACTTATTTATTTTGTACTTTTTCTACCAGAATTTTTTTTAGAAGCCAAGTAGAGCCAATCAGCGTTGAGAAGCTCCGCGCGTCATCACTGCCGTCCTGCTGGTGCTGAATCAAACAGCTGCTGGTCCGCCTGAAGTAGCGCTGGCAGCGGCCGTCATTCAGACGCTGTTGTGAGGCTACGGATAATATTATGAATCCGGACATGGGGGCGTTTTATGGTCCGACATTAGAGGGACTTCCACAAAAAGTTTAAAGCAGAACTAGTGGTTAGTTTAATGGTGGATGGGGGAAACGGTACTGCACCATTTGGCTACCATGAAAACGACACGGTTTGTTTTTATGGTAAGACCGGCGAGTGGATGATGGGGCCCTGTGAGGAATTGTCACTGAAGCGCATGCACACTTCTAATCTCTATTTAAAAAAAATTAAAAAAGTTTTTTTTCTGGCGAAAAAATAACGTCTGTGAGCAGCATGAAGCTACACAAAGAGCCACGCAACTCAGACAAAAGCAACACAATGAAAATAACGTAACCAGAATCACACAGGTGAAAATCACCCTACGTTAGTTCCTACTCACCGTAGTAGAGCGCGCCACAAAATGACGTGGTCACAAGTACCATGTACGGGCTCCTCTCGTGGTCACAAGTGCCATGTACGGGATCCTACGGGATTGAGTGAAGTTAAGTATTTTTAATAATTATTTTAGTTCAGACATCTCATGTTAACTCCGCTCAAGCATGAAAGTTCTCACAATCCTCGGTGGTCCCTGAACGAGGCTCGTTTCACTGTAGCAGGGTGCTACATGGCCTTAGCTGTGAGTAGGTAGCAGGATGGCCTGGAATATTCATATTTCAGCCATAAGTAAGTACATTTCCATATTTTTTGCTGGACACAAATTACATTATTGTGCAAAGTTTAGCCTTCTAGCTAGTTCCTAACTTTTTAAATTAGCATTTCTTCAAAACTCGGGGTGCATTTTGAGTCGATTTTGAGTCATGCTTATGGTTTATGTTTACAATTATTATGTAATAGTGTTATAAACATGACACAATTAACTTATATTGACTTATGAGGCATGGATTTTACTTTTTTTTTACATGCTCAGTCCCAGAGGATGAACCCCTGATGGGGCTTAAACCTTTGTTTCCTTGTAAATTATGTAAGACTTGATTTTTTTTTCTTTTCTTTACAGGACTTGTATAAATGTAATAAAGTACTCCATGAAAATCAGATATGAGTTTACAGGTAATTACAATCCCTCCTCGTCACGGTGGAGGATGGTTTATGGCTTTCTGCCAGTGTAACATGTCTGGGTTACTGTTAGAAAATAATGCTTTATAGTGCTCCTAGTGAGAGCTAGAGAGTTTACGTTGGAGGGTCAAGACAAATAACTGTATGGATGATCAAATATCAAATGAATGACACTGTATGAATCACACAAATGTACAAATGTATTAATTAAAATTATGGAATGTATTAAGTGATTGTGGAAGGAATCCAGAAAACATCAGGAGTCCACAAATAGTTACGCAGCCTGAAGATTGGAGTAGATAGATATGACGTGCTCAGGAATGTGCCTGAGAGGGGGTTGATTGAAGTCCTGAGTACTCTGTCTCATGGAATATCTCTCTCCCATGGGATAGATTTTGTATATTTTGTGTGGTTATTAGTGTGATTCAATTTGAAATGCTGTTCATCATCTTTTTATTAAATACATTTTTATTATAACTTTCTGCATCCGGGACTTCTCTTCACACAACTGCCCAAAGATTTTTGAACTTAACAGTTACACACTACATTCTGTTTGTACGCCCTCTGGCATTTGGGAGAATAATGCAGCGCAGAAAGTATAAACGCCTCTGTGCACACTCGGAGCCGGCTGCAGAGTAAACAAAGCTGAACAAAGTCAACTTGGGTTCGGGAGCTGGAGCAGGGCCTCAACCACGCCTCCAATCACCAGTCAGGCCGAGCTGCACCTGCTCAAACCCCCCGTCCTGTTTCACCTCAGGGTTTCTCCACACACTCTCCCTTCCTCCCGCACACCTCTCTCAGCTCTCCTTCTCACTCGAGTCACCCGAGTGAGATCCCCCCACACGGAGTAGCTTTTGTGCATCCGTTCTGGACCGCCTTCCCCTTGCTCACATGCGCCCGTAACATACTAAAATCCATATGTTGGCCTTGATCATTATTGGACTTTGGAATTTGGAAATTGGTGGATGAACAACACCTGGCGTATTGTCAATAGAGGGAACACGACAAGGTTATTTCTTCTTCCTCTGGAGGGTCTTTGTGATCTTTTGATTATAACATACAGTTTTTGGTTTGTCCTTGTGGAGACAAAAACAACTATAAGCAACTGGTTTGTGTCAAGGAGAGCGGATCAATCAGGCGTTTTGTGCATATCGAAAATGCATTTGGACCTCACTCATATTCTGCTTCAAGTTTCAGATTTCCCATGTGGTGAATGTTGCATTTCAATTTTACCTGAAATATCGGCTCCCACACGTTTAACTGGAATATGTGCAGCACCATGGCCAAGGTTTTACACACACACACACACATTATTGACGCAATTTCAAACTGCTCAAATGTTCCAGTTTTAATTATTAATTGAATTGTTTTAATTGATTATTGTTTTGTTTTAGTTTGTCTTCGGGTTTTCCTGCAAACATCTCTTTCCGGGCATCTCTAATTTTGATGACTTGCCATTATGGAATGCCCGTCCAAATGCTCTTATCACTTTATCAAAACTCAATGGATTGTGTCATAAATGTAATTCATCAAGCTTAAACTAAACACATCTTTTTTGATCTTTTTAAAAGTTCTCTTTTTTTTCTCATACATTGTTTTCTCCCAACACCATAATTATTGCACTCTTAAGTTGTAAACTAAACACTTACCCAGATCAAATGCACAAAATATCACATTAGCGTAACCTGAATATTTCTACATCAGCGGTGTAATATCATACACACACACTGCTTTTGACTCAGGTTAAGGTTAAGCAGGGTTTAAATGTAAATGAGGCTTTTCAGTGTCTCCCTCTTCATTCTCCGGTCTCACCTTTCCCTGTAGCTCCTGCATCTCCAGACAGAGCTCACACGTCGACGCTCATTTGTGTATCATGAATTAACAGATGGATCTGTTTGAAGCACGAGCTACATGAACACAATGGTGTGGCATAATGCTGCGGCATCCTATGAAGTAGGGGCGTTGTTTAAAATTGACGATGATAATGCGAGATGGAAGGAACAGAGATGTTTTCATCATCCTCGGGTAAATAAGACCATTTGTACTTTACTGTCAACTAGGGATGCACCGGTATCGGGGCCGATACTGCGTTAAAATACTCGTACTCGTATTGGTTTCAATTGCCGATACCAAGAACCGATACCACTCAACAGTATTTCACTACAACAAACTGGTCGCGCTTTGTGGAGAAAAAGATTTGTTGTCCTACCTGACTTCAACGTCTAGGGCAGGGGTCGGCAACCCGTGATCCAGAGCCGCATACGGCTCTTTCGTCGCTCTCTTGCGGCTCTTGCAGCAAGGTGTGTAGAGTAATGTGCGTCGCGTTCACACAGTAAAAAATGACTGCCGTCATGCCGGTTTGAATCAAACGGCTGCTGGTCCGCCAGAAGTAGCGCTGGCAGCGGCCTCATTCAGACTCTGTTGTGCGGCTACGGATGATATTATTGTAGCCGAGTGTCTGTTGTGTGTCTATATTTGTAATTCTAATAAAATGAAAACACGCTGCAGGGTAACTTGAACCACTTTTTTATCTCCTTCACACACGTATATCCCACAATTCCACTCTTTTCCTTTCCGTTTCTCCCTCCACAATAAAAGCACCGGAAACATAACTTGGAACACAGCTTCCTATATAATTGCTCGATCCCTAATATTATCGCTTACATTATGAACCCGGACACGGGTGCGTTTTATGGTCCGACATTAGAGGGACTTCCACGAGAAGTTTAAAGCTTGGGATAGCCTTCTGTTAATTTTGTACTATAGGCTTGACATAATCTGCAGAGGATAAAATAAAATCTGCCTCCAAATTAATTGCACTTTCATGGAGACCAAATCTAAGAAGTATCGGTATCGGTACTCGGTATCGGCAAGTACACAAATAAAAATACTCGTACTCGTATCGGTTTGTAAAAAGTGGTATCGTTGCATCCCTACTGTCAACACATCGCGTGATGCACCCAAAGAATGATAAAGAAGCGCTCTGCAAAAGGACTGGCTAATGAGAAAGAATCGCTTAATTTGTGTTTATTTGGAGAATTTTTTTTTTTATATATCATGTTTCATATTTCTCAAGGATGTGTTGAAGCTGGTGTTTTGAAGCTTAGTGCTCACACTGCACACATCATACCAGCGTTTGGAGCAAGAATTTCAAAAAGCTGGCACAGGAAGTGGAACCTTGATGGCCCTTTGAGCCTGAGCAGCCAGCCGACCTTTTTTCTAGGAGATACTGTCTGACTGATCAATATCTTTTTGAAGCCAGCACCTTGTGACCATTTGGAACTGCCTCACATGACATGTTAGCCACACACACTCAGATGTGCGCATTCATGTGAAGTCACTCCAAACTGGAACTCGGGCAGATGTGTGTGTTTGTGTGTGTGTGTGTACGAGAGGTGGAAGGGAACCATCTGCCACTGATATATTTCCTTTCCCAGGAGCCATGAAATGTTTGGGCTCTTACGACTTCTAAATACCACTCTTCCGTGATTGATTGAACGGACACTGCTTGGACGCCGCAGGTTTAAGGTCCAGGGCAGCAGTCCCACTTATTCCTCCAGCAGCTCACGAGGATTATGAATCTCATTTACTTCCAATGAGGCCTGTGCAGGTATATTACACTGATGCAAAGTGATGGATAGAAGCATGCGAGATAAATTGGTAAACTAATTTACTGTTAATGGCTTGCGTCTGCTGCCGACGGCCTGCTACCTGTGTCCTGCAACTAACTGACATTATACCTGTCTTGCCGTCACACACACACACACACACACAACTGAAGGTGCGTCAGTGTGCTGCTTCGCATTGAAGTAGCTCAAAACTTGATAATTAACCTGCGCTGCAGAGGGAGCGTTTTTATCCTTGTGACTCGGAACGCTTATGTTTTATCAGTAATAAACACCTTCCTATGTATATACCCGACAGCGAAGTGAATGGCAGTGCACGCACCTCCCTCAGGCACACAGTGCCCGCACTGGAGGCAATTAGTTACTGTGCGCTTACCACTGCTATTAGGAACACTAATGAAACTGGGATTCAGATGTGTACCTGCTGAGCAGTGTTTGTGTGTGTGTGTGTGTGTGTGTGTGTGTGTGTGTGTGTGTGTGTGTGTGTGCGTGTGTGTGCAGGCGTATGAGGGAGCCTGTCTCTGTATTATCCTAATGCAAGTAGACTGGTGGTCTGAAGGGAGGGATCTGTAAAAACAAAGAGATTAATGAATAATGGAGGGATTGTGCACACACACACTCACACACACACATTAAAAAGCACACGTGGGCTCTGTAAATGGCACAAATAAACTATTGGGGGTTACCCGGTGGCGCTCGTAAGTGAATGTACGCGTGTGAGGCCGATGGGCCGAGAGGGTTCCCGTGAAGGGTCCGCGGGCTCCCATAAGGGCACCGGGAATGTTTTCGAGTGTGTTACTATGGCAATAAAAAGGGGGGTTTTGTCTTTCGAGGGTGTGCGGCAGGTAGAGGCAGAGAGGAGTCTCTCCGCTGAATATTAATGACATATCATACGCCGAGCAGCCATGCGTCTCTGACTTTGTCAAATATCAGTGTGATATTTCCAGCGAGGCGGCTCCGGCGCCACAGGCTGGGAACAGTGGGATTTGTGAAGAAGAGGAATATTTCTGTCATTTGTTTTGGATTTATTTGTTGCGGTGAAGGATCAATTTTTAGGCGTACATTCCCCCAACTCCAGAGCACGTTTTGGGGAAATATCTGAGGAGGTAAATGTCATTATAAATATAGTACTGCAGCTGTGCTATTGCAGCTGAAATAATGTTTAGAACTCTGTTTCACCAGTTTGTGGCTTTTGATTCAACTACATTATATTTATTGTATCTGTACCTGCATGCTTTACAAGAAGAAATCATTGTTGTTAATGAGCAGTATCCATTTCATGATTACTCTCTGGATGGGGGTCTGGAGACACTGCATCCTTGTGTTTCAACACATGCAATCTAGTAACGATGTCAGCAGACCTTTGCCCAATCTTTTGATCAAAGTACCCTGAGGCAATATTCTAATGTTGTTTTCCTTGGGACTGACTTTTTCCAAGGATTAAGGATATCTTTATTATCCTTGAAGGGAAATGTGTATTACAGCCAGCAGTAAACAAATACATTTCAAACAACAATAGACGACACATATACGATACAGATCACATGGAGGCATTTAAAAGGCCAATGGCAGCAGGACAAAGTCTGTTGGTCTGCAGCCAGACGGACCATTTTAAAAACCATCACAGCTCAATCCCCAATTGGCCTCATCTATTAATCGCAAGACCAAAACAAAACTCATTTGGCAATTACGTTTCGTACATTTCTTTTCCTGGATAACTTTTGTTTATTGAGGTGAACCACATTTCCCAGTTTCCCTCAAAACAAAATTGATAATGCAGGTTAGTTATATGGGAGCATAATTTTGAAGGACAGTGATAGTTAGAGCCCAACAAAAAGGTTGTGAGGCAGTTGAAAAGGTTCCATGGCCTTACATTGGCTCATCTGTTTATTCAAAGACCAACCCGCGGTGAGCGACCCTGTGCTCTTCAAATGCTCTTCACTCCTCAAGCATCCAGTTTGTTTCAGTTCTATCTCGATATGGAACGAGAGAGTTAGCTTTAGGAAGCGTAAAGGGGTTGAAGGAAGAAGGGGTGTTTTTAGCACATTCAGTAAAATGACACAGGTTGTATTGAACCGCCAATATTCCATACGCAGTACAGATAGTTTTCCTTGTTGCTGCACATCCAGCATGAGCACATGAGATGTTGACATTGTGAAACCGTGCACAAGCAAAGGTCAAAGCGTGCCGATGAATCCGGTGTGAGCACAGTAGAGTGACATGCTGCGTGAGGAAGCATTAGAAAATCTGCTACGACCCAAAGGCTCCTGGGGACCATACGGAGAAAAGGCACAGAGAGGGCACTAGGATACATAAGAAAGAGAACAAACTGCTCAGTTCAACAACCTCAATTAGTTTAGTTGGAAATTATGTGCAACAAGGTTTTCAACTTAAAAGTATAAAAAGTGCTAAGTGGGTGTAACACAAACAACATGTTATGCATGTGTGTGTGTAAATATGTATAGATGGATTAGTTTGATGGTTCATGATTCATTTGAGTGAATACCTAGAAACTTTGAAGGCCTTTTTCTCAAAATCATGGCTCGTGATATGCAAAGTAAATAACAACATCAATATGAATCTAAAAATTCCTTCAACTTAAAAATATTTTCTGAAGGCTTTTTTTTTTTGCAATCCCAGACCGAACACGCATGTAGACCATAGAATAAACTCACGCTTGTAAATCAGGAATCTCAAGTAGTCAAACCTAATCATTTGACAGAAAGGAGAAAGGAGGAGGATTTCTCTGGACAAACAATGGGGAGCAATGATTGGTCCTTCGGTACACAATCACTCTCACAGCTCATTCACTCTTCTGTCTGTTTGCTGATTGGCCGACTGAACGTGCTGCTGCTCACCTCCACGCACAGACCTAGACCTGTACAGACAGCCACAGCACATTTACAAAGAAATAAAGGTGGCTCTCCTCCTTGGAGAAGAGGGAAGGTCTGCTTGGAATATGTGGGATTCAAGTAAACGACTACATGTGACATGCTACCAACAAAGGAAATATGAAGCCATATTAAGGTGGATTTTCATAATCATAATAGTTCAACAAAGCCATGTAGTGTCACGGGAGTACAGGATGTAGGACCCAAATGCAGACCAAAACGACAGGAAGTTGGATATAAATGAAATTTATTTTGAAATAGCGTGTGGAGCCCGAGGTCCGACACGGCGGCTCGCAGATCACGGTGTGGGTCCCGTGGCCCGACACCGGAGGCGGGTAGTGGGACTGTGACGTGGGTTCCGTGGCCCGACGTCAGAGGCAACCAAGCTGGTCCCGGATAACTCTGAGGCGAGAGAGAGAGAGAGTCAGTGGCGGATCGGAATGAACAGATAACTCACGGAGCGGCAGTGATGACTACCGAGGTTGAAGACGAGACGGACTGACAACCCAGGCCTGCAGGACCCGGGTTGAAATACGGCTGGTGATGAGCCTACACGGCCGCAGCTGTGCAGCGCACAGAGATGTGTCCCTGGGCGGCGTCTGCAGGTAGGAGACACACCCACGAGTCCAACAGGCACAACAAACAAACAGGGGAGAATACAGGCACAAAAGGAAAGGAGGTTTTGGGGAAACAGAGGCAAACACAAAGGGTCAGACAGGAACCCTGACAGTACCCCCCCTCAACGGGCGCCTCCAGGCGACCTGACCATCTTGTCCGGATGCAGCCGGCGAAAATCCCGGACAAGAGTGGAGTCAATGATCCTCGAGCGGGGCACCCATGAGCGTTCCTCTGGACCGTATCCCTCCCAGTCCACGAGGAATTGGAAGCCCCGCCCCCGACGACGAACATCCAGGAGTCTGCTGACCGTATGGACCGGACCCCCGTCGATGAGTCGGGCGGGCGGTGGGGGCCTGGCTGGAGGGCATAAGGTACTGGTGGACACCGGTTTGATCAACGACACATGGAATGTCGGGTGGACCCTTAAGGATGAGGGGAGTTTCAAACGGACCGCAGATGGACTGATGATGCTCTGGATCTTGTACGGGCCGATGAACCGTGGAGACAACTTCCGGGATTCCGTCTTAAGCGGAATGTCCTTGGCAGAGAGCCACACCTCTTGACCGACCTGGTAGCAAGGAGCAGGAGTGCGGCGGCGATCCGCCACACGTTTATTCTGTTCTGCCGTGCGGAGTAGAGAGACCCGGGTCTCCTTCCACACCTTCCTACAGCGACGCATGTGGAGCTGCACAGAGGGAACCGCTACCTCCGCCTCCTGGTCGGGGAACAGGGGAGGCTGATATCCCAGGGAGACCTCGAACGGTGAGTGACCCGTCGCTGAAGAGGTATGGGAGTTGTGGGCGTATTCCACCCAGGCCAGATGAGTACTCCAGCTGGAGGGCTTCGATGCAGCCACGCAGCGTAGTGATGCCTCCAGCTCCTGATTTAGCCTCTCCGTCTGCCCGTTAGACTGGTGGTGGAACCCGGAGGACAGGCTGACGGTTGCACCGAGGAACTGGCTGAAGGCTCGCCAGACCTGGGAAGTGAACTGCGGCCCACGGTCTGACACGATGTCCACCGGAATCCCATGTAACCGAAACACCTGGTTCACCATAATGTCAGCCGTCTCCCGAGCCGAGGGAAGCTTGGGCAGGGCGAGGAAGTGGGCTGCCTTGGAGAAGCGGTCCACCACTGTCACAATGACCGTGTTCCCTTGCAAGGGTTGCAGACCCGTGACGAAGTCCAAAGCGATATGGGACCACGGACGATGAGGAACCGGAAGTGGTTGCAGCAGGCCGGCGGGGGGTCGATATGACGACTTGTTGCGGGCACAGGTGGAACAGGCCCGGACGAATTCTCTTGCGTCCGCCTCCAGCGAAGTCCACCAAAAGGTCCGCCGGAGCATGTCGATTGTTTGCCTCACGCCTGGGTGACAAGAGAACCTGGAGGTATGAGCCCAAAGAAGCACTTGGGAGCGTGCAGACGGGGGAACAAAGAGGCGACCGGAAGGTCCGCCTCCCGGGTCCGGCTGGGTCCGGAGAGCGTCCTGCACCACCGACTCGATCTCCCAGGTGAGAGAGGCTGCCACACAGGTTGCGGGAAGAATAGTGCCCGGACAGGATAAGTGACCCTCAGGGACGAACTGGCGAGACAGAGCGTCGGGCTTGGTGTTCTTGTTGCCTGGACGGTAGGAGATGACGAAGTCGAAACGCCCAAAAAAGAGAGACCATCGGGCCTGGCGGGAGTTCAACCTCTTGGCCGTCCGGATGTATTCCAAGTTCTTATGGTCCGTCCAGACCACAAATGGAAGAGCTGCCCCCTCCAGCCAGTGCCTCCACTCCTCCAGTGCTAGTTTGACCGCCAGCAATTCCCGGTCTCCGACATCATAATTTCTCTCTGCCGGGGTCAAACGGCGTGAATAGAAAGCGCAAGGACGAAGCTTAGAGTCTATTTCTGAACGTTGAGACAGGATGGCCCCCACCCCCATGTCTGACGCATCCACTTCAACGACAAACTGCCGGGTGTTGTCAGGCTGGATCAGGACGGGGGCGGAGCTAAACCGCTCTTTGAGGAGTTGAAACGCCCGGCCGGCTGCCGGGGTCCACGAGAACGTGATCTTGGAGGAAGTGAGTCCAGTGAGGGGGGCTGCCAGCGTGCTGTAGTTCCTGATGAAGCGACGATAGAAATTTGCAAACCCCAGGAACTGCTGGAGCTGTTTTCGAGATGAGGGAGTCGGCCACTCCCTTACCGCCTTGACCTTCTCTGGATCCGCCTTCACCTGACCCGTCTCGATGATGAAGCCCAGGAACCGTACCGAGGTTACATGGAACTCACACTTCTCTGCCTTCACAAAGAGCTTGTTCTCCAGTAGGCGCTGAAGGACCATCCGGACATGACTCTGGTGCTCCGGGAGATCTGCCGAATAAATGAGAATGTCATCCAAATATACAAAAACAAAACGGTCCAGGAAATCCCGAAGTACGTCATTTACCAACGCCTGGAAAACAGCAGGGGCGTTGGTTAATCCAAATGGCATGACCAAATACTCAAAATGGCCGAGATGAGTGTTGAACCCTGTCTTCCACTCGTCCCCTGCCCGGATCCGTACCAGATGGTACGCGTTGCGGAGGTCGAGTTTGGAGAAGATCTTAGCTCCAGCAAGGGGTTCGAATGCCGAGTTGATCAGGGGCAGGGGATACCTGTTCCGGGTGGTGATGCTGATCAAACCCCTATAGTCAATGCAGGGCCGGAGACTCTTGTCCTTCTTTGCAACAAAAAAGAACCCGGCGCCGAGTGGTGACGAGGAGGGGCGAATTATTCCGGCCTTCAAAGACTGTGAGATGTACTCCTCCATGGAGGCCTTCTCCGGTCTGGACAGGTTATATAACCGGCTGGAAGGGAACGAAGCGCCGGGGTGGAGGTCAATGGCGCAGTCGTAGGGACGGTGAGGTGGCAAGGAGAGAGCCCGAGTCTTGCTGAACACTTCCCCGATGTCGTGGTAGACGGTGGGAATGGAGGTGAGGTCAGGCGGAGACACCAAGTTACCATGTGGATGTCCTCCAGGCGGTACCGCCGATCTTAGGCAGCTGGCGTGACAGTAGGGGCTCCACGCGACAATCCTCGCCGCCGACCAGTCAATCTGAGGGTTATGGGTGGTGAGCCACGGGTGGCCCAAAACTAGAGGATTTTGGGGGGAAGAAAAAACATAAAATTGAACCCGCTCTCTGTGATTCCCAGACAGGATAAGCTGAAGTGGCGGGGTTCGATGGGTAACTCTGGCCAGGAAGCTGCCATCCAGGCCATTGACCACTAGTGGGGCTTCTAACAACTCCACCGGAACCTTCTCTCTGGCTACAAATTCTGAGTCCATAAAGTTCTGTTCCGCCCCAGAGTCCACCAAAGCAGAGAGTGGAATAGAGTGAGAGTGCAGAGAGAGAGAGGCAGGAAGCAACAGTCTTGGTAGGGAGTTTAAAAAAGGAGTGAAACGGGCTTGGAGACGAAGAGCCCATGCGCTCGCCCTGATTGGCTGACGCAGAGCCACGAGGCCGGAAGCTGGACGATGACGTCACGGGCGGCGCCCCCTGGGATTTGTAGTTCCGCTCACGTCGTCTCTCCCGCATCCGATTATCCAACCCGATCGTCAATTTAATTAGTTCCTCCAACGAATCGGGCTTATTGCAGCTAGCCAGTTCGTCCTTCACAGTTTCCGACAATCCGTGAAGGAACACACCCCTGAGCGCTGTCTCGCCCCACCCGGTCTCAGCAGCGAGAATGCGGAAGTCCACCGAGTGTTCCGCTACACTCACGGGGCCCTGTCGTAGGTGGAGAAGGCGCTGAGCTGCGTCCTCGGAGTCCACCGGGTGGTCGAACACCCTCCGCAGCTCCTCCACGAAGATCCCGTAGTCGACATGAGTGGCCCGGTCGATTCCCAACGTACTCGTGGCCCAGTCCAAAGCCCTTCCTCGTAGTAAACCCACCACATACGAAACCTTGGACCGGTCCGAAGCGAAGGTCTGAGGTTGGCGATCGAACACCTGCCGGCACTGAAACAGGAAACCCCGGCACTTCCCCAGTGTATCGTCGTAGGAATCCGGAGCCGGTACAGGGGACTCCCGGACCGGCGAGACGTGGTCGGAAACACGGGGTGCCGGTGCTGGAACCGGCGGAAGACTGCCCTTCCGTGCCTGGTCCTGCACTAGGCAACCGATCTGGGACACCTCGACAGCCACGGACTTCAGCGTCTCCGCCATGTCCCGGATCATCCGCCGGTGCTCCTCCACCTCCAGGAGCATCCTCTGGTGCTCCGCCAGCAGCGTGCTGTCTCCGGTGGTCGCTGGGTCCATGATGGTCAGTCCGTTCTGTCACGGGAGTACAGGATGTAGGACCCAAATGCAGACCAAAACGACAGGAAGTTGGATATAAATGAAATTTATTTTGAAATAGCGTGTGGAGCCCGAGGTCCGACACGGCGGCTCGCAGATCACGGTGTGGGTCCCGACACCGGAGGCGGGTAGTGGGACTGTGACGTGGGTTCCGTGGCCCGACGTCAGAGGCAACCAAGCTGGTCCCGGATAACTCTGAGGCGAGAGAGAGAGAGAGTCAGTGGCGGATCGGAATGAACAGATAACTCACGGAGCGGCAGTGATGACTACCGAGGTTGAAGACGAGACGGACTGACAACCCAGGCCTGCAGGACCCGGGTTGAAATACGGCTGGTGATGAGCCTAAACGGCCGCAGCTGTGCAGCGCACAGAGATGTGTCCCTGGGCGGCGTCTGCAGGTAGGAGACACACCCACGAGTCCAACAGGCACAACAAACAAACAGGGGAGAATACAGGCACAAAAGGAAAGGAGGTTTTGGGGAAACAGAGGCAAACACAAAGGGTCAGACAGGAACCCTGACATGTAGAGTGAATTTCAGTTGTGAAATCAGACGCACTATCCACTAGGGGGACCCCGAATATTAGACCTTGTGAAGATTCGATCTAAGGAGGGTGATTCCACTGCTAATCTATTAGTGGAATATTTGCAGAGGCTGAAAAATATGGTTTTGAAACAAAGGATCATTTCATTATGGCTAAGTTGCACTATCCTAATTTGCAGGACCGATGCAGCACTCCGCATTAGAGAGATGGATGTGAGGAACCGGGAGCTAGAAGTGGAGGCTATGCACCTTAGGCTGAGAGCCGTAGAGCTGGAACGCCAGCCTCGTACAAACGAATCAAACCCCGCACTCTCCCCGAGATAGCTTCGATATGCTTGCTGTGGTTCTGACCTGTTGGTGTGGGGAATTAAATTCAGTGTTTTACGCATGCCAATTCATGCAGTTACACTCTCCTCCGTCCTGGTGTCTGGCAGTGCGAGTTGCTGGGAGAGAGTTTAGCACATGACCACAACCTGTCCACGCCATACGTTTTTTTTGTCCAAGGTTATATTTCGAGGTTGCCAAATGTTGTCGATCTCGTAGTATTTGCCAACCAACGGGGAAACAGATTATTTCTCCGACTCCTGTACATCCGATCCTTGTAATGGGTAAACCCTTTGAACCTGTTGTAGACTGTGTAGTCCCCTCCCTAAAACCAAGGCTGGCCATCAGTACATGCTTACTATGTGCACTGCTATACGCTTTCCCAAAGCAGTGCTGTTGAGCTCCTTGAAAGCGAAAGCAGGAGTGAAACCTAGGTTATGTTCATTTCCACTTTTGGATTGCTTCAACACATTCAAACTGATCCAGAGTCTAACTTTATGTCCAAGATGTCTGTGCATGTCTGGATCAGGCCTCCAGTGCATACCACCTAGAGAGTCATCTCTCTCCATCCTGGAGAGATTTCATCAGACGTTACAATCTCTGCTTCGTAAGTATTGTGTTGTGTCCAGCAGGAACTGGGAGGAGGGCTTTCCACTGCTGCTGTTCGCCATTCGGGAAACTCCTCAGGAGTCTCTTGGCTTTAGTGCGGCTGTGTTTGTTTTTGAACACACTGAGCGCCGCAGCAGCAGTCCGAGTAGTAGTAGGGGTGAGAGGCCCTTATTGTTCCACTTTTTTCTCCTGTTTTTTTTTTTTTCGATGAGGGAAGGAGGTAAGATACCTGTACTTTCTTTTGCTTACTTAATGTGGGGTAGTGAAGTGAGGCTATTTGTAAAGATTGTTTTGTTTATTGTTTTGAGGCAGGCTCGTCCTGGTAGTTATTGCTGCCACCATCACATTAAATACATATTGTGGACTGTATCACCTCAGCACTGGTCCTTATTTGGGAGGTGGGGGAGAAAGGGAGGCTCATCGTTATGCTGCGCTCAGGTTTCCCCCAGACCGGGCGTAACAAGCAGCATCTTGGCCACAGCTAAAAAAAAAAAGGATAAATTACAAAAAAATAATGCTACTGTTTCAAAATCAAGGAATACATGTATTAATCAGCGCACTCACATATTGATGTAGGACAATCAGAGCGCTAGATATTCTTTGAATCCATGAATGATTCTCTAAAATCAGCAGGGGGAGGAGTCTCTCTTTCTCTCTCTCCCTCGTTGACTGTCCCTTTGCTTCCCTATCTATTGCTACAATGGGGTGGAAATGGAAGTCCTATACAAAACCATGAAATGCAGTCAATCAATCTTCCAGTACTCTGGACTGCCCGCACTGCACACACCATACAGCCTTTCCATTATTCAATAGAAACAATAGCTACTTGACAAGCAAACAAAAACAACACATGATTTGAAAAATCAGTCCATGACCAATCAGATCTGACCGTGCAAGTTCTTTGTCCACAATCCAATACTTGCGTAATCGCAAGCAGCGTGCATTGCAGTTAACCCGAAGTGAACTAATGCACCACCGTGTTTCAGACGAGACATTTCCAAACTTTGTAGACGAGGCTGGGAGAGAAGTCCTTTGGCAGAGCCCAGCTTCACATCTAACGGTACAGTCGTAGTCCTCTTCCGTCGGCTGCTGAGCAGCTCCGCTGGAGCGGTCAGGGGAGTTCAGCAGTACAAAAGCAGTTATTTGAGAGTTTGATTGTTCCTCGTTCATTTCGGTCTTTTCAGAGAACTACACTCTGAATTTTAGTAGCAACTGGGCTGATATGTGCCTCTGCCAACTCCAACAATATAGCAGAGTCCACAGCATCCGCCTTTATGACCTTACTGGAAGAACTCTGACGCACACACACACACACACACACACACACACGCACACGTGCACCCCTTGACCCTGTCCATCTGTTTAACGTCTCTCCTTCTTGTCTCTGAGCCTCACTAATCCTTCCAGAAATCGAGACATGAGCGCTGGCATCACGGTCCGGATGTCTGGACTCAGTGTCAGTCTCCGGTGCCACCGCGATAACGTGCCAACAGGAACCCGTTATCGTTCAAAGAGCAGCCACGACGGGACGCTGCCCTGAAGAGCTGCTGATACCGAAAAACGCCGGATTGTTTTCCAATAAACTGCGTCAACGTGCGAGTGTCATGTCTGTCTCTTGGCCAACGTTGCACATGCTTATGTCCAAAACCCCCACACCCCTCTCTCCCCCTCACACCTGGCCTCCTGACTGTCTGATAAACTTTGTTATAGAAAAATGAAGGAAGAAAACAATGGAGCCATCTTGTCCATTCATTACATCCCCGATGTCATATAATAAAGCAGAGAAATAATCACTAAGGGACAAAACAAACAAAGGATATAATGAACGAAAGTGCAAACACGTCCCTGTTCTTGAAACGGTTTCGAGTCTCCCGCCAGAGAGTGAACCAAGTGACAATGCTGAAAATGAAGACAAGGCTTTCTCTTAATTTATCTGAAAAAAATAAAAGAAATGTAATTTTCTCTCTGTGTGTGTTCTCCACTCCGCTGCTCCGTCTCTCGCCCTCTTCTCTCCATCTCTTCCTCTGTGATTAAAACACAGGTGTCAGTCTCTCCGTGTCTGCAGGTGCAACAGGCTCATGAATATTGGTTTAACTTTCTTGCGTCTTGTTTGTTTGGCCGGCGGATCCTGGGTAGCTGCAGATGCTCTTTGGAGCGATTATCAATCTGAGAAATGGCTCTCGCACTGATCCCTTTTCAAATATTCTCGAAATGAGCTTTCTGCCCGGCTTACCATACATTAGACCGCCTCGTTATTTCAAACGCTCCTCGCTTTGTGTTCTCCACTTACACGTCACTCGAGGAAACAGCACTAGTGCAGAAGGAAAAAGGCTCAACGCACTTTTTTTTGCAGCAGCAGCAAGTCTTTGATTCTGTTCCACGCCACCCTTTAGATTTTCAGATCTCTGATTTAAGTTATTTGATTATTGTCATACATACCTCACGCTACGTCATTACAGTACTGGAGCAGTTTTCTTTGAGTGGATTATAATGACAAATAAAGTAAATTAAGTCTTTAAAGGAACTGTAAAATCGGGGGAATTTTTCTGATGGATGAATACTCCAAAACCCCAGTAGTCAAAAAAATGTCCCATTGGACGTGTGTCCACCAATCCTGTAAACTAACGTCTTTGTTCAGAGCAAAAATCTGAATCATATTCATTATTTTGCTTTTAATTTGATTTAGCCTACTCCATACTCAAATTCGAAGCATGCAATCACTACTCAAGACAACTCAAACTGACATCCAGAAAATCTCTACACAGAAGATATGACAAAGTAAAAAAAAAATAACTCATTAAACGTTAATGGGCTAAATAAGCAAGAGAAGTGACGATCAGTTCAAGACATCTAAAAGAAACGTTGTTTTCTTTCAAGAAACTCATCTGAAGAGAGGTAGGTAAAAGGATAAGGTAAAATGACTAAGCGACTAATTTACTAAAGTTCATATAGTTTAAAATAGATGAGTAGCTATAATTATACTGCCACAGATAGCTTTTAAAGAGGAAAATGACATTGTTGATGAAGAGGGCAGGTTGGTTTTAGTTGCAAGAAAGAGTCAATTACTGTTTCTTCTTTAGACATATACCCACCAGAAATAGGCAAAGTAATTGAACTGCTAATGACAAAATGCAAAGGAATTACGGTAATGGGAGGGGAGCTTTCATTAAATCCAAGGCTGGACTCAAATAATAAAACACAGAGCAGACAAAGCATCATCAATATTAATTGGAGAGCAGATCTTTTTTTTTCATTTGAGAAAAACATAGGCATGCAGGGTTAATCAGATCATGCCAGAGTGACAAAATATTTTTAGAAAAGATACATACGTACAATAAATCGAGGAAGAGTTTGTCAGCGCGACCGCGAGAGATCCTTGAGCATGCAGCCATAACTGTCCAACCAGTTATGCAGTATGCTGCAGCACAATTCAAGATCAGTAAGATCTCCTGGTGGAGATAATAACTGATTCATAAGGAAGGTAACATATCAGACAGGCCAATATTACCACTGAAGCGATCATTAAAAAACAAGCTTTCTATATAGCTAATAGATGAAAGGACAGTTTGCCTGATATAAAATACAGTGAACCATCTGGTTTCAAGAACGCTGTTGTCATAATACTAGATAATACATAACAACATAATACATTTAACATTAACATAATATGTGAGCTCCCATGCATATGTATGATGCTTTGGCTACTGTGTTTATTATTAATTATATAATACTAGCTAACTAATAGACTTTGTACAGAAAACTGAAACAAATCTTACTCCGTAAATTAGATGCAGAGCAAGTCTTTTGGTTTTCATTAAACGTTAAGTATGTAGATCCAAGGATTGTATAGAAATCCAACGTTGAGAGAATTTATTGTCACACTGTTCAGAAGATTTTTTATCCATAAGTGGACAAGACAAGGAGAGTTGCGAAAGTGTAAAAGAAAAAAAAAACTATAAAAATTGGCAATACATGCAGACAATGTGATAATTTATTTAACATCCTCAAATCAATCGTTACATAACTCGATGGAACCAATCTCAGAATACAATACATGAAATTGTTACATGAAAGTTAAGCTACAAGCTAAATGAAGCACTGACACTTAGACACCACCAGAACTCAAAGATGGATTTAAGTTGGAATGTCTTTGAAAGAAGATTAAGTATTTGGGAATCTATTTTACTGTAGAAATAAAAAAGCATACAATTACCAAGTTTTGGAAGACAAATTGAGACAAGACTTCAAAAGATGAAAAACTGTGCCATAATCAATAACGAATAGAGCAGAAACCCTAACAATTATGAATCCTCCACCATTCTTGTTCTTATTTAAAACCTTACAAATGTCTATTCTACATTTTAAAAGATGGAATACAATGCTACAATACAATGCTAACAAAAACATATTGTGCTAACCCAACTTAAAAAGAGAAGTAGGCTTAGTTTTCCAGATGTAATGATCGTGTTACATGCTTCTCAAGTAGGTATACAAATGAAATGGACAAACAAAGTAGTAATTGAATGGAAACTAATAGAAAATCAATCAGTACTGATATCAATTGGAACACTATCTTTCTTAAAAATGTTAAGAAATGCAAAAATACAACAAAATGATGCATGTATCTCAGCCAGAGGAAAGTGCAAACAGGTTTGCCTCATGATGTCCTCTCAGCAGGGAGGGAGGGACTGGGCTCTGTGAAGCTGGAGGAAGACTCAAGAAAGGTAAGATTTGGTTGCTTGCTCACCCTGAAGGTCACTCTTTGTCGGTGCCAAAAAACTTCATCTTCATATATATATATATATATAAATATATATATATATATATATATATATATATAGTGGTGGCTTTCCTGACATATATCCATAAAATATATACATTTGATAAAGAACGCAACTATTTGAGAAAGATAGCAAGCTATACCGTGTTTTTAACATGACACCCCAAATTGTATAAACAGGTTTTTTGATACGGCAGTGCTGAATGTTGGAGCACATCCCTAAACTCTGCATTTCACCCATTTAAGTCATGTGGTCGCGGTGGGCTCGGGCAGCAACTCGGAGTTCAGTGTCTCGCTCAAAGACAATTTGACATGCCGGCTGGAGAAGCCAGGGATTGATTAGCCAACCGTGTGGTTAAAGGAAACCAAGCTACAGCCGCCCCATGTAGATATGTGCTGAACAGGAAGCTAACCACACACACATTTTTGTATTTCTTTCCGGTGTTGAACATGTTTAGTGGGCCAGTTCACGAGAAAGTCACATTTACAGGAGTCGGTGCAACCGTCCAATAGGATGCTAGGTGCCATCCTATTAGAAATAGAAAGGTAAGGAGATCAATATATTCATACAATAATAAGCATTGCTGCATTAAAACAAATTGCACAAAACTGTTAAAGAGACCAAATACAATCAGATCAGCAGTAGATAAGAAAGCGAGAAGAGGAATTTAGACAGTTCCATTAGACATTACATTACATAGACATGCACATTCTGAGCATAAAACACTTAATTTCCTGGATTCTGAGGAATTTTTCTCCATCAATTTATGGTGTAAATGTCTATTTTCATGTAAAGGAAATCAAACAATTAAGACATGTGTGAATGTGATGGACTCTTAGACATCCTGTATTGGTTTCAATAATGTATTCTCCAGTACATCAACATCATCTCTCAGTCTGCACACATTGAGGCTTGATTTACTCTTCCCTCTTTAAACTCTCTAAATGTGCATGTGGTACCTATTCATCCCAATAATACATGAATTAGTTTGAATTCATTTATAAACCCCTTTATTAGCTGAACTAAGTGTTTCAGCAAGATTTCTGCTCCTGTACAAAACGGTCTTCAACCTCGAAATATTTCCCACATATCTTTGTTCAGATGTCCAGAATAAAAAAGCAATATTTTGAGAAAAACATGTAATTTACGAGAATAATAAGAGTAACAGGAACATCTGATTTTGAACAAATGGAATGCTGAGAGTGAGCTGGACTAAAGTAAAGTAAACTGCCAAGCTGATGCCTATAGTTGTGTGTGTGTGTGTGTGTGTGTGTGTGTGTGTGTGTGTGCGCGTGTGCGTGTGTGTGTGTGGATGACCACAAGTGTGTTCATGTGTAATGAAAAAGGTTAAAGAATGGTCCACACATTAGAGTTCAGATGAACAAGCGGTGTTCAAATCCTGTTGTGGAAAAGGAATCCACAGACACACTGGGGGTGCAATCAAATCCAGATTAACCCTTTGCTCTTTAAATCATTGTTATATTCCTGTGTGTGTGTGTGTGTGTGTGTGTGTCTGAACTCATTGTCCTCTCTCACACACTAATCTCCCTGCATACACAAGACAACGTAACACTTTCTCAGCCAAAAAAAAAGTCAAGCATCAAACGTGTGTGTGTGTGTATGTGTGTGTGTGTGTGTGTGTGTGTGTGAGAGAGAGAGAATGTGTGTGTGCCTGTCTGCGGAGAATATACATGGAGGGAGAAGTTTCACTTTTTGATCCGCTGGTATTGAACCCAGGTTATTACGCAGAGAAAGTCAGTTCTGATATATCTGTTTTCTCTAACCCCTGCCCTTGATGCCCTAAAACCTGCTGCCTCTATCCCAATGAGCATTGATTCAACTAAATTATTTATCCCTCTCTCCCTCACACACACAAACACACAGAGCTGTAGTGGCAGAAATATATTCTATGAAGGTATACTGCTACTTAGCACGGAGGAGGCTGCCTCAGAGGTTCCCTGCAGATAAGAGCTTGAAGGTGCAATGCATTAAGACTTTTAAGGAGCTATCCTGATTCATGTTGATATCTTGAATCCGATTCCAAAAGCTGTCAAATGATAATGCATTTTCCTCAGCTTCTCACACTGTAACCTTTGCCCTTTAACGCATAAAAAAATACCAGAAGAAAAGCAGCAACAGCCAACACAATATGATGCATCTTACTGAAATTGTCAGGGACAAGCTTAGGAAATACATTTTTTTCTGTTGCAAGTCGTCATCTGGCAGCCCAGTATTATCTGCCGAGTTTCTGTGACTTCAGAGCTGACGAAATCTTTCCCTCTGCAGCTGCTCCAGGTTTAAACCAGGACTTGAAACCCATAGCACAAAACCCTTGACTTTGATGCATTAACCAACAGCACTACAGGGGGAGCATGGGACCAGCAGATGTTGTAACACATGATGGAGCAACAATGACAGAGCACATAAAAAGGGGTTTAGACTTAAGAGAGAAAAGTTTTGTTTGAATAGGAACATGTTCTCTTCTTTTCTGGCAGTTGACTTGACTGCAAACAATACAGATCAACCAAGGTTTGATCAACAACAGTTTCTAAGGACAGATGCTGACTGCAACGGCAATCATCGACCGTGATTTCATTTTACAACCATGAAAAAATGTCTGTTTCAACCAACTAGGAAATCATTGATATGCCGGATCGGTTTTGGTGACAATGTTGATCTAATGACGTGGAATGGGTACCTGCTATGGCACGTCCAATCCACAAATAAAGTGTTTTTGGTTAAAGGGCCTTATAAAGTCACTGCTTCTGCTACAGCAGCAGTGACTTTAATCCAGTCACAGCAGGCTGCTGACTTTTAGTCACACAGCAATCCCTGGCCTCAAGTCACCTTACATGAAAAATGACAAATTCCATTGAGCCCCATGCCAGGTGTTGTACACAACTGAGAAAAATAAAGTACGGATGTTTGATCCGTACTCTATATTGAAAGATACGCTGACTTGAGTAATAGGAAAATGTGAAAAAAGGACGATAGGTTAATCTCTACAACCAGCCCTTTCAATTACTCTTGAGCTTTGCAAGCTTTTATTTCTCTTCAGGCCCAATAGGTACTGAAGGACGTTGTTGGTTTTCTTTTGCTGATCTCCTTGCTTTGATAATATCATGACCATGACCCTGACTGGCATGGACTGAGGAAAGTTACTGTTGAGGTTCTGGACTTTCTCATTGTGAGAAACAATTTGAAATGGTTATGAGTATCTGTCAGGATGCCCCTGGTTGTCCTGCCTTGATGCCACAGTCCCGACCAAAGGGAAAGAGACTTTTGCGGTGAACCTGAAACACGATCAAACGACTGCTGTCTTGGCTTTGCCTAGGGGTTGCTTGTGAGTCCCCAGGAGGAACTAATCTAAGTTACAAGGATGTTTGAAATGCTCTCCTTGCTCTCATTTTTCAAATGTCACAGTTGTTTCAATCTTTATTTGATTCATAACTCACATGTCGTTCATGTTAACTGATTGGCATCAGCTGTTTAATTCATTCTTCACCCTCATGCTCATTTACAGCCGTGCCGAGATCAGCTTTCTAGAAATATCGAACAATAATCATGCATCCCACAAAGTGACCATTACTATAAGACACTTGCTATTAGGCTGCAGGTATGCTTGAGTAAAGGCTTTGCAGCTCCCTCCCACATCACAACCACCTCCTTGTGTGCATAGAGTATTGTGTATGAGATGAGTGACAACTTTGTCAGGCCTATTTTCTGTAACCAGGGTTGCATTAAAGCACGGTTGAATTAACATGCTACCTAGCGGACAACTGGCTTGCTAGCTTGCTAATTCCACCCTGCTACAATGCTATACTGGTTACAGAAAAGGAGCTTGACAAGCTGGTGCTAAGCGGCCGTGCTGGCTCTAATGGTACCTCCTCCTGACTTCCTGTCGCTCTGGAGGAGGACAAGCTACCTCACTGACTGGCGAGCCATCCATCTCCTCAAAGCAGCATCCACTCGCTTCCCGGCAAACTGTGACACTGTTGTCTCAATGACAACTCATATTTCACTTCCCTTTGTGCAAGTCAGATGACCCTGGAAGACAGATTCATGTGAGTGGACTGGTGATACTGGGGAATAGAGGATTAGTGGACTCTGGGTTATGTGAACTAGATTGTGGAGGGCCTTTGCACAAGATCACTCACAGAGTGATGTTCAGATATCATCAATCTCCAGATAAAGCCCCTGCATTATATAGTACCTTGCTTTATGGTGTAGAATAATTGTGCAGTTTCACCTTTGCTGCAGTGTATGTGTTGGAGGCTGTTTGTGGCCATCTATAGAAATTAAATGTATTGTTGGTTTTGACAATAAATGTCCCTTTACCGTTTAATAATTTACTTTTGAACTGCTCTACTTTTTAGTTTCATCGAAGAACATTTTTACACATGTAAAATTACTTTAAAGTAGCAGTGCTTTTACTTGGGTACAATATTCTAGTACTCTTTACACATTTACATTCTTCACGATATCCCATGCCATAATGTTGCCACACTTTTGGGGCCTTTTTTACAAAACCTGCAAACAATTTAAATGATACTCATATGAATGCTGAAAAGACAGAGTTTGGCAATTCCTTTTAAATCACTTAGTTTGCATAATAATTTATTGTAAAAGCCATAATGTTTACAGTTGTAACAAGGTTCTTTGTTCCCGGGCAATCTCCGACCGCGGCACACAGATCACTCGGAGAGGAGGCTCGTTTAACAGGTTTATTTGACATGCAACAGCTCGTACGCCCCTCTGTAGCTCTCGTCACCACCACCACCCACGCTGCCGCTACTGCAGGGTTTAAATCCCCGCACCCACCCACACACAGACACCCACACACACACAGCCACAGGTGCGGCTCATTCTCCCCGATTGCCCGCACCTGTTCCCTGAGCCGCCCTTCGCTCTCCCCCTCTGCAGCCGCGCTTAACCACGCCCCTGCCCCACAACAGTATTTAGGTGTTATCTGAAACTCAGCATTATTGTATTACTATGAGCATTATAATGAAAATCCAAATGGAAATTAAAAGCTAAACAATTTTCCAATAAATAAAACAACAGATTTAGGGAATTGTGTCGCCCCGACACAGGTATGTGCTGCCTGAGTGCTTTCTTATTTGTTTATCTAATAATGAAAGCCAGAGGAAAAAATAAAAGAGGAAACGTAAATTTGTCCCAATTGAATCGGTTTATCTTTCGCTCTGAGGATATTAAAACTATTTTTATGCTAAAAAATATCCCATTAAACTGTGACTTTATTTTTTAAATAAATAAAAGATAAAACAGATTCAGCAACAATACCTAACTAATAACTACTTTTAAACTTTATTTGTAAAAAAAAAACTTTCTAATGAAGGTGCCACAGTTTGCCAGGTTTCAAGGTTGTGCCCTTGGGGCTAGTGTGACTGAAGAGAAGATAGCAGCAGAAAATGAGCGAGCAACAAAGAGATATAGGGGGAAGAGAGAGAGAGAGAGAGAGAGAGAGAGAGAGAGAGAGAGAGAGAGATGAGCAAAAACAGACACAGATAGAGACTGCAGCCAAGGTAATGAGCATTAGAAAAGCAGAGTGAAGATGAAAAGACTATCTTCCATGTTTTATTCATATAGTTTGTTTTTAGGCTGTTGGCTCACATTAACTGCTGTGCACACACATCAGCATTTATAGGAGCTTGCACAATATGTTTTATCTTAATACAGAAAGAAAATGTCCAGTTGAATGGATCTTTACAGAACATTTCTTTTGGAATCCTCGTTTGAAGCCATAGACAACTGACTATTTGGGATACTTTACACAGGTCCAGTTTGTTCCAATGAAACATAACTATTTCATCCTATGAAATTAATTAAACAGATTCAGAACGGTAGGTCAATGGATAAGCAAACAATAAGAGTAAGAGCTACTGATGATGGCCTCTTGCCAATAGATGTCAGTGGGTAAATATGCATTCACTCATACATTTTACAGCTCGTTCTGTTCAAGGGTCACAGTTAGTCGTGACAGTGAGCCAGCATGCTCAGTACCAGGGCCCTGCAACTCAGGCAGCTAAGTGGAATAAAGTCGTCACTAATTGCACCATTCACACTTGTGCTCTTCAGTCTGTCCCATTTTAACAGGTTTAAAAAAAAAAAAAAATTAAAAAAGCCATATTCTCCCATTACTTGCCACGTCCGTGCGCTTCTAATAACCAGTTTCAAGTTTCCCTGGAGTTTACCTTCTGCAGGTTAAATCATCGACACACAACACTTTAACTGATTAAAGTACTGGGCTTTGCACCAACATACAGAGTTCGGTAAACTTTAGATCCCAGGATGCATTGCAAAAACAAACATTCAGTCACTAAACTCAGGGTAGATAAAAATAACTGTGGATACATTTCTTGACTATGGTGCAGTGTTCTGTTCCTGATTAGAACTGCAAAGCCTTCCAAACATATCAGAACAAGTGAAATTGGATATGAGTGGTATATCAGATTCCCAGCTGAGTGTTTCAATTCTCAGGTTTTATACCTGCCATTGCAATGTCAAAACGTGCTCCTCCGGTTCTGAAGAAGGAAGCTAGTATGCATCTTCTCTGCTGACCTGCAGGGGGCGACTCCTCTGATTGCAAAAATAAGTCAGATTGTTTAGAAGTCTATGAGAAAATGACTCTACTTCTGTCTTGGTTTATTCCCTCAGTAAACATTGTAAACTCTCTAGTTTCAAGTCTTCTTCAATACAGCATGTTGTTCATTTGGTAAAGTAGGGTAATTAGAAAGCAATGTATGCTTTACTGCGGGACTACTGTGATTGACAGGTCGCTGCCGCAACCAGAACCGCATACAGCATCTCTACGTCACTCCTCCGCATTCCAAATAACTTCTCTTCACTGACATGTTTGCAAAAAGTCAAGATGGCGACGGCCAAAACGTTGAACTCTGGGCTTCAAAACTGCAGTCCACAAACCAATGTGTGATATCTCAACGACTACTGCACTGGACACAAAACATTTTTGTTTTTGCAGCGGCAAGATTAAAAAGGTGGCGCAAATGTATGGTCTACTTTCCCTGACAGAGTATACATAGAGTAAGAGAAACTATTCCAGTTCCTGGTAAGTCTGTAAGTCAGTCTGGTAAGTCTGTAAGTCAGTCGGAGCTGTCACACACAAGAATAACAAAACAAGCACACACACACACACACACAGTCTGTGTTCAGTCCTGGAGTCCACCTTTGGCTGTTTGTGGCTAAAAAAAACACCCTGTCTGATTTGAGTCAGTGGCACGACGAAGATGTGCTATTGTTAAAGCTGAAGTCAACTTGCCTGTGGGATAAAGCGAGGGAGAACATCAACACACCGACTCTGACTTGCTCACTTTGCCTGCATGTGCACACCGGCACAGGTAGTGTCAGTGTACCTGTCACATACTGTACCTGCGTGTGAATCTGTGTGTGTCCAGTATTTTAGTTTTGTCCCCTCTCCCCCATAACATGCAATAGAATGATGAGAATGAGTTTCATTCAGTGTTTAAAACACAGGGTTTGATTGACAGATCTTTCTCACGCTCGATAACAAAAACAAGAAATGTGTGTGATTGTTGTTGCTGATAAAAGTGATGCTCCAGGTTTTTCTTCAGCAAAGTTTCCCAGATAACCGAGAAACCCTCCGCCTCAGACCTCCCAACATCATCAGTCACTCACTGTTATTTGTCGACCTGGCTTCACATGGCATTCCCACAAACTGTTGGAGGATGGAAGCAAACACATATCTAAAATACAACCACATGCTGTAGAATTAAGATGTCCTTAACTGGAAACTCTCGCTGAAACCACGAAAGAACATGCCAAACCAATCACTCCACTTCTAAAAAAACATTAAAACAAAAACACATTAAATAAAAAAAACTCTCTTGACTCATTTTGTATTCTGTGCTTTTCTGGTTCTGGAAAAGGCACAAAACTCAAGGAGTGTCATGACTTTCTGGTGGCTCTGGCTTGCTTTGGCCGAGGGAGATGCAGTCCCATCCACAGCCAAAATATGGAAATTAAATTTGCATCAAGCCAAATCAGACCTGGGTGCAAAAATACTGCTTTGCCGTTGTCTTTAAGACAATTTTCTGTAGTTTTTCCACTTTATACTCAACATGCAATTGTAATACTCTGATTGGCATTTTGATAGAATTCTAAAACGCCAACAACACATTTTGAGATAATTGCCAGATAAAAAGCCAAACATGTCCAAATAGTTTTGGATTTTAATTTCCCGGACTTTCATGATTTGTCCTGTCAAAAACTGACAAGCACAGCCTCACAGACATTTGCCAGTTAATCAGAAAATTGTGAGGACCTATTTCATGTCCAATCTCTCTCCAGGAAAAGTCTCATTCATGCGACCGATGCTGCAATTGTTTTTTCAGTCCCAAATCAACACGCTGAGGAGCCTGCAGACGTGAAGACACATGGCAATTCTTCTCTGAGCAATCAGCAGACGTTCCCTTCTTGAATCAGTCAAAACTGTGCATCTTTTGGAACATCGTGCTTCCTTTCCTTTTTCTTTCTTTTTTTCCCCCTGTTTTGGCTGTGAGCCCACTCTGCAGAATTTGGCAGCTACTTAACTTCGTAAAAACCGAGGAGCAAACCCAATTTGGCAGCTGAAAGTGTGAGAAGTCTCTCTGAGTGAAAACGTTAGGTCCTCTGGTAGACGGCGCTTGAATGACAAGCGAAGGCAAGGATGGATGTCTGGTGATGGAGTCTGTTATTATGCCCCCCCCCCCCCCTTCCCTTTCACATCTCAAGTCTCTGTATGTGTGCCTGCCACACCGCCTCAGGATAGCAACACGCTCAGCGGGGCATCAGAGGGGAGGGGAGGAGGCGGGTGTAGGTGAAGAGGCACGGCTGTTTGTGTTTTTCGGGTGTGTGTGCGCTTTTCTGTTTATTATTGTGCTTGGCTGTTGAGGGAAATGGGGTGTGTGTGTGTGTGTGTGTGTGTGTGTGTGTGTGTGTGTGGGGGGGGGGTTATCTGGTTTGCCTCAGCAGCCTCGTGCTGAGCATCTTAGCTTGATAAACACAGAGATTGGAAAGAAGGTAGCAGATGCCTCCAGGAGAGAAATGCAGTGGAATCAAAGCTCCCTCTCTCACCGTGTTTTTCTCCGTCTCTCGGACACGTGCACGCTGAGACACGTGCACGCCGAGACGCACGCGTAAACAAGTAGACCTACAAGTGCAGACACTCACACACACGGCTTCTTTATCTATGAGTGCCACCTGGCTGGCAAAGGTTTAGTATAACCTGGCAGAAGGCCCAACTGGATGATCTGTAGGGCAGAGGGAGACGTAGACAGAGAGGACGGGAACGACAAGCGGGCCAGACAAAGATAGAAAGAGAAACGGCAGAAGACAACAACTTTTTGATATTCTTTCAGCGAACCCGAGGCAGAGGCAGAAAAGAGATAAGAGAGGTCAAGCGAGGGAGACAAGAGAGAGGGAGGGGTTTCAGAAGAAGAGAGCAAGGTGAGAGCCATAAAGACCAATGACCCGCTGGAGAGGAGCGGGGTCAAAGATGAAAGCGAGTGATACAATGACGGAAGAAATGAGACAGCGAGCGAGCGGAGAAGATGAAAAAGGCCTGGCTGGCAGGAAGGATGTGTCAGAGGGATGCTCTCTGGAGACGAGGAGAATACATAGCGGGAGATGGAGTGTGTGCGTGTGGCGTAGCAGCTGTCGCTAACGGAATCAAGAACGTCCGGCAACACGGGCCGGGGAGGAATGAGTGATTAAGATGGAAGGACCCTCTGGGACTTTTTCTTTTGCATTCTTCAATGAATGGATTGCTGCTGTCAGCATGGTGTGTGGGGAACAAGTTGTATAGTAAATGGATACATTGTTTTCACAGGAGGCACGCGATTGGCCCGCAGAAACAGATTGTTAGTGAGAATATTTATCGTTTAATTAGTCGGTGGTTTAATTAAATCAGATTTTTTTTTAAAGCTCACGCTGGCTACATGCATTACATTACATTACATTTAATTTAGCTCACGCTTTTATCCAAAGCGACTTACATGATATACAGTAGACCGTAGACACAGCAACAGTGAAACTCTTTTTAAATAGTACGTATGCAATGTCACACGTACAGGTACAGTTTCCGCTTGTGTGTTAAAAGTGTTCATGTGGGCTTCACATGTGGAATGGATTTCCCGTATTGTATGTGGTGAAAGGCTGGGAAGCACAGCAGCAGTCCATCACATGACACATAGACGTGCTCCACCTGTAGATAAGCAATGTAACACTGTTTTCTTTTTTACATGTAAACTATAACATATTATCCAGGTGCAGGTGTAGAAGAATGTTTGATTTATTTATGTGTGTAGTCCGAGTGGTATTGACTCATCATGTTGCAGCAGGCTGTGGTTGAATGCCGGTAAAGGACTGTGTGGAGACCAACAGAGACAGAACACATTGCTACAAATGTAAAACCCAGCACCCATCACTCTTCTGAAGATGCTTTTGTGTTTGATTGGTTTGTTGTAAGATGACTGCACCAAAATACTGCAGTGATTGTGATTATCTAAAATGTAAAAAAACAAAAAACATAGACAACACGTTTGTGACTTTTCATGTTCAATTGAATGTTTTAGCAATCAAAAGTTGTATATTACTGTAGTGGAAAAAGCCGACACATTTAACGTGGTGATGACATCACTGGTTCAGTCTTAATGTGTTGTTGACTATCCAGATCTTTCTTCCTAAAATATATGTGATACGTAATCCTCTGAGCAACTGATATTTGAAGTATTATACATTTCAGGAATGAACTGGTAAATGTGAGGGCAGAAGGTAACCAAACAAAACCAGTTTCCTTCTTACTAGTCCAGTGATTAGTGCCTAAGTGCCTAAGTGCCCAAATGCAGCTAACTGAGTTTCCTGTGCAGGCGGACATTTATTTAAAGAGTGGCAATGGACACTGACTTGCTGACTTTCGTAGGAAAGCACACAAATAAAGTACCTTTTTGAAAGATAAGTAATTTTGCCTGAAACTAATTACCCGGATGAATAAAGCTTTCAGAAATCCTCCGCCTGATAGCTACGCTACGGTAAGGTGTGCACATGACTCATTCAGCTCCATTATTAACCAGAGCACTTATACACAGGCTTGAAACATTTGCAGAAAAACACTGCGGTGTGATGGAGAAAGCCTTATTGCAGCTTCAGAGTTGTTTGCTCTCCCCTGAAACTGTATTTTCTTTTCTTTTTCTTTCACCACGGCCTCCATCAAACCCAAACCCTCCACATGCTACTTTCCCCCGCCTCTCTCCATACCTGTAGGGATTTTTTATTTTGCGTCTCTTCACTCTCCTATTTAATTTGATATTCAAAGAACCTGGTATTGGAAATAAGTCATTATTGCAGAGGGAAGCTGGCAATAATAGCAAATGTTTCGATGAAAGTGGATCAAACAGTCAAGCGATGACTAAATAAAACATAACTTTACATTAGAATGACAAAATCAAAGTGTGATAATACCACGTGCAGCTCTGTCTCCTTTCCTTGGGTCCAACGCTGCCACTCGAACTTAAACTCAACCTCTCAGGAAACACTACAGGCCTTAGAAGGCGCTATGAAGCCTAATGAATACAACTCTTCCTCATGAGCCTCGTCTCCAATTAACTGGCAGGTGAAGTTTAGACAAAGTGCAAAAACACTTGGAGAAAATAGTTTTTTAAAAGGGAATAGTTTTGTAGGAGTGTATTATTATGTTTATGTCAACTGGTAATTACCATTGCAAAATGAAAGAAAAGATTTGGGATTCGTAACATTTGGGATTCGGCTTTTAATTAACTAACGTTGCATTCAACTACAAGATGAACAGCCGAGAGGTTGAATGACATTTTTAATGGGGGAGGCACACTGACCTTGCAAACCATTTTTCCCTTGGGCTTCTTGCTTCTCGAAGCTATGTTTATTATTATTATGTTTGTAAAGGGTACTGCTAATTTGAACCGGTGAATATGTTTACCGAGACACCTAACACACCTTAATTATGGTATTTATCAACATGATGGGGAAACTAAGTTGCAAACTGTTCATGCTGAATATATTTTAAAAAATCACTAATTTGGTTTTCCAACAATATCCACTTGTAGCAATTAAAGCATAATCAATGTTTTCACAGACATGTCCCAAGCCATACAATCTATATTGAGGAAAATCCAATCAATGTTTTAATGGATATTATTGGCTCAATGGTCTCTTCCTCACTGCTCTGCTCTTCTTTCCCACAGCTGGCTCAACAGTGAATACATGCAAGAGAGGAAAATGAGACTGTTATTGCATGCTTAAATTACAGACAATAATAGTATATGTCAAAGCAAAAGACATTTAGTGCATTTACCTGCCATATTACAACTTGGTTTGAGAATAAGATATATAGTAAAATAATAATTGCGAAGCCACCCCATTCTTCTCAAATGTGCATTGTCGGATCAGGCCTCAGTCAACATTTAGGTCAAGTGGTTTTGTGTATTACTCTTTTGAATAAAAATAATTTTAAAAAAGATCAGAGTAAAATAAAAGACTCTTTGGTGTCTGAGATAAACAAAACCTTTTTATTTTGCCAACGGGAACTGGGTCCAAAATGGAAATGGACCAGCCATTGCATTGTATTGAAGCAGCTCATCATCATGTGACCAACAGAGAAACAATGGGTATTGTATTTCTGAGAGTGTGATAACCTTTTGTTTTAACCTTTAGAAAAACAATCTGCTATTTACAGAGTCCATCATGTCAACAGATGGACTTTCACACTATTTACATGAAACAGCAGGACCTCTATCGACTGTCTCATGTGAAACAGAAAATTAAATGTGTTCCGATTTATATTTTCTGATTAAATTCAAGTCTTGTCACTCAGTTTATCACAGTGGGTTTTGGTGAGAGCGCATCAACTTTACAGCAGTGTGTGTCTTTCAGAGACAGACACGCTGAGACTGAAAGGAGGAGGAAACAAAATTTTTTCTCATTGAAAGAGGGGGGGCTGTTTGTGTGTGTGTGTGTGTGTGTGTGTGTGTGTGTGTGTGTGTGTGTGTGTGTGTGTGTGTGTGTGTGTGTGAGCAGAAACCAGTAACTACTGTACATGACAATATTTCCTTTTATGATGGAGATTTGATACGGGTCCGGTGAGAGCAAAACAATAAAACTAGGGACAAACAGTGAAGTGGAAGCTAATGACTGCAACACACTGGCGCACAACACAAAGGACACATAGGTGGATTGATGAAGACTCACAAAATGTCCTGGTGGATTAAATGTGCCCTGAGTTTAGAAAGACCCAAAACATACTGTCTTCTGAACCATGACACTCACCACGATTTTTATTTAATTTTTTAAGAGTCACGTACATGTGAAACGAACCCCAGCGGAATGGATCTTTACACACACACACACACACACACACACACACACACACACGGTTAGCTCTCCAGGACCTTTCAACATTTGTCATGGCGTTTCCTCTGTTTACAATGTATGTGGGAGAATGTATGTATTTGAAAAGGTTGTTTGGAAGCCGTTAATTTGACTGCAACAGAAACCTTCATGAACACGCAAAATGTACTTGCTACAAATGCCCATCTCAAAGCAATAAGCACATCATTTCCTGCATTCTGGTGCATTTTATGCATCAATTTATGGTGGAAACGTTTTAATTCATGTAAAGGAAAACACATCTGTTTTTCACATCCTCTCCTCACCCCTCTGTGTGTGAGAATGTGACTTCACAAAACGGTGCATTTTGTGGCTGACACCGCCTCTCAGGCTGCAACCCGTGCATAATGCAGCGCTCCCCCATCATTGGACAGATAGTAGATCAATTTGAGACAATTCTAGGGTTAGTTGACATTCATATTCTAGATATATTTATAAATCAACATTGAAATGTGAAACAAAAAAAACAGATGATAAAAAGAAAAGAAAACAATACAGTTATAGATATACAGTTGAGTAAAACTGTCCAGTGATTTTTGCCTTGTCGTATCGTATCCCTCAGCATAAACATCTAACCCTAATTTTGCCATGGACACACTTCTTTAATATAGACCACATTCTGCAACTGAGCAAGAATAATTAAGCAAATTAAATAATAGTTCCTACAGGATAAAGTCTGAAACCTATGTATATAGCTCACAATGTCAATTGGGCATAAATACATTTCCTATGGATATCAACATTACTCACATCAATGCACCGACAGTCGGTTTAAACTACCGTCACTAAAACTCAACACTTTTTACAAATGCTTCACATTAAAAAATGTGTGATCGGTCCTTTTAAAATGGGAGAATTTTAACGTGAAAAACTGTTCCAATGAAGATGTTTTATTCAAAGTAAACAAACAGTTGAGTCGTGTCAGAAACGAAATGTGTTTCTGAGTGAGAAATGTGTTGAATCGAATGGTAATGTCTTGAAAATGTATCACACATTATCCTGAATGCTCCATGGCAACAGACAAGCATGGAGAAAGTCTAGTTTACATCTAATACAACAGATTCACGTTTGTTATTTTTGAAGGTGACAGCTGTGACGCTGTGACTCAGTCTAAACGGTCATATTCAAATTCCTGCCACTTTTACGTCACAGTTCTGATCTTTGAAGCGATTCAGGTCTCGATCCCAGCATTCCTGGCACCGTAGAAGCCATGATCGAAAAAACTTGTCTCTGCTCGTCCACATTATCATCCGCCCACAAATCCGTGGGCTTCCACTGTACATTAAACGCTCAGCGGCCTCCATGTTGACTTCTGTACAACAGCGTGCTACGTGGGTCTTCTTTGGCGCTGGGTTTTGCTCAGGCTTAACCCTTCACAAACAGTTCACACTGCAATCTGATGTTAACCACTTTTAAAAGATAAGTCAACCAAATGAAAAAATCTGATTTGAGCAATACATCTCAATTGAGAATGAAGGCTTGCAGTGTGAACGATAGGGAGAATTATGTTTATAAAACATGGAAATCTGTTCACATCAAAACTGGCGTGACAAAGGCTGGGCTGCTAACCAGAATATCATAACCTTTAACAATTTACATGTCAGATTTTTATTATTATTATATTTTTTAGCAAATCTTCCATCACAATAGTGATTCTGTCATTGCTAGTGCTTTTGGTCACTGAACAGGAACCAGTAGGGGAGGAAAGTCAAATTGCTTTACAAAACACAGCGTCAGTGTGAGGGACGGCCCAGCAACACTCAGCGGTCTGAAACCACACTGAAAACTAAAATACAGAAAATACACGAAGGGAACTTCTGAGATGATGCTTAACTTTTTCTGTTTGATTTCTCTTCGTGCTGTGAGAGTTCTCTCTTTAAAAGAGCCGTTGTTTGGTAGATTGTGGTCACACAGCGGGAACATTAATAATCTTGCGGTAAGAACTGAGATAACACTGGCTTGCTTACAGAGAAGATCTGTGCTTGATGAGTTCAAGATTGAACGCGCTTGAGCATGTCAAATTAGTACATGTTCTTTAGATATGCATATTGCACATGCACCACATTGTCTACTTGAGAAGATCACCTTCTTTGAAGGTGTTATTGCATTCACTGTAGTGAAGCATTGCCAATTGATTACAGAAGGATCCCGTACTTATTGGAGTAGTCCATGTGCATCAGAATCGGCTTTGTATTTGACTGCAATCAAGGAAATAAAAATAGAAGTATTAATCAATGTTCCTGGCTCAAGGGAGACAGCAATATTTTAATGAGATTTGGGGACTGAGGGACTTAGGGGACACAGATCTGAGGTATATTCTGTATACACATTTAATGATTGCCAGAAAAATGAAAGATGCAAAACAACCAACCATAACTCAGTGGCTGCGGAGCCTGACACAAATTCATACAATGGAAAAAATGACTGCAAATAGACTGACAATAGACACTTTTATACGAAGATGGACCTGTGTGACATTTTACCTCGATGCTTGAACAACTGAGATGGGTTGTTGTATCAAAACGGAGCTGTGCTACGAGGACAACCATTGTTATGCCAACTTGCAAATAATCTTGCCTTGATATACGAATACCACCCTTCTGTTCAAGTCAGTTTCTTTTATTAGGGTGACTGACATAGTCAGTACAGCAAGGACCCTATTGTTATTCTAGTTATTTATTATCGGTTTTCCAATTTAATTCTGTTTTACTTTACTTTATTTTGGTTTTGTATTATTTGTTAAATTTACTGCACATATTATTTAAATGTATTTAATTTTGTTATTTTTTCTTTCCCCTCCACTTTATTATACTCTTATTATATTTATTATACTTTTTGAGTGCATGTGGGAAGGGATATATATATATATATATATATATATTGGTATGCTGCACGCTTATGTATGTGTATGTAGATGGCTACGTATATGTGTATGTATATGGCTATTTATATGCAGAAGGCTATGTATATGTTTGTGTGTGTAGATGTGCATGAATATGTGGGTTTGTATATGTTCACAAACGTAGTACTGGTAAATGTCTTTTGTGGTGTTTTTTTCAGTCATATGTAAGTCATACTCCAGTAAGACCAAGGAGCTGGTGGTGAACTTCCGCCGGGGCAAACGCTCTCCTCCGCTACCATTGAGCATCCAGGGACTGGACATTGAGATGGTGACATCTTACAAGTACCTGGGTGTTCACTTGAACAATAAACTGGACTGGTCCGACCACGCACATGCACTCTATAAAAAGGGACAGAGCAGACTCTTTCTGCTGAGGAGACTAAGGTCTTTTGGGGTGCAGGGAGCACTCCTGAAGACCTTCTTTGACTCTGTGGTGGCATCAGCCATCTTCTATGGAGTGGTCTTCTGGTGCAGCAGCATCACGGCAGCTGACAGGAGGAGACTGGACAAACTGATAAAGAAGGCCAGCAGCGTGCTGGGGTGTCCTCTGGATACTGTGGAGGTGGTGGGAGACAGGAGGATGATGGCCAAGCTCTCATCCCTGATGAACCACGCCTCCCACCCCATGCAGGACACCCTGGCAGCTCTGCACAGCTCCTTCAGCCACCGGCTGATTCACCCCCGGTGTGTGAAGGAGAGGTACCGCAAGTCCTTCCTCCCTGCTGCTGTCAGGCTGCACAACAAGCTGACCTCCCAGTAGCCCACAAACATTCTGGACTCTCAATACTTGAACACTTAATTCACTCTGGTCACTTTAACTCATTCTGGTGCAATATTTTGTAATATTTCTGTAATTTGTATGTTCAATATTCTACTGTACATTCAATTTCTTCTTTACTGTTTTATTTTATTATGTTTATTACTGTTTATTTATATAAATTTTTTATCTTCACGTACTGAGCAATGCTGCTGTAATCCTGTAATTTCCCCACTGCGGGACTAAAAGGATTATCTTATTTTATCTTTCTTATATTATGCCTTCTTTTCTGGCATTGTATGTCAAGGACTGATCTTTTGTGTTGGAAATATACATATACAGTATATATATATATATATATATATATATATATATATATATATTGTGGTGCCCATGGCGAGCTAGTGAGGGCTCAAGAGTAACATAAGCCAAGACACGCAGGTAAGTGTTAACAAAAAGAGTCTGGGAAAAGGGGTGGGGGAGCAAACACAAATCAAACAGTTCTTCCCGTTCTTCTCTCCGTGCGTCACTCGGTGTCGGCGTCCTGTAAGCAGAGCAGAGAGGTCAGCGTGCCGAGTTGTTACCTCTCCTCTGTCGACTAGCGTCTGCCCGTTCCCTGCTCGTCGCGCTTCCCCCCTTCGTCCTTCTCCGGGCGGCAGAAATACTCCGCTAACGAGATTGGCGTCAGGTGTGTCCACTGCCAGGTTCCCGCCGGCTGCAGTACCTGCGCTGGGAAGTACTTCCCTTCCAGCACCTCCCCCAGCCGGTGCCTGGGAATCCTCGCCCTGTCCTCCCTCTTCCTCTCCGGTCTCTCACATACCCCCTCCACCAGCTCCAGGTTGTGGCTGGTAGCGTCCACCCAACAACACTCCTCCCTCCTGGACAGGGCGTCGGCGTTTCCATGGGCTCTGCCGGACCTGTGCTCCACAGAAAAATTAAAGTTCTGCAGTTCGAGGAACCACCTGGTCACCCTGGCGTTGGTGTCTTTAGCCGTCGCCATCCACTTTAAGGGGGCATGGTCCGTGACCAGTACGAATTTTCGTCCCAAGAGGTAGTACCTGAGTTTGGTCAATGCCCATTTGATGGCCAGGCACTCCTTCTCCACCGTCGAGTAATTTGTCTCATGTTTGAGGAACTTCCGGCTGATATAGGTGACGGGATGCTCCTCGGTTCCTTTCACTTGGGACAGCACGGCCCCGACACCCGTCCCCGAGGCATCGGCGTGTACCACGAAGGGTTCCCGGAAGTCCGGCGTGCTCAACACCGGCTCGGTGCACAGGGCCTTGCGCAGGTTCCCGAATGCTTCGTCTGCCTCGGCGGTCCAGTGTACCTGGTGGGGGTAGTTCTTCCTGGTCATCTCGTGGAGGGGAGCTGCAAGGGAGGCAAACTGCGGGATAAAGCACTGATAGTAGCCGACTAGCCCCAGAAACGTCTTTACCTGCCTCTTTGTGGAGGGTTTGGGCCACGTGGTGATCGCCTCCACCTTCTTGCTTTGGGGTCGTACGGTGCCTCTCCCAATGGTGTAGCCCAGGTATTGTGCCTCCTCCAGGCCCAGATGACATTTCTTCGGGTTGGCGGTTAACTCCCTTGCCTTAGACTCCCCAGGACGGCTCGTAGGTGCCCCTTGTGTGAGGTCCAGTCCCTGCTGTGGATCACCACATCATCCAGGTAGGCTGCCGCATACTCCCGATGGGGCCGGAGGATCTGGTCCATCATTCTCTGGAATGTTGCGGGCGCCCCGTGTATGCCGAAGGGGAGGACCTTGTAATGATACAGGCCATCTGGGGTGGTGAAGGCCGTTTTCTCTTTTGCCCTCTCCGTGAGGGGGACCTGCCAGTAGCCCTTCGTGAGGTCGAGGGTGGACACAAACCGGGCCGGCCCTAGCTGCTCTATCAGCTCATCAACCCGAGGCATGGGATAGGCGTCGAACTTGGAGATCTCGTTGACTCTCCTGAAATCATTGCAAAAGCGCTCGGTGCCGTCAGGTTTGGGGATTAGCACGATCGGGCTTGACCACTCACTCCGCGACTCCTCAATAACTCCCATCTCCAACATTCGCCTTACCTCCGTCTTGATGGCCTCCCTCTTGGCCTCGGGGATGCGGTAGGGCCTCAACCTCACCTTCTTTCCCGGCTCGGTGACGATGTCGTGTCGGATGATATGGGTTCGCCCGGGCAGCTCCGAGAACACGTCGTGGAATTGGTTCGTCAGTTCCACCAGATCTTGCCGTTGAGTCGGCGCCAGCTGGGGTCCCAGGTTCACCATCGCCGGTACTGACCCTTGTCCCCACAGGGCTACTCCGGGGTTGGGAAGCGCCTCCGCAGCCTGCCACTTTTTGAGGATGTTAACATGATACAGTTGACATGGTTTCCGTCTACCCGGTTGTCTGACTTTGTAATTCACCTCGTTTACCCGTTCCACCACTTCGTACGGCCCCTGCCATTTTGCGAGGAACTTACACTCGGAGGTCGGCACTAAGACGAGGACCATTTCTCCTGGCCGGAACTCCCTCACCACGGCCTGGCGGTTGTAGCTCCGGGCCTGCGCCTGTTGTGCCTGCTGCATGTGGTCCCGCACCATGGGCCACACCTTCCTCATCCTGTCCTGCATTTGCTCGATGTACTCGATGGTCGAACGATGCGGGGACGGCTGTTGCTCCCAGGCCTCCTTCGCCAGGTCCAATAACCCCCGGGGTCTTCGTCCGTACAGCAACTCGAAAGGTGAGAATCCGGTGGACGCCTGGGGTACCTCCCTGATGGAAAAGAGCACATATGGGATTATCTGGTCCCAGTTTCTCCCATCCACCTCGATCGCCTTTCGAAGCATTTGTTTCAGGGTTTTGTTGAACCTTTCGACCAACCCGTCTGTCTGGGGGTGGTAGACGGAGGTCCTGACCTGTTCCACCTTCAGTAGCTGACACATCTCCCTCAGGACTCGGGACATGAAGCAGGTCCCCTGGTCGGTGAGGATCTCCTTGACCAATCCGACTCGGCTGCAGAAGAGGAACAGCTCCCGGGCCACGGTTCTTGCAGTGGCCGTGCGGAGTGGAATGGCCTCGGGGTACCTGGTGGCATAGTCCATCATGACCAAGATATAGCGGTGGCCCCGGCTGGACTTCGGAAGGGGCCCCACGATATCCATGGCCACACGCTGGAAAGGAATATCGATTATGGGTAGGGGAATTAACGGGTTTCGGAACGATACCTTCGGGGCCGCCTTCTGGCATTGCTGGCAGGCTCGGCAGTAGTCCTGGATCGCCCTCTTCACTCCTGGCCAGTAGAAGCGCCCGAGGACCCGTTCGTAGGTTTTTTAGACCCCCAGGTGAGCCCCCATCAGGTGGGAATGGGCCAGATACAGAACCTTCGAGATGTAGCATTTCGGCACCAGCAACTGCTCCACGACCTGTTCTCCTACTTGAGCGACCCGATACAGTAACCCCTTTTTTACCGCAAAATGTGGGAGTGGAGCGTCACTCACCTCGTTTCTGGGGACCCCCTCTATCACCGTCACGTCTCTGCGCGCTTGCTCCAGGTTGGGATCCTCCAACTGGGCGGTCCCGAACCTTCCCGTCCCTGCGGGTTCCTCCACTTCCGCCAGGGGAAACTCGGAGAACCTGTCTTCGGGGGAAGTCGGCGTCCCTGATGGTTCCTCGCGGTCCCGGGCCGGGCTCGGGGAGGCCTCCCCGTCCTCTCGTTCCGATGCGCTGGCGGTGTCGGAGGGTGTGGCGCACGCCGGTAGGGGGTGGAGAGTCCGGGATCCGCGGGGTCGTATAGGACCTCTCCTCTCGTTGCCCGTCGCCTGATGGTCCCACAGCCGCCAAAAGATGGGGCAATCCCGTCCGATCAATACGGGCACGGGCAGATTGTCCACTAACCCGGCCGTGACTTGGAATGCGCCCCGGGTGGTTTTCACCTGAATGGCGGTGGTGGGATAGGTCCGGGTGTCGCCATGCACACAAGCCACGGGAATCGGCTGGCCCCGCGGGCCCCGGGTCAGACCTGGGCGCAGGAGGGTCACCGCACTCCCGGAGTCCAGCAGGGCCTCGGTATCCTGGCCTCCGATCTTTACGGGGAGTCTCGGGGCGGTGGCAGCCTCATGGGCCCAGCAGGTCGTTAGGTAACTGCCCGTCGGGGAATCGGCTGACGCGGCCGTCGGCATCAGGACGTCCTGTCCCGGGCAATTCCACGCCAGATGGCCCTCCTGGTCACAGGTAAAACACCTCCTTCTGTCCGGGTCTCCGAAGGCTCGGCGGGAGGTCGTCACTGGTCGGGGTCCCGCCCTTCGGTCCGGTCCGGGTTGAGCCCCTTCGGGGTCCCTCTTCTTCTCTCTGGTCGGGCCTCCCGGAGTCCGGGGTGGACGGAGCCGGAGTTCCTCAGGTCGCCGACTCGCCACTAGGTCCGTGGAGACCTGGTGGTTCTCGACCATCTCCACGAGGGCGTCCACGGTCTTAGGACTGCTGCGGGCGGCGTGGAACTGGGCTTCCCTGGGGAGCGCCCGGATGCAGCGGTCAATCACCACTCGGTCCAGTGCGGGCGGCCCCTCCCCGGTGATGAGCCAACTACGGGCTAGTCGCATTAGGGTGGCGATCTGGGGTCGCACGGCCTTGGCGGGGTCATACGTCCAAGTGTGGACTCGTTGGGCCCGGGTCTGGAGATTGTGACCATAATGGGCCAAGACCGTCGCTTTCAACGCGACATAATCCTCGGCGTCCCCGGCGTCCAGGTCCTGGCAGGCTCTCTGTGCGTCTCCCGTCAGGAATGGTCCCAGTAGTCCCGCCCACTCAGCTTCCGGCCAGCGCTCCCTCCTGGCGGTTCTCTCGAACAGCTCCAGGTACGCCTCGATGTCGTCGTCCCTGGTCTGCTTGGTCAGCACCCTCCCGGGATTGTCTCGCTTCTCCGGGTTCCCCAGTTGCCGTCCCAGCGTCGTCATGGCTTCCTGAAGCGCTTGCAGGCTCTGGGTCTGTTGGGCTTGGGTTTGAAGCAGCAGCGTTATGGCGTTCTCCATGGCTAAGCGTGCCTATGTTACTCTGAACCAGGGTTTTTTTTTTTCGTTTTTTTTCTTCTTTTTTTTTTTTTTCAGTGTTGGATGGTTAGCGCCCACATTCTCCACCATTTGTGGTGCCCATGGCGAGCTAGTGAGGGCTCAAGAGTAACATAAGCCAAGACACGCAGGTAAGTGTTAACAAAAAGAGTCTGTATTTCTCCAAACAGTTCTTCCCGTCCGGGGTACTTCTCTTCTCTCCGTGCGTCACTCGGTGTCGGCGTCCTGTAAGCAGAGCAGAGAGGTCAGCGTGCCGAGTTGTTACCTCTCCTCTGTCGACTAGCATCTGCCCGTTCCCTGCTCGTCGCGCTTCCCCCCTTCGTCCTTCTCCGGGCGGCAGAAATACTCCGCTAACGAGATTGGCGTCAGGTGTGTCCACTGCCAGGTTCCCGCCGGCTGCAGTACCTGCGCTGGGAAGTACTTCCCTTCCAGCACCTCCCCCAGCCGGTGCCTGGGAATCCTCGCCCTGTCCTCCCTCTTCCTCTCCGGTCTCTCACAATATATATATATATATACATATACAGTATATATATCAATGAGAAGATCAATCTTGCTTGTCTTCGAGACATCTGTGTATATGGTTGTCAGTTTATATTAGTGCTTCAAGGGTATTCTGGATCTTATCAACAAGACAGCACACATCACTTTATTTATTTATTTTGAATCCCGATGTGTCCTGGAAGAGATTTTTACCCTGATTTATAAAGACAACTTGTGCAACTTAAAGCTGGGCTTTGTAATCTTCTTGAAAAACTTGAAAAAAATGTGTTGGCTGTCGCAGGACTGTAATAATCAAGTCCAATTATTTAATTTCTACACAAATTAAATTGTGTAGATTGGGTGAGCTACCTGTCTGTCTAACTGCATTCACTCATTGCACATCACTGGAGCCTTCCACCAGCTGTGAGTACTAACAATAGCCATGGTTGTAGTTCACATTCATAAGGAATTTCTGAATGAATTTTAGGGCAGTAGCTTTAGAGGAAGGGTTGAAGGATCGGCTTTCAGTGTTGCTGCCTTGGCAATTTTCTCGCTAGATTCTGCTAATTTTGGAGCTTGTGCCAAACACTATATTAATTGGAAGATGTGTCAACACTGGACTGGGTTTTTTGGTTGGACAATATTTAAAAGGCAGTTGCTCTAAGCATCCAGTTGTCGGATGCCAACATTTGCACCCGTCCCGGGAATACTTTAGAAATAATGTGCACAGGTAATCTTTGGTAGGCTATGTACTGTATATGTATCCTCAACCAAACCACGTATTTGTGTTGCCGAAACCTAATAAAACTGCATCTGAATACTGAAAATATCACTGTATACTCTTTTTATACAACTACTACTATTACTACTACCTCTGAATCTTTCGGCCATAGAACCCTCAGCTTTTTGTCTGGCTAAATATTAATAAACGATGTAACATGCTCAACTTGGTCGGGTGTAAATAGCCGAATAGCTGCTATGTGACCCGGGTGCAAGTGGACCTTCTGTTTTTAAATACACAATATGATGCCACTTCTTCGTAAAAGATCCCACGTTTTCATATTATCAAGGCAAGCTAAAGTAGTGTGACTTGGCATGATGTACTTTCTTTTTCATATTGGGTAATTGAAAACAATATTTTACACATGCTCATTTATTTTTTTATTATTTCCTGATAATATTCTTGTGCTGCCTGTTTAGCTTGTGAACAGAGCAGACATGGCCTACTCAAAGACAAAGTTTCCTTTCGAAGTTTCGGGCAATTATGCAGATTTTTGTTGTTTCATAAATCATCAGGAGGTGTTCAATGTATTACTCTCTCTTGCATTTGTTTCGCTTCTCCTCGCAAAATATATTAATCAGGTCAAAGATGCTGCAAGTCTCTAACCCAGCTGTCACCATCACATCTTTTTTAATAAAAAAGTAAATCGGTCCAATTATTATTGATAGAGTTCAGGTTCAAACAGCTGAGCTGGATGTTTCAAGCCAGGATTACAGCTGAACCCCAAATGAATAAGTGGAGCTACAGCTACAATTAGGACCAGCATTAATATTGGGTTCTTTAGAAAATCAAGTAAAGACTTGTAGGCCCTCTCAGACTGCTACTTCTTTATCCTGCCATCCATTGGCACAAAACTGTGTTCTACAACAAGTCTGGTTTGTTGATCCTCCAAATTAAATAACTAGCAGATCACAGCAGCATACAAATCAGTTGTTAGCTCCCCTGCTGTGAGTGGAGGTAGCTCAGCCTAAAGATAAAATTCCATGAATCGAGAGGAGACAGAGCTGCGGTAACACCTATAATTGGAGACACGCTGAACTGATCATGCTCAAGCTGCAGGACTAAGTGAACTTCAAAGATTAGCTCGACACAACAGACTTTGAACAAATCAAAATGCTCAAAAGATAATAAGGAGACAATACACTATGTGAAATGGATTATTTCCTTAACCAGTGATTGCATTACTATTGCAGCCTAATTGAGCCATCAGAATATTACAAAATCTGGTGAATCAGTGTGCTAAGAGTGTGTGGATCAAGCATTGAATTGTTGAATTTTACTCATTTTGGGGCTGGCTAGTTAGTTATCTAGCTTCCACCATTATGTCATGCTACAGAACATTAAAGAGCACCACATGACCTGCTGGGCTTCTACATTAACAAGTAGCCAGACTTTACTGTTTTTAACCATCATGATGATCATTTCTGTTTATGCTCATACTATCACCCCTTGTTGGTGATGGTAGCTGGCTCCATGCACATCATACAGGTTTAAACAGTAAAAGGCAATCACCCTTCATTTGTATAACACCATATGTAGAATTGAATCACTTTGCACTACAATGTAGTGGCGGGCGACTGTGGCTCAGTGGTTAGCAAGTCAGTCTTTCAATCAGAGGGTCGGTGGTTCAAACCCCGGCTCAGCCAGTCCATGTTGTTGTGTCCTTGAGCAAGACACTTAACCCTCATTGCTCACCGTTGCTGTGTATACTGTATATCATGTAAGTTGCTTTGGATAAAAGCGTCAGCTAAATGTAATGTAATACAATGTCAAGATCAGAACCAGTCTCTTCAGAATACCCATACATATTAGATTTTAGCAAATAACAAAATGGTTTGTGGATTTAGTTACTCTTTAATAATGACTGACCTTGCTACAGGAGTTATGTAGGCATGAGTGAGAACTTGTGTTGTAATATTTTAATTTTCCCTTAACGTGTAAAGCGTGTGTCCAACAGCATGCACTTGTTAAGAATCTGCAGCAAACAACACGTGAGAACAGGATGACGTGCTGCTGGCATATGGTGTTCTCAAATAGTTTTTAGAACTCAAATACAGCAGTTGCACTGGAACATCAGCTTAGTGCTTGATTTCTTCAAAATATGCAGAAAAAATATATAAAAGGTTGACTCAACAGTCTGTGAAAGAGGAAGAGGGAAGAAAACATAGAGGAACCCAGTAGAATCTTGTTGTTGAGCAGATAGTGGTACGAATTAAATGTCACATTCATTACTAAATTGACATAGGTCTACTCTGAGGCGGTAACAGTGTTCATCACATAGCAGACCTCGCACTAAGAAGAGAAGGGAAAGCCTTCTCTTTCTTTTTCCAAACACTCCACTACAGATTCAATTTGCTGACAAACCGTGAACATCTATTGTCAACTATTCTCCACCTGTCAAGGGGGGCGGGCACTGGCAAGGGACGCACACACACCAACACGCACAGTTTCCCAGGTAAAGGTTATAGACTTGAAGAATGTTCTCATTAGTTCTCTCCAACACTATCAGTATACTGCCACCATTGAACAATGCAGTGTGTGTGTGTGTGTGTGTGTGTGTGTGTGTGTGTGTGTGTGTATACATGGGGATAATGAGCTCATGGTGCTCCTGTAGTGTGAGGTTGTGTGCTGAAAGCCAAGGTGGTAACTAACTCTCTTTACAACACTCTCCATCACCTTAAACCCCCGGTGTTGAGAGCACCACATTGCACAATTATGTTAAGCTGTCACTCATGCATAGCATGTTGTGTCTGACTTAATGCCAAAACACATTTACATAAAGGCAGAGGAAGATTTCATGCCATCATACAAACCGTCCAATCTGGATGCGACAAAATAAACATTTGACAGACGCGTCACGCTGTTACTATTGTGAGCAAAATTCAAACCATTAACATTATATTTCATTTCATTAGCAGGTAGTGGTGAAACTCACTATTCAGATCGTATCACGGATCAGAGTCACCGATCACTGATCGGCAGTGGTCCCTTACACTACGTACTCAATAGCAGGAGGCCAACTTCTTGTGTACGTGTTGAAAAAAGTAGGGAAGCGGTGCCCACCGTTTCCAGATTGAACGTTCTGGTTACACACGAGACACGAACGCCGCTGTGAGTGACTGTCCTGTGTTTGTTTGTCCACCACCCATCCCTCCCGTTGTTAGCTGACTTCTTGCAATTAATAGTATGTTGTCTGTTTTTGTCTGAGCACCTAATAATAATACATTTGTTTACATTAACAGAACATTAAAAACTGGGGGATTCAATTAAACGTCAGCGAGGAGAGTTTCCTCACACAAAGGTCCGGAACATCTCTAATGTCGAAGTTGGACTCTGATTTAGTGCCATACTGTATTTATGCAGCCGAGCAATTGTAATAACATCTGAATGTAGTCAACTACTGCAACTCAAATAAAGAAAGTTCTATTGAATAATATCACAACATAATTTCAATAATATTTTACCTGGATGAATATAAATAATGCTCTAATACTCCAATAATAAAGATATTCAAATAATGGGCTGGATTTTCAAATAAAATACACAACATACTGCTTTTGAAAAATGTGACATAAAGTACTTTGTTGAACTGAAATGTCTTTGCCCTGCAGCTTTGTATTAATTTAATTCAGGTGTGAAGTGATGCAAATCAAAAAAAGCCACGCTATCCATATTATTCTCATCTTCTCAAGGGAGACATTTGTGTGCTGGGGCTTTATCTGTGGTTATGGAAACCACTTGTTCAGCTCCATTCCCCTCTCTGCTAACTTCATTGTTGGGAAGGGAGTTACTGTGTTAGGATTCTGATCATATTGGGCTCTTAGATCGTTTATTCTCTGTGCCTTCATTTTGAATGTGAGTGGGTATGTTTGCTCAAACAATTTGTGCTTTGTCATTCTTGGCTAAAGGCTCTGGTCTCGCTGTTCACTTTTCTCTTTTCCGAGGTCCCAGATGTCAAATGACTTCTTTGACTCATGTACTTCTCTCACTCCATCGCTCCCCTGTGTGTATACCTACCTAATATATATAATTAAGCAATAAGGTTCGAGAGGGAGTACTGTATCGTACAATAATGTACTGGTCAAGGGTGTTGTTAGGCCCGACGCGCAGCTATGCAACAGACAAACAACATTGGGAACATCACGTTTGTTAACCTAGCTAGATCTCGCACCATCTTATTCATTCATTCACAATGCTCATTTTATACATCCATCCATTTTCGTCCACTTATCCGGGGTCGGGTTGCGGAGGCAGCAGGTCCAGCAGGCTGACCCAGGTCTACTGGATCTGCCCAAACCACCTCAGCTGACTCCTTTCGACATGAAGGAGTAGCGGCTCGACTTCAAGCTCCCTCCTGATGTCCGAGCTCCTCACCCTATCTCTAAGGCTGAGCCCGGCCACTCTACGGAGGAAACTCATTTCGGCCGCTTGTATCCGCGACCTCGTTCTTTCGGACACAATCCAAAGCTCGTGACCATAGGTGAGAGTTGGGACGTAGACCGACCAGTAAATTGAGAGTTGACCCGGAAGGCGAAGCTCTCAATTTACCGGTCGTTATGCTGCCGCAGCCGCACCGATCCGCCTGTCGATCTCACGCTCCTGCTCATTTTATAAAAGTTGCCATTAAAATAATAAAAATGGCAATGGTACACCTTTAATAAAATACTATTTAATTTAAACTGGTGCCCAGTAGCTTTGAAGGGATTCATGTCCTCACTGACATGACTTCTCTGCTTCCAACTGTTATTTTGAGTGAGCACTGATATGGAACGCTCTGGTAAATGTAAACAGGTCTATCTACAGTACTGTTTGGCTCAATAAAGTACACCCTGTGACTCACTCTCAACCAATCAGAATGCTTGATTTCATCTACCCGTATTATAATATTCTATATATGTTCCTGCTTATCAAAATACATGTGATTGGCTTAGTAGCATCACATGATGTGATTCACAACGCATGTATTTGGTTGGTATGTTTCCTGGACTGCTGAACAAGTGCCGTTAAGGCTGGAAGAGATGAGCCGGTTAAAATAAAATCACTCTGTCAAAATCGTATGTTTCTTAAGTATTTATCAGTTATAGGGTCAGATTACAACAGTGTTTGGTTCCGGTGCACCAGTTAGTTAGCCCTGCCCTAAAGGGTGCCTTGTGTTACCGGTATCAAGTCACCGAGGGCCACTGCTCAAGCGTCTGTATTTGACGCCCTGGGTGTGAGACGAGGAAACGTTGAGTTGCAGGAATGTTGTGAAAGCAATGGTCTTTGTGCTTTTATGTAATTTTAACTTGTATGCATCTGGGGCGGAGATTTGAGCTATTTGTGAAAAAAGCATTTTAGTATTTTACAGAAGAGGTTTTCAGCAGCCATACCAAGAAATGTTGAGATTAAAAACATGTTTACCGATGTGGCTGGATGCTCGACTGACTGTCAAGTAGCTCTGTGCTCGTTTTTCCACTATGTGAAATACGTGGAGAGAGGTTCGCCTACACAGCCTACACAGTCTACACAGCCTACACATATGAAAATTGCCCATCTGCTTTTGTTTTGTGAGAAAACCAGCAGGGCATGTGAGAGTAAATTCTAGCGTATTTAATGTGTTCAGCACCGAAGGCCAAGATTAAAGAAGCAGCAGTGAAATGAAGGGGAAATGAAGGATTTGACATCCAGATTTACATCAAGCCTTCATATCCTTTTCAGTAGCAGCAATTTATGAAAATCCCCGGGCGCCATTGCAGAGAGAAGAGCCGCTCGAAAAGGAAGATTCCGCCGTGACTTTGTGGCTGAGACTGGGAGACGGAGCGGCGGAGGGAGAAGTCTCGTCACAGAGTGGGAGGGTAGCTGGAGGATGCCGCAATGATTCGTCAGACCTTTGCAGTTAGCTGATTTGCGCTGTGACGCCCTTAAAAGCTCAATATGTCTCCACATATCGCTCTGTAAAAAAAGAAAATCAAGCCAGTTGTGGCGGTGCATCTGGCAGGCCACCGAGGACAAACAAACACATATTTCTTGGTGAAGTAGAGGTTGGTCGGGGCCGAGTGGTGATCAGACCCAAGGACGGAAGAGGGACAGGCTTCTGAGCTGCAGTGCATTAGTGGCATCGGAGAAGGCTGTACTATGGACAAAATGGAGGAAAAAGAGTATATTTTTCTGTTTCAGCACTTATGTGCCCCTAAGACCCTCCTCCACGACACTGATCGATGGTTGTTGTTATGATACCAAACATTGGATGAAAGTTTGGAGTGACTTTACTTGAAGTATGGCAAATACTATACTTTCCCTTTGACAATGATAGGTATCACCCCATTTTCCACTTGTTTTTGTAGTATTCTCACTCTGCAGGCAGTATGAAAATGTAAACTCGTAAAATTATTCAGACACATGTAGTTGTTTAACATTTTGCTCGTCCTAAAAATCCCTGGTCACAGAGGTTTGGAATTGAATTTCTTTTAAATATAATTTCCAATCTATATCATCTCTCCAATATATATTATGCTGTTGATCTCCGATGCGGTCTACTCTAGATGGACGTATTGTTTTGAGATCTGGCACCTCAATGATTAAGGTTTGGAAAAACTATTTGGTTTGAGGGAACATTCTGCACCTCTTATGCGGATGTCCAATCAGTGTTAATGGTCAATGTGTGGTCCAAAATAAAAGAGAGAGAGAAAAAGCCGAGTCCTCCTGCTCACGAGCTGTGTTGGTCTTTTCCAGGATCCTGAAGCAGGTCTCTTCAGCACGCTGTAGAGACACACAGGCTCTCTCAGGGTTAATTAGCATCGGCGACAGCATCCAACAAAAAAATGTCCACGCTGACATTCATTGCAGCAGATTAATTCCCTTTCTGTTGGCATCGGAGAGCAAATTTGAGCAAAGGCACCTGTCGGTGTCTGCTCAGGTTCTGGAGGGCCCCCGCCAGCAACCCTGCTGCTTATTTTTACAGTTGTAGTTTTAAAAAGTTAAAACCATTTGCTTAACGTTGTAAATTAAATTATTAAAACAATTTAAAAAAATGCTACAAAACATCTTTGTTATCTTTAGGCAACTGAATTACTTAGCAAGGTTTAAAAAAAAATCATGATTTGGCTACAAAAACATATTTTTGTACGTTATCTAAGATACAGATGGGACACAGACAGCAGCCCCCTGTTTGACCCAGCCACAACCAAAACCTCCTTCCAACTCCAGTTGACTAGCAATAGTTTTTGGTGACGTAAAAAAAAAGAAACATAATAAACAGCCACTCGAAACATGAGTCGCAAAGCAGTTTAATTGTATGGTGGCCGGCTGCCAATATCCTCCCCGCTGCAGATGCAACCTCTGTCCGCTGCTCTATTCGGCCGTATTCTTGTCCACCAATGACTACGGCATAACACTGTAAAATATACTATGCCGAAATCCTCACATTTTTGGATGCCATTTTAGCTGCTGGAAACTAAACTAGTTCGCACAACAGCAGAAGAGAACAAGGATGTTCTGTTTTTGAGATGGGAGAGAAGAACAAAAGATTTTGCAGCTGTGTCCGGGAGACAGAGAACATTGGCAACAACTGCATGTATTATTCACACTGTATCCTTAACGTTAGGGATATTATCTAACAAATTCCCCTTCAAGGATATGGAAAGAACATGTTTACACGTGAGGAAAAGGCCGACCATAAGTGCATGTCTGCGGTAGGATGATAGGACTCAACACACGCTTGAAGCCAGCGGTGTCATCCGGCCTGTGGGGGGCTTTAGTGGACCCGCATACAAAATAGCCTCTATTTTCTTTAGGTATAAGTACTTAGTGCATCTTATCTTGTGTGCTACGACTCTAAATACTCACACGTGATCTAGCATCGTCATGCAATGTTGTTAAATCACTCTTGAATTGAAGGATTAGAGGTTTTAATTGCACACATCAATACGTTCCTGCAAAAGTAGAGACTCTGATAAGAAACACTCCTGGAGATGATTTATGGAAGAGATTAAGGCTTCTTCTTTCTTTTTTTTTCAATGGCTGCGGTACTCACACTTTCAAAAGACTCATTAAAGTCTGCATTGACACACACACACACACACACACACACACACTGAGGAGCTGTAAAGTCAAGGTCAACACTATAGCTACTGACTATTTTTTAGTTCTATCTGAAGAGTTTGCTAAATCATTAAAAATAAAATCCCTCTTCTTGAAAATATTTCCACTCAAGAAATGATTAACATGTATCTCCCAAACCTGTGTTCTTTTCACAAAAATACCAAAATACCAGCATTACTCATACACCATAGATGACTTTAAAACCTTTTTAAAGACAAGGAGAGACTTATCAAAAAGAGTAAAGTAACTTCTGAAGATGATAGCAGAGTGCCTTTTAATATTATTATTGTTGTCATTATTGACTGAACCAATACAGAGTGGAATTATCTGAGTTTAATTGTAGTGTAAAGTTGGACATTTTCAGAGAAAGTGATTTGTTCTGTGTTGTTGGTGTGCATGGAATGTGTTTTTCTCAAGTTTCAACAGAATTGTGTTATGATCCATATCACAATAGCGAAAAGAAAAAGACATTACGAGCAGAGCTCGAAAACACATGCAAGGCCATTTTTTATTCTGTATTTAAAAGCTCCAACAATTCCATAATTTTGCTGGATTGCCATTGCAGAACGTAGTCTGACATACAGTGCAGTAGAATTAGTGATCATTTTGACAACAGCAGCCGATGACTCACGTCTATGTACTGCATTTACTTCATCATTTTTGCTACATTGACTTCAGTATTTTGCATAAACCAAATAATTAAGTAATACAGTTATTAATTATTAAGATACTTCAGAATAAAAAGAAAATGCTTGCCCTTATATCTTCCAATTATATAGAATGATTGTACTACATATAACAAAAAATATGTCTTATAAACTGAACTTTCTTATAAACTTAATAATTTATGTAACCAACAGGTTCTCAGACCCAACTCATAAGAATGCCAGCATGGTCAGCAGCTATGCTTCTAATTATGATGCGCCATGTAGCACTCCTCTGTCAGTTTTGCATGTGTCAACTTAGGCTCATTACAGGAACAGCCTTTCTTTTCAAAATAAAATTCCATGTTCACAGCGAACAACTTTGTAAGGTTAAAGCAACAAAAGTACGTATTGGGACTTGAGTTGAAAAAGGAATGTTTGTTCGGTAGGCAACACTATGTAGTATTCTTATGTCAACTATAACATTGTAGGCTATGTTATGTGAGAGAGGGAAAGTTACGTAATGTTACATTAGTTATAATCAGGTGGCAACCTGAAAAGTTAAGCTAATGTTAAAGTGCCCGAAACTTGCATTATTTGTGATGGCCAGCCGGGGGCGAATCCTTTAGCGTGTTAAAATAAGTCAGGTTGTATAGTGGTCCATGAGAAAATGACACTCCTTCTCTCTTGATGTATTCCCTCAGTAAATATTGTAAACATGAGTGTATGTCTCAATCTCTAGTTTCAAGTATTCTTAAATACAGCATGATGTTCATTTAGTAAACTATATGATCCATTTAGAGATAAATAAAGCAGTATACTTAAGGGGCATGGCTACTTTGTGATTGACAGGTCGTTACCACTGCCTTTTCCAATCTGTGAGTTGTCCTTGTTTTTGTTTGAGACCTTTAACCCTGTCACAGTGTGTTTTCAGCTCATTAACGTTAACTGTAACCTCTTTGGTCGCCTGTAAATGCCTTGTTCAGTGCTTGGTTGTAATTAGTTCTCGTGTCACTTCAACCAAAGGCCGAAATGCCAAACTTAAATATTCAAAGTAGTTCAAAACCAGTTGGTGACGTCACAGTGACTGCGTCAATTTTTTTCATACAGTTAAAAAAAATTGACATTTTGGTGTTACATAGGACAAACAAACACAGGTCTCCTCTGTGAAAGTCCTGTGTTTTTACTTTACTGCTTGTTTTACTATGTAACCTCAATTCCTCTTTATTCCGACCATGTTGAGCGCCATAGCTGAACACTTGGAGCTGTATAGAACATGTCTGTACTATGTCAGTACTAGTATTACCTTTACATGGTTCACATATTGATGTGCACACGATTATGTATTATCGGCAACATGTCGTACCTGTGTTTTTCAAGGTTTCCGGTATATTCTGTAATGTCAAAATTACAAAATGTCCACTTGAGTCAATGATGAGGGTTCGCGACCCCTGTGTCAGTGGACTGCAACTTCATGTGCAGGAATGTGAAAACATCCCGCTAATGCACATTTACTCATTAGCTTTATGCACCACATACGTGTGACTGGAGTTTTTGTTATTGTTTCATTTCTTTATTTAAATTCAAACAATAAAAACTGTTTTATTTAAGGATGTAAATAATTACAGTAAAAAATCCAAAATCAGTCAGCAAATCTCAGTCATGTCCCCAGTGTGCAACATCCAAACTTACTAGTTCAAAGTGTGCACAGAGCAACAGAGAGAAATATAAACTCTGGCCTTAATAGTCCATTACTGTGTGACAAGAGTTTTCATGCTGCACCCGGCGAGCCACAACTGCTGGGGCGGCGCTGGGTGTGCAGAAAATTGCAAAAGCTCATCGGTCAAAGAACCAAAGCTGAAATAAAAAAGGGAGAGAGAGCCGGATAAAACTTGGAGAAAAGAAGAGGAGGAAGTCAGTGGGTGGGTTGGCCTTTGAAAATAAAGATTTTACTATGCAACCCTTCCTTTGTTACACAATCAGGAAACAGCACAAGCACATGTGTAGCTTTCAGAGACCATCTGTCCGTTAGGACGGACTTTAAAGCATGCTGGTTCATGTCTGAATCAGAAGCATTGAACGCCATATTATAGATATAAATTTATATGTGGTGTCAGTGTATCCCACTGATTAGGTTAAATACATTTGTTGACAAAAGTCCCTGATTATATGTAGTAATACATTTAATTGGCCCAAAGTGGTTGACATGATTGCGTGGGCATGTGGCCTCACAAGGAACACATTAGGAATGTGAATCGGCCAACATGAGTCTGTATTTGTAACCGGAGTTTACTGTCTATAACCACGATGTTGGAGCGGAAACAAATCCTCTGCTTACAGGTTGTAAGGGGTTAACTATATACTCCCCATCAGGCCCGATATCGGAACATTGGGTTCAGCCTCTGAGACTGAGCATATCAAAAACATATATGAAAAAATCAAATAAATAAAACAAAAATGTCAAATCCCTGCCTCACAATTCAATATAAGTTAAATATGAATATTCCAGGCCTTCCTGCTCCCTACTGAAAGCTAAGGCCAAGGAGCACCCTGCTGCAGTGAAACGAACATATTTAACAGGAGTATTCCCTCATTTAGATCAGATCAGATATACAGATACAGATTGCATGTTAATACAAAAATGATGTCAAATGGTAAAGGGACCACAACCCAACAACTTTAAAAGCCTTCAGCTTTCTACGATTATTTGTTCCAGCCCCAATGGATCAGAGAGGGACCTTTGGATGATCCGACCTTTATGAATGACCACAGTCACTTTACAAGTGTTAAGTTAAAAAAGAAATCCCGGATGCAGAAAGTGATATTAAAAATGTATTTAATAAAAAGTTGATGAGGACAATTTCAAATTGAATCACACTAATAACTACACTAAATATACTAAATATATCCCAAGGGACAGAGATCCAGTCATTCATTTGATATTGCATAATCCATACAGAGTTATTCATACAGTTATCCTGTAATTTCCCCACTGCGGGACTAATAAAGGATTATCTTATCTTATCTTATTTATTCGTCTTGACCCTCCAACGTGTAAACTCACTAGCTCTCACTAGGAGCACTATAAAACATACTTTCTCACACATGCTATTCAGTTTATGTTTTAAGTAATCTGCCTGAACAGATATGCTTCAATTTCAATAAATGAGAGTTGTCTTCTATCAATCATTTTAGGATTCTGGTCTATTTTCTTACATTTTATACATTACGGTTGTGTATCGGGCTCATAACACTACAAGCACTGCCAGCGCTGCCAAAACTGCCAAAATGCAAGTGACCTACACAGTAGCATCAGGTTGAACGCATCCTGTGTCGGCACTAAAGGAGCACAGAAGCTGCTGCTCCGCTGACAAGCTGCTTTCATCCCCGCAGCCCAGGATGACACAGCGAAGGCTGGGCCAAGGATTGTGTTGCAAAGATCTTATGAATCCTTTTGAGAAGAAAAAAATTGGATTCATGAAAATCTACAATTGGTAAGAGTGAGAGGTATTGAAATACAAATATGCTCACGCACAGACCACACTGCCTGCGTAAGCAGCATTTTAAATGTAGATTGTTATTAATGTTTCCAAAAGAGCACATGCTTTGGGATTTACACAAATAAAAATGAAATACTAATGAACTACTACCCACGTGAGACACCAGGAGGCATCCTCCTGTTTCTGAAAGGGGAGTTCCCTTGAATTTGCATTCTCTCTCCAGGCCAGCAGGGGAAACTCATCTGGTCCTTGCCCTGTCCCACCTCAAAACCCTCACCGACCCACTCCTGGATCCCCTGCAGTTCGCCTACAGAGCCAACAGGTCTGTGGACGATGCAGTCAACATGGCCCTCCACTCCATCCTCTAGCATCTGGACTCCCCAGGAACCTACGCCAGGATCCTGTTGTGGACTTCAGCTCTGCCTTCAACACCATCATCCCGTCTCTGCTGCAGGACAAGCTCTCCCAGCTGCACTTACCCGACTCCACCTGCAAGTGGATCACAGACTTCCTGTCTGACAGGAAGCAGCACGTGAGGCTGGGGAAACACGTCTCAGCCTCTCGGTCCATCAGCACCGGTTCCCCCCAAGGCTGCGTTCTTTCCCCTCTGCTCTTCTCCCTGTACACCAACAGCTGCACCTCCAGTCACCAGTCCGTCAAGCTCCTGAAGTTTGCGGATGACACCACCCTCATTGGACTCATCTCTGGTGGGGACGAGTCCGCCTACAGGTGGGAGACTGACCACCTGGTGACCTGGTGCAGCCAAAACAACCTGGAGCTCAACGCTCTGAAGACAGTGGAGATGGTTGTGGACTTCAGAAAGATCTCAGCCCCACCAGCCCCTCTCACCCTGGACACAAACTGTTCTGTCCCTCCCCTCTGGCAGGAGGCTGCGGTCCATCAGGACTCATCAATAGAGTCCGGGTCCCCCACTGACTTGACTGACTCTGTCACCCCCGGACAATTTCCCACTGGACACTCCCCTGCACACACCCCATACCTCATATTTAAATACACTCGCCAGTTTAACACTACACTTCTCACTTTCACACAACACTTACATTCCATGCACTTTATCTTAGTTTTATATTCTACTGTTCAACTGTAAAAAATAATAATTAATTCCCATGTATAGCACTCTGTTTACTGTTAAATGTGTATTGTTAAATGTTATGCACCTTCCGCTAGGACAAATTGCTTGAATGTGAAAACAAACATGGCAATGAATGGTTCTGATTATGATTATGATCTGATTGTATAGAAGGCTATGATAAAATGACTCTACTTCTCCGATTCATTCCCTAAACATGAGTTCATGTCTCAATCTCTAGTTTCAAGTCTTCTTCGATACAGCATGATGTTCATTTAGTAAATTATGCTCCATTTAGAGTGAAATAGACCATAAAGCAGGGTAAACGTTATACCGCTAGCCCTATACGCCGTCTCTATAAATGTCAATCCTCTGCAGTCCAAATATGGTCACTTACGCTCATGGGTTGCAAAAAAAACAAGATGAAGAATCCCAAAATGTCTAACTCAGGGCTTTAAAACAGCAGTCCACAATTGACTACATCCACTTCTTACAGTCAGGTCCATAAATATTTGGACATTGACACAATTTCCATTATTTTGGCTCTGTACACCACAACAATAGAGTTGAAATGAAAAAATCAAGATGTGCTTTAAGCTCAGACTTTCAGCTTTAATTTGAGGGTATTTACATCCAAATCAGGTGAACGGTGTAGGAATTACAAATTCAAATGTGGCCACCCTCTTTTTAAGGGACCAAAAGTAATTGGACAAATTAATATAATCATAAATCTAATTGTCACTTTTAATACTTTGTTGAAAATCCTTTGCAGTCAATGACAGCCTGAAGTCTGGATTCCATAGACATCACCAGACGCTGGGTTTCGTCCCTGGTGATGCTCTGCCAGGCCTCTACTGCAACCGTCTTCAGTTCCTGCTGGTTCTTGGGGCATTTTCCCTTCAGTTTTGTCTTCAGCAAGTGAAATGCATGCTCAATTGGATTCAGGTCAGGTGATTGACTTGGCCATTGCAGAACATTCCACTTCTTTGCCTTAAAAAACTCCTTGGTTGCTTTCGCAGTATGCTTCGGGTCATTGTCCATCTGCACTGTGAAGCGCCGTCCAATGAGTTCTGAAGCATTTGGCTGAATATGAGCAGATAATATTGCCCGAAACACTTCCGAATTCATCCTGCTACTTTTGTCAGCAGTCACATCATCAATAAATACGAGGGAACCAGTTCCATTGGCAGCCATACATGCCCACGCCATATCACTACCTCCACCATGCTTCACTGATGAGGTGGTATGCTTTGGATCATGAGCAGTTCCTTTCCTTCTCCATACTCTTCTCTTCCCATCATTCTGGTACAAGTTTATCTTCGTCTCATCTGTCCATAGGATGTTCTTCCAGAACTGTACAGGCTCTTTTAGATGTTTTTTGGCAAACTCTAATCTGGTCTTCCTGTTTTTGAGGCTCACCAATGGTTTACATCTTGTGGTGAACCCTCTGTATTTACTCTGGTGAAGTCTTCACTTGATTTTCGACTTTGACACAGATACACCTACCTCCTGGAGAGTGTTCTTGATCTGGCCAACTGTTGTGAAGGGGTTTTTCTTCACCAGGGAAATGATTCTTCTGTCATCCACCACAGTTGTCTTCTGTGGTCTTCCAGGTCTTTTGGTGTAGCTGAGCTCACCAGTGCGTTCTTTCTTCTTAAGAATGTACCAAACAGTTGATTTGGCCACACCTAATGTGTCTGCTATCTCTCTGATGGTTTTGTTTTGATTTTTCAGCCTAATGATGGCTTGCTTCACTGATAGTGACAGCTCTTTGGACTTAATATTGAAAGTTGACCGCAACAGATTCCAAACACAAATACCACACCTGAAATGAACTCTAGACCTTTTATCTACTCCTTGTAAATGAAATAACGAGGGAATTACACACACCTGACCTTGAAACAGCTGATCAGCCAATTGTCCAATTACTTTTGGTCCCTTAAAAAGAGGGTGGCCACATTTGAATTTGTTGTAATTCCTACACCGTTCACCTGATTTGGATGTAAATACCCTCAAATTAAAGCTGAAAGTCTGCACTTAAAGCACATCTTTTTTTTCATTTCAACTCCATTGTTGTGGTGTACAGAGCCAAAATAATGAAAGATGTGTCAATGTCCAAATATTTATGGACCTGACTCTATATACAGGCCATATGAGATGCGCAGCAGTTTACCGAGGCAGCCATCACGAGCTGCTCACTCGTGTGTAACCGACGGTTGCTGAATAACATGCATCAACCATAAAATTCACTGTGAGAAGTGATCCTGCCTCTTGGCTCGATGAGGAATCTAAAACATGCATGGCTCACCGGGATGAAATGAAACATGAGGCTCTAACTGTGAGACTCTATTCAATAGGATAGATACAGTGAACGTATGTCCAAGGTCACATAAATGAATGGACTGAAAAATAAGATCTAATTATTAAAGCAAGATTCATGAACTATGCATGATGGTTAATAATTATGGAATACTCCTAACGACATGAAAGAAAAAAGGTCTAAAGCTAAATTCCTTCTTCCATAGAAAAAGTTGCATTCATCCCTAAACCCTGACTATTTAAATTAATTCTGTATTGAAAAGGTTGATAGTCGGAGACATAATGTGAATACATCAAATCAACTATAGGAAGAACACATTAAATAGTCCATCAAGAAAATACGAGAGTGCAGTTTGAACTTCAGTACTACTGGAGGAAGTAAACTAATAAATAACAATCTAGTCTTGACTGGATAACCTTCACAGTAAATTCATTAGAATGAAAGTTGATTGCATTGCAGAACCAGTATGTCAGATGTTTAACCTTAGCCTGAAAGGAAGTGTTTTCCCCTCAGGCAGGTAAAGTTTCCAAAATCATTCCAATATCTAAAAGGTGTAGGAAAGTTCTTCAAAATTAACACTGTGTGTCAAATTGGGAAGAAAATAAGCTTGTGCCAAATGTATCAAAAACAAAGTGTAGTATATTTGGTTTTAAATTATGCGGAATTTATTTATTTTTTTACTTCCTGCTTTAAGATAACGTGGATTACCTCATTTGGTTAACAAATTAGCTCAGTTTATTATTTGTAGATTCACATGCTGCTGTTTTGCTGCCTCCATTTTGTCCATGTTGTCTGCTCGGCTTGCCTTCCTGTCCAGTCTTGTTTAGGTTGTTATTTGTTTTGATAATCTTCGCTGATTCCTAACCTTTTTTTATGAAACCCGTCTCTGTCCAAATATTTGTAACGAAGCTGTGTGCCATTAACAATTCTAAACTGGTGTTGTTAAAGCTTATATTTCATGCTGTATAGATGTATAGCAAGTTGAGCCTCAATTGTAACCCAAAATATTGTCAAATGTTTAATTTATAATTTCCAACACAGCCTCCATAGTTGTGAACCAGAAAAGTGACAGAACATGTTTTGCCTGGTAAAGCATTCAAAACCATGTCTTTGGTTGGTCCCGCCAGAGTAGGTGTATTTAGAACCATCTTTTGCCTGATGAAACGCACACGTACAGCGTTGTGTGTGTGTGTGTGCCGCAGGCTTGTAAAAACAATAAAATAATAAAGGGTTTCCACATTCTCCAGGCTGCCATGCACTGAAAGCACTTCCATGAAAAATACATATTGGTATGAAAAAGCAAATGTTCTAACAATCAAATGTCTGTGATTGTTAGGTACATTGTCAGGCCAAAATGAATAATGAGAAGTGGGTCAAAATGAAGAAGAGAAAGGACAATAAATATAGTATTTTTTTCTTTTGTCTGAGTTATTATTCATAATAATAGCATATGTTTGTGCTGCTTTTATGTCCAGTATTAAATTTGATGAATAAAAACAGAAAAAGAAGCATCCTCTGAAATGTTTAGGGCCCCCTACTAGGTTTATTTATTGTCATTGTACAACACAAGGTGGCACAAATTATTGTCTTCTTACATGACATGAAAAGCAGAGTGCTGTTAATTACTTTTAATCGATCTAGAACAGCCTCGGTGGCAGCAATAGAGTCGTCTGCATCTGTCTCGAGTGCAGACGACAGCTTCTAAACTGCGGAGACGGCATCCTCTGTGGATCTGTTGGCTCTGTATGCAAACTGGTGAGGATCTAGACTGACTGGGGTAGTCGTGTTTGATGTGTCGGAGAACCGGTTCCTCAAACCACTTCACCAGACTGGGGCCGAGTGCCACAAAGGCGGTAGTCATTTAGACTGGACACTGCAGACTTTTTAGGTACAGGGACGATGGTCTTGAAGCAGGTGGGCACGCTCCTCTGTGACAGAGATATGTTGACTCAACTCGCATGTTGGCACATGTTATTGGTACACAACCTGGAAGGTGTTCAGGCCCAGCACCTGTTTGTCTTACATCCGCTGTAAATATTGACAGTGACCAGTCCTCTGGAGGTGGAGCAGACAAGCTACAAGCTGACTTCTACGTTTTCCCCACAAAAAAAGCTGCTTTCCCTTCACCTCTTGTCTTGATTTAACATGACAAACAGACACTCTTCAGTGGGAGAGAGGGATAATCTGTTTTGCAGAGGCAAACGGGAAAGAAAGGACAGACAAATTGATCTTCACAAAGCTGATGAGGTGCTCTCTCGTTTTGACCGAGGCAACGAAATCTGCAGTGTAGGAGCTGAGAATGGATCCAAAAATGAGGCATTTTAATCCAGCGAGAGACAGATACGGAGGAGTGAGAGAGATAGATTGTGGAAAGAAAGAAGAGATAAATGGTAGTAAAAGAGACAGAGAGAGATATATTGAGGGAAGGCAGAATAAATGGGAGGGTAGACGAGAGAGAGATGGATTGAGAGACGGGGGGGTTGCAAAGGGTGGGAGAGACAGATTGGTAAAGGTAAAGGTAGAGAGATATCGATCTTGTGGCACGAATATGCCCCCCGGAGAATAAGGCTCCTAGAAATACCAGGTTGGTTTTCTTTGCTTACAGGAAGAGGGATTTCTGTGCTTCGAAAAGTGTCAGACTCATATGGGTTTTTGGAGGTCGATAGCCAAAGCTATGTTCTGTATTTAATGCAGCTTAAGATTTACAAGTCTTCTCTTAAGGTTGGTTCGATTTTCTTGATTTGTCTGTTTGGCATATTTTCTTAAATGCAAGTCAGATGTCGTCCATTCCGGGAATCTCCGACAGCTGTGATTGGTAATGAACGTCTGTCTCTCCTGTCAAACCTGTCTCTGTCTTCAACATAGTGCTGTCCAGGACAGGACTAAATAACTCTTATACAAATGCTATGAAGGACGAGGCCTCGAGCACAAGTGTATTCTTAGAATATGTGTGTAAAAAAATAAAAAAGTCCCTCTTCCCCTGAATAGACCTCTTATCAAGTCTGTGAGGGTGTGAATAGACTCTTTGATTGACATCCCCTTGACTATTCTTTTAGCTTTGTTCAACCTGTGGGCAATGCCTATACAGACAAATTGGCAATAGTTGACTGCCGATCTAGATGTGCCACCATCATTTTAAAAAACCTGTTTTAAACCCACAGATTCCTCTGTCCTTTCATCTCCGATTAGAGATGTAGGAACGTGGATGAAGTTGAGGTAATGGTACCCATAGAAAAGAAACACAAGGTGCTTTCCATCTGGCTAATGTGGCTCCTCATTGGTGCTGTCATTGTTGTTTCCACAGGACTTCATCTACTCTACAGTATTACAATTTATTAATGTCAATATTAAAGTAATGCCGTGTCTACAGCAACTGAGTGTGCTGCTCCTTTTACTGTATGTTAATGTACCGTTAGATCACCAACCAACCAATCAATAAACACATTCTGATGGAAGGGGACAGAGCTTCAGTTGCTGCAAATACACATTGATGTACAACTTTACATCCTGGATGCTATGCATCCTCCTCACTCCGCTCTTTGAGCCTCCTCTCTTCATGTCTAGCGAGATGCCTTTAAAGGATTGGAACATGCTTGTTGATAGCGGATCAATTCCTGGGACACAGGGTGGACGATGGAGGGGGCAGGGCAGGAGGAAGAACATCCTGTAACAACCTATGTACTCCTAACTTTTATGAATGAACTGCATCATATCCATCATGTCTGACAAGGGAGACTAATGTTTGCAGTCCATTTCCTCCCATCAGTTAGCTATTTTTTTTTTTTTACCTATGACCACAATCTCTCTGCCATTTCATACACAGGTTGTCGTCACAGGTTCCATCGCACCTGGCTAGACATCAGTCCTTACTCCCAGGACAATAGGAGGACAAGGTGTTGAAACGTCCAATGCTGCTGTTTATATGGTGAGGACAGTCTTGAGGAATAATGCACGTCGGATTTACTTTTGTTTACAGCATAACAGTTGTGTAATGACACAAAGAAGGCTTTAGTTGGCACGGCCAGAGGGACATGGAACAGAAACAGCCTGGTTTATGCCAAAACTAGATACAAATGGTCTGTGTGGGCATCCATAAATGACCAGGTACTGTATATGTTTGACGACAACCGATCTCATGATGCCTGAGAAGTACAACGCAGCAGACTCCCAATGCAGGAATTTATAAACTTCAGCCTTCGTGCATACAATTATTGTCACGGGAGTACAGGATTTTAGGACCCAAATGCAGACCACAACGAGTTAACAGGGATTAACAAAGAAAATTTATTGCAGGAGTAGCGTGTGGGTTGAGCTGAGTGTGGGTCCCGTGGCCCAACACTGGAGGCTGGCAGAGAGGCAGGATGGCTGACCGGTGTGGAGCCCGTGGTCCGACACTGAAGGCTGGCAGAGAGGCAGGATGCTGACCAGTGTGGAGCCCGTGGTCCGACACTGAAGGCTGGCAGAGAGGCAGGATGGCTGACCGGTGTGGAGCCCGTGGTCCGACACTGAAGGCTGGGAAGGGGAGCAGAAGAAGGGGAGCAGAAGAAGGGGAGCAGAAGAAGGGGAGCAGAAGAAGGGGAGCAGAAGAAGGGGAGCAGAAGACAAACAACAGACCGACACTGAGGCCTGCAGACGCAGGGCAGATATAGTCCCCTGATCAAGATTGGCCGCAGCTGCGTGCCAATCAGGGATGTGGCCATGGGAGGTGTGTGGAGGCGGGACAGAAAACAAACGACGAACACCTGGTAACACAACAAACAGACACATGACAGACACAAGAGGGGAGGAGATTTGGGAAAACAGGTTACACACACCGGGTCAGAAAGGGATCCTGACAGTACCCCCCCCTTAAGGGGCGGATTCCAGACGACACAAAAAGAAAAACAGAAGAAACCAGGAGCACACCAGGAAGTGGGCTTGGCGGAAGACCAGGGTGGGTGGAGGGGAGCCGGCGGAGGGATCAGGGTCACAGGGTCAGGAGCAGTCAGGGGGCTGGGCCGGAGGACGGCCACCAGGCGGACAGGCGCGCTCTGGGGGGCGGGCCGGAGGACGGCCACCAGGCGGGGGCTCCGGAAAGTCAGGTGGAGGCTCCAGAGAACGGGGCGGAGGCTCCAGAGACTTCTGTGGCTCCGGGGGTTCCGGAGACTTCTGTGGCTCCGGGGGTTCCGGAGACTTCTGTGGCTCCGGGGGTTCCGGAGACTTTTGTGGCTCCGTAGAGCGGGGCCCGGCGGGACTGGGCTCGGGACGGGGCCCGGCAGGACTGGGCTCGGGACGGGGCCCGGCAGGACTGGGCTCGGGACGGGGCCCGGCAGGACTGGGCTCGGGACGGGGCCCGGCAGGACTGGGCTCGGGACGGGGCCCGGCAGGACTGGGCTCGGGACGGGGCCCGGCAGGACTGGGCTCGGGACGGGGCCCGGCAGGACTGGGCCTGGCAGGACTGGGCTCGGGACGGGGCCCGGCGGGGAAGCTGAGAAGAACCAGGCCTGGCAGCGGCACGGTGGCGGAACACGGGACCGGGGCTGGCAGCGGCGCAGTCGCAGAAACTGGGACCGGGGCTGGCAGCGGCGCAGTCCGGGGGATTGGAACCGGGGCTGACAGCGGCGCAGTCCGGGGAATTGGGACCGGGGCTGACAGCGGCGCAGTCCGGGGAATTGGGACCGGGGAGCTGGGGTCGGCTGGGATGCCGACCGGACTCGGGGACGGTGCCCCCCCCTCCGCGGACGCCTCCGGGCATCCACGGAACTGCCAGGCAAGGGTGGGTGGAGGGGGAACGGCCGGAGGGCCGAGCTCGCTCTCGGCGGTTGGCTCCAGGAGGGAGATGTGGGGTGTAGGGCGGACTTCCATCGCCGCTGGGAGGGGAACCCTAGCCCCTGTATGGGGAGCCGGTGGAGGGTGGAGTGTCCGAGCCAGTTCCCGTACCATGCGGCCAAGACGGAAAATATCCTCCGCAAGGGAGTGCGTTCCTAGCTGCATCTCCTTGAGTTCCTGGTGGTACTCCTCCGTCCCCGTGCTAAGTTCGGCCAGCTTAGCTTCCTCGGTGGTTGCTGGGTCCATGGGTGGTCGGTCTGTTCTGTCACGGGAGTACAGGATTTTAGGACCCAAATGCAGACCACAACGAGTTAACAGGGATTAACAAAGAAAATGTATTGCAGGAGTAGCGTGTGGGTTGAGCTGAGTGTGGGTCCCGTGGCCCAACACTGGAGGCTGGCAGAGAGGCAGGATGGCTGACCGGTGTGGAGCCCGTGGTCCGACACTGAAGGCTGGCAGGATGGCTGACCAGTGTGGAGCCCGTGGTCCGACACTGGAGGCTGGCAGAGAGGCAGGATGGCTGACCGGTGTGGAGCCCGTGGTCCGACACTGAAGGCTGGGAAGGGGAGCAGAAGAAGGGGAGCAGAAGAAGGGGAGCAGAAGAAGGGGAGCAGAGACAAACAACAGACCGACACTGAGGCCTGCAGACGCAGGGCAGATATAGTCCCCTGATCAAGATTGTCCGCAGCTGCGTGCCAATCAGGGATGTGGCCGTGGGAGGTGTGTGGAGGCGGGACAGAAAACAAACGACGAACACCTGGTAACACAACAAACAGACACATGACAGACACAAGAGGGGAGGAGATTTGGGAAAAACAGGTTACACACACCGGGTCAGACAGGGATCCTGACAATTATTAAGGCTTGAATATCTGCCAAACTTTATGAGTTTGGCTCACAGTGTCTGCTAGCCAGAATAAAACTCCTCTCCACTGCTGAGAAAGTGACAGATCTTTTGGTTTGTTTTCGATTAAACAACGGAAGTAGCAACAGCCACCGTGGACGAACAGACAAAAATACTCTGTAATAGGAATTACATTTTTAAAAAATGGGAGTGCCTGCAGAAAAACCTGGCAAAGAAAGAAATGTCCTGCACGAAGAAGGAAAACAATATCATCAGTTCCTTCCAGCAGTAGAAAGTGGAAGACATTTAAAGGAGCTCTGTTTCGTAGCATGTCCTGCAATCACACTGAATATCCTGATTAGACCAGATAGCTGGAAGAGAGGATGTCTGTGCCTGATTTGACTTCATGTGTGTCAGTGCTTGTCACTGTGAGTGTTTGTGTTGTTAGACTGTCATGTAAAAACTCTTAAGTAAAGTTAACTGCTTTCTTAACTGCGTTACAGACTGTATACAGTGGATAAATGTGTCTGTGTGTGTGTGGGTGTGTGGGTGTGTGTGTGTGTCAGATCACGGAGCAGAGACTAGAGGCAGAGCGCACCGTGACAAGCCTCATTAAGAGGGAATCTCTCCACTGTTCTGGCTGTCGACATCACCACCGCCAGACTTCTCTAATTACGCTCTCTAAGTGCCGTTTCGTGCAAGCAATCAGCCCACTGCTCTTTGCATATGCAAATATGACAGACCTGATCATTAGCGTTTATATCTCACACACTCTAATTGTTATTGTAAAAAACTGCTGCATGGAGCCAAGGGCGAACGCACTCGGTCCTCTCGCAGTCTTCCCCCCTTCTCTCTCTCTCTCTTTGTCCCTGTCGCTCTCCCTCAATCTATCAGTAACTGTCGACTCAATCGGCTGCATGTTTTATGGGATTCCGTTGCTCCAAACAGAGTTATGGGGTTGAATGTCACGGTGGTATAATCAGCTAACAAATGCCTCGGCCTGACATTGTTTCATCGGCACCGAGGGGAGAAAAATAATAGAGGAGCACTTCCTTGCGATGGGCTAATTGGCGATATGGAGTCACTTAGGCAGAACAACAGTCCCATCACAGCAAGGATGATGATGGTGATGACGATAGCAATGGTGATGGAAGCCCACTAGCCCAAATAGATTTATCCCCTGAATCAAAAGCAAAAGTCTGATCTTCTGGAAAAACACACCAAGAAGACAGCAACGCGAAAAGTTTCAAGGACTGTGGCTGTGACTGTCCTTGAGGCAACGCAAGGATTTGCAGTTGTTGGGTAGTGAATTTTTTTTTGTAACCATAGAATGCACTTATTGTAAGTCGCTTTGGATAAAAGCGTCAGCTAAATGAAATGTAATGTAATGTAATGTAGTGAATCCTTCTGACCCGCCTGAAAACACAATCCAGAGGCCCTTATGACACCCAAATCCTGGTAATATGTGTTTAACAAGAAGCAATGCATTAGTTGTCTTTCATGGATATATTAAGAACTTTTGGCATATTGTAGGATTACTAGAAAGCAATGTAATAATATACAAAACAGTGTCAGCAACTCACATTATTACACAACAGTATAATATTTCTACTAATAAAAGGAATGCCATAGGACATTTATATCGGACATGTGAACCCATATTTTCACCCTACATGTCTAAATGTAGCAAAGAAATAAGACATACTATTAAAGATTATTCTGACAAAATAGAGAAGCCCAAGGACATTGTTTGTCGGAACCGACCTGCTACCCAGAATCCTCTCAAAATCAATTCAGGATTCGACCCGGCCTGACACGTTAATACTACTGCCGTCACCGGTGGGTTTCTGACACATCCTCAAAGTTGGTTGCTGGGCAGTATTGGAGCAGAAACTACTAGGATACACAACAAGGAGCTAAATACATGTTAATATGTCCAGAAATTAATATATACTTGGAGGCACCGAGACGCACCCACACCTCCCCGAAACCAATGTGTAACATACGGGACGCGCTGCACGCGTGTGCAGAGCGCGTCCGTCATGGAGCCTCTTGTTTTTGACATCGTCGTCCACGAGGTCAGAGCAACCACCAGCAGCTCGGCTGCGTTTCTGCCGCTTCAGCAACGATAAGACAGAGGACATTATCTTTTGACTGTATACCGACATCATAGCAGTAACATCACTACCGTTACCACAGGCTACAGCTCAGTGAAAATACCTACTGCCATCATGAGCTCAGTAATTCCAGCCCACGCACCACAGGCAGGATTCTGAAGACTTGTTAAGAGGAGTGGAAGCTCACGACCGCAAGCTAAGTACATTTCTTATGTTCAGTTCTGTTGGTGTGTCGGCATGACACATCTTGTGTGAGAGGGTCAGATGAAGTGGAAACCAGATCGGAGGGCGTAGTCATCGGTCTTTATCCTCTCTGCCATACCTGTCACTCTCAACAAATGAATCATCAAAGTCAGCAAAGACACAGCAGGTCCAACATGCAGGGGTTGGGTTAGATCAATCCGTCCCACTAGCAGCAGTGCGCAGTGCAAACCATCAGGTGAGGGATGGTGACATCCACGGGAATTAGATATGCATAGTCAAGAGGAAAATCTGGAAACAATTACAACTTTTCCCTCTTCATTACAAAATGTCCTCAGGACGGCCTGTACCCTCTTCCAAAAATACCAGCTCCCTACATGCATAATTTCCAGCCTGATAATTTGTCTGGCAATGGTGCGCTACATTTTGATTTCATTTTTAAAAAGTCATTTTTAATTTCAGCATAATCTGATTAACAAGAGTCTCATCCGTAATTGGTTTGGTCAGTTTTGATGCTGAAGTCAGAAACAAATTGGCTTTGTTGTAAAAGCTAATTCCACAACTAACTGAACAGTCATGTAAACCAGAGTATTATGAAGAGTAAAAGCAATGGTGTTAACATCTGAAACGAACTGCTTTTGGCAGCTGTGTCATTCTATCACATGCAAATATAGCCAAATATTTATGAATGTTTCACAATTTAGGAGACTGAAAATAAAGAAAATCATCAAATTGCAATAACACACAGTTTTTTAGTTTTATTTGTATTATTTTTGTCCTGTGATCACACATAACCCCATATTGTCTTTCATATTTATGTATGTCCCCATATTTGTGTTGCAGCACCTTTCAAAAGAGCCAGTACGTAATTTATGTACAAACTCCACACTATTGATTACAAAACAATAAGAACAGAATCAAAATCATAGCGCTCCATTTACTCAAGGAAAGCTGTTTACCCATTGCATGGACTAGACATGTATCCTGCTTCCAAAACAGGCAGTGGATGGATTCCCAGTAGTGTCTGTACCTGTCATCTAATATTTGTATTTATTTGGTGACTTAACACATATGATAAATTTAAATAATGCAGGGGGTACGTTTTAAAAACTTTTCTTTTCCCCTCAAAGTATCGGGGAAGGTCAAATTGGCTTTCTTACCTTATGGTAATCTTAACGTCCAAGCCCTCCCAAAAAAACACTCCAGAGAGTAGTCATGCTCAAACCTAGCTTCAGCAAATAAAATGTAAAATAAGAAGACACTGTCAACCCAGCCTTAGCTCTGAGGAAGACCTCTGGCAGGATTCTTCTTCTCAAGCAGAAGGTCAGGCTGCCTCGCCGTCTTTTAAGCTTGAGGTCTGGAAACCGCCAACAACATCTCATTTACATGGTGCTTTCATTTCTGAGTTAGACTGTAGAAAAGAAACAAAGTAAACACTTCAAACATCAATAGTGATTCATTATTTTGTATCATTAGTAGCAGAAAGACTAGCATTTCATTTGCATAGCCCGACGTGAATAATAGAATATCTTGAATCAACAATGTTGAGCAGAACAATAAACAATAGGTAAGAAAGGTAGTGGGTTATGAAGGTAAACAATGAAACATGAATAAAATCATCATAATATAAAAACAGGGAGGAGTTGTGCTCAGCAATACTGATACAAACAACATGTTCTGATGCCCTTCCATCAGTAAGCATTCATTTACTAGTTACTTTTGTCATAGTGAAAACTATTTACATAATAAAGTGGTCATTCTGGGTTCAAGCCCGTTTTAGCTCAACAGAGAGAAGCAGCTCCGTTGCCATAATCAAAGGCACAGGCAGCAGAGTGGTTTTGGGGTTTTCTTGAAACAAACTCACTTCAGCCGGTTTAATTCATTTGGTCGTAAGAAGAAGAGTATAAGACCAATCACACACGCAGCCTTTCAGTAACTACACACTCAAAGGCCCCTCGTCTATTTTTTGGCATTTAGAAGACATTTCCCAACAGATTCATTCAAAAGATCCAACAAGTTTAAAGTTTTTTGGGAAAACTGTCATTAATTCATGGCCAAATTTGTGCCTGCATGCTCGTGCCTGTCTAATTCCTAGTGGCGCCCTCCATTGAGCGATAGTTTCATACACATGGTTCAACTTTGTCTTTTATTGATTGGACAAACAACTGATTTGTGTTTGTGCTAAGCTTGTTTGTTTTATTTTATATTTTGCAGTTTTAGCGTCCCCTAGTGGTTGATTTGAATGAAACTTTAAGGGTATGTTTCAGGTTCTCTTGTAGACATATCCTTTTGTGACGATTGGCCCAAAGGTTGTTTTTTTGATCTCTTTGTGCTGATCCACATCCTTCTGAAGTCTAAAACATCTTGGCCGATGGCATGATTTGCAGAAACGTACAATGTCAATATTTTATTCTAATGTTTGAATATTTATGATGTGCACTGCTTTGTTTTTACCAAGGCGTGGCATAGACAGGGCACACAAGGCAGGTCGAGGAAGTGGAACATGAAATAGCGTAGATGCTGTAGGGTGTGAAGAGGGACTTGATCCGGCTGTATGGGGTTCAATTCACCAGCCGAACTCTACGGCTCAGTCCCAATGTCCCCCCTAAAGCCTCAAACCCTGAAGCCTCAGGGACTTACTGATGTCACCTGGTAAATGGTTAAGTGTGAGAGGCTGTGAGGGCTTGAATCGTTGTAAAGATGAACGGGACAGCACTTTGCAGACACATACCACATGACCATGACAACATCAAAAACATATTGTATACACTTTGGGGTATTTATTTTATACTTTTGACTCCCTGATTTAAACGTCTTGAGGCTCTTTCCTCACTAGATGAGACGTAATTTCAAATAATCTATTTACTTGTTACAGTCTCTGCTGGCATTCATCTGATTTCATGTGTTTTTATGTTCCATCTTTAATCCTTAACGTTGTGGTGAAAATGTAATTTATCGGGCTGAACATCCACGTGCCCTCCTCTTTCTTTACCTTTTCTTTTACGTTGCGTCCCCATGCTTCTATTGCCGTGTTCAAAGTCACATTGCTATGAATTGTGGGAGCGCGCGTCTAAATCTGTGAGTCTGTAAGGGTGGAGATTGGGATTGGACCTATCTCTCCGTAACACCCCTGCTGGCTGATTCTCAAAAGCTTGGCTTGAGGATTTAGTCCACTGGCCCGATACCCTTTTTACTTGGGGAATCCATGCAGTATAACTCCTACGTCTCCGACGGTGTCAGAGGAGCAAGAGTGAGATATTGGGACACTTACTGAGGAGGTACTCAATGCGGCAGCACAGATTCACCGAGGATCAGTGGTAGCCTTGTGCACTTAAATATTGAACAGAGGGGGAAAATGAATCTATTCGCTTTCATGCATTATTAAAAGGAAGTAAAAACAGAATTGTATCCGCTGAGTTTCTGCTCTATTCTCCGAAGTGAGCGGACAGAGTTTGGAATTATGAGGCTCCATTAGTAATCAGGGCAGTTTGGAGAGCTTTGAGTTTCCACATCCTGCCCAGAGAAATTGACAGGAAGTACCGTTAATTTTTATAGCTTTCCGAGTTGACGCTATAAAGGCCCTCATAGGTTCCATTATGTGCTGTATTATGATGACTCCTTTGTTTAGATTTAATTCTTCATCGTTTTTGTGATGTCTTCAGAAACGTGTAAAATAGTAACTGACTGATATCAAAAGGTTTATTGATGGCGAAAACGTGGCAATGGGGATGGCTACCTCTGCTTTTATTGCTATAACTGCTGCACTTGCTTTAGGCTTGGACCTGGAGTGCATAATCCCATCGTGGTTCATAAAAAACAGAACATCAGCATGTGGAGCGGTGAAGAAAGCGGATGACTAAAGCGTTAAGACGTGACAGCACAGGTCAGTCTGTTTCATTTAACACAGGGATGATGGTGATTGGTTGGCTTGTAAATGTGCACTCCTTCGTGGACCCGTCAGTTTCACTGGGGTCAGGTTTTCTGACCGGCGGCTTTGAAGTTCTTCGCTTTTCTCACAGGATTCACGCTAACACACTAACGTGCCTCAATACATTACAATGAAAATCTGGAGGCCTGTTCATCTCCACTTGAGGTTGGATGCTGCACAAGGTTTATGTAGAGAAGCTTTCCTTGCCTTCTCCACCGTACTTGATGCCAGGGGTCAGTGGCAGTCAAGTGGATCCTTCTATGAGCTCAGTTTCGATGGTGTATACAGCTTTCAGTTCATGCTAGAAGACGGTATTGAACCTGACATGTGGGCAACTAGAAGTTTTCTTCTTTTTCTGCTGCAAAGTCCACAACTTTGGTTGATTGACTGTGTATTGCCTAAAGAGCCCGGGGATGCATTTAAGGTACAGCATTAATTTGCTGCCACTCTCTTCTCGAGGGTGTACGGTGTCAAACATACTAGAAAAGCAAAGTAGCACACAGAAAAGCATTTAGGACATAGAAATTAAATACTTCTTGTTGTTAAGCCTTGCAAAAAGAATGTGTGACCTTGCAAATGAGCTCATTGATTGTTTTTGTGTCAAGTGAGAGGTCTGTGACAGTGCAGCACAAACATGCTGTATGATCTGATTAGCAACATATTACTTGTAGTCATTGATGCTGGGCAATAAGGATATTTTAAGTACTCTCTTTGTGGGTGTCTAGTGCGCCGTCAGGTTGTGCTCAACGCCCACTAGTTTGTACGACATGTCAGCCTGTAAAGCCTGCCATTATAGAGAGGGATGGGATGATTGTTTGAATGGGGATAGCTTTGCACACTTTTGGGAAATATTTCCACGGCATTCATATTATTGCACTCGGTTGCACAAAAAGTGATAAAAGTAGGACCTTACGAAATATTTCCAGATTACATATTAGATATTGTGTTTTAAGATTTCGGCACATTTTGTGATGAATGTCAATATATTTTATTTGTTTCTTTGTAAAACCACATTGCTCTATTTTCTTCAGTGAAATGCTCAAACATAATATATATATATATATATATATATATATATATATTATGTTTGAGCATCTTTCTTAGTAAATTAAGTGCTCTTATTTCATCTGGTTGCGTCAAATTACTCATTTTTGGGGGATGACCAGGGTCAAAGATTATTTTTTTTACATTGACCTTGACCCACTGACGTGTTGTAAAAATACATTCTTGACAGCAGGGATAATCCTAATTTTTACAAATTGCATCCACATTTAGGCCAGTTTATTTCACTTTTTATCAGTTAGGTTGGTTTTAATGGGCCCTCCAGAAGTAGATGTGTGAAGAATGAAAAAAGAGATTTGAGAGTAAGACCAAACCTGTGTATCATCATAGCTTTGCAAACCGGCTGGTGGCTGCATGAAGTCATGAGTGTCCGTGTGAAAAAAGTTATAAAATTATCAGGCACAATCTGTCGGAGTTTTAGATGTGACCGATCATCTGACGAGAACCTTTGTTGGAACAGAGACCTTTTGGGTGACTTGCATCACCCGGTCTGATCTGATGAAATGACCAGTCCTACAGTCAGCATTGATCCCAGAACTGTGGTTTAGGTGATCAAGGAAAATGCTGGTTAAATGCTGGATGTCTCGATGACAACTTGTGCTGTGACTTGCACTCATGTGCAGAACTCTAAGCGGTAACGTCTTATCTTTGCAACCCAATATTTTCCAGGACAGACAACCAGGAGTCCAATTTTGATGTTAACATCTCATACAGACAAAGTTGTTCTTGTTTTAGGATGCTGTCCAATCAATAATGTCACTGACGGCGCTGCCATGACCATCTGCAGTGTGGAATCAGATCAGTTGATACCAGGCCCCTGCACTCGTTCATGGTGGCTTTGTGATCTAAGACAGCACATAATTGCAACATCCCAGGTTGTGTATTTTTCCAGGATGTTGCGTTGCATGCAACCCCACCTCTCTCTTCTCATCTTTCCTGCCATTCTTTGTGTGCTGTCCAATAAAAAGAAAAGAAAATGGGAAAGTTGGTGTAGTTAGACAGAAACGGTAGGAGCCGTAAGTGTTTTGCACTAGTTACATTCCAGAAGATGCTGGAAGGAAAACCATATCATAATATATTAAGGAAACACATTGTCCTTCCAACTAAGGCTTGGTCAGAACCCTTGGCATCAGTTTGCGAGGCAAACTATGACGCTCCACTACGGTCTCAGTAAAGATAAACAGTTGCTTAGGTTTGGGCGGAAAAATAAACAACTCATTGTTGGGCTTATAATAAGTATGTTAGCTTAAAAGGTGAAACACATAACATAGGTACAGAAAATATGTAACGTTAAAATATCTTACCATTCTGGGACACAGACAGTGGTCCCCTGGTGAAAAGTCCTGTGTTTGTTTGATTTCACTGCCATTTTTCTGACCATGTAAGTCCTTAATAACAGGATGAGGTTAGCATATAATGGAAAAAATGAAAAAATAAGTTTAGTTAAGTACTGCTGGCTTCATTTACAGTGGATAGCATGTTCTAAATCCGAATCAACTCAAAGTTTGTTACATTACAAGGAATTTGACTCCATTTTTAAGTCGCTCTCAATGTACCGGCACACAGTTCCAGAACAGTTTTCAGTTGTAATGCTGAAAGTGCCAAGATGTTGGATGCTTATCAGATGCTAAACCTAAAAGGCCCTCGACCAAATAAGGTTTACTTCATCTTCCTTTTAATTGATTTTGGAATCGAACAAAACCCCGGCGTGAAAAAACTAATCTTGTGGAGGTCCATTATAAAGATCCTACTATGTGAGCCTCATGTGCAGAAACAAATTTTAAATTCCATATGTGTTTGTTTGTTTGGTTAGTAGACTTAAAGCTCCAGGCAAGCATTCCCGAACGTCCCTATCCACTATCTGACACACCCACACGCTAACACACACAAGCACACACACTGGCATTATACCCAGCCAATTTACAGCCCAGTGGATCTCCAGATTGTGTTTGCAGCAAAGTCCAATTGGCGCCTCTCCAAAGCACCACCGAGCATATTCCCTGTCTCTGTTTTCTTTATCAAGTCCTATCAAGATATTTCCCCTGATAGCTAGCCTGTTGCAGGTGGGAGAGAAAAATTGTATGTCTGGATAATGAACTCACACCTTCCTCTTTTTTCTCTGCCAAGCATTCTATAAACTCTACCAGTATATCTGTTCTCCCTTCCCTACGTCTGTGCATCTTCATCAGGCTCGGCGCTGATGCTTGATTTGAGAAAAAACCTGAATTGGGGGATCAACAGTGTTTCACAGCTGATAATCTATTAATTGAAATGTGGTTTTGCAATGAGAAAGGCTGTGCGAGAGGAGGACAAACAGAGATAGAAAAAAAATTAAGACTGGGTGCGTTGTTAAAATGGGCGGGCAGAATAATCAATAGTGGTTAGGGGAGTGTGTGTTGTGTCAATCTAACAGCTTGTTCTTGTTCTAGAGGGACAAACCTCAGACATGAAAACCGCTTGGTCGAGCCAGAGCCAGATTGACGTTCCACTTTATTGAGATTTAGTGGGTCTGCACGGATTTGAATGATCCTCAGAGCAGTCTGTCAGTTGTCATGATAATGAATGGAAGATGACAGGTTCAGTGCCAACCATTCTCACTTTGCTGCTCACTGCCGAGGGCGGACAAACTTTATGACAAGGGCAGCCAAGGGATCTTGATATGACAATATCGGTGGGCCGTGATCATGATTAGAAGCAAAAAAGGTCGAGGGCTTTGATGTAATAATGCGTCTGGAAGTACTTTGGAATTTGTTAGCTGTAGCTGCTCATGTACAAACAAAACTGAATCTGAAATAAATCCAATATATCTCATTGAAAAATAGATGTATTTAAAGCAGCATAATTGATTAGTTACATTAATTGGCATTACTTCGCATTACTTCTGTGTTTTTATTAACACATGCATGTTATTTTACCAATGGTCAATGTCACCTATTTTTCTCCACAGTTGTTCGCAGTAAAAATAGACGGTAAAAAAACAATGTTTTGACAGTACATTGGCGTCGTACCAGCAACATTACTACAATTTGGATGTGCATTTTTATAGAACATGTCCCAGACTGGAATTCTTTTTTTTTTTTTTACATTTCTTCTTTCCCTTTCAAAATAATCTCTTACATCATTTTGTGGAGAAAATCTCTTAATTTGTTAATACTGTTTAAAATGAATATAAATGAATGACATTCTGGTCATGATGAAAGGAAAACACATCGTAGAAAGGTCTGGCAGCAGCAGAGCTGTCTGTGTGGAGGCCGCGCGCATGAGAGACCACACAGCAGATAAACAATGCAACCTGGGAGATTTCTAGATTTCTAATGTCCTCGTCTCTTTGCAGAAGGTAACTGCCCCAGGTCACCTACAGCCCCGACACTAGCTAGGAGTGAAGGACTGTACTTTGACTAAGTATTACACAAGTATCACATATTTGTTACAAGTCGATAGCAAGTGTTAACAGTGTTCTATTTTCTATAATCTGATACCACAATATATAAAAATCGATAGCATCCCTCTTCTGCTTGTCCTCAGAGTTTTAGTGTGCCACATTTTCCAAATACAACTGTCTGTCCTCGTCTCCAAAAGGCTAACCTGCCTCTCTACCATGGATACATTGTTGTCCAATTAAATACACATCAATGAGCCACATTGCACTGGTTGACATGTTCCTTTATTACCATGAACACAAACAATGTATTAAGACTCAATTCCACTTGCACCATCCTGTTGCCTTCAAACACTCACTGCTGCAGCACATGTGTACTAATCCGCCGCTGTAAATAGTCCCCAAACAATTGCACTAAGTTGTTTGTTCAGTGGGAATCAATGGGCAAAGGGCTGAGTGACAGAATCAAAAAGTATTATGAGACGAGACCACAAGTTGTTGGTTAGGGTCTTTACACTTGCTGTGTTGACAACAGAAAAACACCAGTTTTTTTTCACACTTTAGATGGATACAACTTTGTTTAAAAAATACCACCAATGCTTTAGAAATACATGTGTATCTTTGCTTTTTTTGTGCTGCTCTTACGTCTGTATTCTGCCGGGTGAACTCAGCGACATACAATTCAACCCACAAGTGTTTTGACCCTCTGAATATTGCTCTCCCTACCCAACCTCCTTGCCTGTGCTGAACCAGAGAAGGACTGCAATCATATTATTATACCAATGGCATTGTAAGCGCAAATAATTCTTGAAAAAGTCTAGTTTTAATATTAAGTGTGTTACAGTGTTGTCAAGTGACGTCAGCACTGTTGGCTCACAAACTGGATATGTGACTTTTCCAGAGACGGGATCAGCTGAGAAGCTGTCTGTAATACTGACAGACTGAAGACTGCAACAGTTCCAGGGGATGCTTAATACATACTGAGTTTTATTTTAAATCTGAAGACGCACACAAAGAGATGAGAGGGAGAGATGATTCAGTCTGGTGCTCACTGGGCCATTGTCGCTGCCACAGTGGGGAATATTAGTCCATGGTCAGGCTTAACAGCTGACCAAATCTATCTCTTTCTGGCGCCCTCTTTTGCTTCTTTTTGCTTTGAAAATGTGTTTATGACGATGCGCTTCATGTGACAGATATGATGTTACAGAGGAATATGAGTTGTTGTTTTTTGTCTATTAATAGATTGTGAATAGGACAAAGGACAACCCCCCCCCCACCCCCCACAAAAAAAGAAAAACACAATCTTGTGCAGAACTGTAATACAATGAAATACAACACAAATGGAATAGTTATGAATGCATAGAGAACAAAGCTCTTGCACAAAATGTATTGTTGGTGTAGTCAGTCGAGGTGGAGATAATTTGCTTCTTTGCTTCATACACTTTAATCAATTGTAACCATCATATTTTATCAACTGATCATATGGTATGTATTTCAAATATTGCTATGAAGAGTATAGTATAAGACTATGTAGTCGAGTAGAATCATGCAAAGTAGAAGTTCCTAAAAGTAGTAATTAAGTACAGTACTTAAGAAAATGTTCCTTTCCTCTGCCGAAAACTTGATAATACGCAATTATTATTGCACAAAGAGCACTTTACATAATGTTTTTATGGGGCATTACATCCCAACGAAATCCATAATTGTAGCCTGCTCATTCTCCTGACAGAAAAAACAAATTTCCAATACATATCTTTGATAGTTTTCTTAAATCTCATGGCATAATTCAAATGTGGTTTATTAATTATTAATTATCCATAAAAGGAAGGAAGAATGTTTCAGCAGGTAAGGGTGCCTTGGACAAGCGAAATCAGGGAACATCACTGGTAGCCTTAGAGTGCAAAACATCAAGATCAGCCAAGCTGCATTATACAACATTCACCTCTTTATTGGAAAATGGGTTTGGAGCCTGCAGATGTAACCAACGCATGATTGAGGTTTATGATATAACTGGGGAAGTGCACCCGGTGGAGGGCAGATCTCCACCTGATGTGTCTGCAACGGCCACTGTCATGTTTGATTGAATGCATGAAACCCACGCTCGCCCGCGTCTAGACCGCAAACGTGTCAGACGGCGTTTTTCACTCATGAGATACGCTCTCATTTTAATCAATGCAGCCGTCTGCTCCACTGCAATTCACAGTGTTCCATGTCGCTGTTAGCTGTGAGCTCTGTTAACCAAACACACAGTGGGACTCGACCGGCTCTCCTCCTACCGGCATGAGAGGATGTGCTCCGTTTAAGGCAGCGCTTGGTTACACACAAAGAAATATACAACGCAGTTATGAAAGGCAATCTATTGGTTTAGTCAATTTTTTTTTGCGTGAATAACTATTTTTTAGGAAAGACATAACATTACATCACATGCCTTTATCACCGGTCCTGTTCGTGACTTTCATGGACAGGATATCTAGGCGCAGTCGGGGGGCGGAGAATGTCAGGTTCGGGGATCTCAGGATAGCCTCTCTGCTGTTTGCAGATGATGTGGTCCTGTTTGCCTCCTCGGACCATGACCTCCAGCATTCACTGGGGCGTTTTGCAGTTGAGTGTGAAGCGGCGGGGATGAGAGTCAGCACCACGAAATCTGAGGCCGTGGTGCTCTGCCGGAAACCGGTGGATTGCTCCCTCCGGGTGGGGACAGAGTGCCTACCACAAGCGAAGGAGTTCAAGTATCTCGGGGTCTTGTTCACGAGTGAGGGTAAAATGGAGCGGGAGATCGACAGGCGTATCGGTGCGGCTGCAGCAGTAAAACAGGCGTTGCACCGGGCCGTCTTGGTGAAGAAGGAGCTGAGCCGAAAGGCAAAGCTCTCAATTTACTGGTCGGTCTACGTCCCAACCCTCACCTATGGTCACGAGCTTTGGATCGTGTCCGAAAGAACGAGGTCGCGGATACAAGCGGCCGAAATGAGTTTCCTCCGTAGAGTGGCCGGGCTCAGCCTTAGAGATAGGGTAAGGAGCTCGGACATCAGGAGGGAGCTTGGAGTTGAGCCGCTACTCCTTCATGTCGAAAGGAGTCAGCTGAGGTGGTTCAGCATCTAATTAGGATGCCTCCAGGACGCCTCCCTTTAGAGGTTTAGAGGTTGCAGGTGAGAGAGAAGCCTGGGTCAGCCTGCTGGACCTGCTGCCGTCGCAACCCAACCCCGGATAAGCGGAAGAGAGTAATATAAGACGCCTTCTGTCAAAAAGTGATGGATGGTGACCTTTGACCTCGAGAAGGTCCCGCCCCCGGGGTTGAACTTTAGTGACCTCGTGGGTGTGGGCGGGGGTGAGCGGGGGGCGTTTCTAGGTCCCGCCCTCCGTCCAATGAGAATTCAAAGCCGCCTTCTGTCAAAAAGTGATGGATGGTGACCTTTGACCCGTGAGCTTTAGTGACCTCGTGGGTGCGGGCGGGGGTGAGCGTTTCTAGGCCCCGCCCCCCGTCCAATGAGAATCGAGTATTTAGGAAGGGGGCTGTCCTAAGCTGTGAACCAATGAGCGCCGAGTATTTTGGAATAGGGTTGGTCTTAGACGCGAACCAATGAGAATAGAGTATTGTGGTTTTTGAAATTAAACAGGAAAAGGAGAATTAAATAAAAGTCTAAAACAGGACATCATCAGAACATTGCGCCCAACTCCTGTTAATAGATGTTAGGAAAAGGGTTATTTTCAACAACTGTTACAACAAACCTTCTAGGTCTTACTTTTAAAAAGTGTTTCTATCGCTAAACAGCCCAGAGTTTCACGGGAACTCCTGGTAGTCCCTCTATCTACTTATATACACAGGAAAATGTGTTTTCACTGAAAGTTTCTCAATTCGTTGTTACCACCAGTATATCTAAAACAAAATGAACATCATCTCTCTACCTCTCTCCCTCTACCCCCACACCAGCCCAGGGTCTTTGTGTGAGAGCCAGACAGAGTTAACCGATAACTGACAACTCTCACAGGAGCTATAAACAAATGAAGGAGACGCAACCCTTGCCGAGTTTACACAATCACCATACCTTTAAAAGAGCCCACAACCACCCCAGGGTCTTTGACATCACCTCCAACAGGACTTGTAGGATCACGTGACACACGCAGTTCTCGGTGTCACAGGACACCTGGATAAACGCAGGCAGAGGATATCAAGGGTTATAATCAGCTGAGGATCTTTCCTAAGGGAGAGGCGACCATCACAATAAGCCCTGTGAGATCTCCATTGTTTCCACCTGTATATCTAAAACTAAGTTTTAGGTATGGGTTTTCAACAGGATTTGTAAGATCATGACACCTGTAGAACAGCGGGAGCAACTCCTGTTAGGAAAATGGTTTAAATAGATTAGTTTCAGCAACAGTTAGAGAATATAGTGCATGACTTTACACATTACTTTTTAAAGTGTTTCTATCGCTAAACACAAAACCAGCCCAGAGTTTCACAGGAATTAAATAAAAAAAGTCTTTGACTTTAACAATAGCACATATTAGGAAAAGAGATCACCTCCTGCTATCTACTTATATACACAGGAAAATAGTTAAAATACGTTATTTTCAGCAACAGTTCGAGAATATATAGCATGACTTTACACAAAGGAGTCACTCCCTCTAGGTCTTACTTTTAAAAAAGTGTTTCCATCGCTAAACCAGCCCAGAGTTTAATGTGAATTAAATAAAAAAAGTGCTTTCACAAAACGATGCTACCACCGCCATATCTAAAAGTAAATGAACATCATCTCTCTACCTCTCTCCCTCTACCCCCACCCACCCCGGGGTCTTTGTGTGAGAGCCAGATGCGTTTAACTGATAACACAAACAGCCCTGTTTTATGGTTATGGCTGTATACAATTAAGTTCATTTGCTCTCTTTATGGCATGTAGTTCAGTGAGTTTTGGTTAGTAGAGGAATAAGACTTGTTTTTTTTTTTTTTTTTTTTTTTTTTTTTGCTGTATGCTCATTTAGTTGCTTGGTGTTGAACTTGTGTTTTGTTTCGGTAGTACTAACCCTAATGTGGGTATGAAGGATGAGTACATTGCTACGTGTTAAACCGGTCCTAATCTGGTGTTTGCTACAATGTGCACAACTTGCCAAAAAGTGTTCAAAACCTACACAGCACTAACCGATCTGCATAATTGTAACTTCAGTTGCTCTACACTAGGCACCTTGGATCAAGGGGAGCTTTTGGATCCTGGAATAGGTGCACGCACCATGAATAGACTTAAATGGCATTTTGTCCATGTTGAGAACTTAGCGCTGCCTCAACAAAGAGTTTTAGTGTTATTTATTCCTTTGCAGGGTCCAACTTGAAAGATAACAGAAACTGCAGTGCAGTGGGAATTTCAGTAAGGAGCCACAAAGAGCTAACACTGGTAAATAAGGAGAGCATTGCAGCTGATGTAAGATCTAAAATAGTAGTTGTACATTGAAGTGGATGATTTTGAGTAAACGGGAAGTGTGTGGACGGTAACCTATTAATTCAAAAATGGTATGCAAGTATAGACATTGTATTTGCAACTAGTTGTGATAAAAGGCTCTCTTTTTCCTTTAGCCTCTGCTAGTCTATTTTCTCTGACTCATTCTCTGCTGATTCAAGCAGGCTGTGGTGTGAAGAGGTGGGTCTGATGATGAGAAAAATAGGTCAAATTATATACTAACCTGTTGGATTCCTCACATATAGCCTTTTCAAATATTGTTCGAACTCAAGCCGAACACACAGTGCATGAACCACGCTTGCCCCAACTCCTTCTCCATCTCAAAGGGATAGCAGTACATCCTCAAATACCGTGACAATATCATTGTATGATATTACTGAAGACGACTCCTCCTCCTAAGCCCGACCCTCTTTTCCATAAAATGGCGACACTCTCTCTCTCTACACTCTGAAACATCATGTCTTCACCATCATCACCATGCAGCAACCCGGACAAGTATGTGCTGGACGGACCTTTGACTGACATTCTCTTCAACACGGTGAAAACCATAACTGCTCGATTGTTGGAAGATGCTGTGTTCGACTTTACAGGCGAAACCTGTTTCGCATGTCAAGCGGACCATTCGAGGGAGTTACAGCACGATGGCCTGATTGAGATACCAGAGTTTTACCTGCAAAATCATTACGACGACGTGATGAAAATACTTTGGACGGACCGTTTTATCCCAACCATTCAACGAAGTCTTTCCAAAAGTGGCATCCATGTGTCTGATGGCAGGATCCATGGCATTTCAGAAGCCATTCTTCGCAGGTTCAAAATGACTAGACACCTCACCAAGAAACTCTACAAGATCTACGAAGCTCTGGTGGGGGGAGACAAAGACAAGATTAAGGCTCTGAAAGAGGCCTTGGAATTTTGGAGGGGGAGTGAAAATGGGTAATTACTGGAGAAAACTTGAGTCGTATATAGAGGAACATGTAATCAGTAGTCAGTTAATAGATGTGTTGGACCGGGTTATTGTAAATATTTACAGATTAGATTTGAATATTGTTAGAACTCATGCCGAGCACACAATGCATATGGTAAACCAATCTTCATTGTCTGATACTTTTGGCACAATTATTACTTTGTAATTACTTTGTTTGTAGATGTTTATGTACAAAAAACTGCCAATGACTTGAAAAGACTGCATTATGATATTCATTGTAACCTGGGAGGCTCTGTGTTAAAGGATGCTCCGAGTGTGATATAATCGTGTGATTTTTGAAAACAATAAAAAACTGAACCTTTAACAAAATGCTTCATTATTGTTTCATCATGACGGAGAAACGTTTCATGAAAAAGGTCTATTATGAACTGGCTAGTTTTGGAGGTGTAGAACGGCTCACCAGAGCCCTGAGGGATGAAGGGGTCAAAGGTGCCACGCTAAACAATCACTCTGTGTTCAGAGAAACCTGTTGCTCTGCGATTGAGCCCTGAGAGAATAAATATAGAAAACATAATTTAAAGTCCTCGAGGGATCAACATAGCAGCATTGTTCGTTGTGACATTCAAGACTGGAAGTCAAACAAAATAACACCTTTTCTAATAACTGACTCAAACATAAAAATTAAAAAAAATTAAAAATAAATTGAAATGCTTGTAAGACGACAGTCTTTATAGGATTTATGTATATGGAAAAAGCATTAAACTTTTATGAAACATGGGATGGCAGTCAATAACAAATTATACAAGGGATTTTATATTGTAATGCTTGTTGTTCTGTTCTAATTTAACAATAAAACAGCAAGGTAGGATTACAGCTTTGATTGTTTACGACTGACCCGATGATTATCCAGATACAGGTAGAAAATCTGATTCCAGGGCTCAGTTTTAAAAAAAAATTAAAAAAAATCTTATATGATTTCAGTAAGGACATTCGACTGAATAATAAATTTAGGTTTCTAAAAACAAATATGAAATGTCTCTTGTCTTTGGGGTGACCTGTGGCGTTGATGTTTACAGCTTTCTCATGATTCGGAATGTCAAAAATGTTTATCATTAAAAGGTTGAATCTTACTCGTAAAATCCAATCTTTTATTATTTGCACATGTCGGCTTCAGTTGTATATCCTTTCCACCCACCCACAGACCTCAAAATCAATATGGTAGGGCAATTCTCTTCATGCTGGTTAGTGAAATGAGGAGAAAGAAAAAGAATCTTAACCTGAGTAACTTTCAGAAACTTCACAATGAGTCTGACGGTTGAGTAGACACCCAGTGAGAGCAATACAATAAGAGTGCTGTACTTTTAAAATGGCCGGATTTTTCTCTCTGACCCCAAACAAGTTGATAATGAGAAGTTTAACACAAAGTGGCATTTAAATGTTTAAGTCAAGAAAAAAAAACACAAAAGGTTTTTAATTGTATTTCCTGATTGCAGCTGTGCAAACAAGTAAAGAACATCCTGTGCTGCGGTGGTTCATGAGTAAACAAATCACCGGAAGAGAATACATGGGCCTCCTAGCTAAAAACATCTATGTATTTATGATGTGTAGAGGGGGAAATATTGAATAATGCTACTATTCTAGTGTCATTGCTCCGTAAAATAACTTTCAAAAGCCCTCAGCTGTATACCACATGTGTTAAATTGTAGTACTACATAAGTAAGTATCGTTACAGGTAATGTTACAGATTCGACTCGCAAAACAGAACAATTGTAATATAATGCATTGCGTGCATAATGCCTATCCTTCACTTTTCACTTTAAGTAAAATGTAAATGCAGGACTTTACTGGGCGTTATTTGTTTTCATAGATTTACTTAAAAAGAGGTTTGCGTATCCTACTTCTTCTAACATTGCCTAACATTAGATATATGTTATACATGTATGTTTTTATTTTAGTAATGATATGGTTTTGTACAACAGAAAGAAACAAAAATAAAATACCTTGTAGCAGATGCAGATGTGATCAAGAGGTCCGAATGTGTGGGGAGATAGCACGGTTTTTAAATTCTACTTATATGTTTGTCTTGATAATAGACCAACTTCCTTATTCCTATACGGTCCCTTTAACTCAATCGCCATAGAAAAGCATGTCATTGTCCAGGACCTACCAATGGATAGGCCCAGCCATGTGGTTAAATTCAGTGTATGAGGTTACAAATGACATCTAAATGTAGAACTTGTCTTTTAAATGATATATTCTTGCAGAAAGAGGCATTTAAAGAAAGTAGAAGTGTGCGCTCCAGAGATAAAGTCACACAAGTTTATTTTGAGAGTGAGAGTGATCAAGGGTGGAGGATGGGTACGAACCCCTGACCCCAGGCCGTGGCAGTAAAAAGGTGCTTTATCTTTAAGAGGATGTGCGTGCAGGCAGTCATCTGCTGCATGGATCATAAGGTACACAGTGAAAGCTTGTGATAGTTTGCATAATAATGAGTCATAAAACTTACTTATAGAAATATAAAATACTTATAAGAATATATTTCCATTACATTATGTAGAGTTATTAGGGTTATCATTTAACTCATAGGCACTCCAAAGATTTGATTATTGATAGGGAACACATCTCATTGGACTTATTGATTGAAAGGTTCCTTCTAGGTGATATTAAATATATTATTACATTGCATACATTCATTAGAGTGACATTTATTCTTTCTATATCATATTTTTCACTTGTTTTATATTTAGTGAGATTTATAATTTGATTAATTAGTTAATCTATATGCATCTAAACATTTTGATCTTTAGCTAAATATAGAAGTGTGGTTCATCATTTTTGCCATACTGAAATACTTTTAATAATTCCAGCAAGTCAGTAGAATTATTGTTCAAGGTTTTAACAATTTCCTCCAAATCAATGCAATAATTTCATTGAGACTTGGAGGGTCTAACCTATGTAGTCAAGAGATGATACGTTAATAAAAAGATTGGGTGTGTTTACATGGTCTCAGGTAAGATTCTGTAAATATATGTGAATGTTTCTGTACAAGAACGTCTGATGTTGGTTATGGATATTTCTAAAACACTGGGCTGCTTCCCAGTTCCTGGACATTGAATATTTGTAATGGTGGGAGAGCATTTCTGGGGCATGTTATGTTTCGACTATCCTCCTGTGGTATTTGCAGGAGCTTCAGTGTCATGCAAGAAATGGTATCATGGCCGTTCCTTGTGAGGGAAATTATTCAACCAAAAAGAGAGGAAAAAGACTCCATGTAGATGCCATAAATCAGGCTGTTGGGAAAAAATAGCTTGTAGTTGGCCTGTGACCTTACAGATCACGGAATCCTTCCTTCTTGTTTTATTTACACCACTGACAACACCTACATAACCTAAACATTTTGGCCCCAGAAACTAATTAAATGAATCATGTTAGAGTTAAGGATGCAGGTAGAAACACCTTTGTGATGAGGATCCCCACTGCTGACCTCCTTCCTGCCTTCATATAGGCTTTAGGGTCACACGTCCTTGAAAAGAAATTAGGACAAGTCTCCAGTAATAGTTTGTTTCTCACTTGTCCCAACAGTAAGAAGGCGAGCGTTGGATGAAGTTTTTATAGTTCCATCCCAGTCTGACCGTAGGGAATCATTTGTTTATACAGCTCCACCACTGGATCAAACCTGAAATCACTTTTAAAAAACGGCCCTTGAAAGTCACCCTGGATCCAGTCACATCACAATGCAGACTCACATCCTGAAATTGGGTTTTAGTCTCTTAAAAATAAGGTATCCTCAACAACACTTTGACAAATATAAAAAAGAAACATAATTTAGAATATCCACACATACTGCAGTAGAGTGCACAAGGACGGGGATATAATTCTACCACATAAGGCGAGATTACTTGCAATGTGAATGGGATAGACTCAAAGGAATCTGTAATTGCAGGGAAATGAAAATTTACATTTAGAATTCACCCTGTGCTACTGAAATTTTACCCGGGAATAGAGGCACATTATCAGGGTAGCAGTTGGGGAAATCATCCCTGACTCCTCCAGGGCATGTAAGGTCTTACTCTACCCGGCCATAGAGGCACATTATCTGGGTAGCAGTCGGAGAAAGGCCCCCTCTAACCCAACCCTTGATCACTCTCACTCTCAAAATAAACTTGTGTGACTTTATCTCTGGAGCGCACACTTCTACTTTCTTTAAATGCCTCTTTCTGCAAGAATATATCATTTAAAAGACAAGTTCTACATTTAGATGTCATTTGTAACCTCATACACTGAATTTAACCACATGGCTGGGCCTATCCATTGGTAGGTCCTGGACAATGACATGCTTTTCTATGGCGATTGAGTTAAAGGGACCGTATAGGAATAAGGAAGTTGGTCTATTATCAAGACAAACATATAAGTAGAATTTAAAAACCGTGCTATCTCCCCACACATTCGGACCTCTTGATCACATCTGCATCTGCTACAAGGTATTTTATTTTTGTTTCTTTCTGTTGTACAAAACCATATCATTACTAAAATAAAAACATACATGTATAACATATATCTAATGTTAGGCAATGTTAGAAGAAGTAGGATACGCAAACCTCTTTTTAAGTAAATCTATGAAAACAAATAACGCCCAGTAAAGTCCTGCATTTACATTTTACTTAAAGTGAAAAGTGAAGGATAGGCATTATGCACGCAATGCATTATATTACAATTGTTCTGTTTTGCGAGTCGAATCTGTAACATTACCTGTAACGATACTTACTTATGTAGTACTACAATTTAACACATGTGGTATACAGCTGAGGGCTTTTGAAAGTTATTTTACGGAGCAATGACACTAGAATAGTAGCATTATTCAATATTTCCCCCTCTACACATCATAAATACATAGATGTTTTTAGCTAGGAGGCCCATGTATTCTCTTCCGGTGATTTGTTTACTCATGAACCACCGCAGCACAGGATGTTCTTTACTTGTTTGCACAGCTGCAATCAGGAAATACAATTAAAAACCTTTTGTGTTTTTTTTTCTTGACTTAAACATTTAAATGCCACTTTGTGTTAAACTTCTCATTATCAACTTGTTTGGGGTCAGAGAGAAAAATCCGGCCATTTTAAAAGTACAGCACTCTTATTGTATTGCTCTCACTGGGTGTCTACTCAACCGTCAGACTCATTGTGAAGTTTCTGAAAGTTACTCAGGTTAAGATTCTTTTTCTTTCTCCTCATTTCACTAACCAGCATGAAGAGAATTGCCCTACCATATTGATTTTGAGGTCTGTGGGTGGGTGGAAAGGATATACAACTGAAGCCGACATGTGCAAATAATAAAAGATTGGATTTTACGAGTAAGATTCAACCTTTTAATGATAAACATTTTTGACATTCCGAATCATGAGAAAGCTGTAAACATCAACGCCACAGGTCACCCCAAAGACAAGAGACATTTCATATTTGTTTTTAGAAACCTAAATTTATTATTCAGTCGAATGTCCTTACTGAAATCATATAAGATTTTTTTTAATTTTTTTTTAAAACTGAGCCCTGGAATCAGATTTTCTACCTGTATCTGGATAATCATCGGGTCAGTCGTAAACAATCAAAGCTGTAATCCTACCTTGCTGTTTTATTGTTAAATTAGAACAGAACAACAAGCATTACAATATAAAATCCCTTGTATAATTTGTTATTGACTGCCATCCCATGTTTCATAAAAGTTTAATGCTTTTTCCATATACATAAATCCTATAAAGACTGTCGTCTTACAAGCATTTCAATTTATTTTTAATTTTTTTTAATTTTTATGTTTGAGTCAGTTATTAGAAAAGGTGTTATTTTGTTTGACTTCCAGTCTTGAATGTCACAACGAACAATGCTGCTATGTTGATCCCTCGAGGACTTTAAATTATGTTTTCTATATTTATTCTCTCAGGGCTCAATCGCAGAGCAACAGGTTTCTCTGAACACAGAGTGATTGTTTAGCGTGGCACCTTTGACCCCTTCATCCCTCAGGGCTCTGGTGAGCCGTTCTACACCTCCAAAACTAGCCAGTTCATAATAGACCTTTTTCATGAAACGTTTCTCCGTCATGATGAAACAATAATGAAGCATTTTGTTAAAGGTTCAGTTTTTTATTGTTTTCAAAAATCACACGATTATATCACACTCGGAGCATCCTTTAACACAGAGCCTCCCAGGTTACAATGAATATCATAATGCAGTCTTTTCAAGTCATTGGCAGTTTTTTGTACATAAACATCTACAAACAAAGTAATTACAAAGTAATAATTGTGCCAAAAGTATCAGACAATGAAGATTGGTTTACCATATGCATTGTGTGCTCGGCATGAGTTCTAACAATATTCAAATCTAATCTGTAAATATTTACAATAACCCGGTCCAACACATCTATTAACTGACTACTGATTACATGTTCCTCTATATACGACTCAAGTTTTCTCCAGTAATTACCCATTTTCACTCCCCCTCCAAAATTCCAAGGCCTCTTTCAGAGCCTTAATCTTGTCTTTGTCTCCCCCCACCAGAGCTTCGTAGATCTTGTAGAGTTTCTTGGTGAGGTGTCTAGTCATTTTGAACCTGCGAAGAATGGCTTCTGAAATGCCATGGATCCTGCCATCAGACACATGGATGCCACTTTTGGAAAGACTTCGTTGAATGGTTGGGATAAAACGGTCCGTCCAAAGTATTTTCATCACGTCGTCGTAATGATTTTGCAGGTAAAACTCTGGTATCTCAATCAGGCCATCGTGCTGTAACTCCCTCGAATGGTCCGCTTGACATGCGAAACAGGTTTCGCCTGTAAAGTCGAACACAGCATCTTCCAACAATCGAGCAGTTATGGTTTTCACCGTGTTGAAGAGAATGTCAGTCAAAGGTCCGTCCAGCACATACTTGTCCGGGTTGCTGCATGGTGATGATGGTGAAGACATGATGTTTCAGAGTGTAGAGAGAGAGAGTGTCGCCATTTTATGGAAAAGAGGGTCGGGCTTAGGAGGAGGAGTCGTCTTCAGTAATATCATACAATGATATTGTCACGGTATTTGAGGATGTACTGCTATCCCTTTGAGATGGAGAAGGAGTTGGGGCAAGCGTGGTTCATGCACTGTGTGTTCGGCTTGAGTTCGAACAATATTTGAAAAGGCTATATGTGAGGAATCCAACAGGTTAGTATATAATTTGACCTATTTTTCTCATCATCAGACCCACCTCTTCACACCACAGCCTGCTTGAATCAGCAGAGAATGAGTCAGAGAAAATAGACTAGCAGAGGCTAAAGGAAAAAGAGAGCCTTTTATCACAACTAGTTGCAAATACAATGTCTATACTTGCATACCATTTTTGAATTAATAGGTTACCGTCCACACACTTCCCGTTTACTCAAAATCATCCACTTCAATGTACAACTACTATTTTAGATCTTACATCAGCTGCAATGCTCTCCTTATTTACCAGTGTTAGCTCTTTGTGGCTCCTTACTGAAATTCCCACTGCACTGCAGTTTCTGTTATCTTTCAAGTTGGACCCTGCAAAGGAATAAATAACACTAAAACTCTTTGTTGAGGCAGCGCTAAGTTCTCAACATGGACAAAATGCCATTTAAGTCTATTCATGGTGCGTGCACCTATTCCAGGATCCAAAAGCTCCCCTTGATCCAAGGTGCCTAGTGTAGAGCAACTGAAGTTACAATTATGCAGATCGGTTAGTGCTGTGTAGGTTTTGAACACTTTTTGGCAAGTTGTGCACATTGTAGCAAACACCAGATTAGGACCGGTTTAACACGTAGCAATGTACTCATCCTTCATACCCACATTAGGGTTAGTACTACCGAAACAAAACACAAGTTCAACACCAAGCAACTAAATGAGCATACAGCAAAAAAAAAAAAAAAAAAAAAAAAAAAAACAAGTCTTATTCCTCTACTAACCAAAACTCACTGAACTACATGCCATAAAGAGAGCAAATGAACTTAATTGTATACAGCCATAACCATAAAACAGGGCTGTTTGTGTTATCAGTTAAACGCATCTGGCTCTCACACAAAGACCCCGGGGTGGGTGGGGGTAGAGGGAGAGAGGTAGAGAGATGATGTTCATTTACTTTTAGATATGGCGGTGGTAGCATCGTTTTGTGAAAGCACTTTTTTTATTTAATTCACATTAAACTCTGGGCTGGTTTAGCGATGGAAACACTTTTTTAAAAGTAAGACCTAGAGGGAGTGACTCCTTTGTGTAAAGTCATGCTATATATTCTCGAACTGTTGCTGAAAATAACGTATTTTAACTATTTTCCTGTGTATATAAGTAGATAGCAGGAGGTGATCTCTTTTCCTAATATGTGCTATTGTTAAAGTCAAAGACTTTTTTTATTTAATTCCTGTGAAACTCTGGGCTGGTTTTGTGTTTAGCGATAGAAACACTTTAAAAAGTAATGTGTAAAGTCATGCACTATATTCTCTAACTGTTGCTGAAACTAATCTATTTAAACCATTTTCCTAACAGGAGTTGCTCCCGCTGTTCTACAGGTGTCATGATCTTACAAATCCTGTTGAAAACCCATACCTAAAACTTAGTTTTAGATATACAGGTGGAAACAATGGAGATCTCACAGGGCTTATTGTGATGGTCGCCTCTCCCTTAGGAAAGATCCTCAGCTGATTATAACCCTTGATATCCTCTGCCTGCGTTTATCCAGGTGTCCTGTGACACCGAGAACTGCGTGTGTCACGTGATCCTACAAGTCCTGTTGGAGGTGATGTCAAAGACCCTGGGGTGGTTGTGGGCTCTTTTAAAGGTATGGTGATTGTGTAAACTCGGCAAGGGTTGCGTCTCCTTCATTTGTTTATAGCTCCTGTGAGAGTTGTCAGTTATCGGTTAACTCTGTCTGGCTCTCACACAAAGACCCTGGGCTGGTGTGGGGGTAGAGGGAGAGAGGTAGAGAGATGATGTTCATTTTGTTTTAGATATACTGGTGGTAACAACGAATTGAGAAACTTTCAGTGAAAACACATTTTCCTGTGTATATAAGTAGATAGAGGGACTACCAGGAGTTCCCGTGAAACTCTGGGCTGTTTAGCGATAGAAACACTTTTTAAAAGTAAGACCTAGAAGGTTTGTTGTAACAGTTGTTGAAAATAACCCTTTTCCTAACATCTATTAACAGGAGTTGGGCGCAATGTTCTGATGATGTCCTGTTTTAGACTTTTATTTAATTCTCCTTTTCCTGTTTAATTTCAAAAACCACAATACTCTATTCTCATTGGTTCGCGTCTAAGACCAACCCTATTCCAAAATACTCGGCGCTCATTGGTTCACAGCTTAGGACAGCCCCCTTCCTAAATACTCGATTCTCATTGGACGGGGGGCGGGGCCTAGAAACGCTCACCCCCGCCCGCACCCACGAGGTCACTAAAGCTCACGGGTCAAAGGTCACCATCCATCACTTTTTGACAGAAGGCGGCTTTGAATTCTCATTGGACGGAGGGCGGGACCTAGAAACGCCCCCCGCTCACCCCCGCCCACACCCACGAGGTCACTAAAGTTCAACCCCGGGGGCGGGACCTTCTCGAGGTCAAAGGTCACCATCCATCACTTTTTGACAGAAGGCGTCTTATATTACTCTCTAGCGGATGAAAATGGATGGATGGATAACATTACAAAGCAAAGGTTGAGGCCAAGAAAAACCCAGAAACCCGTCATCGTTTGGCTTTACATCACTCGTTAGGTTTAGGCAATAAATCAAACGTAAAGATTTGCAATAAAACTACTTAGTGATATTTAGGAAAACCTCCCCTCTTTCAACACCTCTCGCTCTGACCGTTACATATTCATATACATATTGGATGTGTTTATATATATATATATATATATATATATATATATATATATATATATATATATATATGGGATTTGTGTCCACCACGGTAAAGGGATCTTTCAATCGGCAGTGCTTTTGTTCTGAGCAACATGAAAATAATGGACTGTCCATGTACACGGAACCAGTAGACTGCATTGTGTGATCATTTCAAGACCTGCTGTGAAACTGGGCTGACATATGTGGAGCCCAGACATCCAGGTTGGTCTGGGATTGTCCCGATTTCAAGCAGGGAGTCTCTAATCCATGCAAACATCCGACACCAAATAGTTTTTTATCTAAATTCACCAAAGTTCCAGTACTTTGATTTGTATTGTGTCCCACTGATTATTACCAATATAGCCAATATAAAAACATAAACAATGTGCCACACTTACGCCTCTTCTGATAGAATGAGCAAAGGAAATGCTTTGTTCTCGACAGACTGCAAGAACACATTTTCTCTCACGCACCATGAAAATGGCAATACAAAAGACGGCCAGATAGCAATAATAAATAGCTGGCAGAGAATGTGCACACTGACAAATACCTGTTTACTTTTAAAAGGTATCTGATCATCAATAAATGTCTTATATTACAGCAATGTAGTCTGTTTGGTGTTTACTAGTGTTATTGTACTGTGTCTCAAATACAAGAAACACGATTCTGTATCTGATGAGGAGCTGTCCATGGTGTTGAAAGGTGCTAATGGTATCTGTGCTTGGTGCTGAAATAATAAAAATAATTGTCCACCATCATGATGCAATTAACACACACACACACACAACCAAATTCATAATCTCCTGGCTGAGATAATGATGAAAATAAAGTCAAGGTAAAGTCTCAATCTTCAAACACCTTCCTCATGTTACATTTTTGAACAACCTAGCCGTGGTTTCTTAATTGTGTGTATCCTTGTGTGTAGTTGTGGGCAATTCACTTCTAAAACACGCAGAGTGAACTCACCTTCACAGCCTGAATTTCACTGTTATGCTAATGGAGATGGAAATTCAGTCCCACACACACAAAAAACTTTGACTGAATACGGGAACACAGTTTCGGTGTAAAGTCTGAAACTGGTGTTATCCAAGGACCTGCTGATTTCAAACTTTTAAAAACTGCACAGGTTGCAGTGCTTTAGTGAGTAGGAGTTCAAACAGCACGCAAGTACAAAAGGCACAATGAAGACTGGGGCGTTGGATGAGATAATGACCATGTAGCATGCCTTGGATCCACAAAAAGTCTCAGATTTTGTTCATAGCAGCGATCCACATGGACAGATTTTGAGGTTTTTTGATTTGGTACAGAGCGCTGCAGGAAGGGCCCTAAAACCGGCTCAGTTAATCAGTGTTTTGTTTGTATTTTTTTATGTCTGAATTAAGGTCTGTGGAAAACAAAAGATATGTTAACGTTGGTACGATCTAAATTACATCAGTAAATAACCCCTCTCATTAACTTTGAAGCATTTTGTGTCAAAAAAAAGTGGATGCTAACATCTGGCTAAATGAGACAACAAAACGTCCTCACGCCAATTAGCCATCACAGTCTCCTTGTGTTGCGATGCTAACTTCTGGGGTTGCCCTGCGATAAGACTCCATTCCTGCGCCTATGTGGGGAGCAGATTTGAAAGTGGAAGCTGATATCTGAAAGTGGATGTGCTTAAATATCTATGCTGCTCAACTTGCGCAGACACCTGGAGAGCAAAAGCTCCATAATCGAAAAAGAAGAAACAGCGGGTGATGAACACGTTCAAATAGGGCGCACCTCTCCTCTGACATAAAGACATCTCTGGAGCCTTTATTTTCTCTTTGCCCCCATGGAGGCGTTTTAAAATGATCGATTTTTACATTATTTTAATCCAATGGACTGACGTGTTATTGGAAAGAGGAGTGATGGATCTGGACGTGCAAGACTGGACATTGATCACCGGGAGAGAAGGTAGGTCGGGTTGTTTGCCCCTGAGGATCCCCGCCTTCCACCCTCACCCCCATCCGACACGTGAGGTACAAACAGACACGCGCACGCACACACGGACACATTTGCGCTCGGTGGGCCGGGGCCGTGTGGGTGTTTGAGCGCGCGCACGATTTCGACTCGACTCGCAGCTCCTCTGCTGAGAAGTTCGTCTCCGATGAGAGGGATCCGCTTCTGCTGCATCACTTTGGTGTGGATCCATTGCGCTCGATTCTTTTGGCAAGGCGTGCGTAAAACAGTCGGTTCCGTTCGATACCCCCGATGGACCCACACGCACATCTGAGTGGCAAAGAAGTCTCATTTCCTTCTGGCAATAGGTCTAATCCATCTACAAAGAGAGCCGGCGTTTGGCCGCGCACAGTTTGCAGCAACTCTAACGCCAGACGGATAGATCGATCGGAAACAACGCACGTAAAAAGAGAGCGACGACGCGAACGGAGGTAAGCGCGCACTCGAGCTGTAAGAAGCTTTTTTCTTTTTTTTCCTGGGACGCGCACAGACAGACAGCGCTGCTGGTGAGGCAGCAGACAGGGGAGAGAGAGCGAGAGGAGGAGGACGCACAAAACAAACAGACAGAGACAAAGTTATCTTGCGTCGAGATGAAGTATGGTGACGACAACATATCTATGTTCCAGTTTTATGGAAGTTTCGCATCATAAAGGGAAAGAGGAGAAGTACCCCCCGAGGAACGAGTGCACCCATGGGTGTCGGTGTGGCGCGAGCGCTTTAGTGCAGCGGAGCCGATGAGATATCCAGTCATGATTTGGGTCGCGTTTCTGCCTTTTTTGCTTTCGTGCGCACACGGGAACGGGACCGCGGATCCGGTGCCGTTCTTTCACGGGCATGTATTTGAGAACTCATCTCCGGGCTCCCGGGTCAACGGGCTGAGCGTCCCGTTAAAGCGGCTCAACTCGCAGAGGCTGTGTGGTACCGAGGAATTTGCGGCGCACTTTAAACTCCTGGGAGACGGGAGCGAGAATTTCCGCGTTTTTGCCCACCACAAAAGGGGGCATGTTTTGTTGAAGACTTCTTGGGTTCTGGACCGAGAGGAGCGGGCTGAATACGCGCTGAGTCTCGGTTTGTGTTGCGGGGAATGCGCAGGAGTCTCCCGGGAAGTGGACGAGGAGCCTCCGGGTATCACCAAGGTGGCGTCCATCAAGGTGGACGTCCTGGACACCAACGACCATCAGCCCACCTTCCCCGGTACCGATGTAAAGCTGAGCCTGGACGATGCCACTGCGCTCCGCACGGCTATCTACACAGTCACCGCGTGGGACGACGACAGCGGCAAGAACGCGGAGCTCATCTACTTCGTCTTGCCCAAAAACGGGAGTTTCTACGCGGTGCCCAAAACCGGAGACATTCTCCTGGTGGACTCCATCCTCGGTCTGGGTGAGCCGATCACGTTTAAAGTGTTTGCCCGGGACCGCGGGTGGCCGCCTCGCACAAGCCAGAGCATAGCTGTTGAGATCAGTCCACGGCAATGGCCAGTGGCGCCGAACCCCCAAATGGGCAAACGGAAACCTAAATCTCAAATTAAAGTGCCAGCGAGAAGGTCCAGGTCAGTGCTGGAATCGGAAAGCCCCGTTTTCATCAACGTGTCCGAGGACGCAGGGATTGGTTCGGTGGTGATGAACCTGGGCCCGGCGAGGTTTCAGTCTGCATCCTTTGAGCTGGTGGAGCCCGACGTAGAGAACTCACCGGTCAGCGTGAGCCGGGACAGCGGGGATATAGTCATATCACGGAGGCTGGACCGGGAGACCGAGCCTCTGGTGGAGATCACCGTCAAAGTTCAGGATAAAAGAGGTGAGCGAAAGAACTAACGCACGTCTGTGCTTGTGAGGTGGAGTGTGTGTGAAAGAGTGAGAGACAGTTTGTGTGCACATTCTTTTGTCAAGTGTTCGCTCCCTGCAAGTCTCCTTGAGCAGCATACAAACATAATCCATCTAACAAGGCATTGTATTGTGCGCGTAAATACGCACGGAAAGGCGGAATGCCAATGCAAAGTTCAGTTCTGCTGATGTTCTGATGTTCCAGAGGTACACTGTAAAAAAAAAATCGTGAAATATACGGTAAATTACCGGCAGCTGTGGTTTCCAGAACTTTACCGTAATAAATAAAGTGACACCGTACAAGACATTACGGTATATTTTTTTGCACCTGTAAAATTCACAGTTGAGAACTGTCTTTTGTTTACGGTAAATTACTATAAAGAAAACGGAAATATCATAAACGTGTTTGCGGTTATTTTCTTTAGAAATAACAGCTATGTTATAAACGTGTTTACGGTAAACTATATTTAAAAAAACGCACTTATACTGTAAACCTAATTACAGTCTTTTTCAGTTAAAAACACAGTACAGCTGTATGATATTTTACGGTGCTTTATTAAAAAGTTTAATTTAACGGTAGATTACCGGCAGCTGTGGTTTCCAGAACTTTACCGTAATAAATAAAGTGACACCGTACAAGACATTACGGTATATTTTTTTGCACCTGTAAAATTCAGTTGAGAACTGTCTTTTGTTTACGGTAAATTACAATTAAAAAAAGGATATATCGTAAACCTGTTTACGGTTATTTGCTTTAGAAATAACAGCTATCATATAAATGCGTTTACGGTAAATTATTTTATAAACAGCAGTTATACTGTAAACCTAATTACAGTATTTCTCAGTTAAAAACACAGTACAACTGTATGATACATTACTTTATTGAAAAGTTTAATTTAACGGTAAATTACCGGCAGCTGTGGTTGCCAGAAGTTCACCGTAAAAAATAAAGTGAGAACGTATAAGACATTACGGTATATCTTTTAAAAACAGCAGTTATTCCGTGAACCTAATTGCAGCCTTTCTCAGAGATAAACACAGTACAACTGTATGAGTTACGGTATTTTATTAGAAAGTTCAAAGCAAATTGCCGGCAACTGTAGTTGCCAGAATTCCATTGCAAAAACATATGGTACAACGTATAACGTATTACAATTGGTTGGCATACATTTCCCAGTCAACATCAGGAAATATTAAATAAAACATATTGTAAATCAAAATACAGACCATCGTTGATAAACCTTAAGAAATAAAACATTTTCTGTGAAAACCAGGTTGATCTGATCTTATAACTTGCACCGTATACTCACAAAGCATTGTTGAGATCTTGAAGAATCAGCATGTGGACATGAAGGATTATTCATGAATAAACATGAAAAGGTTAGCCACTTGCCCCAAGTTGATCAAGAGTAACGAGCCGCTGTGTCCAGACTTGACTGAAGAGGGCACCCAACATGGTATAGTCTCCACAGACCCAAAGTTCAGGAAGCTGAGCGGTTCAGGACGTCCTGCTTGAGGACTTGTATCTTGATCATCAAGCGTTCACTGTGGATCGGGATGATCCTCTCTGCAGCACAAAAACAGAAACAAAAGGCAAAGTTAGATTGACGCAGCGCTTGAGCATGATGCCTACACAGAGAAACATTCATTGCCTTATGGTGTTAAACTGAGCTTAACTGACTTAGAAAAAAATAAAACACACCTTTATAGTTAATACAAATGAATAAGTATCAGGTCGAATGTTAAGACCGATCTTTGCGCAAAGGCATAAACACGTTAAATTTCTGTAATATTGCAGCCTACAGATGCCTCCACTCAAGAATATCATCAAATTTCACATAGTTCATGTTTTAAAAACCAGGGTAACAGCACATCTAATTAAGGATATAAATAAAAAGAATGTTTGTATTTTTTCAGATTCAATAACATAGGACTTTTAAATGCCTCTAAAAACAATAACACAATTATTGATGCAAAAAAAAAAGAAAAGCTGTTGTGGAGTTGTATGGCATTTTAATAACTAAAAATACTCAGTGTGCAATAGCTAATACCCCTTTGCCATACAGGAGACCTAGTCCAATGGGAAACAATGCCCCTGCATTTACAAGACAGTAGACATGAGGGTATGTCCTAAATCTAATGACATGTTACTGCTACATGAAATTAAATTTCAGAGTGATATCAGTTCAGAGCACAATATATATATATTTTTTTTACTAATGCAAAACTATCTTACAGTTTTATGATTTCTTCTATGTTTGCATGAAGCTGTTGTCTCTGGCCCTGGCCCTGAGAATGATCCATTATGTGAAGTTATGTTTGAGTTGTGCTTGTTATAGTTTGCTGAACTGAACTATATCACTGCTTACCTCTAGTTAGGCCTTGAAAAGACTGGTGTCTGAGTCATTGGTCCAGAGTGAAGACAGGTGAGACAGAATCGCATACAGATATGGCATGATGTTCAGGAAACTGGAAATTTAGGCAGGTGTTGTCATCATTTCTGCTAGAAGACACAAGTTAATCTGGTGTTTGTTGTGGGCTGACATGATCCTCTCTACAGCCAGAAAAAAAAAGACAAAATAGAAAACATTAACAGTAATAACAGTAACAACAATACCAATAATATTACTTTATATAGCACTTACACCGTTGCAAAGTTATTCACATAATACCTTTTGTATGTACAAAATGGTGAGAGTAGAATAAAATATTTCATAAAAAGACAAGTATGCAATGCCTAGATTTATGGAGTGTTTAACACTAACAATACATGTATACACTGTTTGAACATGAAATGGCAGCACAGTACTTACAGAAATAGATGAGTCTAAAGCCTTCTTTTGTTAAATTAACATACATTGAACTTTACAACAAACTTACCATATTTATCCTTGACAAAACTTGGATCCGATGATACGGTTAGACTAGTAGAACAGCAAAGAAGGTGATGAGGTCCATGTGAAGGTCCAAGCTTGTAGTCGTAATCAAACCTGAAATAAAGACTAAGGAGATAAAGGAAGAGAGGAAGACATCCTCTTCCATAAAAAAAATAAATCTTCTCAGGCATCAAATTTCCTCTTTTCAATGCAAAGGTTGTAAATTAAATTTACACTCACGTGTCACATGTTATCATTGCAGTTTGATTTCCGGTGGGCTCTTTTCTGCAGATCTTTTCCTCGGTCCACTGTGTTTCCTGTCTCTTTCTCTCTCTATTTCTGCTGTTGAGTAAAACACAAATGACATCTTTAAAAACAAAAAATGCTTGATTTTGGCATTTAAATGGATTAGAATCGCACCGTTTTTCTGGGTGTCATTAAGGCCAGCAAGTTGTTCCCATCCAAGTCCACAGCCAAGTTGGATTGCAAAGCCTGAAAGGTGGCAGGAACAAATGTCTTACATTTTACAAGATTAAAGTAAATATTAATTATTTGTACCAACTGGTCTTGCATACATTTAAATACTGACTCTGAGGGAGACATCCTCATCTGATAATGTGGGCAGTAAATGAAGATCTGAACATGAAAACGTGTTTGCATCCACTCACTGGACAGCTCACTCGTCTTCCACACGGAGCTCCTTCTCAGGAGCTGTTAGCTGTTTTGTGTCTTGACAAAAGCTTCACACACAACGCTACAGCGTGTTTATAAGCGGTCACGTGGACAGCCGGGAGGTCAGTCACCTTAACAGACAGTAGAGATGTTAATGTCATGCCTCCGGTATAAATTAGCTTTAAACCTTCATATCTAACACATGTCTGCTTGCAACCAGCTTTAAACCACTTAAATAAAAACGTGGTTATTAGATAAAGTATGTAGCACGTAGGCCCTCTGTGTCTTAACCGACCTGCCACAGTAATAAACCTAACCTATAGCAAAGCATTACATTAGCTAACCTTTGGTAAAGTAAGCTAATGTTAGCTAACGTTTAACACATAAACCTATAACCTACGTTACATTGACGATGTTAAAGAAAAGTAAACGCACTCAACTATTAGATAACTAAGTTAACTAAGCTATCTTGACGTCCAAGGCGACACAGAACTGCAGAGAACCAAGCCTCAAATGTAAATGTAGCTAAGTGCGGCTAACGTAACGTTAGCTCAACCCCTTACTGGAGAGGTTAAGCTAACGCTACCGTCACCTGATGTAGACCGTTCAAGAAAGCGTTTACTCTCTGACAAATACATTATGTTGGTATTCTTACCTCAACAAAATATGTCATGTTCCCAGGGGTCCGCTGTTGTTGCTTCAGTGGTGCTTCGTGAATCACCGGAGAAGAAGAGCTGCAGCGCGGCGCGTAGATCTGGCGCTCAAACGGGTTCAAAAGTTCAGCCTCCGATCGTTTTTTTTTTTTAAATTGCGCTGTTGGTTTGATCACTGACACCTGGCCCTCTCTACTTTGATCTCTCTCTGTCTGGCTGTCTGTCTGTCTCTCTTTGTGAACATTTGATCTCTGAAGGACATTCTGTGTTCAGTCAGAGACAATGCTATTAGGTTTAGGTTTATTTATTTGCACAATTCAAACAATAAAATAAAAAAAATTAACAAACATAAGAGAGATAAATTAATATCACTGTGCTGGAAGATGCAAAAAGCCAACTGGTCTTATTTGAAGCCTCCATCTATATAATATTATAATCTTTTACAAAATTGCAAACATAAAAGGAAATATGCATAAGATAGACAACAAAAGAAAAAAAGAAAGAAAAGAAAAATAATGTAATTGTGTTGTGTGTGCATGTGCTTGCATGTGAAAGTAAGCATGGCTTGTTCAGGGATGTTGGGTTATACCCCTGTGGTATTTCCTAAGCAATAGGAATGATAAGTGAAACATCTATAAATGTAGATATAACAGTTCAAACAAGAAATAAAATAAACACTAATACATAGAACGCTTACAAAACAGCAATTAGAATTCATTTTAGGCAATTTTTGAAAAATGTTATAGAGGGACATTTCTTTGTTAGGTGGGGAAAGTTCCATAATTTGGTTCCCCTAAATCTAATAGAAAATTGACCTCTGCTTGACGTGTTGAGTATGAGTGAATCTGTGAATTGACTTTGAAAGAATATTTCTGTAACCTAAAAGTATCTTGTACATAAAAATGCAAGTTAAATAAATATTAACACCATAAATAGTAAGAATCTACAGTTTGTGAAATAAAGGAGAAGCTGAGATGTGTGAACATGTTTTGCAGAAAAGTAGGAAAAGTACTTCCCCAAACTATATTACAATATGAAATATAAGGATAAATTAAACTCTAATAAATAATAAGGTTGTATGGTTCTGAACTTTAAAACTGTAAACAAAAGTGATTTAGTAATAAAGATATAAACAAAAATCTATCTCTGTCAGCCTCTCTCTCTGTCTGTCTGTATCTTTCTGTCTGTCTGTCTGTTTCTCTCTCTCTTTCTTTCTGTCTCTCTCTCTTTCCCTGTATGTCAGTCGGTCAAATCAAGAGAAAGTGTGGTTTGAAGGGATCTTGAATTTAAATGGTGAAACTGTACATGTCATGTCTGTGTATAAATATAATGGGACTGTAGTGACAGTGAGTTCATTGGGACATTGACACAGGCAGGAGATACCTGTGTTCCTGCCCCATGTGGTCAGGTTATTTACTGAGACAGGCACCTGTTGGTCGTTAAGTATCCAACAGAGATGAAAAGAGGGGTGGGGGATGGTGTGAGATGCATTTTATGCTTTGCAAAAAAAGTATGCAAAACAAGGAGAACTTATATGCAAGGTTTCCCTCTCGGTTGTTAGCACAGTAGTCCGTACATTTAACAGTGACAACATGTATTTATTAAGAGTTAAGAATGTAGAAATTACGGTATCGATTTTCTTTCATATTACGGTGTATTTCCGTTATTAGTACAATGCTTAGTGCAATTAACAGTGACAAACTGTAACTTTTACAAGTAATAAATGCAAAGATTACAGTGTTGGCTTTTAAATTCATCTACCAGTATATTTCCGTTATGAGCCCAGTGGTTTGTATATTTAACAGCGACTAAATGTATATTTTACAAATATTATTTGTAAAAATTACAGTGTTGGCTGTTATATATAATACGGCCTATTTCTGTAATCAGTCCAATAGCTAGTACATTTAACAGTGACAAACTGTAACATTTACAAATAATAAATGCAAAGATTACAGGGCTGGCTGTTATATTAATAATATTTTATATTTCGGTTGTTAGCACAGTAGTCCGTACATTTAACAGTGACAAAATGTATTTATTAAAAGTTAAGATTGTAGAAATTACGGTATCGATTTTCTTTCATATTACGGTGTATTTCTGTTATTAGTACAATGTTTAGGGTAATTAACAGTGACAAACTGTAACCTTTACAAATAATAACTGTAAAAATTACAGGGCTGGCTGTTATATTAATATTATTTTATATTTTGGTCGTTAACACAGTAGTGCGTACATTTAACAGTGACAAAATGTATTTTTTTAAAGTTAAGATTGTAGAAATTACGGAATTGATTTTCTTTCATATTACGGTGTATTTCCGTTATTACTACAGTGTTTAGGACAATTAACAGTGACGAAATGTAATTTTTACAGGAAATACATGCATAAATTACAGTTTGGGCTGATATATCTATTTACGGTGTTTCAATGTGATAGATATGGAATATAACCTTTTTTGAATTAACGGTCTTTTACTGTTGGGATTTAACAGGTTTTCACCGTAAATTCTACGTACTTTTTTTACAGTGTAAGGCAAGGCAAGGCAAGGCAAGTTTATTTGTATAGCACATTTCAACACAAGGTGATTCAAAGTGCTTCACATACAGCCATTAAAAGCATAAAAACACAATGCAGAATAAAATATTTAAAAACAATTAAAAACAATTACACAATCCAAAATAAAAGATTTAAAAACAATTAAGAACAATCATTAAAACAATAAAAAACAGTTAGAAGGCAAAAAGCAGAAATAGATATATACAGAATTGAATAAAAGTTGCAGTGCAGTTTAAGATATAAAATGCAGTAGTGAAATGTAGAATCTGGTTTAATTAAAGGCAACAGCAGACAGAAAGGTCTTCAGTCTGGCTTTAAAGAGGATGAGGGTCTCAGAAGACCTGCAGCTCTCAGGGACCTTGTTCCAGATGTGTGGAGCAGAAAAGCTGAACGCTGCCTCTCCGTGTTTAGTTCTGACTCTTGGAACAGAAAGTAGACCCGTCCCAGACGACCTGAGGGGTCGGGATGGTTCATAAGGTAGCAGCAGATCACTAATGTATTTAGGCCCTAAACCATTCAGGTTTTTAGTCGTCCTCCCACATCCTGAGAGAATGATTTCCTCTTCGGCTTTAAACCGAGAGAGTTCCAGGGAGGACTACCATTTGAGGAGTCATTTACATCTGCACAACCCTCCTGTTTCTTGGTAGGCCTGGTGGTGCTAGTTAGCTGTGTCTTAGCTTGCACTTGTCCAGGATCTTGAGTCCATGGTAGAGTGGTATCGTTCTCACACGGTCCATTTACCTCCGAGTTCACTTCTAGTCGGGAGATTTTTATTTCCATGACTGCAATCTTCTGCAGGAGTTTGTAGTAGTTGTCCATGGAAAGGGCTGGCATCTTGTTGCTACTTAGCTTTAGCTTAGCTGCTAAGTAGCCTATAGCGATTTGTCTCTAAACCAGCGGAATTTTAAATCTACAGAGAAATAGAGTCCCAGTGACTTTGAAGTGTCCAGCAGCTGCTGTTCAAGGACTCTCACAGAAGAAAAATAAAATGTAGGAAGATATTAGCAGAAAAAAATGCAAGCAGAAGCGAGAGCAAGCAGAAGAAGCGGCTGCACTGTAAGAAGCCGGAAGTCGGAAGTCGGTACCTAGATTCTAGATTGGAGTCCACTGGACAAGATACATGTAGGTGTTTCTTACACTTAATCAATTGGGCCTATTGGGCATTGTGTCAGGAACTTTACTGTTAAGTAGCATATTACTGTGTGTCAGGGTTGGTGTGAGGTTGTTGGAGGTGAAGTGTCTTTGAGGTGTGAGGAAACCAGGAAGCCTGGTGCTGCGGAGAGAGTGCGCTGACCACCTATGTGCCTTGTAACATCAGTCTTGGGCCTCACATGCACGCGCTCCATCCAGGGGAACAATCCGGCTGAGCTGTGGTCAGAGTGCCCGGTGTTTACAGTGGAGGTTAAACTGAGTGGCAGTCATCAGTGCTGATGATGACTCATGTGCTCGGTTGAATCAGGGCGCCTGTGAAGCAACAGATGCTCGGATGTCAGTGTGGATGTGTGGGGGGGGGGGGGGGCATCCAACAGGTTAATCAACACCTGCGGATAAAGCAAGGGAGCAGAGAGACGGGGGAGCTGGAGTCGACATGCAGCCAGATTCACATTAATAAATGGATATGTGAGGGGATGAAACACCGGCCTAATTGAGTGTGACACAGAGCGCCTGAGACATGCGAACCCAATGTGGATGAGTTTGCACTTGCTTTCTATTCTATATAAATATCCATGTATCCATCTGGACTGGAACAACAAGTTCCGCAGCGTGTTCCATTAAGACCCGCTAACAGCATTTGACTGGGGGGGAGGGACCTGATCAATGTAACCTATTGGCCTCTGTAATGTGAAGCATCCTGACACAGGGAAAGAAGCTGAGGCTGCTCCTGGCCCACGATGCCAGTTTGCCCTTCCAGTCACAATGTTGGCTATTTGTCACGATCGTTGCCCTTCTGAGACACCTTCATGGTGATGGAAGAACTTTCCATTGTCAGAGTCGAGCGTGACACTTTAGTTTTGCAGTATTAGGGCATTCCTCGGAGAGTTCCTTTATAGAGCACAGGTAGCTAACAGTTACTCTCTGATGAAAAACAAAGTGGGGACTCAGTTGGGGCTTCCTGGCATCCGGATTGACCCAAGATGCCTTATATATCTAGACATTTTTTTTTAAAAAAGGTCCAAACCTTTCTGATGGCATGCGTTGTAATATTTTTCCAGCAAATTAACAGGAATCAAACACAACGGAGACATCCTCGGATAATAACATTCTTGTCCAGAATAAATTGGCGGAATATTGGCGGAAGAAGGAGCAGAAATGAAAAGGAGCTTTCACTGTTGATTTTAAAAAGATGTGAACGCTGTACAGTAAAGGCATCTATATTCTTTTGAAATGGAATTTTAGTGCGTTGAAAGTGCATTGTAATGTTTAATTCAGTTAAATACAACAAGATACAATAGGGATAAGTTATGTTATTTATATTGGCGTAAAATGTCTTATTGTATTTGAAGATTAGAGACACATTGTTGCTGATGAGGCCAAATCTATTTCCTGACCACTGCTGGTTGGGATGGTTGAATCTTCCGTGACTGCGTTTACATCTCAACTGTGGCGTGTTCTGCTCTAACAGGATGCCAGCTAATATGAAGTTTAAAGAGGAGGATCAGCGTAAATGTTTCCTAAATGGATGGGTTTAAAAAATAAAAAACGTGTTATGTGCTTCATAGAGAGGGGAGAGTAGGGCAGTGGATTGGAATATATTTCCACGGCCCGACTGTTCACTGCGTGATGCTGAAAGGCGGCAAGTTTTCATTTCCGCTTAGCGGCGGGCGGTGGGAAGGGGGTGGAGGGGCCTCTGCGTCTGAAGCGTTGCGTCTGTCGCGTTGTCGGTGGCTCTGTTGAAGTCTTTTAATCCGTTTGGAGTGGAGAGTCCTGCCGGAGCCTCGACCTCCCTCCATCTGCTCGCATTATCCCTGTAATCCCATCTCATTCTCTCTGTCTGTCTGACTCCCCCCTCCTCTCCCCTCCCCTGCTCTCTTACTTTCTCGCTCTTATTTTCACTCTCACTCCAGGGATTTAGTTTGAGTGGAGGCGCCATTTAACACAGCGAGGGAGAGAGAGAGAGAGAGAGAGAGAGAGAGAGAGAGAGAGAGAGGATGAGCTTCTGACATGATTCTTCGATGGATGGCTGTGTGTGTGTGTGTGTGTGTGTGTGTGTGTGTGTGTGTGACTGGAGGCGGTACCGATATCAGGAGCTAAGATCGCTTCTTTTTGTTTGGGCTTTTGGCCCACACCACCCATTTATTGTGTGTGTGTGTGTGTGTGTGTGTGTGTGTGTGCATTTTAGGGGCCAAACGCCGCCCCACAAGATAAACCATTACATTGCAGAGTAGGAGTTGTTTTTTGAGGGTGAGGGTTGACATCTGGGGAACGGATACTTACCGACAGTAAGAGACACAAAGCAGCATGTGCACACTAATCACGCAGGTGTTTCCTTCAGGGTTTCTTTTTAATGCACAGCTGCTCTTCATTTCTAATAAGGGTGCTTTTTTCTTGCTTTTTTCTCTTTTTTTTGTACCATCAACCCGTGTCTTGGCACACATCATTCTCTGATATCCCAAAACTTCATTTCCACAAGTTGTTTAATAACATGCCAACACCTAAAAGAGCACCAAGTGAATGCTCCATTCATTTCCCCCAGAGGTTCCTCCGCCCCCTTAAACAGCCAATCTGACACCGTTCTTTGACTGCAGTGACTCCCGTTGGCATGATGATTAATGGAATTATTAATTTGGTTAATTAGTGAAAGGATTCATTTGGCCGGGTACACACACGTCTATTGTCCGTCTCCAGAGCATTTTCTGTTTTTGAAAAACTCACCCAAATGTTTTCTTTCACTGTTTTTCTTCCCATTTCTCGCTGAAGGTTTAAAACGCCTTCTACACGTTCATCTTTTCATCAAGATGCTCTTCAGCATCGACATGTGTGATGCATGCAGTAGTCACATTGTAGGACATGCAATGTCATCAAATTAGCTCTGCTGCCAGCCTTTTGCTGCATGACGAAAAAAAAAAGAAAACATTAATTTGCTACGTTCTAGGTAGACTTGCCAAAGTTTCATAATGAACCACATTTATATTGTGACACTTCTAAACGGTTAGGGTCCACTCAGTCGGCCAGAGGGATTCGTTTAAAAAAAAAAAAAAGTTGGGTGCAAACTGCTGCAGTATAGCAACACAGCCGTTTGACACGCCATAGCTCCAGTCAGAGATGTGTTACACGTCATTTACAAATCCTTTGCGTGTTCTGCAAAGTGTATTTTCAGCTGCTGATAGCAGCAGTCTGTCAGCTGCATTAATCACTGCTTTGCCAGCATCAGTGAAAGGTTCAATTATTTTCCTTTCCTTTTGTCTCCTCTAGTTATTTCCTGTTACTGCCATGCCAAGTCTAAAGATGGGCTCCTACTTTTATTCTGTGGAAGAGAATCTTCCGTGCCATGTTAGCAGAGCTGTCGTCTGCGCGTCGTGAAGCCTGCAGACGTCCTGCTGCAAAACAAACGAGCAGCGCACCTATGTGCTGTGGGATCTTTAAATAGAGCCATTAGCGAGCAACCCTTGTTGGAGGCCCATTTGAAATACAGTTACCCACATTTAGCTGATTATGATGACTAATTAGTTTTAATTTTGTCTCTCAATCTGTTGCCAGATTATTATCGTAAATTAACTTTTTATCATTTTGATTTAATTAAATGATTAAATTGAACAGTTATATTACAGTCACCATGGAAATTGTGTGTTAACTGCGCAAATTGTACACACTGCACAAATTAAATTCAAGTTTGTTTTTAGTATTTAATTTATTAACCCTTACAAAATAGTTTTAATAAACAAATGTAAAACAATTTGCAAACATACTTTAATTACTTTGGAAAATATGTGTCTGCATAGTGCTTTATGGATGTGCATCCAAAATTAGAACACTGTACCATGATTTAGGTGCCTGAACTTAAATATTTATTGTTTTCTAAATGTTACAAGTGTCATTTTTCTAATATGAAAATTACAAAGTAGGCAGCACTTTGCTCAAAAGGCCCCAGATGCGTGTACACGCATGTGTGCAGATTGCGAGCGTTCTAGCTCATATGGGATTGTGGTAATTGAAGAGAAACAGCTGGCTTTAATCAAGACAACGGTTAGTTGAACTCGCACAGATTTCTGTCACTCGACGAGACCAAGCGCAAACACACATGCGAACCCAGCATGTGTAAATAATGATCAAAAAGAACTGTGCTTTTAGGCTCTGCCATCAAGAAAATGCACACAGAATTATTTGCATCCAATTTATTTTACATTTAAAACACACATAAACGCACACACACACACCCACACACACACACACACACTAAGTACTATACGTTCACCCACAAAATACAGCAATGTGCATATTGTGAATTGGGGTTGCCAGATTACCATTCCATATCCAGACAGATGGCAGTGGGGAAAGCCTGCTAGCTGCATATGTTTCTTGTCTTTTGTCTATCCAGATGAAACGGTCTGCATTCATTTGTTCCTTCAAAGAGCGTAAATAGCACTTAGCTGGCCTTCTATGCACGCGGGTGTATGCATACTCAATGAGTACACAGGGATGGCTCACTACATGCAACACGCCTCGTGTTTGACGATCTTGCCATCCCATCTTTGAATACAGTCGTTGCCATGTTGCTTTTATTTGCAACCAATGAATAGAAGTTACCATATTTGGAGGAGTGACGCAGTGACACCATATACAGTTCTGTTGGCGGCAGCGACCTGTCAATCATAGTGAGCCCGCCCTAAAGCATACCCTGCTTTATGGTCTATTTGACCATCATATACTATATGAACGTGAGAAGTAGAGTAATTTTCCCACAGACTTCTATACAACCAGAGGACTCGCCCCTGCTGGCCAGTAGAGATAATGCAATATTTAAGACACTTCACGGAGGTAATGGACAGAACAGAAAGTTTTTTTCTGCGCCTCTGATGGTTGCTGACTCCAATTCTGTCAGCAATGGTTTGCCAACTACTGTTTTTAGCAATCCCAGGTCTCTGCTTTAGATACTGTCAAATGAATTGCTGGCTTCTCCTGACACAGTTCTCTGGTTCAGCGGCTTCAAGAGAGTTTATTGTATGATCTGCTGTGAGCGCAAAGAGGAATGGAAAACACAGTTACTCGTACTTTGGTAGCAGTAAATGAGACAGTTCAACAGCTCAGCTTTAAAAAGTTTAAGATGAATAACAAAGTCAGAGTGTGAAATGCAACATTTTGGATTTATAGCATAAAGAAGGTGAGATTTTCAGAAACAAAATTGGATGTATGCTTGGTGTAGACAAATTGCAGTTGAAACAGTGTGGGAAAAATGCTCAATGACTTTCACATGTTGAGCGCTATAGCGATATTAAAAGCTAAAATTAAAGACATTATGGAATATAAAGTTGTACCTGGTTGACGCACTGAAAGGATTTTAAGTAGCGTTTTTCCTGCTGAATGAAGTTTAAGGACTAGTTGGAGCTCAAAAACTGAAAGGAGGTTTTGTGTAATTGCTGACAGGTATTCTTAAAGTAAAACGTGTTTGAAAAAATGTCATGTAATGTGACAATATTTAAAATAGATTTTTTTAATTTTACCAAAGTGACACCCACGACATTGTTACTGGTGTTATCTGTTTCGACTGTGGCTCAGTGCTTAGCAACTCTGACTTTCAATCAAAGGATCGGTGGTTCGCTCCCCGGTACAGCTAGTCCATGTCGGTGTGTCCTTGAGCAAGACACTTAACCCTAATTGCTGTGTCTATGGCCTACTGTATAGCATGTAAGTCGCTTTAGATAAAAGGGTCAGCTAAATTAAATGTAATGTAATATTAGTACAAAGAGAATCTAATATTCATTATTATGTCTCCAACATCACCTGAAACTAAGAATCGGTGTGTTTTCGTCAGGTTAGAATGAGCCCTTTTGTGAGCCGTCATGTTACTATGGCAGCCCAGGACGGACAAACCAAACACTGACTCTGTAGAGAGCCTTCTGCGTTTTTACATTGAAGTGGGAGCGAAAGCGCCTGATGGCACCTGTAGGTTCTTCTACGTGCTTGGTAAGGGAGGCGTGAGGGATGTTGGTGCCACTGCCACAGATAAGTTTTGCAGATTTGCATCCAAACCCAAATGCACTGCAGAGACCAGGAGAGACTGCCAACTTTGTTGGATATTGAAAATGGTTGGAGACAGGCTTGGACCCAGATTCAGCAGTGACACGCAGTCCATCAACGCTGACTCAGAACTTTAAAAGCTTTCCAGCGTTTAATGTCAGATATAAGCAACTACTATCGGCACGTCGGTAGCCATTTCGATTTCTCACCTTTCCAAAATCACCTCTTAAAATGACTGCTTTCAATTTTAAGGACCTTCTTCTGCTCAGGGACAAAAGAAACCTTTTACAGTTTGGAAAGGTCACCAGTCACCTAATGACAGAAGATTGTAAGATAAATGTTCTGAACAGAATATTAAGTGTGCACTTGACTTATGCTCCTTGTACACTTAACATTTTAAAGTAATTGTTCTCATATTTCCTGTATTTAATGTGCGCAACACTTCTAGTGTCAAATAAACACAGCTGTTAAAGCGTCCGACTAGAATATCTCACTGAAATTGAGGTTGCGAGAAGATGCTAAATCAGAAGACCTCATATCTCCATATTTTCTAAAAGTATTAGACACAGAACATTTTCACCTGCTGGATCCAAAATCGTGAATGTACAGTACTGTGCAAAAGTTTTAGGCAGGTGTGAAATAATGCTGTAAACTAAGAATGCTTTCAAAAATAGAAGTGCTAACAGTTTATTTTCATCAATTAACAAGATTCTTAGTTTACAGCATTTTTTCACACCTGCCTAAAACCTTTGCACAGTACTGTATATATTAAGTCCTTCCTCCCTGCTGCTGTCAGGCTGCACAACAAGCTGACCTCCCAGTAGCCCACAAACATTCTGGACTCTCAATACTTGAACACTTTTTTTTATCACTCTGGTTACTTTAATCCATTCTGGTGCAATATTTTGTAATATTTTGTAATTTGTATATTCAATATTCTGGTCACTTTAATCCATCCTGGTGCAATATTTTGTAATATTTTGTAATTTGTATATTCAATATTCTACTGTACATTCAATTTCTTCTTTACTGTTCATTTTTTTATTATGTTTATTACTGTTTATTTATATTACTTGATTTTTATTTTATCTTTACGTACTGAGCAATGCTGCTGTAATCCTGTAATTTCCCCACTGCGGGACTAATAAAGGATTATCTTATCTTATCTTATCTTATATATATATATATATATATATATATATATATACATATACATATATATATATATATGCTACAGTGAAAGAGATGTAACAAACGACAGTTTGAACAGTGTACCACACAGCCTTAATCATATTGTAAAGACTGGAAGTATGTTCTGAATAATTAATTACTGGGATAAAATGTAGGAGACAAATTTTTCCCAACATGTATGTATGTACTTTTATTTGCATATTTACCATTCATGAGTAAAATAATAATTGGAGATGGAGCATCAGCCAGGAGATGGTGAGTTTAGCTTAGCATAAAGCCTGGATACTGGGAAACAGCTAGCCTGGATACTGGGAAACAGCTAGCCTGGATACTGGGAAACAGCTAGCCTAGCTCTGTCCGCAGGTAACAAATATTGCCTGCCAGTATCTCTAAAGGTCACAAATTGATACATTATGTACACAAAACTGTACATAATGTACAGAAAAAATGTGTAAATTGAGTTGCTAGCTCACTGTTTTTCCATTTCCAGTCTTTATACAAAGCTAAGCTATTGCTCGTTACTAAAAGTGGCAAAACATGGCTAACATAGTTGAGTTTTGGCGAGCAAAAGCTGACCCCTGGTTGCCGTTGTGGAAACCACTTTTAGGAGTTAGTGTTGAGCCCAGCAGCTGCTGGATGTAGCTTCTTATTTAGCAGACAGATATGAAAGTGCTATTGATGTTCTCATCTAGTTCTTGGCAGGAAAGTAAACTGGCTCGTTTTCCAAAATGCCAAACCTTTTCTTTAAAATGTTCATATAGCTGTAGATTACTGCTGGTACTATGTGACTCCATTTTAATAGATGACTTGATCAGCACTCCTTGATTCACTTTCTCTCCTCCACTGTCACACAACTTTCATTTTATTACAGATAGTTTAATTATGTCCCTACAATCAGCATGTAATTATACAGTATTGCCCCGCTCTCCAAGGAACCAGCTGTGGTGCAGCACCAAACCAAGAGCCAAATCACCAAAAGCTGCTACTGATCAGTGAAAGGTTTGAGAGAAAGCTCATCACATAACACCATTGTGATGAATCCATCCATCCATCCATCCATCCAAATTATGAAAACTCCTGACATTTCATTGAGACAACAGCCAAAGCTTGACAGAACTACCTGTGAAACTGGTTCCCAGTGTTAATGTGTGCATGGTTACATCTTCCAAAAAAACATCATGAATAATTCATGGTAGTTGCCAGCTACAATTTGTGCCAAGGTCAATTTCAATTTCTGATCAATAAATTAGCTTTTTAGTGTTGTGCTTATCTTTTTTAATGGAATTTGGACTGTTTTACAATGTTACCTCTGCTCTTTTGATGCAGGACCTGTGCCTGTGAGTTACGGCCCACTTTGTATGCGTTTAAACACCACTATCATCAGCTGTGTTGCCATTTTGTAACCAACATATTTCAACATTAATGTGTGGTTCAAACTGCAGTGTTTGGTTCACAGTGACCTTCATCATATCACTTCAATGGCACTATTATAAAGGTAAGGCTTTAAGATAGAGTTAAGGGTTCCTGTGAAACCATATCCATATTATGTTGTTGCCTCCGCAAGCTGTTTTTTAGTCTCTTTTGTTCTTTTCATTTTTCTCCAACCTGAATTTTCCTTCTGCCTCTGTCCATCCCATAATCTCTCATTTAAACTAGTGCCTCAATAGATGAAGCTGGTCATTTCTATGATTACTCTGTTGGCAGATATTGCGTGTTTTAGCGCCTCACCAAACATACAGTGCAGCAATAGCAGGTTGCTGTAATGGAATATGGCTTTTACCTAATAAAAACTAGTGTAGAAAGGGCGACCCAATCCAGGCAGGCCTTATTACTTCAGTGATTTGAAAAAACTGGGAGATTAATTTCAATATATCACAGCCTGTCATGGTCTATGGATTAATGAATGCTATACCTGAAGTGGGGAATAAGACTCGGAGGCGAATGGGGGCAGCACTGTATGGAACTTTTTCCACTAGTGAGTCATTTGTTTTTCACGGTGGAAGTCTTTGCCAGACTGGCATTCTCCTGGTCGCATCACCCCTCTAAAACCTGAGATAAAGTCTTGTTTTAAAATATGCCCTTGATTTGTACCGGGCTCGCTATTTAATTATGAGATAAAGCCTCGGCCTCAGAAGTACAGCCTCGGAACATAACAATTAAAAGGAAATTAAACAACTGAAAATTAATTACTGTCTCATGTTGTTATCAAGGTGTTGCCGTTAGCGTGATAAGAGATAGTTTTTTCCGTTTTGTTGTATCTTACAGGCGCAGTGTAAGCGGTTCAATTCCCAATGAACAAGCGGCATTTGCCAGGACTGGCAATCTGAAAAGTAAAAATAGTCAATGGGGAATGAGAACTGACAAAGTCAACAGTTAAACAAATGCAGAATAAGTGATTGGCTTCATCATAATCACATTATCACAATCCATACATTGATTTTAATAATCTGTTATGGCCTCATGTATGTATGTGACAGCAAACAAGAATTATCTATTGTAATGCCATCCAACTACCTACTACATTACATTTAGCTGACGCTTTTATCCAAAGCGACTTACATGATATACAGTAGACCGTAGACACAGCAACGGTGAGCAATGAGGGTTAAGTGTCTTGCTCAAGGACACAACGACACAGACTGCCGGAGCCGGGGATCGAACCACCAACCTTCTGATTGAAAGACCGACTTGCTAACCCCTGAGCCACAGAGCCACTAATTTAATATTTCTGGCTGTCGTTGCTTCAGATATAGTACGGGCCGAGGACAGTTTCATCTTCAGTTGGTTGATCAGATCTTGCCAGGTACACGTTGCTTTCCAGATTACAAATAGATGGCTTTGAGTGATCAAATCTTTTCTGAGGAAAAAACAAGAAAAGCTAATTTTTTGTCTCAAAATCTGCCTCTAAAATGTTCTCCTGTGACATCATCTCAGGCAGGATGGAGGGTGAAATGATAGTGAGGGTGGGGCTCACTTTGTTTTCCCAGAGATCTCCCTGAATGAAAGAACATTCAAACCTATCATCATCTTTTAATCCCCAAATGCTACTGTGTTTGGCAGCATTTACACAACGGTTTGGTTGCATTGCACACAGCAAATCCTCGAGGGAGCCCCGAATTTATCAAGTAAGTATCAAGCACATGACAGCAGGCGTTTTCCCTAAATTTTGTTCAGTGGCAAAGATGTTCTTCGGATGTAATCAAATTAAATCAGAGCATCATTTCCTTTCACCGTCATTATGAGGTTTGTATTCCACTGCGGAGGTTGCTTTGAAAACATCCTCTCAATACAGTCTTGGTCTGCACGCTGGACTCTCATCTGTACAAACAAATCCAGCTTCGGAGAAAATGTCTCTTGGTTTCAGAATAATTACTTTAAACCAACTGGGTGTGAAAAGAGACTTTGGGTGTGAAAAGAGACTAATCATCTGATTAGATTTTTCTGAGATTTATTATTTCCCTTACATGCATATAGTCTTTCAACTTACTATAGACCATGTGATGAGAAATATTTTTTTTGTAGTATGTCCCTGCCTCAAAGTACGTATGCAAAGAAAACCACATTATTAAAAGAAAAAGGATGGTAATACGTCATCAACCTCTTCCTTCGACGCCTCCGACACCCCAGCGAAGGTTGTGTGCCACGCTGTCATCGCTGTAGCTGCTCCCTAATTAAAGTGAGCATTGTTGTGATACGAGGTGTGTGTGTGTGTGTGTGTGTGTGTGTGTGTGTGTGTATGTGTGTGTGTGTGTGTTGATCGAGGCCACAGGGCAGCTTCCTGGTGTCTAGCCTTTCGGCCGGCTTTTGCTGCAGCGGGATCAATTAATGTCTGCACGCACGTGTGTGTGTGTGTACACGTATTTGTGAGTGCATGTGGGAGGGTCGATAATAACACACGGGTTTGGATCAAACAACTGCCGTGCGAGTATGTGCGCATGTGTGTGTGCATGTGTGCGTGTGTGTGTGTGTGGCGTCTGACCTCCCCTGTCTAACCACGGCCCTCGCGGCACCTCCTCTAATACGCTGAGCACACAGGAGAGCTCCTTGTTGCTCTGCCTCCTCCTCATTACTTCTTTAGATAGATACACATCCCCACACCCCACCCCGTAATGTAAAATATGATTGAAGTGTTTTCCATATTGTGTGTTTGCATGTGTGTGATGGCCACACATGCACGCTCCTCCCACTATGTTCTCCGAGACCATCAGACGGCACACAAGCGAGCCATCGGATATCCACACACCTCATCCACCAGACCTCCTTTCTTCCCCTCTCTCCCTATGGTTTCACTCACCCTCTCCCGTCCCTTACTGCTTTCTATCTCTCCCGACCTATACATCAGCTGCATTTTTCTTTTTTTCTTATATCTACAGCATTACCAATTTATCTCCCTGATCCTTTCCCCTCCCTGTTATTTCCGCCCTATTACATTTTCCCCCGGTTGTCGATGTATGCCTGCTTTATTCACCTTTTCTTCACTTATTCTCTCAGCGTCACTTTTTTTTTCTTTTTCTTTTCCAGGGGAGACTCATTTCATTCTCCCTCACTTTCTCTCTCGCGCTATCAATGTGAGTGATTGTGTAATCTGGCGGCGTGTTAAAGACATGAGGAGAATGTCAAACAGATCAATAGACAGCGCCTGAATATGTCTTCTAAACCCCTTCCCACACAGCGTTTCTTAAACACACACAGACACGCACACGCATATAACCACATGAGTGCGGCACATCCGTCGCTCAAGCAGGAAACAAACCGGCCAGTAATAACGCACGCAGGTGCACACCAGCTCAAATAAACATGTAATGTGCAATGTGTCGTTTACAAAATACTGATTTATTTTGACATGACTCTTGAATAAAGACACACACACACACATTGGGAAACATTACATGGTGCACAACAAACAGCAAGTAGTGATTGGTGTGCTTCACCTTGATTGATTTCCTGTCTGAAGCAGAGGAAGTCAGTTCATCTGATTAAAGACAGACAAGTTGAGAATTAAAGATCAGAAGCCACTCTATATGTCTCAGTCACTCGCTTTCTTTCACACACACACACACACACACACACACACACACACACACACACACACACACACACACACACACACACACACACACACACACACACAATAACGTCCTACAAGTGCCCGATCCCTTATCAGTCCGCTACAGTAGCCGCCAGTGGAGCCGGCATCATGTACCACGTTGTGTGTCGGGTCATCCGTCAGCTTGTCGCAGCTCCACGGAGGGCAGAGCGCTGCAGCGGACGAATGAAATTAGACCGCTGAGATCGTCGCAAATGCACGAGCGCTCTCTGTTTTTACATGCGTACGCATTCAGCTGACTGCTGCAGTGGGAGCGAGAGAAAAGACACAAAGGTCAGAGCTGTTGTCGTACTACAGTGATGACAACGAGAATGGATGCCAGGACAAAGAGGAAAGAAAACAGACTCAAGGCTCAGCACGTTACTCTGTACAGATCCTATGCATGCATGAAAATCATGTATACAGTTGTCGGTGTGAAGGAAGAGCAGGATCCGGATGAATAATAGAGAGTTTGGAGAGGAAGTTCTGAGTACTCAACCGTCTTGTGCCCTGCTTTTAGCAATACGGGCACGAGTTGTATTTTACTCGTCAGCACCCATTTCGGTATGCAGCGCCTAAGTGGGATGACATTGAGTGGAAAGGGTCTTATCAGTAGCAGTGGAGCAGCACAGTGTCATTTTGGTGTTGAGGATTACAGGACTTGCCAGAGAAGCCAATGAGCGTATATCAAAAAAGCCTCAACGGATGTTTGTGTTTTTTTTAGCCCATATGATCAGAAACACCAGCGGATCATTGCTCTGGCTGTCGTCATTTGGTTCTATAGTCTTACAAAGCGTGTAAAGGACTTGTGCTTGCATCACATGCAAGTCCAGTGCTATTGGATCATTTCTTGAGTGGGAGCCTTTTTGTTCTTTACAACTAAATACACATGGTTGCAGTTTCATTTCTGTCCAGAAGACTGTGGAGACGTCAGCTCTCAAACTCACTCCAATTCCTTCTGTGGATAATCTGTGCCTGTGCTCCTCGACTAATCCTGTGTGGCTCTTTGTTAGAATCACTCGAGTGTTACATATAGTGGGGACATCACAAAACCCTTCCACCAAAGAGGCCCTGATGAAAAGTAGGTAAAAAGAGAAGGACATGTGGGACCTTATCAGCTAGGCATTTAAACGCTCAACCCAATATCCTAGGAACGACCATTTTGGATTATTACGCACCTCTCAATTTATATTTAATGGCAATGTTCAGTGCCAATGAAGGAGGTCCTGCAGCTTGGCAGACAGTAAGGGTTTGGAGGGCTGCACATGTTTTCTCTCCCAACTTGTCAATTACGGCAGCTTTGTCCGTGGCCCTACTCTTCAAACGACGACACCTCTAGCGTCTGTTCTGCATGTCTCACTTTCTGCTTGTTAGATGCATGAATCGTTTCAGATAAATGGTTGTGTTCACTGGAAACTACTTGGTTACGTTTTTGGAAGAAATCATGGTTTGTGTTCAAATAAGAAGCCCACATTTCTTGTAGTGAAAGTTTCAAGCAGGACTTGAACACTGGCCTCCATGGTGAGAGTCCTGTGATATCTGACCCAACTATCCACCATGTATGTGTATATTATTTAATTGTATTTAAAATAATACATATTAAATAAAATGCCATGAAAAAAAGCCTCCCCCACACTGCCTTGGAGGCTGTCCTGGCCAACCTCAGTAGCCAGTTGACTCAAATTAGAGGGTCGTTAGCTTGATTAAGCTCACCTGAGAGCCATATCATATGTCATCATCCCCCAGATGACATCCACCTTTCAATTTGCTCACATTGATACTCTACACACAATTTGTTTGTATTGTTTGTGCAATTTGTTTGTATGTATTTTATTTGTTTTATTGTTTAGCTGATAGAATGATTTTAAAATGTTGTGTAAAGTGTCTGAGTATTTTGAAAAGCGCTATATAAATTAAATGTATTATTATTATTATTAATTTGAGTTCACCAAAACATAATGAATTATGTTGGATATTGAGTGTAGCGTTGCATGGACCCCTCTTTCAATACACTCCCTGAGTTTGTGACAAGTGATGCAGTGCTTTTATTTCTAAATTATTATCTTTTTTAGGTTTTAATTTGAATAAAACAGTGACAGAGAAAAAAGGTTCACTTTTCTTTACAGCACAGTACTGTTATATACTACACACACACACAGAGACACACACACACACCACATTAACTGTACACCAGGCAGGTCGTATCATAAATGTTACATGAACAACACTCTGATGTTAACTGAGTTGAGAGCCTCAGCGCTATTTAGATATTTCATCCGTAACATATTGGCTTAAAGCAGTGGTTCTCAAACTGTGGGGCGCGACCCTCTAGTGGGGCGCGGAGGTATTACATGTGGGGCGCGAGAGGGTTGGGGAAATGTAGATTTTTTTTTTTTTTAATTATTTTAAATAATTGTGAAAATGCCCGGATGTGATTTGATCCGCCCATTTTACCGGGGATGCATAGGATGAGACTTGTGCGTACTTGAGACAGCCAATATCCCAGAATGCATTTCGCATTTTCAAATCTGTGGTTAAAATTACGCCGTTACGGTTCCGCATGCGCGACCGCAACAGATCCTTTTGCGAGTTGCGACTCACACTTGTAGACCTAATGGTGTGTTACTCGCGTGAGTTTAGTCGCTCGACTTTATGTGGTTAATTCACGTCATTCGCTACTGGCTTTACTCGCCCCTAGAAGGGGGCGGGGCTTATCTCTGTGGCTTATCTACGTAAAAACAGTACCGTTTCCCCCATCCACCATTGAACTAACCACTAGTTCTGCTTTAAACTTCTTGTGGAAGTCCCTCTAATGTCGGACCATCAAACGCCCCCGTGTCCGGGTTCATAATATCATCCGTAGCCGCACAACAGCGTCTGAATGACGGCCGCTGCCGGCGCTGCTTCAGGCGGACCAGCAGCTGTTTGATTCAGCACCGGCCGGACGGCGGTGATGACGCGCAGAGCTTCCTCTGTGAGATCGGCTTTTCTGCTGTTGCCTCTCTCAAAACAAAATACAGATCGAAGCTCAACTTTGAGCATGAATTGAGAGTGGCCGTATCATTACATTACATTACATTTCATTTAGCTGACGCTTTTATCCAAAGCGACTTACATGCTATACAGTAGACCGTAGACACAGCAACGGTGAGCAATTAGGGTTAATTGTCTTGCTCAAGGACACAACGACACAGACTGCCGGAGCCGGGGATCGAACCACCGACCTTCTGATTGAAAGACCGACTTGCTAACCACTGAGCCACAGTCGCCCCTCAAGTCGTATCAAATCTACAACCCCGTTTTACAAAGATTTGTAGTGGAAAGCAGGCTCATATCTGCACTAATTTAGTTTTGTTTTGCACCGGTTGCACGTTATTGTTGTTTTGAAAAGATATGCAGTGTAAAACTCTTTATTGCCAAATATTTTAACTGGTTTTATTTAGTTTTCACAGGTTGAACTTTATTGTTATTATCCTGAAAAGATATTTAGTACAAAACATGTTAATTAGGCTATTACAATAAGCTATTTTTGCCAAATATTAGTTCTTTTTTTGCACAACTTTGTATTGTTCTAACAAAGTGATTTCACGTTTTATTTGTTTTTGTCCGATGGAGCAATCTGGTTTACATGAAAGTGACTTACATTTTCTTTGTTCTATTATTAATAAAAGCACATATAGAGGAGTCACAAAATGTCGTTATTTCAATAAAAATTCAGCATGGACCATTTTGTTACAATTTTGTAGGGGCGGTGGGGCCCGAACATTTTTCGTCCTCCAAAGTGGGGCTTGACAAAAAAAGTTTGAGAACCACTGGCTTAAAGGAATACTCCTCTGAAAATGTATCTTTTGAGAATCAAATACTCACCACTTTGAAAGCGGCTCTGAAAGGTTTGGAGCTTGCTGCTTCTTGGAGAATGACAGCTTTTTTTTGCTTGGATCCAAAGTGGTTACAATGGATTTCAGATGGCGACCCAGTCAAGGCAAAAAAGTGTTTTATGACAATACAGTGCCTGATTATCTGTACCAAATTGATACTTTCCTCAGATATTTTTCTTACATAAAAAACAGCATTAGTCGTTATAGTAAATGTCCAAAACTAAAATGTCGACACATTCTCATTCCCAACTAACCCTCTAGCATTGTTAGATACGTTTCAGATAACACTGATAACACTTTCTCAAAATACATTTCTGTATCCTTTGTTACATGCATAGTGTCTTAAAAAAATCCTACTAGGTATATTTTGTAAAAGGAAACTATCATGGTTTGGGTTTAAAAAAGTACATAGTATGTTTGTTCTAGGCCTACCTGCCGTTGATAAGTTAACGTAACAAAAACACAGTAGATTAAGTCAATGTTGACTCACATTATTTCCACAGTCTCGAGGGTCAAACATGCATGTGAGTGAGGCCTGTGAAGCGCTACAACTCGCACAAATGAAGGGGTTGACACGCAGGCTCAGGGCATCGCACACAATGAACACACTCAAAAAAGATTTAGGGAACACTCGTCCTCCTAAATTGCATAGTCAGGGTAATCTAATTGCAAACACAAAAAAGATGCCTAAAGGTGCAGTCCCACTTTTAGCACATAAACAATTCACTGTGTGTGTATTTCCAGGAGCCTACAGTTGGTGTGTGGGTGTGTGTGTGTGTGTGTGTGTCTGTACGTGCACGGAAGTACGATAACAAGAGCCCATGCCGTGAGCAGTAATCTGCTAACGCAGTGGATTGAGTTGGCTCTGCAGGATTAGCAGTGGCGTGTAACACAACACACTCTTAATTACTGCTATACAGTCATGTTCAATACTGAGGAGACTGAGAGGGGGCACACTTTTTAATTGCAGTCATACAGGCAGAGGGAAATTGAAAAGATGAAAAAAAGGAATGTGTTTTTAGCTGCCAACCCCCATTCACCGTACACACACACACACACACACACACACACACACCACTTAAAGCTGTAACTAACCCAACAACTCGTGCAGTCATGAGTGCAGACACAACACAAACATATGTCACAGAACTATCTGCCATCCTGTTGTTCTCCACGGCGGCCGCAACGGGATGAGACCACTCCGTCATTGTCATCGTCATCTTCCTATCAGTGTGTTTGTGTGTGTGTGCGTGTGTGTGCTGTGTGAGAGAGAGAGAGAGAGAGAGAGAGAGAGAGGCTGCCAGTTGGGGTAGATCGATATCACTGACTGAGAGATCACAGCGATGCTTATCGCCCATCAATGACTTCTCATATGTGTTTGTGTGTGAGCATGTGTGTGTGTGTGTGTGTGTGTATGTGGGTGTGGGTGTTAGACGGTATCCAATGACAGAGAAGTGGGGAATGGGTGGAGGATTGATGGTTTAATGAAAGAAGGAAACAGATGAGTTGGTGAATCCTATTTTCTGCTCCATCCTCCCCTCATCTCTCTCTCTCACTCTGTCTCTTTCTTGCTCTCTGTCTCTGCTGAGCGTCTCATCCTTTACAGAGGGACATGACAACAGAGCAGGGTGTCACATTAAATCGGACAGATTTGTTGTTTTATCGAGACGTTTATCTCATTATAACAAGATACGTTTTTCATGTTATACCAATATATTTTCTCGTTATCAGCACATGCTCTCATCAAATGAGAGCACATTCTTAGTGAGCTGTATAACAAAATATACATTATCTTGTGTATGTTTTATGTCATACGATGATAATGTATTGTTATAACATACAACTTCTCATGTTATATCACTTTTATTGGTAAAAATGTGAAAAGTTATGACAATATATATATCACAATACTTTTTCACGTTGTTACGACACACACATGTATCACGTTATAACAAGAATACTTTCTTGTGACATGATATACTATTTATTTTGTTAAAATGTGATAACTTATAGTTAAAAAAGCGTGCATGAAATAACATGATCATTCATGTTGTTTTAACGTGAAGAATGTATCGTTATAATTTGTGTGTCGTAATAAAAGTGACAACATCTTGTAATAACAATATACTTTTCATGTTATATTGTGATAGTGACCCATGCTTTTTTTTCTGCCAAGGCAGCAGCTGATCCAGCTCATAATGATGGGGGTTACATGATTCTATAACAGATTATGAGAGACATTTAATCGTGTATCTTGTCTTTTTCTTTGGCCACTAATTATTGTGTTCTTCCTCTTTTTTTCTGACCTCTTTTCTCCTCATAATCCCCTCTTCCAATCTTTGTTGTTTTAATTCAGATGTTTTTTTCTTTTTTGACTTCTCTTACAGTTGAATGAATGTACCATAATGCATCACTTTGCTGTTATATTTGATTAATCAAATCAAATTTGAGTGGTTTTTCTGAACATTTAATATAAAGTATCCTCCTGAACTGAACGAAGTAACTTGATTGACTTCATACAAACACTGATTTATGTATATTAGCATGGCTAAGAGAGTAGTTCTGTACGACTGTGCTGAGGCAGACGAGGTTTAGAGCTAACATTTGCATGATCATATATTTACAATTGCAATGTTGACATGCTGATGTTTAGTCATTATGTTTATAATGCTTATCATTTTACATTGATGGGATCATTTGCTAATTAGCACCAACAGAGTAAAGGAGCAGATGGGAATGTTAGCAATGGATCAACAATGCATCCTGACAGGGACATGAATGTCTGTTCTAAATTTGACCGCAAAATAATATATATATATATATATATATATATATATATATATTTGCACATGTTTTCTTTTTCCCAACCCTACTGCTCAGTAACACTGCTTTATACTCTTCCAGATCCTCCACTGCATATCAAGTTAGATGTCCGTTCCCTAACTGAAGACACTCTGTGTCTCTTGGCTGCATTGCATTCTGGGTTTACTGGCTGCTGCTGAGGAAGAAAGTACTTATTCTTGCTCTTTTACAATAAATGTATCCTTACATTCATGTTGAACATTGGCAGCTGATCAATCAGATGTGCTTGAAACAAGGCAAAAACACATTAAATACCCTAAAGTAAAGTTAGATTTAAAAGTAGCTGCTGTTAAATCGTTTCAGTTTTAAAGGCATGGAATTATTCGTAAGGAGCTGTCAACTTTGAAATAATGTACTACAGTCTACATAGTCTTTCATTGGAGAGTTGGAGTGCTCTATGGTGGACAAAGCACTTCTTTGGAAGCTCGTAAATCCAGACAGAATTAAGACTTTTACGTCCTAAAGTAGTCGGCCTTTGTACACAACGGTGGCTTCAACGTTCATCCGCGTCAGTCAGACGCTGAGCTCTTTGTCTGCCTGTCTTACATTGTGCTCTGCCGTGTCTCCCTCTCCTTTGCTTCCATCCTTCCATCCTTCCCTCTTCCCTCGTGCCAATTTGCGTCGTCAGACTATTTCCTCTCATCATCGATCTCCTGTCCATCCTCCTGTCAGTGTTTGGAAGTCCTGGGCGGTCTCTCTCTCTCTCTCTCTCTCTCTCCCTCTCTCTCTCTGTGAATGTTTTTATTTTTGGCATTTTTTGGCATTTCTCCCACTGTTTCTTCTCTTTTGCCACTCCAAGCTAGTCTCAATCAAATCCATCTCAGTTCCAACATGAGCGACTGTCAGACCGACACAGCCGAATAGCTGAAATAAAGTGGCATCGCAATAATGTGAACGGATCACTGCAGTGCAACAGAACACTAGCCAGTATTGTATTGCCCCCAGCCCTGATTAGGTTGTTTCCCATCCGCTGTGCGCTGTGTAACGCTCTGTGGCTAATTGGCAAGTTCAATCAATGAAGAGAGGAGACACTGACCTTTCAGAGGTGCTCACTGCTCTCCTGTCTTTTCGCTCCTCTCCTCTCTCTCTGCCTTTCCTCCTATTTCCTGCTACATCTGCACTCTATCTCCTGCTTTGCTGATTGTCTCCTTTACTCTCTTGTCTCCTCTCTTTTCTAAGCCCCCCTTCATATGTCGTTCCCTTTCTGTCTTAACCCTCTCCTCTCCTCTCCTCTCTCCTCTCCTCTCCTCTCTCCTCTCCTCTCCTCTCTCCTCTGCGAGGAATGAGTTGTCATTCCAATTTATTTTGACGACTTATTCTCCAGCTTGTCATGAGAAAATTACAACTTACATACATGCTCACACACACACACACACACACACACACACCCCTCCTCCTAGCGTGTGCTCACGCCGTGTGTGTCTATTTCCACCCACCCACGGATAATGGCCCAGTTTCTGCCCACACCCGTCTACTCACTGGATGGAGGAAAGCAATGGTCCAGAGCAGAACAATGGCTGCCTCTGTGGCGCGCTGGAGTCGTTTATCTGTTTGAGGCCCGAGCGTGTCCCACTTGCTTTCCGTCTGACCCGCCGACCGTGACTGATGGCGCGGGCCGCGGCGCGCCGCACCGGGCTCTGCATTACGCCGTGACCTCTCTGTTAGAGCCCGCGCGCTAATGGCCGCTCTGCTCTCATTCATCACCGCGGCGGCCCGGAGAGATGCGGCTGATCGGTCGGAGGCATGGACATATTTATGCATGCGCGCACAAGCATGCATGCGCCACGGGGCTACGGGCACGCAAGCGGGACCTTCTTACCACGGATGATGAAGTCCGGACGACATACATTTATGAAGACACCCACTCACGTAATCACAATCACAATAAAACAGGCTCTCTCAGGACCAGACCAAGCCTCTGTGGGCTTCAGACTTTGTTTGTTTGAAGCAGAAAGTGATTTTTGCTTCAGCAGTTTCATTTTTTTCTGAAAGTAACAGTTCTTGGAAGGTTCATGTGTCTATTTTGGCTATGTGTGTAAGCAGCTGCTAAAGTACAGTAATAAGTCAGCCTGCAGCTAGTTGCACTCTGCACTGGGAGTGTGATAAGTCTTTACAGGGAAAATAATCCTTTGCAGCGCCGAAGGGGATGTATTCTATATTTTTCACAAGTTTGGAATAAATAGAAGATGGAACTGTATTTTATTTTATTTTTTTGCATAATCATTAAATCACACACAGCTAAAGATTTAGCCAAAATCAAGCTTCGGATGGAGCCGCGTGATTAGTGGAGAGACAAAGTGAGTTTGCTTGTGAACTTGGACGTGTACGTTTGCAGCTTTGACAGCTGGCAAACCGTCGTGCCAGTGCTGACCTTAGAGGGAACGGACAGTACCAAACCTAAAAGATTGTTCTAATCATCCCGTAATGGTGAGTTGGAGGGTCCTAGTCTCGTATCAATCAAGCCCTGAGCTCTTTGACGTTCGGTTTTATATTCCGCTCTGTCGCGTCTCGTCCTCATTTCCTCATTTTCTCCGCCTCATCGGGCTGGTTGCGTTGACATGTTTGTCATGTTAGTCTGCAGGAGCGGTTGCCTTTTTCCACAGTGATCAAGAGTTGTTGTTTCATAACAACCTGTACATCTCTGTTGATCTCGCTGTTGTTTGTTACCACCTCGATAGTTAGGGAGGTAAATATGACACAAAGTACAACACAAGAAGTATTTGACTAGCTCAAATCATTCAAAGCATCCCATCTTTCTTGGGTGTGAAACCACACAGAGAGAGGCCGTGGTTACACTCATCCTTTCAATGTGATCTTAGTGATGCAAACTCAGCTGTGTCCACACACCTGCCCGATCGGATAATGATCGGATATACGGTGAATGAACACATTTCATTTCCTAAACATTTTTCACAACAAAATCCCAGTTTTTTTTGGCAGTACAATATATCTAGACATTGGTTTTCGCTGAAGAATAGCAGGTAACAAAGCTCACTAATTTGCTGAGAAAAACAATTTCCCACAATAAAAGACTCAGGTTATTTTTCTTATTTCATTTTTTTTATTTTGAAGCTGCAAAATCAGGAAATGTTGGGTTTAATCAGACCCGGTTTACCACCTCTTTTCCATTTGCTTTCCTCATGAGAAGAACTCCTGCGTTCCACATTATTGTGTGATCAGATGACAAAAGTACTGTTGAAAAGACGATTGTCACCACGGCCAAGTAGTACTTTCTCAAAAAGATAATTAGTCACCTGATAAATAGCAACTCTTTTAAACGATCTTGGTGCAAAAATGTTGTTTGCTGCATTGTTACAACGACATTACACTGTTCTCTCCATCCTCAGTGGTGGAAATGCATGTGCCTTCACTTCTCTGCCCTCAACACACTCCCTCTCCACAGACGGATACATCTGTGCTTCTCTCAAACTGTGTCTGCACATATTGACGCCATTATAAGCTTTTCCCTTTGACCTTGAGCTGAACCTGCAGTGCTTAGTAAGTATCTTGTTGGGAAGTATCTCGCCAGCGTAAATTCAAGTTTTACTCATAGCAGCACCGATGTGGCTCTTTTTCACGGTTTAGGAGAAAAAATAAATAAAAATACAGCTACTTGATCCAGCCTCCCAGACACAGCCAGTTCAGACACTTAATGGCCTCGTACGAGGGGATAAATCCATGGCTCTCTATGTGTGTGTGTGAGAAGTTCAAAGCCTTTCTGTGTCGCAGAGGGATGAAGAGTCAGTGCGGTCGGGGAACATCGAACCGCTTGCCCTGTAGATTGCCTTGTTAAGCAGCACTTGTCTACCTGTCAAAATCCCTCCAGACCTCTTATCTGTCTTAGCCAATAACATCAGCCGCTAGCCGCACAGTGTATTAAGAGAACAGTCGCCTCTGAACATCAGAGTGCCGAGACACATTGCTTTAGAGCCCCAGGTGCCATCAGTTGAGTTTTTGCTTCTCCTCTTCTTTCTTTCTTTCTTTTTCCTCCTCGCCTTGTTTGAAGTGCGTTCAGTTGCTCCCATAGCATTTTGCATCTGATTGTCGCGAGTCTCTCGTCGCTCTCTAACCTTTCCCCCGCAGATCGCTTCCCTTCCACCATGAGATATAGCGAGCAGAGAAGTCTGACTCCACTGTGCATCTCACTCACACTCGATTCTCCATGGCAAGTCATTTTCTCTGGCTCTTTGTTTTGTTTTTTTAGTTTTTTTTTAGACTTTCTTCCTCCAACCAGTCCCATCAGTCACATTTACATATTCCCCCGTGTGCAGAACAGCTCTCTAAAGTGTAGGAGTGTGTGTGTGTGTATTTTGTACCTGAATGTGTGATATCCTACTCAAAGTACACTGCCAGAGCTATTGCCCAGCATCTGTGGTATAAATGAGCTTGATATAATATGATAAGCAACAGACAGGCGAGATAAAATGATAAAATAGCCTTCACTTTATTACAGACATTGACTTGTTGGTCTCTAGCTGCAGTATAATCGAACTAATGTGCGCCCAATGGAAGCAAGATCTAATTAAATGATCTCCTTCTCGACTGTTTTTGCCTGCATTTTAAATTATTTTTCCTCAACATGACCCTGCCATCTCTTTCATCTTCTATTTTCTTAATTTAGGGTCATCTTTTCCCCTCTTTTATGTCCATCATCTCTGGAGTGCATTGCACTTATGACATTGTCATTTGAGGGGATATTAATGGGTCTATCTGTGAGAAACAGGCTTTGGTAAAGACATGCCACAGCTTTAAAATATGTCATTGTTTTGTTTTTTTTAACTTTTCTGAAGAGTTAATACGCTATTTTGCGTATAGAAAATCCATCTTCCTGTCCTCGGACTCATTTGTTCATGAAGTGTCGTTTGTCTGCACTGCCATGTCGTTTCCAAACAGAATATTCGGCATGTTGTCGAGTGAACGCCTCAGACAGTGAGCGTCGTCTGAGCACTCGTTACCCTTCACGATGCATCAGCCAACAAGTGCAAATTGTTTTTCAGGTGCCAGTCTGCATAGAGAATACGCCAGTTTTCACTACGTATACAGCACCGCTTGTTATTCGGCTTCCATCACAGTACAGTACAGAGAGTAATCAGTGAAATAAAAAAATTAAAAAAGCGTAATTCTACACAGCGGCCGAAATCTGTATTTTTTGCACCAACAGCTGTCCGGGACCCAAGCAGCTGGTAACTTTTGATCTTTCTGCCACAATCCTGATTTGCTTTTCTCTGCTACAGAGTGACGCAACCATTAACTTTGTCCGTCCGCCACAGACCGCCAACAGCATTACCTCTCTTAGTTGCTAAAAGCTCGGCACAAAGATACATTTGTATTATTAGGTGGTGAAGCTTATGTTCATGTGTCAATTCCCCCATCATCGTTGATGCCTTCCAAACTGTTTTCTGTCTTTTTTTGTTTTGTTTGCCAGATGGATTATTATTAGAGTTTCTTTGACAAATGTTTGCCCCTAAACACGCTGCTGGTAGCTGTGTATTCTTGTTTGGAATAAAACCATGAAGTGTGATATCGCTGACTGTCTGTGTCCTTCATATATCTCCTGAACCATCCAATCCGATCTACTTCACACGCAACACTACAGCATCAATATCAGGCGACACGAGCACCCTGTCTGATATGTATCTATTGGCAGGACAACGTTTGTCCGGGCCTTCTGTTACAAATCACCGTTGGAGAATAAATCAGTTTCGTAATGTGGCAACACAGGACTTGTTAGGTTTGTGCAGATAAACTACTTGGTTGAGGTTAGTAAAGCATCGTGGTTTGTGTTTAAATGAGCACCTGGTTAAGGTTAGGGAAACATCTTGGTTAGGGTTTGAATGAGGTACTTTGTTCAGGATAGGGTACCTTCGTCTTCATGGTAAAAGTGTGTGGTTAAGGTTAGGTAACAATCAATATCCTGGTGTTAATAAAGCAGCATTGACTAAGTAACGGGAAACGTGACAACAGTGTACCGTATTAAGATGTTGTGACATCTCAATCACAATAACCTCGGCCAACAACCTGATCACAAAGCGAAATGCTCGATTAGCATATATGATTATATAATCGTAACATACATGAATATATCCATAACCATAAAACCAAAAACTATAATTTGGCAAAAGGTTTTATTGGAGACAAGCTCAATTTCCCTGGGACCCTGTCAAGGGGCCACCTGTGGGTCCTGAAGTATCACTACATTCAAAACCTAATACATCGCTGCCTGGTATTCTTTTGATGCCAAAGCTACTTTTGGACACAAATGAACACAATATTTGTGTGATGGGGTTATTGAAAAAGGAGCACATATCAGACATCTTTGTCTGTTATCTGTTTCTTTGAGACAAATGGTGAATGGCTCCACCAAACCGTGTTAAAATGTTAAAATTGCTTCTTCTTTGTATCACATCTCATGGTTCCTCCATTGTGTAGAATAATTAGGTGCTTTTTAAATGCCAGAGAGCCATCAGCATGACGCTATAATTAAAAAAGAAAAACCTCTATGAGTATCATAATGAATTGGCTAAGTCGTTATCGTCGTCACTAAACAGGCTTTGTCCCTTCACTGACGAACATGCTGTCAGTTGTGTAATGAATCACATTGGAATGTCTGTCCTTGGGTAAAGTATGATGATGGATAGATGCGTTACATTATGAATATTTGGTGACCTGTTTTTGGTTCATGTCATTCCCCACAGCTTTGATCACAGTTAAGCTAATGTTTGTTCCAACCTCTATCCAGCTATCTCTATCCTCTATCCAGCTGAACTTCTTGCCAATTGATTTCCTTTTTTTCTGCATTTTTAAACAACTTTACAAGGAATTGAAATGAGTTCGTAGACTTTGTGTGTGTTGACTTTCATCTTTAATTCCATGGATGTTTCAAAACTATCGCATTAACCGTTTATAAATTACAACCATTTTTACTCATTTTCCCACATTTTCAGAGGCTCAAAAGTAATTGGACAAACATCGTACAAATGGTTTGATGGCCAGGTGTGTTTCATGACAAATTATGCAGATTAAAAGGTCTGGAGATGATTCAAAATGTTGAATTTGCATTTGGTAGCTTGTTGAGGACAAAAGAGTTGTCAATGCAAGTGAAGGAGGTCATTAACAGGCTGACAAACTACACAAACAGGCATATCAGGCAGATAGCAGACACATTAGGAATGATCAAATCAACAGGTTGGTACATTCCTAAAAAGAAGGAATGTACTGGCAAACTCACCAACACCAAAAGGCCCAGAATACCATAGTGACATGCAAAGTAGACGTAGCAGAATTATTTCCTTGGTGAAGAAAATGTGGTGATACGGGGCAGGGTCACAAGGGGGAGCCACAGTAATTCAGGGGGTAGCTGGTGGGACTCTTGTTCTCTCTTCTGTGGTCTAATCAGGCTGATGCGGGACAGCTGGGAGGAGTGCACTCATCGCTGGCAGCTGCTGCAAGTCTTCAGGGAGCAGTTAAAGAGGGACATCTTTCAGAGGTTCGGCGCCGAGGGATTGTCGAGTATGGTCTACCAGACACGCGTTTTCCTGGGTCCGGAGGCTTCGGGAGTGGCTTCCGATTCTACGTCACGAGTGGGACACGAGACGCCGCCGACACCGGCGGTGCATTGCCGGAAGGCCTGAGTATTTCAGTTGTTTTTTGAGAGACATTCTGTTTTACGTTTTGGGTGGAGTTTTGCCAGACGGCCTGAGTATTTAAGTTGCGTTTGGAAAGAGAGACAATAAATACGCATTTTGTGTTTATACTTTACCTTGTTCCGGTGTTTGCTTTTGGATCCCTTTCACGAGCCGTGACAGAATCCCTCGGCCAGACAACATGGATCCAGCAAACCCGGCATCCGTGCAGGAGGCTCTCAGCGCCCAGGGAGCGATGGTGGGGAGGCACGAGCAGATGCTGGTGCAGATTATGGAGTCCTTGGAGAGGCTGAATCGACGGATGGGCCGGCCAGGGACGTCGGGGGCTGCGGCATCGGGAGGTCCGGATCTTCCAGGGAGAGAGGAGGGCCAGGTTCCGACTTACACCACCAACGACCGGGAGCCGCGGGTTCCACTGCCAGAACCGTATGCAGGGGAAGCCGGGGGGTGCGGCCGCTTCTTACTGAACTGCGAGCTTGTGTTCGACCTGCAGCCCCGTAGTTATGCCTCCGACAGAGCCAAGATAGCCTTTTGTATTAATTTGCTTCGGGGAAGGGCGGCCCAGTGGGCGACCGCGTTGTGGGGGGGTCAGTCCTCGGCGTTGAGCTCTTTCGCGGGTTTTTCTGAGGAACTGCGACGTGTGTTCGACCACCCGGTGCGGGGGGAGGACGCTTTGAATAGGCTGCTGTCGCTGCGGCAGGGGTCTGGATCAGTGGCGGACTTTGCTATCTCGTTCCGGATCCTTGCCGCCGAGAGCGGCGCCAACGAACACACGCTAAGGGCCATCTTTTCGCGGAACCTGTCGGAGACCCTGAAAGACGAGCTGCTCTCTCGCGACGCCACCACCACTTTGGAGCAGCTTATTTCGTTGGCGATTACGATGGATAATCGCATTCGGGAACGTGAACGCGAGCGGGGGAGGCGGCCGTCGCGTCCGCAGTTCGCGGGGGGGGAGGTTTCGGGCCCGGTCGGGTCGGAGGGGGAGTTTTCGGGAGGCTCGGGCGAGCAGATGCAGCTGGGGCGGGCTCGGTTGACTCCGTCCGAACGCGAACAGCGATTTAGACGTCGACTGTGTTTGTATTGCGGACGCGCGGGACATTATGCTAGGAACTGTCCGGAGTCCCCAAACGGGGCTCCTCACCAGGCGGAGAGGACCTCCTGGTGAGTAACGCGGCGTCCTCTACTATACCACCCCGTATTTCCATTCCGGCCACTCTACTGTTTCATTCCCATAATCACTCGACCACCGCCCTCGTGGACTCCGGCTCTGATGCTAATTTTCTGGACGAGGGACTAGCCGCCCGGTTGCGAGTGCCGTTAGAGACGCTCGAGGGCGCCAGGGCAGTTAACGCGCTAGATGGTCGACTGATCAGCCGGGTCACGCATCGCACAGGGCCCCTCACGCTCCGTATATCGGGAAACCATTCAGAAACCATTCAGTTACTAATTATTCCGTCTCCGGCGAGTCCGATCGTGCTGGGTCTCCCGTGGTTAAAACTTCATAACCCCATGGTAGATTGGACAACTATGTCCATCGCGGGCTGGAGCGTGGGGTGTCATGCCCGGTGTCTGCGGGCTGCGGGGGGAACACCAGCGACGCCAGTTGTACCATCACTTCCTCCAGACTTATCCGCAGTTCCATCAGTCTACCATGACCTTGCGCAGGTGTTTAGTAAGGACAAGGCTCGTACTTTGCCACCGCACCGACCATTCGATTGTGCGATAGACTTGCTCCCGGGGGCTCCGCTGCCCACTAGCCGTCTTTTCAACATCTCCCGCCCGGAACGGTTAGCGATGGAAAAGTACATTCGGGAGTGCCTGGAAGCGGGTCTCATCCGTCCTTCGTCCGCCCCGTTAGGCGCGGGGTTCTTTTTCGTTGAGAAAAAGGACCACTCACTGCGTCCGTGCATTGACTATCGGGGCTTGAATCAAATCACGATAAAAAATAAGACTCCATTGCCATTAATCGACCCTTCATTCGAACCTCTCTCTCAGGCGCAGTTCTTTACCAAGCTGGATCTCCGAACAGCGTATCACTTGGTTCGAATCCGTGAAGGTGATGAATGGAAGACGGCCTTTAACACGCCCATGGGGCAATTCGAGTATCGGGTCATGCCGTTTGGGCTGACAAATGCCCCGGCCGTCTTCCAGTCATTAATGAATAATCTGTTTCGGGATATCACCAGTAGCTTCGCTTTCATTTATCTGGACGATATCCTGATTTTCTCCCGGTCCCTCACCGAGCACCAGCAACATGTGCGACTGGTGCTGCGGCGACTTCTGGAAAACAGGCTATACGTTAAACCCGAGAAGTGCGAATTTCACGTGGCGTCGGTTCGTTTCCTCGGGTTCGTGATTGCGCGGGGGCAGGTGGAACCAGATCCTGATAAGATTCGAGCGGTAGCAGACTGGCCGACCCCGAGCACGCGGAAGGACTTGCAGCGGTTCCTGGGGTTCGCAAATTTCTATCGCCGGTTTGTGAGGGACTTCAGTAGAGTGGCCGCACCTCTCACCGGGCTAACGTCCACCAAGGCACCCTTCTGCTGGACGCCAGAAGCACAGGGGGCGTTTAGTAAATTGAGGACTCTCTTCACCAGCGCCCCCATTCTTAAGCACCCTGATTCCGCTCGGCAGTTTGTGGTGGAAGTGGATGCGTCGGAAGCAGGGGTCGGGGCCGTTCTGTCTCAGCGAGATCCGTCAACGCAGAAACTACATCCATGCGCTTTCTTCTCCAAACGGTTGAGTCCGGCGGAGAAGAATTATGACGTCGGGAATCGGGAGCTGCTGGCAGTGGTCCTCGCGCTACAGGAATGGCGGCATTGGTTGGAGGGTAGCCTGCAGCCCTTCTGGATTTGGACGGATCACAAGAATCTGGCGTACATCCAGGCGGCTCGGAGGCTGAACTCCCGACAGGCGCGGTGGGCCTTGTTTCTCAGCCGATTCCAGTTTACGTTGTCCTATCACCCGGGAAGCAAGAACGGTAAGCCGGACGCCCTTTCCAGGATCTTCCCGCCGCCTGCATCACCGGATTCCATGCCAATACTTCCTTCCGAGTGTATTGTAGGGGCAGCAACTTGGGAGATCGAGTCGGTGGTGCAGGAGGCGCAGCGGGGGGAGTCGGTGCCAGAGGGGGGACCAGCGGACCGCCTGTTCGTGCCAAGGACGGTCAGATCGCAGGTACTTCAGTGGGGCCACTCTTCGAAGCTGACGTGTCATCCGGGGTCGAGACGGACAGCTCTCTTCATTCGTCAGCGGTTTTGGTGGCCGGGACTGGATCGAGACACGAGGGCGTTTGTGGCGGCGTGCCCCGAATGTGCCAGAGGTAAGGCTTCGCATCAGGCCCCGGCGGGCCTGCTGCAACCATTGCCTGTCCCGGGCAGGCCGTGGTCCCACATCGCGGTGGACTTTGTTACGGGCTTGCCTCCATCTGACGGGAACACAACCATTCTGACCATAGTGGACCGTTTTTCCAAAACGGTTCATTATGTTCCCCTCACCAAACTGCCTTCTGCGTTGGAGACCGCCGACCTGTTGGTCTTGCATGTGTTCCGGATTCACGGGATCCCTATGGACATTGTATCCGACAGAGGACCGCAGTTCGCGTCAAAGGTATGGAGTGCGTTCTGCAGGGCTGTGGGGGCAAGGGCCAGTTTATCTTCAGGGTATCATCCACAGTCCAACGGACAGACTGAGCGGGCAAATCAAGACCTGGGGTCGGCGTTGCGGTGCATCGCGGCACAGCATCCGGTGTCGTGGAGCAAGTTTCTGCCGTGGGTGGAGTATGCCCACAACTCCCTGTCACGTTCTGCTACGGGTATGTCGCCATTTATGGTCTGTTTCGGTTTTCAGCCCCCGTTGTTTCAGATCCAGGAGGCAGCAGTGGCAGTCCCGTCCGTCGATGACCATCTCCGGCGGATTCAGGAGGTGTGGAACACGGCGCGTGCAGCTATCACCCGGTCGGTGGAGATCAACAAGAGGATGGCTGACCGACATCGCGTCCCCGCACCGGCGTACAGGGTAGGACAGCAGGTGTGGTTGTCCGCGAAGGACCTCCCCCTGGCAACGGAGGGCCGCAAGCTGAACCCAAGGTACGTCGGACCATACCCTATCGAACAGATCGTCAACCCTTCGGCGGTTCGTCTGACCCTACCGGCGGCCCTGAAGGTACATCCGACGTTTCACATCTCGCTGTTGAAACCGGTGGGGGAGAGCGAATTCAGCCCTCCGGCCAATGCTCCCCCGGCTCCCCTGGTCATCGAGGGGCATCCAGCACACAGGGTTTCCAGGATACTGGACGTCCGGCGTCGGGGGCGGGGGTTTCAATATCTGGTGGACTGGGAGGGGTATGGACCAGAGGAACGATCTTGGCTGCCCCGCCGGCAGATTTTTGGCTCCACATTATTCCGGGAGTTCTATCGGGACAATCCGGGTAAGCCCGGGCGGCCGCCAGAAGGCGCCCGTTGAGGGGGGGTACTGTGGTGATACGGGGCAGGGTCACAAGGGGGAGCCACAGTAATTCAGGGGGTAGCTGGTGGGACTCTTGTTCTCTCTTCTGTGGTCTAATCAGGCTGATGCGGGACAGCTGGGAGGAGTGCACTCATCGCTGGCAGCTGCTGCAAGTCTTCAGGGAGCAGTTAAAGAGGGACATCTTTCAGAGGTTCGGCGCCGAGGGATTGTCGAGTATGGTCTACCAGACACGCGTTTTCCTGGGTCCGGAGGCTTCGGGAGTGGCTTCCGATTCTACGTCACGAGTGGGACACGAGACGCCGCCGACACCGGCGGTGCATTGCCGGAAGGCCTGAGTATTTCAGTTGTTTTTTGAGAGACATTCTGTTTTACGTTTTGGGTGGAGTTTTGCCAGACGGCCTGAGTATTTAAGTTGCGTTTGGAAAGAGAGACAATAAATACGCATTTTGTGTTTATACTTTACCTTGTTCCGGTGTTTGCTTTTGGATCCCTTTCACGAGCCGTGACAGAAAAACCTTCATAACATGAATACTGAGGTCAAGAATACTCTAGAGGAGGTAGGCATGTCTTTGTCAAAGTCTACAAACAAGAGAGACCTGCATGAGTCTGAATACAGAAGGGTTACAACAAGGTGCAAACCACTGGGAACACTGGAGAGCAGGAAGGACAGATTAGACTTGGTCAGAAAATGAATAAGCCTGATAAGTTTTAGATGAAGGTTCTTTGGAAGATGAAACCAAGATGAACAACAACCAGAATGATGGGAAGAAAAAATTTTAGAGAAGGAAAGGAATGGCTCCTGATCTGAAGCAAACCACATCATCTGGTTAACATGGTGGAGGCAGTGCTGTGGCATGGGCTGGTATGGCTGCAATTGGAACTGGGTCAACTGGGAAAACCCAGCGTTTGGTGATGACTATGGGTGTAAGACTTCAGACAATCATTGACTGCAAAGGATTTTCCACCAAGTATTAACAATTATCATTATATTCACAATGTTGTTAGTTTGTCCAATTACTTCTGAACCTCTGAAAATGTGGGAGACTGTGTAAAAATGGCTGTAATATTTTTGTTGTATTTATTGAAATAAAGCTGAAAGTCTACACATATATTGACTGCTTTATTTAAAATCTATTGCAGTCGTGTAAATAGGAAAAATTTGAAAAATTCTGTCACAGTCCAAATACTTATGGCCCTGACTGTATACATGTTACTGTTCACTATGATTCATACATGGTTACATGTAGTCCACCTTTATCTGGATGACCTCCATATCAAGAACTATTCCAGAGGACAGATCATGGTCCACAGAGTGCACCATTAGTTGCCACAGTTGCATGCATAACGTGTATGCTAAAGACACATTTGCCTGGCTGAAACTGCAGATCACCTGCCTAACCTGCCAACTATTCAGTGAATGAAGTGCTGTGGATTAATACATAATCTAAATCCAGATGATCATTAGAACAGCTGGCCTACCCTGTGGTCGTAATGCAATGGACAGGCCTCTTGGGAGACGGGCTGGTGGGTTTGAGATGCTCCCCTGCTGTGGTGCAGATGGAGTACAACACCCATCTGCCTACAGAGGAGTGCTTCACCTGTTATGAGTGCCATGAGCAAATATAACTTTTCTGGTTGGCTACAAAAAATGCTCCTTTTGCTGCAATTTATCGAGAAAAACAACTTCCACACTTACTATGTTAAGTTGTAGGAATGTGCTTATCCTCTCATCTTGTTGGGTTTGAAGAAGGGTCGGTTTTCAGAATCCTCTCAAGAAGTTTCCCGTCAGAGAGGGATGGCGCAGTATCTGGTTGCGTGCTCTTTGTCCCCCTCAGAGGGAGCTGCTTGTGGTATTTTGCAGGATACCAACTCGTATAATGCCTCTTAAGCAGTTATCCATCATGGTGGTTTTACCCTCTGGCTGAGAGGGGGAGTGATTTATTCAACCTCTTGGACTAAACAAAGTTGTGTTCTTATTGGAGGGGACATATTTTGGAGTCCTAGGCAGGTTGGGATTGGTGTGACAGACTTTGTGTTTGAGTGGTTATTTGCCCTTTGCAACATGCCTCAGTGTTAGCGGTACATGTCTGGACTTAATAACAACAGCAACAAACATATGACTAAAGGCTGATGGCGAGTAGATACAGAATAGTGTAAGGCCACTTTTACACTGAGCCACTTTACATTATTGATTGGGCCAATCTTAATTGGCTGTGCATGTATGATTTGTTTTTCAGAGGCTGATGCTGACCCATTTACGAGGGCATCTGCTTGACTTGAACGTCAATGTCATTCAATGTCACTTATAATGGTTAAGTCACGGCAGGTCGTGCTGTGTGGTCTATAGATTTTGAATTTGGAAGAAAACTCTGATATCAGATGGGTACTCTGTACTGGTAGAAACTTGAAATTGGTGTGTCCCTATATTATGTAAAATCAATTAAATGCCAACACTAAATAACTATTGTTACAAAAAGTGAAACATAACGAAAGCTGGTAGAATTATTTATTTTTTTTTTCAGTGGAATAAAAAATAAAAACATTTCTGTGTTCATTCACAACGAGCATCGAGAGCAAGGCGCCGGGGGTGGATGAAATCCGCCCTGAGATGCTGAAGGCGCTGGACTTTGTTGGGCTGTCTTGGCTGACACGCCTCTTCAATGTCGCATGGGGGTCGGGCACAGTGCCCATGGACTGGCAGACCGGGGTGGTGGTTCCCATCTTCAAGAAGGGGGACCGGAGAGTGTGCTCGAATTATCGGGGTATCACACTACTCAGCCTCCCGGGAAAAGCTTATGCCAGGGTGCTGGAACGGAGGCTCCGACCGTTTGTCGAACCTCGGATTCAAGAAGAACAGTGCGGGTTTCGTCCTGGTCGTGGAACAGTGGACCAGCTCTTTACCCTTGCAAGGATACTGGAGGGGTCCTGGGAGTTTGCCCAACCAGTCTACATGTGCTTTGTGGACTTGGAGAAGGCTTTCGACCGGGTCCCTCGGGGCTTTTTGTGGGGGGTGCTGCGGGAGTATGGTGTGCCGGACCCGTTGCAACGGGCCATCCGGTCTCTGTACGCCTGCAGTAGGAGCTGTGTTCGTATCCTCGGCAGTAAGTCAGATACGTTCCCGGTGGGTGTTGGCCTCCGCCAGGGCTGCCCTTTATCACCGGTCCTGTTCGTGACTTTCATGGACAGGATATCTAGGCGCAGCCGTGGGGCGGAGAATGTCAGGTTCGGGGATCTCAGGATAGCCTCTCTGCTGTTTGCAGATGATGTGGTCCTGTTTGCTTCCTCGGACCATGACCTCCAGCATTCACTGGGGCGTTTTGCAGCCGAGTGTGAAGCGGCGGGGATGAGAGTCAGCACCACGAAATCTGAGGCCATGGTGCTCTGCCGGAAACCGGTGGATTGCTCCCTCCGGGTGGGGACAGAGTGCCTACCACAAGCGAAGGAGTTCAAGTATCTCGGGGTCTTATTCACGAGTGAGGGTAAAATGGAGCGGGAGATCGACAGGCGTATCGGTGCGGCTGCAGCAGTAAAGCAGGCGTTGCACCGGGCCGTCTTGGTGAAGAAGGAGCTGAGCCGAAAGGCAAAGCTCTCAATTTACTGGTCGGTCTACGTCCCAACCCTCACCTATGGTCACAAGCTTTGGATCGTGTCCGAAAGAACGAGGTCGCGGATACAAGCGGCCGAAATGAGTTTCCTCCGTAGAGTGGCCGGGCTCAGCCTTAGAGATAGGGTAAGGAGCTCGGACATCAGGAGGAGGCTTGAAGTCGAGCCGCTACTCCTTCGTGTCGAAAGGAGTCAGCTGAGGTGGTTCGGGCATCTAATTAGGATGCCTCCAGGACGCCTCCCTTTAGAGGTTTTCCAGGCACGTCCAACTGGTAGGAGGCCCCGGGGAAGACCCAGGACACGCTGGAGGGATTATATCTCCCAGCTGGCCTGGGAACGCCTCGGGATCCCCCAGAATGAGCTGGTAGATGTTGCGGGTGAGAGAGAAGTCTGGGTCAGCCTGCTTGACCTGCTGCCTCCGCGACCCGACCCCGGATAAGCGGTGGAAAATGGATGGATGGATGGAAATCAGAACTATGAAATTACTGCAGGACCTTTGACTGTATTTCACCTATTGACTGGAGGACAGCCAGGAGGAGCATATAGTAATGATATGGAAAGTACTTTCTAGGGTGGATGGGAAAACTACATGATTTATATTTTTCATTTTTTTTTTTTAACAAGGGAATACCTTCGACAGGCTTTCCCTTTTGATGTTGTCTGTTGCGCCTGGCAGACTCTGACAATACCTATGATGTTTTGAATATCAGATGAGGTAAAGCAATGATGTGCTGGTATTGATACAGTTAAGTAAAAATGTATTGTGTCCTTTCACAAACAACTGCAGGTTAGTTGGAATTACCCCGTGATATAATTGATAGATTAATTAATTGTCCCTTGGACCCCCACATTTCCCCCGCACTCTCTCTTAATAAATGTATGTTGTGTCAAGCAACATTATTAAGGGCACAAATTCAACAGTGTGTGCTTTATGTGAAAGTCAACAACGCCTCATCTAGTTGTCATATTGCCTTTTAGTCCTCTGTTAAGTGCTCTACAATGTGAAAGGCCTGATGGAGATTTCAATTGTTTAATTGAGGTTCCAATGTGCAACTCTTTTTCATCACTGCTTTCATTCTGTCTCAAGGAAACTTTCAAATTGTACGATCTTTGAAGCAGCTGAAGCCATTTACCATTCTCAAGGTTTTTCTTGTATAATACATATCTTATTAGATATGTATTATACTTTTAACCAATAGCAGCCCAAGGGAATGTCTTTCAAGGGAAGTTATCCCTCTCATAAGGTTTTTTCAATTCAATGTTCTATCCATTTTTATCCCCCTAAGTGAAAGGCTGGCCTTGATGAGGTTGGAATGATAGGCCTATCCTCCTCTCTTTCTGTATCCTTTCACTTGACATTTAAAAACTTTTCTTAAACATTTTCAGAAGTTAATTTTGACAAGAGGTGACCTAGCTCTCTCAAATTGATTTTAAACTCTCTCCAAAGCAGATTGGATTCCGAAGAGCTACAAAAGACACATTACGCGCCATATCAAAACACGTTATGATTCTCTGTCAAAACTAACTTTGCTTATTCATTATCTGTCCTTCCTTATATAATTATGTTGCTTGCTTACATTCATGAGCTGGTTCAGAGAGATCAACAAAGAAGAAACATGAATAAAAGAGTAATGCTTTGTCAGAAACATCCATCAATATCACATTTTCATGGTTAAAGCATCCATCACATTTACCAGCAGCAAATCCTCAAACAAACAACCATGATCATGTCAAAAAGTACATAAAACTGTCTTTTCATTCTGCAGAAAAACTGTATATTCAGACTTTGTCATTTTGGGCGTTTGCTGAGGCACGTCCATTGAGCTCAATGTTGAGCTTATTCTCATCACTTGTTACACACAGCTGTAAAAAAATATATTTCTGTCTCTTCATTCTCTTCTTCTCACTGAAATGTAATATTTTGGTTGAAAATGTGGCTGTTTGCACTCGAAGGATTCTGCATTGCTTGAGCAATCCGGGCAGGCACTGATTCACAGGTGGCTCCTCTTTGCAATTATCAACAATGCTAACACTGATAGTTTGTGTCTATCGTATATAAACTCACGACTTCCCATCTGTTCTTTGGTCTGGATGTCAAAGGTGAAGTCATTTCTATAAAACTGATTCTGCATTCATATCCAGAGTTTTGTATCGGAAGCATTCTGGTTTCCATTTTGAGTCTGCACAGTATCAACCAATCACGTTCGAGCAGGCCTTTGGTTGAATGAAGGAAAACAGTCCGGCTGGAGAGTAAAAGACAATTATTTGGCTTTTTACTCATCAAATAACGTGGTCGAAAACTGTTGTCTCACAAATTCAACGGCAGTTTCCCATCTAAAGTTGCTCATTGGAGTTTGAACAAATTAGCAGGCCACTGAAAAGAAAGTCTAGGCAGATATCCACTGGCCACACCGGCAACCCAGCCCATGTGTTTCTGAGATTTCCGGTAAAGTAATGCACACTTTTGAAGTGGCACGTACAGCTTATTTTTGGCTGTGCAAATGTATGATTTGGCACTAGTGTCAAGAAACGCTTGTGTAAGTAATTGGCCTTTAAGAAAGATTGATAATTATATGATTTGAATGAACACTAATTTCTGATTGACTGTATGGCTCTTAATTACTGGAAAATATTTTAGAATGAAGTAGAGAAGAAAAGTGTTAAATGCTTGCCAGGGGAATTAGTGTTTTATAACTTCAAAATTGAATAGCCCCTTTCAAAGCTCAACGAGAATGTTAAGGCTGCAGATCTGTCTCAGCACCAACCACACTGCAATGCAGATGCTTAGCCACTGCAGTAGACGGACAATGTCACGTTGTAGGTATCATTTACCAAATAGGTCAAAAATGTAATGTTTGTGCTGCTGTGTTAGTAGACATAAATTGGCTAATGATACCTGTAACCTTTTTGTTGTTGTACTTGCATAAGCAATGATTGCCATATAACTCCAGGATGCTTAGATTAAGAAAAAAGAAGACAGCAATTATTAATTTTAAGCTGCTTCATTTAGTGTATTAAAGCTGGGGGAGGCAGTACATATTTGTCATCATTGGGCAAATTCCATACTTATTACAAACTCCGTCCTCCATACAGTAACCTGTACTAGTCACTCATTTAAAACATCATCAATTATACATTAACCTGTACAAGAACTTGTCAGTTATTCATTTCAAACATTGTCCTTCATACAGTAACCTGTTACCATAAACATCATCTTAATTGTGATTGTAAACAGACAATAAAAAAGTACTTTCTCTGAAATGTGAAAACGTCTAGATTTTCTAAAGCTTGAAAAAAGAGCCTTGAGGTCAGTGCAGGAGTCTGGTTTTCTCTTCGTCAACTTGAATTACAAAATGCTTATAGGTTATTGGAGACATTATGCCCAATAACGGCAAAAAAGGTCTGCCTTCCTCAGCTTTATTGGACATTTACCTGAAGGACACAGGACCCTTATGTAACTTTATGAAAGCGCTGCCATACCTGGTTTTGCAGTGAATATACATGCCTGAATGCTTAATATGCCTTTATTTATTCTAGTTATGGTATATAACAATTCCTTAACACAATGGCTTTGGCCACATGTTCACTCAAAGGGAAGCAAATTAGACGGATATAGATAGATGATATTACCCAATATAAATCTAAAAAAGACTAACGTATAACTTGATTGATCAGTCAGGCTGGTTGTATTGAAACCCAAATCTGAAACCCGGTCTGTATTTGCCTTCTAAACAGCAATTCATAAATAGGAAAAGCAAGAAGCTTGTTCCTGCTAAAATACTGATTTGTATGTTTACAGATTATCTATATGCTTAGTCCTGTTCCCATACAAATGTTTTAGGATATTACAAATATGTTTGTAATGATAATCCACAGAAATCCTAGAATGGAGGATGCTGGGTTGGATGCATGGGTCAAACAAACATAGGACTTTTACCCAGGAGGCCACTGTTTGTGTCCCGTGTGAATCCAAGTCAACTTTTTATCTTTTTTTTTTACCAAATCATGATGTTTTTTACCTAACCTAACAGAGCAGTTTTGTTGCATTTTTTTTTACGATCACCACATGTTTCAAATGTTTCAAAAACTGCAACCGTTACCCTCGAGGGAATATGTAGGAGATAGAGTTGGCATGCTTGAGATGTGAGAAATTGTTGCTTACATGTTGATAGCAAATGTAGCATCCTGGTTTATGTGAGTCTGATGCATTGGACAGCTCTAAACACAGGTGTGATTGCACCCCAAATTATCTGGAGCAACTGAGGACATGTCCGAGCAAAATCTCTAACATTTTGCATCCCCATGGACGGAGCAATGTGCTTCCCTTGTTTAACTTCTCTGTCAATACATCTTCGAATAATGATCTCTCTTTTCTTATATTCCTCACTTCTTGCTAATCTCTCTCTTTGTCTTATGGATAATTATGTTGCCATTTTTGGTAACATTTCTGAGAGATCAGTGTGAACGAAAATACAACTTCCATTGAGAATGACAGAGGCCAATGCTTGGTCTTGAGAATGACACCAAGGCCTGAAGTTTCTTTGGGACAAACTAGTGTGTGTTGACATGGGTCGGAACTGAATTTGTGTGGAGGGCTATAGGTCGAGGCCATAATATTCAATCAATATTTCTTTCAATCATAAATGTAAAAGAAAGTACGGTACGACGCTATCCGTTGAGTAACTACAAAGTATCTGAAGTGTTATAGTGTGTGAAAGGTTTTTGAGATTTCTAGACATATTTCTGGCTCTCTTCTTCTCTTTTCTTTTACAGTCAAACAAGAAAGCATACGAATGCACATGTTCTCCACGCAAGGTTTGTCTACTAAAAGACAAGTCAGTTGATGAGTTATGGATTATCTACGCTCTAAGTATGTGTATGTGCGTGTTTCGCTGGTTGTGTGATGGATCAGTCTCATTAAATTTTGATTGTACGCCTGCCTGGCAGGGGCATGATCGGAGTGCAGATGTGCTACTTGTTATTATTGTGTGCGCTTGTGTACATGTGTGTGTGTGTGTAAGAAGCATAACCCGGTGTCATGTGTTGACAGGATAACAGATGTGCGGACAACACTCACACACATGCGGTTCAAAGGAAGCAAATGAATCATTATGTATGTGTGTGCCGTCAACTTGACAAACACCTCTGGTTAATGAATACAATAGAATGGAATGGGATAGAATTGTGGGGCAGAAAAACAATATGACGAAGTCATACTTTCTCACCTTAGCACGACATTCAGTCGTGCAAAGTGTCTCCACCATGAATTGGTCTCCACATATGTGAGTGCTTGCTGCTCTTTATGTGCACACTGACATTGTTTGCTGCCCTTAACTGTGCAGTCCAAGGGCTTCCTCAGAATCCTCATATTTGCTTTTACTATTTTATGCTTAAACTGTAATTTGTTATTTCTTTTTTTTTCTTTAATCAGAACTAGAAGTCTGTGTTAGCAAGATGGCATCAAATTGTCATGTTGAATAATGTCAACTGACATAAATTGGGTGTATCTGTCTGTCGCCAATGATGCGGAAAGTATACTTGAGTGTGTACTTCTGTGTGGATTTAGATGGAAATGAATAAAATGTAAAGTTAAAAGCTGTAGTTTAAATAAGCGGCAGACTTAGGCAGTACTTTGTAGTTTGATTCAAGATTAATTAAAACAAAAAGTCACACCGTGTGCGAGTGCCTTTTAAATATAAATCAAAGAAGATGAGTGCAGGGTAAATTAGCTAACAAGTAAGTCTGATTATTGTTAATACACTAATTAATTTTTAAGAATGGAAGGATGCATGCAAAAAAAGTAAATGACAGCAGCGTGTCAATGAGAAACACACATTCCACTGTTCATTATTATGTTCACAGATAAACTAGAGATTACTCAAGATAGTTTGGGTGCTCTATTTGAAAATATATCATGAAATAGCTTAGCTCATAATCAACCTTTAGTTTTCCTGTTTAAGGAGTAATGTTGTGCAGTAAAGCATTTAGTAACATATCAGAGTTTTTTTCTATTTCAGTAACAATTGGTGTCAGAGATTGCATTTTGAAATTTGAGCGGAGCGGTTGTTTTTGAGGATGGACAGTCTCTGATGTCCTGATATCAGTTTGTTCTGTTCATCCAGAGAGACTGGATGTCTGGGGCTGGAGGGGGGCTAACCTTAAAGGCACGGAGCTTATATTAAGTAAAACGCAATGATTCATTGATTGCAGTTTTCAAGTAATTAAATGAGGGATCATTACCACTCACTTTCAGTTTTACATCCAAATTAAAGGCTAGAGGATTTGGGTCTAAACTGGTGGCTTATTAACAGGGTGTCACAGCTCTTTCTTGCCTCCTCAGGCTTCTTTGTAGTGATGACATTTTTTCAAGATCTCAGAAATTACTTTGGTGAGTAGAATCTTATCATAACCGATGGAAATGATGACCAAAACGTAGAATGCCAACTTCACTGTTCTTTAAAAATGACTTTGTACTCACAACTTGGCACAAATGTATTGAAAATATTACACCTGACTAGTTTAGGTACTACTGCTTACAATGTCATGATGCAATAGTCCTGCTCTGCTCTTTGAACTACTCAAAAAGCTACTCATTAATTCATTTGAGATATATTAAATAGCCTATAAAACACCCCTAGTTGTGAGTCATTTGAAACACCACTTTTCCCCATGCAGTGTGATGGTGAGTACTTGATTTTTACTGGAAACACTGATGGATTCCTTTGTACACAGCCCATGCCTCGGCACAAAGCTTTCATTAAATGTTCGTTATTGAATAGTCACACAATCGTCTACCCTTTCCAATGCAGAGCATCAGAAGGGAAATTGCCTTTAAAAGGGTAACAAAGAGCACATAATGATAAGAAAAGAAAGAAAAAAAACACATAATTTGGCAACAAAAGAAAACCAGAGTAAAAAAAAAAGTGCTGACCAGAGAGGGGCAGAACTAAGAAAGGTTTGCTGGCCATAGGACATGTGTCGGAGGGGATAAGGAGGAGAGAATGGAGCCGAGAGGGTTTGAGGAGAGCAGCGGCGAGAAAGAAAACAGGGTGAAAGAAAGAGTAGCAGATAAGAAATGGTGTGTTGCATCGATTAGGCCGCACCTTTAGAACAAAGTGCAGTGCAGGAGAAGAGAAAGTCTATTAACTGTATTTGAGCTAGCAAGAACATTTTTTCGTGTGCAGTAATAATGGAGTGTATATTGCGTAAGCTTAACTGCTCATGCGCGTTACAACTGCCTGACCGTTAAAATGAAATATGTGAGACTTTAAAGAGAAGCTGCGAGGTAAAGGTCGACACCAAATTATTCACAGCGTACACAAAACAGATCCTTGAAGCTCAGAACATAGACCCATAGACAATGTCCGACAATGTTCGCTCATAGAGAGTATGAGAGTAGAATTTAGAGGATGTGGACGTAGTCGCCCTCACATCAGGCATTGGTTGGTGGACGACAGTCATGAATCCTCGAGTGAGGCATAGCGGCCGTCACCATCTTTGTTTTTGGCCGTCGCATTTCAGGGTTTTTTTGGAACCAGAAGTGACACGAGAGGGAGGAGAATTTGTAGGTAGGGGTAAAGTACGGCGTGATGGCGACCTGTCATTCACCTGTCAGGGTAGCCCCGCCCTAAAGCATACCCTGCTTTATGGTTTATTAGATTCGAAATGGGACCATAGTTTACTAAATGGAGGAGATGAAGCTGGAAAGGAGCTGAGAAGAGCTTTTGGGATATTTTTTAAATGGTCGTTGCAAACCAGAGCTGGAGCAGGGAGGAAGGTCAGGCGGTTACCGTTATTATTATTATTATTAGGGATTTTACTTTATTTAAGATCATTTTTTTGGCATTTTATGCCTTCAGCTGAAATTGGAGAGAAACAGGAACATTTCGGCCATACCACGGCCTCTAACCTCCCCCGTTAGAGACTTACAGTGTATGTGAGCCACATTTAATGGAGTATCTGTCAAGATACAGTATGTATCTTTCACTTGACCGAGTGTGGGATGGACAGACTGATAAACAGACTGGCAAGCTGCCGAGGTGACAACCGATTTTTGTTTTTAATTATATTTTTGTAATCATCAGCTAACACAAGATATGATCCTGCTTTTGGTTCAGCCAAAAAGACATGAGGTACTGCTAATCAGCAGCCGTAACACACTGTTACACACCGTAACACTCATAATTACAAAGGGAGTCTAATAAATCTGATGAAGCCTCCAGGGGAAATGAATATGTTTACCACATGGTAATTACCAAGTGGTTGTTTTGATGGTTATGTAAATCAGTTTATTAAAACTGATGAACAAAACTGATGAAACAAGTGGACCAGATTTTACATGCACCTTTAATCACCATGCCCTTTGATAAACCCCTGAAACATCCCATAACAGAGACTCCGTCTGTGGCATTATCAGAGTAATTAAAACGCATATTCTATTGAACCGACAAGCAAAAACTTTCTAGTTCACATTCAAACATTCTCCGCATAGCTCCACCCAACATCAACCCCAATTAGCCGTGATTGAAGTCACCTGTGTTGGTGTGAATCCTATTGCACGTCTCAAAACACTAACAAAGGGGCGTGGCCATCTGCTTGATTTAATGCTTTAGACTTGTTGTATTACATTGTCAGTCATTGCAAATTATTCAAAGACTGGTATTGTGCCTAATTTAATTATTGACTTTCATATTCATCTGATTGGCGTTGTCGGTCATGTGACACGTGGTGTCGTGCTGTGATTGGTACAGTGTGACTAATTAACTAATTTCCCCCACCTGTTTGAGATCAGAGGGCTTTTTGCTTTGTTTTATTTTTATATCGTTGGCTTTCCAAATTGCACCAACTTTGACAGTGCGTGTCCTCGGGCCTCTAGTAACAGACCTGCCAAGTGTGAAATAAATCAGAGGAATGTTTCTCGAGATATGCAAAGGACACACACACACACACACGCACACACACACGCACACACACACACACGCACAAACACACACACACACCAAGATTCCTGCTCTATAGCTGGGAGAGTTAACCACTGTGATAACAAATGAACAGGGTAATGTCACAATTCATTTCCAAAGATGATTTGAGTCAGTTACTTTAAAAGACATCCTTATAAATCAGTTACACAGCCACTTTGCTAACATTAAGTTATGAGTCATAACAGGCCGAATGACTGAGAAAGAGGTTGGCTTTATTGCTTATGAATTCATCTTTTCATCTGAAAGAGGACCAATAAATAATATAATTATTTTCAAAGTTGCATGCTTTTGCTTTGATCAAATATGTAAAAATGTAATCTGTAAAACATACAGATTAAACCTGACCAGTACTGGTGTTGGCTAGACAACAGATGGCCAGGAATGAATGTGAACTATTTTTGAGTAGCATCACCTGCTTCATTTCCTCTTCACCTTTATTTTCAAAAGAGATGATTTATGGCTGTTATGAATGGGGAAAAAGCTTACCAAGAGGAAATAAAATGAATGTATAATAAAACAATAAAAAAGTAAGAGGCAAGAACAACAATCTGTATGACATATTGGTCAGACAGAAGGAATACTTCACAAACACATATTTGTTTTTATCAAAGCGGTGAAATAGAGGTTGCACATTTTACACATCTGATCAGTTACTGAGATATCAATGTCTGTGAACTTTTTGAAACAGGTTTGCTTTGAAAGCAAATCAATCAAATCTAAGTTTATTTAAAAAATGAAGATCTGTGCCTTGTTTCAATTAGGGTCGGCCCCTCTTAGCTGATGAGTTGGTCACACACACTTGTGGCACTTAGGTGTTGTTTCTTGTTTTACAGATCTGTCCATTAAACCGTCAAATTGATTATTTGACAAAATCGAAAGGCTATTAGTTGTTTAAGAGTTTCTTTAGTCCCAGACAGCCCTACATTCAATGGGTATTTGCAGTATCGTCATGTGACACTTTTTTTTTAAAACTGTAGCAATAAAGCCTTGCCTCTGGAATTTTAGTCGACCCTTTTTGCTTATTTAAACGTATGCTTCTGTTTGTATTTGAAAGGGACTAAGTGTGTGTGTGTGTGCGTGTGTGTGTGTGTGTGTTTGTGAGAGTCATTTTTGGGGATTAGAATCCAATTTGTTCTCATCCACCAGCTCACGGGCTGATGGGAAGTCCATGTTGCTGAGTTAAGAACAAAGATTGCTGTAGAAGATGAAATGACATATGGTCTGAACCTCCCCGCTAATGGTGTCCTAAGAACAGCCTCTCTGTCTACCGTTAAGTCCACTTTCCAGGGATTTTAACGGGCGATACACATGGATTCCTCATCGCAATACTTCTGGTTACTGTTGTTCAGTTGCAGTATTACTGCTCGTTAGTGGTGCTGAACAAAAGATGAGAAGATTGAGCGAAAGCGGTTTTTGACGGGAGTGAGAACGAGGTTATGGGCCCTCAATCCCCTGCCTTCATCTTCAAGCAACTCCAATCAGTGTTAACGTCCTTATCGTCATCACAGCCACAGGGGGAATCACCATCAGCCGCATCATCATCATCACCATCATCACCATCATCATCAACATCGTAGTCGTCATCATCATAGCTGCATTTGTCATCACAATAATCTTCATAGTTATCTCCGTCAACACCGTGATCACCATCAGCAGCACAGCCATCATCGTTCATCACTATTATAACCGTGGCCCTCGTCATCCTCGTGAGTCCCCCTTTCTCTGCGCCATTTGTTTTCCCTCCTCCTTTTTTTCTTCCCTCCCTCCTTCCTTCCACCCTGCTCCCGTTCCCAGCTCACAAATCCCTTTATTAAACCGGATCCCCGGGCTCCCGAAAAGCTGCAATACAACCAAGAAGCGGCTAAACCCCCGAAGGTCGCATAAGCTCTGTCCATCCCTGTTCGCTGCCTGCCTGATTGTTTGTTAATGTGTGTGTGTGTGTGTGTGTTAGTGGCACGCAATCCATCAGAATTTCCCATGGTACCGACATACTACTTAGCCAGAGGGAAATGTTGTGTGCGTTCATGCCGGTGTGAGGAGAGGTTCTAAGCAGGGGCCTGTAACAGATTAAGGCTGCATGGTGCAACGCTTTGAAAAATGGGAGATACACTATCCTGCAACACTAAGATGCCAAATGCCCAACAGCCACTCTGAGTGCTGTGTGTGCGAGAGTGTATACTGACACCAGTGTGTAAACATAATGGTTTTAAGGTGCTCCATTTTACACTTTGCCCCATTTGTCTTCCACCCAGCCATGCGTTCTCTTTCATATCCTTCTCCTCTGTTTGTTTTTATACCCTCTGTCCTTTTTTTTTTTTACATCCCTTGACTGTTCTTTCTTCCCCTGTGCCTATAACTATCCTTCCTTCCTTTGCTTTCTGCATCTATTTCTTCCTACATTTTCTTTTCATCTTAATTTTTGGGGATTCTTTGGGCCCCGGGGGTGTAGGTGGGGTGCACAGTACACTGGTACGTTCAGTGGCACAGACACGCACACACACACACACACACACACACACACACTGTCCTGAGGCCCAGATGCTGGCTGCCTTGGATTGAGACTAATGGTGAAATTACAAAGGCTGCTGTTCGAAACAATAATCCTCACTCACACTTATCTGCGTCGATGGTACAAAGATGGGAGGCTGGCTCCAGGTGTTGGAATCGGTGGTCCGGGGGTGCGACGGGTGCTGGAAGAGATTGAGAGGGAAGAGGGGGGGTCTTTGGTTTCTTAAGGGTATTTTTTATCTTCACATTAACATCAGTGCATTGTATTGATGTTTAAGCCAGAAAGACTGTGGTAAAACAATGTAGCTGTGTAACAAGGTTCTTCATAGCCGTGGGATTCACGGAGCTCCTGACACAAGGATGACGCCAATGCTGCACGTTTACGGGCTCTTTTATTAGGCATTCTCACAGGCATTCACATCTCTCATGCCCTGTCTAGCCTACCACACTTCTCCCTCTTGCGTGGCTCTGGGAGCTCTTATGCTCCCTTCCCCGCCCACGCAATCCCACGATCATGTGGACCAGCTGTGCCGCCTCACGCGCTGCACAGCTGATCCCCATGATCGCCTCTCTCTCTCCCTGCTGCAGGTGCGCTAACCACGCCCCTCACCCCACAAGCTGCTTTGATTTAAACAGACTAGCTTGTATTACCCCAGTATTGCCTCTCTTCATACGTCAGTGTTAGATTATGCTTAAGCCCCTGAAAACATTTCTATGACATTATACAACATGCAATTATATAGTTATATATTCATGACTAAATAAGCAGCAGTCAAACCTAACCTTCCAAAACTTGCCCTTTGATTAGATCAGATTGATCGCCATCTGGCAATATAATACCAACTATTATCCGACTGCAATTAGAATATTGTCAAAATCCTGATTGGGGTACATGGCATCACTTTTTTCCGCAGCTGAGCCACTCTAACTTAAATAGACAATTGCAATAATCTCTCACGTGAAATAATCAGAACTGTAACTTTGGCAGAACAAAACGTGTAGGACCCGATCATTCAAAAAGAGGGTCCTTTTAGATTCTTAAACTTCTGACTGTTCCCAGTGAAGCTAGCCTTCTCACCTCTAGAGTTTCTTTCTGAGGATCTGACGGTTGCAAACTCTCAAAAAATATTTTTGAAAACTTTCGTCTAGGATTATTTCAAGTTTCTGCAGGTCCCTCTTAAAACAGTATTCTCATGTTCATACTGGAGACATGCGTCCAATGTTACAGATGGGGCACAAAATCCAGTCCTTTCCAAACTTTATGTGGAGCTGATTTGTGTGGAGCTAGAACAGTGACAGAAACTTTTGGCAACAAAACTGGTTTTGAAGTCCAAATTTGAACTGAAAAATGAAACATTGGCATTGAAACACGGGTATTGGAAAAAGTTTGATTGGAAAAAGTTTGATTGGCTCTGAAACAAGTATTGGCACAGAACAAAGAAATACAAAGAAATACAAAAAAACATGCATAAAAAACATGAATATATTTGTATAATTTTTACATTCAGATGTTCTTCCGATGACAATATTCAAATTTTTACAATGTAAGTTTTCTTTTTTCTTTTATATAAATATAATTATTTATTTGTTGTCCGTTTTTGGCTGCTCTCGGCACCACTACCGGGTACCGCTCGGGGCTATGACAGCTGACATTAGCTGATGTGAGCTGAAGATACTAAGATGTCAGCGCTCACTCCGGTGGACTTCTGCCAGACCAGCATAACGAAAGGTTCTCTTTAAACAGCCCGAGAACTTGTGAGGGACATTGTCGTACCAATGTTTATTTATTCAGCTCAAGTTTTTCTTTTTTTCTTCTTCTTTTGTTACGCTGCCAAAACGTACCGCCACTGTTCCAGCTTCATATATTTGAGGCTTCATCAGTCTCAGTTTGTCAAAAAAAAATTTGCTCAACATTCCCTCATTGTTATTTTTTCAAATCAAACTGGAGTTTTGTGTGTTTACTCCCTGCCCTTCTCTTCGAGGGAGAACTGCAAACAGAGAGGTGTGTGTGTGTGTGTGTGTGTGTGTGTGTGTGTGTGTGTGTGTGTGTGTGGTGGGCAATTGTGACAGACAGATGAAGTAAGAGAGAGACATAGAGAGAAAGAGAGAGAGAGAGAGAGAGAGAGGGAAGCCTCATGCAGTGTGAAGAAGGCGAGAACAGTGTCATGTTTAGTGGCTACTTTATGTTTATCGACTGTATGATGGGGAGGCTGTTTTTTGTTCCTGCTGTTCTGCTCATTCAAGAAAATATATTGGAATATAATATTTACCCAGGAAGTGCAAAATGCATAAGATCATTACAAATACCATTGCTAGTAAATGGTTGGTAGATATATGAAATGAAAAAAAGGAAGCAATGTAAAATATACTAAAATAATGTTGCCATGTATACAGCTATAAACAGTATATCTAGACAAAAGCCATGAACTGTCTCATTCCACTGTGCTTCATCTGACTTTACTGGAATAGTGGGGAAATAAGACATAAGTGAGCAATACTTCTCCATCTTAGTGTTTGGATATTAAAACACTTCTTCATTGTTTTGTTGTTCGTTAACTGGGAACAAGGTGATTTTTCAGTACAATGGCTTTAGAAACACAACATTGTTTTAGATGTATGTGCACTAAGAGGAAGAATATTTGTTTTCAAGGTTGCATGGCAAAATATTTTTAAATGGATACCTGTTAACTCAAAAACAGACTAACAAACAACATGAAATGGTGAAACTGGGGAATATGGTTGCAGTTCACAGTGCAACGCAAGGTTAACAAACCGGGTGTGTTTGACGTTATAAAGTTAAAGTTGTGACATTAATGGTTAGGTTCAACAGTCCTTATTTCACAGCAATGCAAACACTTGGTTGGGGAGCAAACATTGTGGTTCAGCCTTAAATAAGTATGCTTGTCACCTATAGTACAACAGCTCTGGGCATGTAGTAATGAGGTGGAGGGGTTTACATGATAGGTACTCCTGTAATCCTGTTGCATCTCATACAAAAGCTAGAGGGTGTCTTGTGCGTGGGTATCAATGTGCATAGGGCCACCGGGTGTTGCTGTGAAGAGAGTCGATCTAGCTGGCATTCGGATGTGTTGCTGGCTGGTGTAGTGGTTCAGGCCTATATATGATGGGTGTATCATTATTTGGAATACTGCTTTATTGCAGCCTTAATATAAGAGCATCTAACCAGATCTGTATTCCCACTGTCCAGAGCTGACAAGGCTCTACTATTGTCACAATTGGATTTAAAATATATGAAAGTGCCTCCGGTGTCTTGCGCAGCACTATCCTAAACAGAGATGCTGCACATCTCCCTGGGTAGATTGGGTAGTGGACTGTGTGTGTGTGTGTGTATGTGTGTGTGTGTGTGTGTGTGTCTGTGCTCCCTGAGCTTAAAGTGCCTGTAAACCATCCTCAGTCTCAGTGGAATTGTAATGGGCTGTCAGTGGCTCAGTATCCCATGAGGTTTTGCTATTCATAATGTGTGTGTCTCATAGTTTTTCTTTCCGTGTGTGAGTGTGACAGAGGCAGAGAAAGCTGGAGAGAGAGAGGGTGTAATGCTTTTCTGTAGTAAAGTACATCGGCCACTGTGCAGACTGATCCTAATTGACAGCGACAGACATTTCCTGTGGGACCTAAGCAAGGACCCAGAGTGTGTGTGTGTGTGTGTGTGTGTGTGTGTGGACTATGTGCTGATTTGTACGTGTTTGTGCTATCATTTTAAGTGCACAACTTTTATATCATATTGGATATTTCGTTAAAAGAAAACATTGCCGCCTTTGGTGTGAATGGTCCAATCAGTGCTGAAGGTAAATGATTGAAACAATACATTTTCTTGCTTTATGCTATATTCAACAAGGAGTTTGAGTTGCTTCAAAACCTGTTATTCTTCCTACAGCCATTTGCCATACAGCCATATTAAGAACTACAGGCTTTGATTTCTCGAGGCAGCCAGGGGATCATGCTCTAGATCAGTGATTATTAACCGGGTGCCGCGAGCGCCACCTAGAGGGTCGGCAAAAACTTTTCGTTTTTCACCCGTGGGCCGCAAGGGCTGCGGGACTGCATAGGTTAATAATTGAAGACACCAGAGATATTAGTTATTCACAAGACGCTCAGTTACAATATAGCTTCCCACCACTAGGTGGCGGCAATGCGTCAGTCAGTCGTTTAACAAGCTGCAATATGCAGAAGAAGACTCTCAGCCAGCCGCTAGCCTGTGGCGATAGTTATTGAGAAGTACTTGAAAATACGCTATCCTATAACGCTATCCTATAACGCTATCCTATAACGCTATCCTATAACGCTATCCTATAACGCTATCCTATAACGCTATCCTATAACGCTATCCTATAACGCTATCCTATAACGCTATCCTATCCTATAACGCTAGCCTCGCTAGCTAACGCAGCACTGAAGGCTTCCAAGCTAAAGCGGCATCTAAAGACCAAACATCCAACGCTCGTGGGTTTTTCAAGAGAAAGGACAATAGGCTCCAGATGCAGTAAAGGTCTGAGCTGTGCTGCAAAAATGAAGACTGCTGAAGCATATTATTACCAGATTATACAGCTATATCTTAATTTGCACTTTATTTAAAGTTTATTTAATTTGAAATGTATCATTTTTAATGTACATTGTGTGAACAATTATTAGGGAGTATTTTGACCATATCATAATGTGTATGCATTATATTCAACTCTCAATTGTATAAACTTGAATGCCTATTGGATTTAAGCATATCATTTGATGTGCATTTGTGTAATGCCCCTCATTGTGGCCTAAGAAGATCAAAACCCTATATCAAGGTGTGCATAATTATTAGGCAGCTTTTTTTCCTCAGGCAAAATGGGCCAAAAAAGAGATTTAACTGACACTTGTAACACGTTTTTCAGAGGGATGCAGCATTCTTGAAATTGCTAAGATATTGGGGCGTGATCACAGAACTGTCAAACCTTTTTTGTTGCAAATAGTCAACAGAGTTAAATAGTCACACAAAAAAGATGCAAATTAACTAAACTAAGATTTAAGAAGAATCAGACGTGACACTACCAGAAACCCGTTATCCTCCATGCGGTCGTATTCCAGAACTGCAGCCAGAGACATGAGACCCAACCTTCTGCACACTAATAGTTTCCCAATAATTGTGCACACATAGGTATTCTCATAAGAAAGTAAAAACCTAACTTTTACTGTCTGAAATGTTCAGGTTTGAGGTTTATTAACATCTTGGATTAACCGCGTGCACTGTAATTGTTCAATAATACAATTAATCCTCAAAAATACAACTTGTCTAATAATTGTGCACAGTATAATTGTTTTATCACCACATATTATTTATTTATCAAATTTCAATTTTTTTCTGTTTTTCCTGAGCCCCCCTTGTTTTTGTAGTCAAATCGAATTATTAGTTATTTTTGTGTTAATACGCCTGACTTGAGCCTTTAAATTAGTTATTGTATTAGCTTGATTTGTTCCATGACTTGTCTGTGCAGGTTTACATACACATGGTCAATAAATGTCTTTGTGATGGTCACATTGTATCATGTAATTAATTTGACAAGGTAAACTGTAGGCATATTTGATTTAGTTATTGAATGTAAATCAAACCAAGAGTGAGATCTATTAGTTAATAAACCAATATAGTGTTAATATTTGAATGGGTCCCGGGCCACTTTGTACTTGAAAAGTTGGGCCCCGAGGACAAAAAGGTGAAGAACCCCTGCTCTAGATGCCACTCTTTAAAACAACTTTTTGTTCTCTTCATATGCATCGCAAACTAGTTAAGTTTCCAAGAAAACAGACTCAAATTGACCTCCGATTGACCTCCGATGCCAACAGAGAGGGAATCGATCTGCTTTAATGAATGTCAGCATGGGCAGGGTTTTTTGGGGACCCCCAGGGAGGTTTTTTGTCAATATGTGCTGGAGACCTTCTTCCAGATGCTGAAGATAAACTGGAAAAGAGCAACAAGAACAGCAGGGCCTTGAGGGACCATTGAGGAAGGATTTATTTGTCACCGAAGGTCATTGTAAGCTATTTTGTGAAGTTGCCTCTTCGTAAAATGTATTATGAAAGGTAAAAACAGAGGCAGTGAAACTGTAATGCCCTGTTTTTTACAATGTGGGGGGGATAAAGAGTTGCTGCTGTCTCTGCTCTCGCTTGTTCGGACTACGGAGTCGTCCGAAAGAAAGCCTCATGCCTCACTGCTGAAATCCTGCTTAAGTGTGAGTCCAACAGTATTAACATTATGGGGTCAGATCGGTCTCATAATTCACAAATGCACACAGAACAATTCACAAATATATTTGATTTACAAATGCACACAGAAGGATTTACAAATAAATTTGACTCGCAAATGCACACAGAACGAATTACAAATACATTCCAATGCACAAATGTGGATTTGTATGTATTTATTTGTGGATCATACTGCATTCGTGTGTGAATCGCTACACATTCGTGTGTGGGTTTTTTGAGACTCCCCTGACTTCGCCAGATCCACAAATGCGTTTTTTCAACATGGACCTATCTGTAGCCAATCAGATGTCGCCCTCATTGTCAACCAATCACATCACTGCCGTCCTGCCGCTGCTGGAGCAGCTCTGGAAGGGTCTGTTATTCAGACACAGTTGTGCGACTACGGATAATATTATGAACCCAGACACGGGGGCGTTTGATGGTCCGACGTTTGAGGGACTTCCACAACAAGTATAAAGCAAAACTAGTGGTTACTTCAATATATATTTAAACTATATGTGGTTAAATCGCAGCATTCACTTCAACGAGGGCGTGGCTTATCTCCGTGACTTGTCTCTGTAAAAACAGTTACCATTTCCGCGATCCAGAAAGAAAGAATATATACATTATCCTTATATGAACCCCGACACGGGGGCGTTTGATGATCCGCCGTTTGAGGGACTTCCACAACAAGTACAAAGCAGAACTAGTGGTTAGTTCAATGGTGGAGGCTGAAGTGTGTTGAGCACTGAACCCCCAGTTGCTCCCCGGGGCGCCTCACGGCAGCACACTGCTCCTTAACTACAAAGTATGGGTTAAATGCAGAGAATAATATCCCTAAGGGAATTAAAGGATAATTTATGTCTTCTTTCGTTCTGGATGGCGGAAATGTTTTTTACAGAGACAAGTCACGGAAATAAGCCACGCCCCCTTTTCGGCGCATATTAACCACATATAGTTTAAATATATATTGAACTAACCACTAGTTTTCCTTTATACTTGTTGTGGAAGTCCCTCAAACGTCGGACCATCAAACTCCCCCGTGTCTGGGTTCATAATATTATCCGTAGTCGCACAACTGCGTCTGATTGATGGCCGCTTCCAGAGCTGCTCCAGCAGCGGCAGGACGGCAGTGATGTGATTGGTTGAAAATGAGGGCGACATCTGATTGGCTACAGATAGGTCCATGTTGAAAAAACGCATTTGTGGATCTGGCGACGTCAGGGGAGTCTCAAAAAACCCACACACGAATGTGTAGCGATTCACACATGAATGCAGTGTGATCCACAAATAAATACATACAAATCCACATTTGTGCATTGGAATGTATTTGTAATTCAGTCATTGTGCATTTGTGAGTCAAATTTATTTGTCAAATTTATTTGTAAATCCTTCTGTGTGCATTTGTAAATCAAATATATTTGTGAATTGTTCTGTGTGCATTTGTGAATTATGAGACCGATCTGACCCCATAATAACATCAACATATCAAAAGTAAAAGGATTAATTTATCATTGAATTATAATTATTGATCTATCTAATGTTGAAGCTTAATACTTCATATACTCTATAATGATATCATAATGTATTAGTTTATATATATTTAATATATATATATATATATATATATATATATATATATAATCTAAAACTGCAAAGTAGCTGTAAACTAGTATAGTCACATTTATGTTGTGAAGTAGAAGGTAGTTGTTTCCCTCTGAGATGTAGTTGAGTAGAAGTTCAAAGTAAATTGAAAGCGTAAAAGTGCCTGAGTGCTTGAGTAGCTTAATGTACACATTCCACCAATGCTCGAGAACAACATTGTTCACAGCATCACAATCTTCATGGATCCAGCCTCTTAACTTCACTCTCAAACTGAACCAGATTGATGCATTCAACTTTAAAATGTCTTCCGTAGATCGTCAGAGGGCCGCCCACCACAGCATCATAAAGTCCTGTGGGAAACACTGATGTTTGCAAATTATGTACAGCAATTCATTGTGTGGACTTCAGTGACTCATCTTCTGATGCATCTAGGTCGCCGAAGTGGTACTTCCAGAGTTGGCAGGTCTGTCTTCTGGTACATGTCGACACAGCCGCTCTGCAAGCAGGGGAACAGGGCTTTATCTGTCTTTATAGGACACACTGAGGGATCGCTTTAATCAAATACATTTACCGTCAACACCGATTGGACATCCACATAAAAGGTGACTAATCTCCCCTTTATTTTCAGAAACAGCATTTATACAGTAAACTAAGTAATACTTTAGGCGCTTTATATAAACTTGAGTACTGGGGTAGTCCTTGTACGTTAAAGGATATCAATAGCTGGTTCCAATTTCTATTTCTATTGTATCATTCTTTGTATTCACTCTTTGTGTTCTTTGGTTCTCACATTGCATCTTTCTCAAACTTAACCTAAAAAAACAGTATAATTTACTGATGATGTGTCAAGTCAAACAACTGATCTTTGGGACTTCATAGGGGTCAAAGGTCAGAACCCAGAATCATAACCGATAAATGATATGTAATTATATGTAAATGTAATGTAATATGTATGTAAGAGGAGAGAGAGAGAGAGAGAGAGAGAGAGAGAGAGAGAGAAATAGAGCAACATATAGGTTCATGATTATGTCTTAGTAAGACAGTAGGCAGAAGGCCATTGTTCTGAGTTCTGCTATTAAAGTTCACCTGGACCAGATTGTAAGAGAGAAAAAGAAAAGTAAGATAAAGTGAGAGAGTTGTGGCTAAAGAGAGATGAGAGTAGATTACAAACCACGGGAGGTGAAAAGCTGTTTTCACAGCAGCTCTTTCTTTCATCATTAATTTGGTGGACTTGAAATCGATGCGAGTGTTTGATGTGTAAAGGTGTAGCACCCAGTCGGTTCCTGGAGTTGATCTGAAGAGTGTGGGAGTCTTGTGCTTGTCCAAGAACACACTGGAAAGAAGGTTGTCATGATGGCTCAATGAGGAGCTTCTCGAAAGGCCCCCACGTTAGAGTCTTGACTCAACGTGACTTGAGTCAACTTGACCCACGAAGAGTTGAAATAAATAAATGAATGCATCTGCATGGGCAAAAGCCCTCCGATCTGAGAGGAAAAAATAAGGGACAAAATAATTACGATTTTAGAAGATTCTCCCCCAAAAAAGATGATCTGCCCTAAACTGGCTCTGATTTATGTTTTCTGATGGCAGATTTGCCATCAGAATCTGCCAATGTATGTTAGCGCCCTGCTCGTCCTCACCCTCCTCTTCATCCTCTCCGTCATGTAAGGCTGACGTCGCCCAGATAGAAATGATGTGCAACATAGCCGTCACAGTGATCACTGCAACGCTCTTTGATGGAGACAAGAGTCATGCAAGACTTCTTTTTTTCCTGATGGCAACCTATATTTCCTTTTATCATTATTTGTCAGTGTGGAATCCAGTCAATCCTTGAATCCAGTAAACAAGATAGGTGTTTGTATCTTTTTCTTTCCGCCGTATAAATTGAATGCTATTTTCTTTATATTTTCTTCGCTCCGGCCGTAGTTGGTTATTTGTCTTCTTTGACAAAGAATTTCTGCTTGCTGATGGAGGTCTGATATGAGAGGGTTTAGTCCCTGACGGGGTGAAAACACCTGCATGAATTATAGTTGCTCCTCATATTGTAGAAACTAATAAGAACTGGCACTAAGTGATTTGAGGCTACTTCTCAATTTGTGCTTAAGGGCTTAATGTCTGCACTTAATGTCATTCTCAAAACAGCCACATCAGTCAGCGCATTTGTTTTGTTTATACCTTCTTCCACCAACTAATGCGTGTCATAGAATCCAGCGAGGAGGGAGCTTGAAGACTGTGCTGACTGAACATCAGGCCGTCTTTTTACGATGTGCTGTACTTAATGTGATGACTTTAAGCAGATAAAATGCTTCTATTGTGCTTGTGTCATTTATGTGCAGAATTTCATTGCATTGTATGTATTTTCTTCTTAATATGCAACATGGTGTTCAGACAGCTAAACTAGCCAAGTCACTCTAAAGCAGTCGTCAGTGTTTGCAGCACCATGGACAGTGACGTTTATTGTCTCGTAACAGAACAGAACAATGCTCCGCTGGTTTAGTGTTGCACCAATAGTGTAACTGCAGAACCAGAGATATTGTTTTTGTTTTTTGTGTTTAATTCCTTTTCTTATCAAAAGCTGCCCCACAATAAGAGATGCACTGATACCAATATTGATATCGGTCCCATACTGACTGAAACAGCTGGCTCTGTTATCGGAGAAAATATGTGGATCTGGTGTCAGTCACCATTATTTTAATAAATAACAATGTATTTGTTATATTTTCTCTTACAAAGTTAGGAAAGCAGTGTTAAGTCAAGCCTGATTTTGTGTTGCACATAATAAAAGAATCCCAGGCATTAAGGAATAGGGTTTATTAATTACACACTGGTATCAGGTCTGTACTTGTGTTGGCCCAGGAACTGGTATCGGTATCGGGACATCCTCGACTAGGGATGCTAATTTTGAATATTTTTTTTTTTTTTAAATCTGACCTTTTGCAGATTCAAATGTACTATTTATAATGAATAAATGTCTGTGAACCATTATAAAATGACCAATATAATGTATTTATTAATTTTGTATAACAGCTCGTCAGCTGGTTTATCTTCAGTCAGCATATCGACATGCTGTGGGTCTGTTGACTGTGAGACCCGTGAGATAGCCTCTCACTGGCCAGCCTCGGGAACCAGCTTCCACAAGTAAAGAGGATTAGTATCCAGTGAGGGGGATTGTCTCTGAAATAGGTACTCACCTCTGCCTCTCTGCCATTAGTGTGTTGCGGGTAGCTGTAGTCTTCCACCAGGAGCAGCATCATGGCGGCGTAGTCGGACTCCATCTTGATTATTTTTGTTGGTTAGCTGTTCAAACGGTTAATCGTTGACATCCTTTGGGATGCCGACAGTTAATGTATCCTCGAGCCGCTCGGCTCAAGCAGAGATGAAGAGCGGCTCACAGGTTTGATAGGCTCCCTTGTTTATAACACACACTTCAAACCGAACCTACACCTGTGTTATCACACAGGAAATTTGGTCTTGATTGTAGTTGAACATGCGATTATGTTTTTTTCTGATTGGGCCATTGCTAGATGATATACTTATAAATACATTATATATAACCTATACAGATTTTTAGCTTTAAGTGCATGCTGGGAACATGAATACAAGAAAATAATGTCAATAATTTATAGATTTTCTTCTTTTTCAAACATCAGTACTTGTGTTGGAAAATGACATGCTTGTTGAGCTAAATGTTATTTTTACTTAAACACTACATTTCATGTCCAGGGCACATTGTAAATCAGAGATTATATTAACACTAGCCTCTTCTATTCAACTATACAGAGTACTTTGTATATAATTTAGAGCTGTTTTAGATTTAGAGGTTAATAATGTTAAAGTCAGTTATCTTTTATTGTCCTGCATTACATGTGCATTATCATGTAATTTCTATATCCCCACCAGATTAAAATGATCTTTTTGAAATAATTATCAACCGCAATATAAAGCCTGCCCCCACAAGAGATAAGTCCTCCCATCGTCGGTTCAGTACTTACAGCAGGACAAACCTACACATCAATAAAGACCACTGCTGCACTTAAACAACCTGTATACGACACTCAGAGCATTCATATAGCAGCAAACGACGTTATAAAGTGGAGCAATGTCTACTAAAGTCTTTCTCTCTGTGCACATGGACCAGTGAGAAGGGGTGGAAAGCATACTGATAAATTATACTTCAGTCAAAGTACTGTTTGAATACACTAGTGCATCACATGTTCAGGGCGTGGCCGTTGGCATTGCTCCAGGTCTTGCTCCGAATCGCTCATGACTCGTTGACTCAGGGAAATGTAGAAGAGTTTGGTTGTAACGTTAGCACATCCGTGATCTCGCAGCAAAAGTGAACTTCAGTCACAGGCCTGCTGCTGACCCCCCGTTCGCCTGTTTATTCTAAGTTGAACGTGGTGTGTGTCCAAATCGCGCCAAATTTGACACAACGCTCCCCTGGGTCCTCCAGCAATACACCCCGCAAATGTGAAGAGGATCAGATGAAAGATTCATAGAATATGTGAAGGACACACACACACACACACACACACACACACACACACACACACACACACACAAGCACATATAACAGACAAACAGAAAGAGATTCCTTGCTTTGTGGTTCAACTTGACTCAAGTAAAAATAACTTTTGTAAGAAAGAAAATAAGCTTCACAATGATTTGCATTAAATATCAACGTGAATCGAGTGGAAGTGTTTCTTCTGTCCAAACCAACAATATATTCCATTTCTGCTGAGGACACTTTGCAGCTTGTGGATACAAGTGGTTATCAATTATAGATAAACAACTCCCTTCCTCTGTGTGGGCTTACTATAATTAACCAGTAAAGAGACAAAACCCAGCCAATTATACAAAAATGGCAGACAAATAAAAAGTCTATGGACATTGCGGTGGGTGCTAAAAGCATAATCAAGCAACATAAATTGAGTAACCTGACACTTGTTATAGAATCAAGAGATGAATAAAGCATCACAGAGGCAGATCATAAAAACCCCACTGCGACTGGAGCCCTCAAACACAAACAATAAAGCAAAAGGAGACTGCGATAGTTTGCACAGACGCAGGCTTTGGGGATAACATGAAACATCGGTGTGGCCCCGTTAGTGAAAAACATGCTTCACTAAGTGGAAATTTGACCATTATCTGGTATGTAAAGCATAAAAGGGAAACAACATCACAGGTTGTTTTGTGCCCTGTCCCAGTCGATTGAGATGGTTGTTTTTGCCGAGAAGCATCCGAGACGGTTTGCGGGAAATGAGCGATGCTTGTTGGATCCGCACCACCTCATCTTGCCCTCTCTGTGTGGGCTTTTGCAGTCTTTATACTTCCTTCTTTATGATTACGTGAATAAATAAATAATAAATATGTTATTTTCCTTTAGGTATAGCTACGAATGCCGGATGGGACTTGCACGAGTGACGTAGTATTAAACAGTGAGAACGGCTACTTATTGTGGGTTGGAGGGGAGGTGGATTGGTCCAACAAACACGGGACTTTCAACAAGGAGATCTGTGTTTGTGTCCCAAAGTGGTGTTGAGTTATTGGAAAGCTACTTTTGTGCGCCTGTGAGCACCAGCTGCGTTAGCACACTTTCGTCACTTTTGTCTGACTGTGTTGGAGGGCTCCAGCTGTGCCGGTGGTTGTAGTTTGCACTTTGTTGGGGCGAAACTGAACCCTGTTGTCCTTACATGTACTTGAATGTACACAAGACGCACAACATCCACACTGCACAACTGGGTTCCTCTGTAATGACAGACACTCCTCGCCCGCAGCGGATTGTCGCTCTGACGACTTGCCATTTCACATCACTCCGCGCAGATGAGTGAGACGGAAACATGATATCGCTCCAAAGCATGCAGATGGAGAGGCGAATAGACCCACTGACATGCAGATGATGTTCATGTGTGGTGGGGGGATTTGAGTGATGCTGATGCTGTGACACAGCACATCTATTCTAGCCAGAGACTGTGGGAAACGGAGATCCCTCGAGCCCTGGTGGGGTTGTCAGAGCTGGAGGCAGGAGTTGGAATCGGAGCATGCTGGCGATGGAAGTAAGCATCAGTAAAAAATAAAAAATAAAATACTATATTTTAAGGGGTTTTGCTTTCCCACGTCAGCACCAGTCACATTATAAAGTCGCAGCACTTTCTTTCTGCGTGGCTAAAGGCTAGTAAATAAGCCCCCTTTTTTTCGCTGCTGGTTAGCCTAGGGTTAAGTTGGTTAAATTCTAAAATAGTCTTAACTCTGCAAGGTGGCTAATCTTGGATCACAGCAGGGTGAGCTTAAGCTGAAGTGGACTTGAGTCTCGGTTATCCACTTTCAGATGTGCCAGGTTGACACTATAGCCGAGTGCTTTAATCTGTGTCACAGTGGACTGAAGGTTTTTGTTAATGCAGTGCAGTAAGAAGACACATCTTACATTTGTGCAGTGAACAATAAAAGCGTACTCCGAGCCATTAGTGCACACGCATCTATCTACAATCAATACTGATTAATGAGGGTCACCTTCTTCAGCCACTGGAAACAGAGACATCGGTGGTGTATGGAGTTTTAGTTGCATCTTCTGTAGAGAGAAGTTGCTTTGTGTCTATGGCTTTGATCTTTCTCAAAGATGATTAGAATCTTGATCTCATGTAGAAATGAGGCTAAATAAACATTTGTATTATTTCTATGTTTTTATGATATTTTACGAATGCACACTACAAAGGCCCATTCAACTGAGGTGCTATTTACAAAAATAACTGTGTGTAAGTGGTTTGATCAGATCTGATAGATAGTGACCTGGCAACATTAAACAAGTCCCTGGAATTCAAGTCACTTAGAGAAGCACATTAAAAAACATTTAATACAGAAAACTCTTAAAGAAATTGATATTAAGCTAAACATAACGTAGTCCCGATGATGTCACAAGTTTGTTGACTGCCGTTTTGTATCCTCGAGTTCTGCATGTTTTCAACATGGAGTACAACCGAACACTGAATAAAACAGTCTTTGACAACCAATTGGTTACAAATATCTTTCATTAACTTCCAACTCACTGTCAAAGTTCTAAGACAAAAATACGGAAAACTCCCAGATCGGACGATGCTGTGGTATAGACCTGTCAATCACAAGGTAGTCCCGCCCCAAAAGCATTTATGGTCCATTTCACTCTAAATGAAAACTCACGTTTACAAGGTTTACTGAGGGAATACATCAGGAGAGAAGTAGAGTCATTTTATATAGACTTCTATACAACCAGAGGAGTCGCCTCCTGATAGACAGGAGAGATGATGCAGGTTTCACTTTCAAAACCTACAGACAATCTTTTTTTCAGGGCCTTAATTAAAATAATACAAATGTCTATGCTTGCTCTGTCTGCAATGCTCGTCTGTGTCTAAACATAACATTTATTGGTTAACATGCACGTAGCTACTTGATCAATGTCAGATTTTAAAAGCATATTTTTATTGAATTGTATGTTTCTATAATTATATTTGTCTAAAACCCATAAATATTTATTGTGCATTTTAATGGGTGTCTGAATGGGATTAAAATGTTTGTGCTATTTGTATTAAAATAAATATGATGTCAAGTAACATCATGTTTATAATAATTGACACTTGAAATATATTATGACATCATTTGAAGATAAGCTTTGTATAACTTCATGAGACAAATATTAAATATTTACATTCATAACTACGTAAACTTTGCAGGTGCTTCATAAAACATTGCGTTTGGTTTTTGTGTCACATCTTTTGTGTCACATCTCGGTCCAGTTTGAATAAACTGTCTTCACTGATGAGTGATGAGGACCAAATCAAGTGAAATGTTCTGAAGTGTGTTTTGTGTTTGTGTTGACCACACGTTTGTGTGTGGGCTGTGGTGAGACGTGTTCTCAATCCATGAGTTAATCAGTGAAATGTGGGATGGACCACAGTGACCCTGATGACCTTGTATACCTTTGCTGCCTGGGTGATGTGCTCCCGCCCGACAGATACGGTCAACACAGGGCCCCGGAGCTTCAGAGTAGGAGGTGATTAAAATGACCTACAAACACTGGACGCCGTTGCCAGAGTCCGCTCGCAGCGAGCGCACACTCGGAAACATCAATGTTGGAGTAATGAGAACAGCCATTTGTGAGAATTAAATATATACAAATTCTGACTAATTAGTGGAATGGATATGCTGTAAAAATAAAATTTGAAATTAGACTCTGCTGCTTAGGGAGGATTACATATACATTCATCCTGAGCCGAGAAATGCTGAGCATAACTCATCAGTTGGATGCTACATAATGGGTATAAAAAGAACTGATTATCTCTTCATTCACAAGGTCTATTTGAAAAGCTACAATCACTAATGTTAAAAACCAAAATCAGCCTACTCTCACCTGAAGAATATATCAAGGGATAGAGGACTTATGTCTCAACAGGATTTGGAGAAACTTGTCCATGCATTTATCTTCAGTAGACTTGACTACTGTAACGGTGTGTTCACAGGTCATTTATCTTCAGTAGACTTGACTACTGTAACGGTGTGTTCACAGGTCATTTATCTTCAGTAGACTTGACTACTGTAACGGTGTGTTCACAGGTCATTTATCTTCAGTAGACTTGACTACTGTAACGGTGTGTTCACAGGTCATTTATCTTCAGTAGACTTGACTACTGTAACGGTGTGTTCACAGGTCTCAGTAAAAAGTCAATCAGAAAGCTGCAGCTGATTCAGAACGCTGCAGCTCGAGTCCTCACTAAGACCAGGAGAGTGGATCACATCAGTCCAGTTCTGAGGTCTTTGCACTGGCTTCCTGTCCAACAAAGAATGGACTTTAAAATCCTGCTGCTGGTTTATAAAACACTGAATGGTTTAGGGCCTAAATACATTAGTGATCTGCTGCTACCTTATGAACCATCCCGACCCCTCAGGTCGTCTGGGACGGGTCTACTTCCTGTTCCAAGAGTCAGAACTAAACATGGAGAAGCAGCGTTCAGCTTTTCTGCTCCACACATCTGGAACAAGGTCCCTGAAAGCTGCAGGTCTTCTGAGACCCTCAGAGACCCTCAGAGACCCTCAGAGACCATCAGAGACCCCCAGAGACCCTCAGAGACCCTCAGCTTCTTTAAATCCAGACTGAAGACCTTTCTGTCAGCTGTTGCCTTTAATTAAACCAGATTCTGCATCTCACTACTGCATTTTATATCTTAAACTGCACTGCAACTTTTATTACATTCTGTATTTTTTTGCTTTTTACTGTTTTTTAATGTTTTAATGAATGTTTTTAAATCTTGTTTTATTTTATATTATGTTTTGATGCTTTTAATGGTTTTATGTGCTTTCTTGAGTCACTTTGAGTCATACTTATGGTTTATGTCCATATGTATTGTGTAATATTGTTATAAACATGACAAATTAACTTATGAGCTTGTGAGGCCATGATGTGCCATTTCTTTTGGTATGCTAATGGATGGTATTTATTGATATGCTATGAACCTCAGAGTCCCCATTTTTGGGGGCTCTGAGGTTCAACTGGTTGCAAGATGTTAGGGCAGCAGCAGAGATGTTTCACTCCCACTCATTAAAAACGATGTTTAGTGAGCTTATTTGTGTCTGATCTGGTCACTTCTTCGTCAGCTGGAGGAGGATTTGAAAGATGTACTAAAGGCACGCTCCTTTCTTCTCATGTTGGTCATGTCTGTATGTTCTTCATCTGTTACCTCCTGCTGTGCTTTTAAATAAAATAACTATTTGGAAAATCTGATGACGGAAACCAAGAAGATTTGTTTAATAGGCAGATAATGCGTCTTCGTATTTAAGCACACGGTGAGGGTTCAGCTTCCTGCTGACACAACCGGATATACAAGGTAGACACACATCACTTGAAAGGAAGTGTTTGTTGTTGAATCACTTTCGCACTAACTGATTTGACTGTATCCAAATTGCAGATTAAGATTGATTACTTTTTAGACCGGAACACATCAGGACCAAATTCTCCCATCGAGGTGTAGTTTTGTTTTTATTTGTCTGGTTTTTGAGATACAAATGAGGTGAATGGAATTTCATTTAAGAAAAAGACAAACCATCAAAAATCAACGTTTTAATAAAACTATTAACCATATGTTGTGAGGCTTTCCAGTATAACACAGATTATTCCGCATTTTAACACAGGCAACTCCCAGTGGTTTAGATCTTTATATCCAGAGAAATTCCGAATTAATACCTTTTTCTCTGGATCTTGTAGTAGTATCTTTTGGCACATTAGGACAACAGTCCCACTCAAAGTGTCATTTACTCTGAACTCCCTAATGTTCAAGGTGTTTCTCTTCATCTGAATAGCCTTGCCATTTGACTGAAGTAGCTTCATTAAGGGAAATTGAATGAAGATACAAAATGTTGCTGAAGCAATGCTGAAAATGAATACCTGATTTCCTCAAGTGGGTTTGGTCTGTAAAGCTCACACACATTAACAGCAAGTCTGCTTTCCAAGGTGTGGGTTTTGCTCAATGAAAAGCACTTTTGCAAGTTATTTTTTACTTTTTTTTTTGAAGAGGGGGGAGTGAAGAAGAGAATAAAGGAAAAGAGAGGTAGAGTGCGTTCCAAGTCAATTTCTTCCTTCCTCAGATTGACTTCAAAGCAACACGGCTAATCCTCTCACGCCTGCTCGTTAATAATCCGGTTAATAATCTGTTTAGCCGCTTTCACGCTGTGCTGTTTGTTGGCATTATGGTGCCGCGGAAAAAAGTGAAGGGAGTCGTGGCTTTTCACTTGGAAGTTGCCCCCTCCTCCCCCTGCCATTCCCATCTTCTAATACACACACACACACACACACACACACACCAGCCCCTTGTTTAGTGACAATAATCATCTATTTGTGGCGTTCTTCACTCCAATCAACCATTTATCTTATCAAGGCTTCTGCAAACCTTGCCAATGTTTTTTATAGCTTCAAAAGTAATATGCATTGTATTTTGTATTTTATCCACTCATAAATACTGTATGTGCCAGTGCGTAACTACGTACAACATGTTTCACCGTTCTTAATCAGTTAAGTGGAAACTTAGGCGGCCTCGTCCCTCTCGTTGTCATGCACACACACACACACACACACACACACACACACACACACACACACACACACACAGTGGGCATGCACACTCATACGAACACAACATTCACAGAAGTGCAACAGCTAATTCAAAAAGCGATGGCCATATCAAGTGAGATCAATATCACCATTGTATATCACTGTCTTTCTTTACTTTCTTTCTCTCACTCGCTCTCCTTCCCAGATTCCACTTTCATTCTCCATTTTTTCTTTCCTCTGCTCTCTCCCTCATTTATTTATTTTTTCTGTGTCACAGATGGAACTAAGCCAGCCTTAAGGTTTTGGACTGAAGTTCATATTTTCATAGAGCACGCTGGCTTAGAACTGCCATTCCCAGTTCCCAGTCAGATCCATCATGGTTTTGTCTCTCATTATCTCTGAGACTCACTGCCCCCCCTCCACTTCACTCGCTGTCTGCAACTGCTGGAACAAAGTTCAGATGAGAGAAGGAACAATTAACTCCCACAATCAGCCGAGAGAACTTGACAGCCGAACCAGTACAAAGAGGGAGGATGTGGAAATGAAATCCAGCTCCTTATTCCTGTTCTGTCTCTAGAATGAAAGGTTTACAGCAGCACTGAAAGATGGAGAGATGAATGAATGGGATAAAACCTCTGGGACTTTATTCATTTGAATCAACTAAAATGACCCATGCAACATATTGATTTTCATTATTTTATTATGAAGGAAAGATTATTAGATAGTCAATAGACAACCTAGATCCATGGGTTGATTATTAATCATCAGAAAGCAACATTTTGATCATGGATTTATTTAATTAAAAGGTAAACATGTCAAACTCTTGCTAGCTTCGGTTTCTGGATGGGATGTTTTTAGACATTAATTAGATCTTTGGCCTTTTTTGGACGGTTGGTTTAGTAAAGCAAAACAAAGGCCAAAAAATGTATTACCCCAAAGTGATTTTAATTATTGAGTGAAAAGAGAGTAAACCTTTGGTCCGAGAAGTTTTCAACCCAAGAGTAATAGCAATGTACCCAGCTAGCGCGCTGGCTAGCAGGGAGGACCCAGGACACACTGCTGCTGTGTCTGCCTCGGCGACGTTTGTCCTTCTGATGACTGATTGAATAATATGCTGCTGCACCTGCTGTGGTCACTGTTGTCAAACTTTGTTCCTGAGTTTAATTTTTGCCGTGTCACATTCATATTTAGGTTTGCATGTGCGCTGCTATTCAACCAAACAACAAGTTACAACAATGAACCTCCACATCTATCATAACCTAAAGCATGCATGAAAATAAAACACTAAAACACTACAAAGTCAGACTTTGTCCTTGAGGCAAGCTTTTAATCTAATAAATCACAATGTTGTATGCATGTGACAGCTGTGACTAAATCTGTTTGCAGGCTTGCATTATAAGAGCATTTTGGACTCTTTCTGGCAGAAATTAAATTAGATCTTTATAGATTCATATACATTTGATATGTAAATGATTGGCATCATACTTTGACAAGAAAGAAGCTCTGGAGATTTTCTTTTCACTTTACTCCATTGTGCATTTATTAAAAGGGGCCTGTGTGTCTTCACTATGTTTGAGCTCTGTTTAATGGAGTGGCTGATTTGCAGTAGTGACAAGAGGGAAGCAGGCTTGTGAGGAGTGATGGGATGCAGTTGACATGTTTTGTCTGTAATTAAAGCTCTACTATGAGGCTGCAATCTTGAGGCCTTGTCTGCTTGGGATATAAATTGTGGCTTAGAGGCATGAAAACTGATTAGACAGACTTTATTGTATACCTTCAAGGGATACAATAGATTAAGTTGATGACAGTACTTGCGATTCCCCTCATGATTCATTCAAGGAATTTATTTTGGACCGTGGAGTGTAACAGCAAAACATAAAATTAAAATACAGGAGGCTATCGCACACAAAACAGTCCTGTATGAATGTATGTGTGTGTGTATTTATATATATATATATATATATATATATATATAAAAGTGGGTCTCAGAATGTATTGCGATTCGGAGCTACACCGGACTGTGGCTCCACAAACACGGTCAAAGTTGCAGATTGATGTCATGGTGGTTTTGCTTGAAATTGGTTGGTACTCGTATGTTAGCACACATCATATTTTGTTTTGCAGGAAGAAAAGATGATTGTATTTTGATAAAAAAACACCCCCACATTTTTGTTTTTGTGATGTTGTGGAGGCTTCTGATTTTCTAGGCCTGAAGATCAATAAAAAAAGCTGATTATTCATAATTAATTAATTATATTGTGCTTTTTATTGATCTTCAGGCCTACAACATGTCAGAGGCCTCCACAACAAAGTACTTTTTTACGTTTTTATATCAAAAGCATCTTATACATTTTCACAATTATTTAAAAGAATGTGTTTGAGTTTAGGCAACATAAATCCATGTTAAGGAACAAGCAATGAAGAAAAGTCTAGTTAAGGGTAAGAACAAAAACACACCTTTGCTGGTGCTGGGTTAAGATTTTCCCTATCACTTGACATTTAGCTGTTAGCAAAATGACTGCAATAATATGAGGCAGCCTTCCTCTGAGCAATTAGCACTTTGTGAACAGCTGCTGCTTTTGGAACTTTAGGTAACAATATGCTGTATTGACTTTCATTTTAATATTTGCAATGTGCTGAACAAACAGGCAACGTGTCACAGGAACAGGAGACAGAAGGTTGTTATCTCGACTGAATCCCAGCACACCTTAACTGGACTACGTAAAGCCGGAGATCATAGAGATTACCTCAGCTGAACTGTATATTGATCTCAGACAGACGCACACACACACACACACACACACACACACACACACACACACACACACACACACACACACACACACACACACACACACACACACACGCACACACACACACGTTGACCTGAATTGTACTGTTCTTAGTTAATTAAAGGATTCAGTAATTAGCAGATTGTTAAATAGGGGACACATTGTCTTCTTGTCCTGCTGTAAGGTTTGTGTTGGGGAATCAAGTCTGATACCATCTAACTGGAGCAACGGGATGGAGGTTGTAAACAATAGCTGCTCATCTCATTTGGTAAGAGTCTTAGATCCCAGAGGTAAATAGGGTAATCTCATGAAGGGATTGACCAATGATTGGCTTTGGAAGGCTAATACTAAGTCTGTGCAATGAACAAACCATGTATTGAATCAGAATCAGAATCAGAACCATTTATTGCCATGTTTGTTTTCACATTATAGGAATTTGTTCTGGCGGAACGTGCATAACATTTAACAATGCACATTTAACAGTAAACAGAGTGCAATAAATGGGAATGAATGAATGGATGAATGAATATTTACAATTGAACAGTAGAATATAAAAATAAGATAAAGTGCATAGAATGTGCATGGAATGTAAGTGTTGTGTGAAAGTGGCAAGTGTATTTAAATATAAGGCAGGAGGGTGTGTGCAGGGGAGTGTCCAGTAGGAGATTGTCTGGGGTTGACAGTGTTAGTCAGTGGGTGACCCGGACTCTGTTGATGAGCCCGACTGCAGATGGGAAAAAACTGTTGGTGTGGCGTGAGGTCTTGGTCCTGATGGGCCGCAGTCTCTTGCCAGGTGGGAGGGACACGAACAGTTTGTGTCCAGGGTGAGAGGGATCAGCTACAATCTTCCTCGCCCGCTTCAGGGTCCTTGAAGCAAACAAGTCCTGGAGGGACGGCAGATTGCGGCCAATCACCCTCTCGGCAGAGCAAATGATGCGTTGCAGCCTGGCCTTGTCCTTGGCAGTGGCTGCAGCGTACCAGACAGTGATGGAGGAACAGAGGATGGACTCGATGATGGCAGTGTAGAAGTGCACCATCATTGTCTTTGGCAAGTTGAATAATGAAGGAAGCGGAAGGACTCCACAGCTTTGACGGAGGAGTCACACAGGGTGAGAGGGGGTGGTGGGACTGAGATCTTTCTGAAGTACACAACCATGTCCTATGTCTTCAGAGCGTTGAGCTCCAGGTTGTTTTGGCTGCACCAGGTCACCAGGTGGTCAGTCTCCCACCTGTAGGCGGACTCGTCCCCACCAGAGATGAGTCCAATGAGGGTGGTGTCATCCGCAAACTTCAGGAGCTTGACGGACTGGTGACTGGAGGTGCAGCTGTTGGTGTACAGGGAGAAGAGCAGAGGGGAAAGAACGCAGCCTTGGGGGGAACCGGTGCTGATGGACCAAGAGGCTGAGACGTGTTTCCCCAGCTTCACGTGCTGCTTCCTGTCAGACAGGAAGTCTGTGATCCACTTGCAGGTGGAGTCGGGCACGTGCAGCTGGGAGAGCTTGTCCTGCAGCAGAGACGGGATGATGGTGTTGAAGGCAGAGCTGAAGTCCACAACAGGATCCTGGCGTAGGTTCCTGGGGAGTCCAGATGCTGGTGGATGGAGTGGAGGGCCATGTTGACTGCATCATCCACAGACCTGTTGGCTCTGTAGGCGAACTGCAGGGGATCCAGGAGTGGGTCGGTGAGGGTTTTGAGGTGGGACAGGACCAGGCGCTCAAAGGACTTCATGACCACAGAGGTCAGGGCGACGGGCCTGTAGTCATTGAGTCCTGTGATCCTAGGTTTTTTGGGGACAGGGATGATGGTGGAGGCCTTGAAGCAGGCTGGTACATGGCATGTCTCCAGAGAGGTGTTGAAGATGTCTGTAAACACCGGGGATAGCTGGTCAGCACAATGCTTCAGGGTGGAGGGGGAGACAGAGTCCGGGCCAACTGCTTTGCGGGGGTTCTGCTTTTTAAAAAGCCTGTTGACGTCTCTCTCCCCAATAACGAGGGTCGTCACTGTGGAGGGTGGTCTGTGGCTGGTTGGTGGGGCTGTTGATGGGGCTGTGGGGGATGGCGTCAGGACTATTCCATTGTCTTTCAAATCTACAGTAGAACTCATTCAGCTCATCTGCCAGGCGGAGGTCGTTCATGGAGTGGGGGGTTTTGGGCTTGTAGTTGGTGATCTGTTTGAGCCCTCTCCAGACCGAAGCAGAGTCACTTGCTGAGAGCTGGTGTTGCAGTTTCTCAGAGTACAGTCGTTTAGCGTCCCTCACCGCCCTGCTAAACCTGTATTGTCCCCACTCCTGAACGCCTGGTCCTTTTGCAGCCGTAGCTTTCTGAGTTCTGCTGTAAACCAGGGTTTGTCGTTGTTGTAGCTCACCCTGGTGCTGGTTGGAACACAGCTGTCCTCACAGAAGCTGATGTAGGAAGTCACAGCCTCTGTGTACTCATCCAGACTGTTGGTAGCAGTCCTGAAGACATCCCAGTCTGTACAGTCCAAGCACGCCCGAAGATCCTCCAGAGCCTCACTGGTCCACTTCTTGAACTTCCTCACCACAGGTTTGCAGAGCTTTAGTTTCTGCCTGTATGCAGGAATCAGATGGACCATGACGTGGTCAGAGTGACCCAGTGCAGCTCGAGGGACGGCGTGATAGGCCCTGCTGATGGTGGTGTAGCAGTGGTCCAGAGTGCTCTCCTCTCTAGTCGGACATTTTATAAACTGTTTGTATTTAGGGAGTTCATGGCTGAGGTTTCCTTTGTTAAAGTCAGCCATTGTGAACCCGACTCTATTTGAGTCCTGTCAGTATGTTTGATGAATCCCCTCATACTGACTGTCATCTTTTCATATTCCGAAAAGCAAAAGTGGCAGATGAGCATGAACTTGTACTGTGTGTTTGAGAATAAACAGAAACGATTATCTTCAATCTCCTGAAACGCAGCCATGCTATAACACACATACACTTTGATAAAAGCATGTTACATGACTCCTCCTTTATAGTATATCACCGTAAATACCCAGATAGGAAACATCTTTGAGTCCTTTTCTCTGTCATTGCCTCAGTCAAAATGTATTGACATTTTTGGATGGATGGATGTTACCATGTGAAATATTCTCCCTAAATCAGCATTTGTTTCAAAAACTAGGTATAAAAAAACTCCCAATTTCTGCACACAAAGGAAGGCCTGCACCTGTATTAATAAACATTGCATTTACATGACCACAATGACACAAAATTATATTTCTCCAATTGTTTTAGGGTAATGACATAGAAGAATAAAATAAATAATATGATGCCAGATATTCAAAGCTTGAATCCAAAGCCTCAATGGAAGCTATGAAAAGGACATCCGATATGCCCACAGCTCTAATCACTACTCTAATGCAGCGCAGAGCAAAGTTCTAGTGAGCCGGCATATGGAGGACAGGGATACGAGGCATCCTGTCCGCAGATCAGAGACGGCAAACTGGTTTGTAATTAAGGACTGAAAATTCCCCAGTCACTGGTGCTGAGTATTGGGGTTCAGTGGGCTGACACGCCGCTACACCAGAAAGCTCTCTAAATGCATGGCACCATAATTATATTAGTACTATCTATTTAAATATCGGCGTATTGAAAATAATAACAAAAAACGATGGTTGAGCGGATGATGACTTCAATTGTTGAAGCCTATCTCATAACGTTAACCCTTGTAGCAAGATGCAGACACAACCTAATATATGTTCACCTTCCTACTTGTTGCAAGGAGCGTATTAGCAAAGTCCAGTAGTCACTCTCCTCTTTATATCCATTTCGGTCTCCAATAACCAGCTAAATGCTTCAATTTGTTCACCATCTCGTAGATAATTTGTCTGTCAGCGGTTGCTGGGAGACACTGAACTGGGTTTGTGGGGCTGAAATGCTCTGCAGCTGAACCACAGAGTCAGCTGATGCCTCAATGGTGATATTGATCTCACTTGATATAGCCATCGCTTTTTGAATTAGCTGTTACACTTCTGTGAATGTGTTGTGTTCGTATGAGTGTGTATGCCCACTCTGTGTGTGTGTGTGTGTGTGTGTGTGTGTGTGTGTGTGTGTGTGTGTGTGTGTGTGTGTGTGTGTATTTGTTGGAGCACAATATTGGCACTGTGGAGATTTTCAATTATGAGTAGCTGTGCTGGAAGAATAAGCAGTGAAACTATTGGCCAACCATTTGTATCATTTGCAATTAGTGTAAGAACTAAAGCTTGATTTTCTCTCTCTCTCTTCTGTTTCTCTTTCTGTCTCTCTCCCCATCCCTTGGTTTAATTGTCTTTTCAGTGTAAAAATGTGAAAAAGTCACTAAGACGGCGGCAGCTTTTCATTTAAACAGATTATGGATGGAACAGTTACCAGTCAGGGCCAAATAGCCCTTTGTAATCCTCACAGAGGACATTTAATTAACTGGCCTTCTTTGCTATTCTCTCTCCCTCCCTCCAACTCTCTCTCTCTCTCTCTCTCTCTCTCTCTCTCTCTCCCCCCCCCACCCCCCAGTTTCTCTGCTTTGCTTGCTTCTTTTTTTCTATCACTCTGTCTTTCTTCCTATTTCTTTACTGTCTCTTTTTTCTTTATTTTTTCTCTCACTTTTTCAAAGTTATGAATGCATACAGGACACACCTACATGTGCTGCCAGGTTTAGTGAGACTCTTCTCCAGAGGCCAAAAGACGGGAATAGTTTGTGTCGCATGGAAGGGGGGGGGGTTAGGGTTACATTGTGCCTTCTTCAGTATTGTCAGCACAATGTAGAGCAGGAAGGGTGAGAGTGAGATTGAGAAAATGAGGTAGCAGTGAGTAAGAAAGCTGCTGATTGGGGTCATCAGGGGAAAGCAGAGTGTGTGTGTGTGTGTGTGTGTGTGTTTGTTTGTTTGTTTGTTTGTTTGTTTGTTTGTTTGTTTGTTTGTTTGTTTGTGTGTGTGTGTGTGTGTGTGTGTGTGTGTGTGTGTGTGTGCAAGGGGGACTAATCACTGACTGCCTTCCGATACACAAGCACATGCACACTCACCTCGACATACATGTGTAGACACATTATGTAATTACCTGCACATATTTACACTGACATCACTTCAATGTGAAAAAAAACACATGTTCCCTTCTCTGTTGTTTTCTCCCTGTAATGTCGATTATTTCTGAGTGTGAACCACTTACATCTATTTTTAAAACAAAACCCACAATGGCAGACACTGCACTGCACTTAAGGAATGGTGTGACTCATAACTGTGCTCTTGTTTGACTCACATCATAGAAGCAACCGGATACTTATTTGTCCATCTAGTTGGATTTTGTCTATGTCCTGTTGGTTGTTGACACTTTGCTCAGGTTAGATAAACTGGGTATCCTCAATATGTTCATTATGTGCCGAAGATGTGCACTTTGCAGTACTTGTGTAATATTGAGTGATGTTCTTTCTTCCCAAAGAGATTATGACGTCAAAACAATCCAATGATTCATAGAAATTATAGAAATGAGGGGTCAAACGGTACACAAAGTCCAAGGTTCTGTATGTACCTCAGTTTGGGGGTCACGGGGAGGTATTTGGTAAAGCAGATTTTAATTATTGTTAATTTGAGTTGACAGAACCAGTGTAAAGGAATGTGTACATCCATTAAATGTGGAGATCAGGCTTAGACCACAAAGTCTAAAAAATCTCTCTCTCTATATATATATATATATATATATTGTAATGTAATATTTTAAAAACTTTAAAATAGTGTATGTGCTTTAAAGTCAGGTACATTTTTATGAAACATATTTTTTAATAGCCATCTCTATAATGTTGGTGATTCAAGTAACATGAAGTCCAGCTGATGAACAAATGTAACAAATTGCTACATTTAAGTTATTTAAAGACCTATCCCATTATTGTTCTATATGTACAAACATTTCTCAGTGTATGTACACGTGGGCAATAGCAATATAAATATTATTATACATTATTTATTTGTAATTATATATTATGTAATAATATATCTTCTGCTAATTAATTTGAGACATATTTTGTAGATAATAACCAGAAATAACAGCATTGGAATGTCTATTTTTGACTAATCCAGCAAATCCATAAATACCCAACCAATCTACATAGCTTACATCATTCTTAACATTGATCCAAAAAATATTTTAAATCCAAAAGCGGTCTTCTTATCGATTGTTCAACAGTGGCCACACTGGGCTTGTAAAATCAGAGGAGCTGAATCTCTAGTGTCGAGGTAGGGTCATATTGTCTCACCCTGCTCCACTAATGATATGACATTTAGTGAGCGCTCTGCCTCTTCTGTTGGCATGTGTTCATTGTGACCTGGTCCTGTCTTTAATTCACTTCTCTTTTCTCTTCTGTTGCTATCTTAATTGTCTGCCCACTCTGTTCTTTCAATACAAAACGGGTCAGTAAACAACGTACAGTGAATAAGCAGTAGTTTTTTAAGGCTATTCAATTACCTTATTGTCTTTTCTCAAAAATCCCAATTAGCCCATGTAATAAGGAATAGTACTGTCGCATTGTTGTCATTGAGTTATTCTCAGACGAATAGAGTGTTTGTTGTTTGTAAAGCGTGTAAAGCGTTATTTTTTATGGACTATTACTGTCATTTATTTGTTGCTGTTTTTCATTTGAATAAAAAGGAAACTCCTTGAAATCCCATGATCGGCCATTAGACAATAATAGCACAACACATAACACAACGGGTTTCTCTGAGTGTAAAGGCACTACGGCAGCAGGTTTTTATTTTAGTTTCGTTACTCCGACACAACCTGCCAAGAGAGGGGAGGGGGGTCTACTTTTTCTCGCTGTTTATCTGACTAAGACTGTTTTTCTTACTGACTGACTGACATAGTGAAGGGTGAGAGGAGACTGACGTGTAAAGAGAAGAAGTTTATCCAGCAATTCTGGTATTCAGGACAGCTCTAGTTGTTTCTTTGCGTTTGGGGCCTCAGTTATTCTGCATTAGTCTCCCCCGTATATTTTTAACATTCGACCTGAAATTAATATTTAATGAAACTTTTCATGTTTTGTTCGATATATAAAGGTCAGATAAGATACAGTGACTCATGCGTTTAATGTCCAGAATAGAGATATCATTTAATATTCACAACAGTGTATAAACAGCTGGGGGGAGGAATATATTTAAATCAGGAATGCAAGCACAAAAAAACAAAGGGTTACTTAAAGATGTGCTGCATCTAAAACTCTTCCAGTGGCCAGAAATAACCAAACAACAAATCAATGACTACCGTAGATTAAACCCAGTATAGAACCATACACATATAAACATAGCACACATATAAACATAGCATAACAATATGAGAGTGGTCATTACATGGAGAAAACTATATTTGACATGAGATAAGTGAAGGTACACTACTGGATTTGACCCACAAAAAACAGCTGCTGTTAATCTGTGGCTGTGTTCACATCGCTGTGTGGAGAGTCTGCTCACAGTGATCAGTTATTGACAGGTTAGTTTTACTTCCAATCATAGTTTTGAAATCATAGTTTTGAAGGAGAAGGCAAAGATGGCACAGAAACAGTGTTGGTTAACATCCAAATGCGTTTTTGGAAGTAGATTTTGGAAGGCTATCCACACTTGTCAGGTAAATGTTTGCTTCATGTAATACGAAACTATACTGAGAGCCTCTACCGTGTTTTGGTGTCATTGGTGGATGCTTTGTCACAGACCGGACAGATGCAAAGTTTGTATGTCATAAAAGTTAATTTTCAGACACTGCATTTGTTCTACTTCAATGAATTATGAGTTATAAGATAACATGGGAGTAATAACTGATGTCACTAGCAATAAAACACTGTTCCGTTTGTACAGCTCATTTGCTGTGCGAGACACAATCCACATAATTTGGCAAGACGCAGCCGGGTGGACAGTTTGCCGTCTGTCAGATCAAACAGCTGTAGACTACAGAGTCTCTCTGTTTCCATTCACAACATGAGGAATGGTTCAAAGCATGAGAAATGGGAGTGTGTGTTATTTAGTCCACAGAGTGAGGCCTAGACAAGATTCAAGTGTTATGCTCAAGTGTTACGTCCTGTAAACCCATACTGCGCTATAGTGTCGACGGATATTTTCAACAAAGTACCCCTACACTAGAATCAGCATTTATTAGGGACTTTTAAACCCATAACCGGTTGTGTGCAAAGGTCTGTGTCAGAGAATGACCTCAGTTATGTAGTCAGTTGGGGAGATCGCGCCCCAGCATCGGGGTTATACCATCGCCTGGAGGCAGATGTAAATCCATTATTGGCTTTATAGTAGGCTACTATTCTGGTCTGTAACTGGATGTGAAATATGGCAAGCAAGTATGTGCAGCAGAGTTGTCAAATTATATTTGGCTTTAATTATAGGGGAAATCATTTTTAAATTAAGAGCAATAGTGGATTTATTTATTCCTTGAGTACCTCAGCTTCTCCTGAAATAGTAATTAAAGAAAGTCTTTATGCAAAAATACCTGGCCACTTAGGTTTGAATGACAGAAGCTACTCAGAGGTGAAATAGCAAAGCTGTGATTTTTAGCATTGGCCAATATGCAGTTTGATAATCAATTTCGTCATCTCGCAGTAAAGTTTTTTCCTTTTAGCCTTGAATTCTAGTTTTGAACAGATTTGAAGGCTAACTCGGAGGTCATCTACAGAGGAACTGGTAGCATTGACTGGGAGCGTTTTCCAAGCTAAGTTATGTCACCCTCTGAGGTGATAATCAGAGTTCAAGCCTGAAGGGTTCAATGTTGTTTTATAGACATGACTTTGAACACTAAAGCATGAATATGAAATGTGACAAAGAGAGAATAGTAAGTTTGATGTCCACAGGTCAAGATGAAAATAGTACAGTTATCCGCCATCAAAGAAAACAGTATTAGTCATTCAGCCTGCGGGTTCTCCACACAATAAAAACACAACTTGAGAAAGAAGTCCGGATTTCAAGTTGAACTTAAGCTCTTTCCGTCTATGTCATTGTGACTTCTTCAATATAACCAAATAACAATGAAAAAGTAATGGAAATATAAACGCACAATATAAGAATTCTTCTTTCTTCTTAGAACTGAATATGAGGAGGAGCTTTCTTTTTGATTTACAATAAGAGAGGTTAACCAGGTGTAGAAGATTTTTTGTATTCACTTTATTTCATACTGTCTTTGTGTGTTCCTGCCGTTCCTGTTTCACAGTAACCTCTGTGTCGAGAGAAACATGTTTCTTCATGTATCCTGATTTAATTAATGGTCTGCCTTTAGCTCTGTGTGTGCTTCACATCGATTAACAGATCTCTGTGGATAAAACCTGTTGATGTAGTGTAAAGAAGAGCCCAGGCCAGCCCAGTGGGATGTCACACCTTAACCAGTGTTTCCCAGGGACACAACACACCCTCTGTGACTAACAAGGAACGCATATCTCGGGAGCTGAACATTTCAATATCCCACATATATTAGAATATTAGCTTTGACCGTCCCACACCTTCAGTTCAACCTGTTATGTCCTGTAACACTGTTTATAATCCTGGCCAGAAAGAGAGGCGGCTTTGCTGTGAGTGAATGAAACTCATCTGAACCAGCCATAGAATTGGACCTGAAAGACATTTTTTACGCTGACATTCAAAAGTTTGGAATCTCTTGCCACAAAAGCTTGACTCTGTAGAGACGGTCTTTCGTGCGTTTCAGGTTGTCCTCTTTTACAAGATGTTATTTTGAATGAAGGGTTTGTTTTGTGCATGGAGAACAAAACGCTGTACTATAGTTGAACCAGACTTACAACCGAGAGGGCAGAAAGAGACAAAGTCCAACTGAGCCAAGGATTTTACTTTAGTTAGCGAAGTGGGTGGCACACAAAAAAACTGGGGGTCCTCCTCCAGGAAAAAATAAATTGCCATCCAAATTGCATTTCCTGAATTTCTGCATACATTTAGGACCATGGTAACCATTACAAAATCTGGGAAAATCTTAAGTTAATTATCATGCTAAATTATGTCAGAATCAATGCATTAAAAATATAACTTTATTGAACTTCATATGGTGAGTTTTTCAATTATGAATGTAGAAGAGACCTATATATTTATGAAGAATAGGAAGTCATGGTAGGCTGCTACTTGTACTTCATTTGTATTTCCATTTTATGCTACTTTTATCCTTCCACTCCATCCCAAAGGCAAATAGTGTAAGCAAACCCTTACGTTTTCTACTAACAACCAACTGAGTCGTTTTTGTTACCCTATTTTTACAGTTTCAGTCCTTTTAAAGCGTTTCATACTGCCACCATTATCCAGGAGGAAAACGATGTCCTTCGAAAGGGAATTGAGAGTGCAGTTTAGTTGTATGGGAAGGCAATTTTCTAGGAGCCAGGGCTGCTTATCATATTTTATACCACCTAAACTCTCCACAACAACTCTTGTCTCCGGTATAAAAAAAGTTCTACATTCAGCTTGCGCTTGTAAACAAATCATTAATAGTGACACCCTGGATAAGTCCAAGGTCGTGCTGAATGATAGCCCCTTTGAGATTTCAGCGGTATCGAGTGTGCTAATTTATCTCAAAAATATGCTCACATTTTTTATATTCCTCATTATTCCTTGACCTAAAGATGCCACTCAAGTCAAGTGGCGTATCTTTACTGAAGGAGATGAGCAGGTCAGAAATGTTTCAATAGTAATTAGTTCATTCCACTTCTTTTTCTCTCCCCACAGAACTCGAATGCTTGAAGGGGAACATGGAAATGGAATAATAAATTGATAAGCTGATCGACAAAAAATCAATTTGCAACCAATTTAACCATCAAATAATAGTTTAATTTATTGCTGGTTCCAGCTTTTCAAATCTCAGCTTTGGAATGTTTTATTTTTCATACATAATACATGATAAACACTCTGAGACAATATCTAAACAGACACTTATTTTTGAGAAAATTTTAACCGGTATTATTCACATTATTATTGACAAAACTGCCCCGCTATTTGCACAGTACATTCTGAGTGTTGTCTGTAATTATCGGGTCCATATGTGCTGGTGTACGTAAGTTGTTAAATAAACATTTTCCCTCCGCTCTCACGTCATTACAAAAACAATCTTTGATGTTCGTATATTTGTGCTGTTACGGTAGCAGTACTTGATGACAAAGAATGACACACACTACAGCAATTCATTACACATCATCTATTGAATAAGTTGATTATGTGACCTCACCAGAGAAATCATAATATGTACACAAAAAACGTTATGCACTGTGCAGTTTATAAAAGTCAACTCTAATTCAATTATAATACATTGACAATTTCCCTCATATTTGAACTGTTTTTATTTAAAAACAAATTTAACATGTCATAGAGGTCAATGTTGGATTTACTTTTTGGCAGATGTGAAGATCAGGCACGACAAAAAACACTTAAAAGCCCTTGCAATAGAAAATTGCAACTTACCTAACCTTGACCACAATTTGTGATCATAACAGAATTAACATGAACAAAAGGCAGCAAACAGCCTAAATTATTCATTTGTGGTGTTTATGCAAAGGGTTGAAGGACTCTACACATGCTGTATCTGCTCTGGGAAGAAGATAACAAGAAAGTGCCATGTGAAAATGAATATGTAATACTTGGACTTGCAACCTTTTGGCAAAATGAGGTTGGTGGGTATGGAAAAGCCTTCTGTAGCATTATTAGTAATTGTTGGTCCCACTTTTTTTTCCCAGGGATTGCAACATATCATTAGATCCAGTGAGATGCATTAGTGTGAGGGATGGCAGCATCACCAAGCTGTATCTCCCAATGGTCCTTTATTAGCCACTAATCCACTGATGATCGTTATTAGTGAGAAAGGAGTGTGTGAGTGCGCTTGCGTGTGTGTCTGTAAGATCCATTTTGGCATAGTGCTCTGTATATTAGCCCAGTGATTTATTATCTGGGTTATGACATCCCTTCTTCCCCAAAGCTGCATTGTCCTTTTGCCAATTAATTCTGAATCTGTTACGACCAGAGGGAAGGAGGGAGGGAGACAGAAAGAGAGAGAGAGAGAGCGATCATCAACAAATGCATTGGTTGAACCCCAGAGTCAAGTGCAGTGCTATATTTTTTAGTAAGATGTGGCGAGTTAATTTCGCTCGTGTCTTCTTTTGATGTTCGCTTATGCTTTTCTTTCTAACGTCCCCTCGCTCTCTCTCTCCTCTAATGCCATTGATTTATGCAATTGCCTGCTCGCTCTTATTTTCTTTCTCTTCTTAATTCTTCCATCTTCCACTTTTCATTGTTCTGCTGTTTCTATAACAACCGGGGGGGGTCATTTCTCAGCATCTGTGTTTCACTTAATCCTGTTCATGCAACACCGGCCCCTGAGCCGGCGACGGCCGTGGTTGGAGGCGTTGTGTTTCCGTAGTTGTCCCATTCTCGTGAACGCGATATCTCAGGAACCCATTGAGGGAGTTTCTGTAAATTTGGCACAAATAGATCTGAGGTGAGACCTCACAACACACGTTTTTGGCCATGACTCAATAATTCATATTGTTATACGGCATCTCTATGTCACTCTTCTCATATACAGTCAATGAATACAACCCACACAGAGGGAGAGGGACTCTGCTCAGGTAGATATAGTTGTTAGATACTATATTAATTTCCTGAATGTCGTTTAGAAAACCTTAAATAATTTGTTTCACTGAAGGACTGTTTTTCACCTCATTGCTGTGTCTTTTAACGCCACAAATAGTCATTATTAATGCGTAAATTGCACCAATGCTTTGCTTTAGGAAGCCAATCCAGAGCAACCAACACTTATTTTCATTGACAATAAATCTGCCATTTATTTTCTCATTGGAGTAGTTGTGTTTTTTCATTTTGTTTTAAATCCCATCACAATTTATGATTTATGATGTCTGATGTCTTCAAATGCCTTGCTTTGTCCAACCAGCAGTCCATAACCCAAAGATATTGAGTTTATTAGTTGGAAAGTCCACAAATTAAAGAAGCTAGTGCCAGCACACGTTTGTAAAAAAAAAAAGACAAACAATTTAATCCATGATCAAAATAGTTAATAGTATTATTCATTGGTATTTTCCTCATGATTAGTCAATACATATATGAGTCAAGAGCAACGCTCAATCATCAAGCGTTGCTCTTGTGACAGAGAAGTATTACTTTTATTCATACTCATGTGAATAGATGTCCCACCTGAGAAATACCTAATGCATGCAGAGAGTAGGTTTTAGACTTGTGCAAACAGCTCTCTTTTCTAGTTGGCACCGGTTTGTTTACATGTATTATTTATTTTTGAGCTGGCAACGCTGCTACCTCAGCCGGCTATTCTGTACTGGCTGCCGAAATGTTTTCCTGGGCCGCACAGCAGGTTGAAGTGAAACACTAGTCTATTGCTGGCGGACTGTCACATGGTTTGCTCCGCATGAAGAGGCTTTGGTCTGACAGAGAGGAACAGAGTGGTGCTTCACAAAGATACAAACAACTCGTGAAGACCAAAGGGAATAAAAAAATGCCGGAGACTTTTAACATTTGGAGTAAAAATGAACGTAGCGAGCACAACCTCATTCACTTTTTGTCTAAATAAGTCAGCAAAAAGCCAATCAGTGTGTCTGTGTATAACAGGTGTGTGAAACATGCTCTGCTCCTACAAAGATATAGGAACAGAGACAGCATGCATCTTATTTGATGTGTGTTTCTGTAATGAACATCGTTACTTTACCTAGCTGGAATGAAGGGCCGTCACAATATCTCACGATTATCGTCGCCAAAATAATTCACAATAACAATTATATTGTGATGTCTCTTGATAATAAATATGAATAGCATTATCAATCAAATTCATCTTTAAAAAAAAAATTGGAAGCCTCAACCATTTCTACTGACCCTTTCCAGACTTCAGAAACATATTGTTTGATGCAATGTAACTGTACATGCAGCGTTGTGTTGGTGCATTTGTGAGACAAACCTTTCCTCAACCACTGCTAGGTGTGAAAAATATTTCTTGACATGACCCGTATCTTCCTCACACGTGGTCTGCTAGTCCCCACCATCAACCATCTCTTAAGTGCCGTCTTCCCCCTTTCATCCCTCTTCAGGTCCAGAGTGGTACTTGGTCCGAGTGGAGTTGACTGTGACGGACGTCAATGATAATATCCCAGAATGGAGCATGGTTCCCATTCCCTACCTGGCTGTGGTTTCCCCTGATGCCCCTGTGGGGGCGCTGGTCTACATGCTCCAAGCTGAGGACGGGGATGAAGGCAACAATGGCGAAGTGGAGTACTTCCTGTCTGACGGTAATCTATTTTGTTATGCTTTTCTCCTGAATGTATTGTTTAACATTTTATTTAAAGGACCTTTTCTTTCTAATTCTTTTTTTCTCACTCCTTGCCTCAAGGTAAGTCAGATGGTGAATAACACTAGTATATTAGAAATGTAATAACTAATATAACTAGAATATAGGGATTCCTTACATCAGATTTTTCTGCTTTGACAAGTGAACTGTTTGTCGCAGAATAGCCTCATGAGGAGTTTAAATAGTAAACACGTGCATCCATAACAGCTTTACAGTTTCCTAGTAATCATGTCTACATTCAGAGGTTTTATATACATCAATGCACTGACTTCAGTAACCACAGGTCTCAAAATGAGTTTAAATTATGTCTAATAGTCGGCTTGGTTTTCGATGAGTGTTTCATCATTGAAGTGTATAATACAGAGGCAATGAATGTATCAAGGTCAATACTTTCTCGTGATGCAGAATCAAGTTTGTTTCTTTTGCTCCTTGAAACTTGAGCCTCTTTTTAGGCCAGTTAATATTTCATGCACACGTAGTTATTTTCCAGAGTAATTTAATGAATTTCTCCTCAACGCAGAAATAATTGCTTTTTTATTGTTTGCCATGTAATGATTTCCTCTGAAATGAAATCTGTTAAGCCGCTGTCTATCAAGAGACAGTCTGACAATTTTCCTCTTGGGGGGTGACAGAGAATAAGTTGAAAATATATAAATGTAAAAAAAAAACAGAGACATAGACGGAACTTTTCACTTGTTTTGAATTGATGTTGCTTTAATTGTTTTGTGCTGGCAGGACTGGGTGTGACAGTAGGATGCCCTCAATCACACAGAGTCAAACATGATGACCGCATTGCAATTACAAAAGTTATGAAAAGTCTTCTCCTCCCCTGTTATGTTACCTAAGGTTAATTAATCGTCCCACTCGCGGTCTCTCTGCTCTTTGCTATTCACATCTCAGCTGCTCAGATAACTGGCCGTCCAGTCGTATCTGCCACTTGATCCGAGCACGCTCTGCACGCGTTCACTGCATTTCTGACGGCTCTTGAAGGCACTGGTATTTACACAGCCTCTGGCCCTGCGCATCGCTCGAGTCTGATCTGTAACCTCTGCAGTCTATTATGTGTCCTGCTATTCTTTCCTTTTATGCTGAAAGCCTCCTCAACATGAAACCAAAGAAGGAAGTCTGGGGGGGGAAAGCGATCACAATCACCGACTCCCCTTCAACTCGCATCTCGACATAGAGAATCTGCTGAGGCGAACACGTCTACAGCTAAAACATCTTCTTTTGTTCAAATGACTTCTTAAGGAATCATTTCACACATATTAGGTCATCTGTTACACATAAAGGTTATTTAAAACCAGCATTTGGTTACCTTTCATTACTTTTTTATATGTATATTGCCTTTATTTAGATATCGTCTCTTTGATCTAATGCTCTTCCATATCTTATATGAGGATTGGAATATCAGGCATCCAATAATCGTGTGCAGTGATCTATTACAACCCATACAGATTGTGGCCTCTTAATAAATAAATACAAAGTGTTGTAAATGTGTAATTTAACAAATTGCATTTGTGAGGGACCTGAAAAGAAGTTGAGTTTCTGTATATTTAATAGAAATTAAATCGGTACTCCAATCAAAGCGCATGTTGCTTTTCTCTGCAGGCGGCGATGGTCGTTTCGAAGTGGACAGGAAGAATGGCCAGGTTCGAACGACCGGCCTTCCCTTGCAGCGGGACAGGGAGTACCTGCTGACGGTGGTGGCGGCCGACCGGCTGGGCAGCCGCAGCGCCCCCGTCGTCGTGTCGGTGGTGGCCGGAGCTCGGCCGCCGCAGTTCACCAACGCGTCCTTCACCATCGCCATACCGGAGAACACGCCTGAAGGACAGCCGTGAGTTTACAAAAAAAAAACACACTGGCAATAACAATTATATATTAAAATGTAGTTACCTCCAGAATAGATATGTTGGCTTTTCAACACAGAATTAAGGGTTTTTCCTTCTGGGATTTCTCGAAGGCTTAACACACCTTGCAGATTCACACACATCAGTGGACACACACATTTCTCTGAGACATTTGACTTTCTAACACAGACATAACATAATAATTCTTTCTACATGCCTTCAAGTACTGATTTACACACACACACTCGGACACACACGGACACGGACACACACATACACGGACACACAGTATGACATTTTAATGGAGTGGTCCGTGATGGATTTAATGCATAGCCTGAGCTTATAGTTTATTAGTAGGCTTGTGTACCCTCACGCACACATGAGCACACATGAGCACACACGCACGCCCTCAGGTCTGACTGTAGTGGCACAGTTATGACTCGTGTCCTTGGATTGGTGTCGTTATCTGCCTCCAGCTTCTCTGATGTGACTGACACACTTGACAAACCAATAAAGTGGATATGCAGTCTGTAGTTTACTCTGATTTCATCAGGGAAGCAACAAGCAACAAGCAACAACTCAACTCAGCATTTTACACCTGTATGCCCCCACCCCGACCCCCTCTTAGTGTTCTCTACATGGCTCTGCTCTGGTGGGAGCTCCATATAGCAATGTACTTGACTTCACTGTGCTTCTTCTTCTTCTTCTCTTGTCTTCACTTTGCTCTCAGATTAGTGCGTCTTTGCTATATGTCTCTGCTCTCCTTTTGTTCTGCTTGACTTTAAAGGAATATTTTGGAATTTCTTTATTGAAGTCGGGTTGTTTGAGGTACTTATCCATAGTAACAGATCAGCAGCACAGGAGCAAAGCAATGCACTGCTGTCGATGGGGACAGCAGTAAAACTTATTTTATTACCTAAAATAAAATCTCACCCAAACAATCAATATCAGTTTAAGTATAAGCTATATTTAGAATGTTTTCACTGCTTTACCTTGCATCAGACGGCCCTTTCCAACGGGGGATTTAAGCTGTTAAATCTGGCTCAATTGGTCGGATCGATTATTGTGAGACTTTAGTGTTTTCAAGGGTTAGTTAAAAATTGACACAAAAAGTGACACAATAAAACCAACAGATAATTTCAATGAACATTAGTTTAATTATTTTTAATGTTATTTGGCATACATTTGACATGTCAAACAGTAGATATAGTACCTAGATTTGGATGTATTTTTATAGCAGGATTGTGTGTGCACAGCTGAGCCCTCGCTCAGTTTGACTCGTCTCCCTGGCCTTCTTTACTATATTAGCGTCCATGTTGCTGTGCACCAATATATTCAAGTCTAATCGTATCTGCTCCACCTATTTACCCAACTTCTTGTCTCTACTATCAAGCCCTCTACTTCATTCTAATCTATACGCATCCATTCTCTACTGCACATACAAGAGTATACTTTGTAGTCAACTCCGGCAACTTGACAACCTGCAACTTAACATGTAGCCATTGTCGGCCACTGCTCAGGAGGTGGTACTAAATCCAAGCTCCAGGTAAGCCGACTCTCAGAGGCAGAAAATGTAACACCACAAGCATTGGAATGAAGAATGTGTGTGTTTACTCAAACACTTTAAAGCAGTGGTTCTCAAACTTTTTTTGTCAAGCCCCACTTTGGAGGACGAAAAATGTTCGGGCCCCACCGCCCCTACAAAATTGTAACAAAATGGTCCATGCTGAATTTTTATTGAAATAACGACATTTTGTGACTCCTCTATATGTGCTTTTATTAATAATAGAACAAAGAAAATGTAAGTCACTTTCATGTAAACCAGATTGCTCCATCGGACAAAAACAAATAAAACGTGAAATCACTTTGTTAGAACAATACAAAGTTGTGCAAAAAAAGAATTAATATTTGGCAAAAATAGCTCATTGTAATAGCCTAATTAACATGTTTTGTACTGAATATCTTTTCAGGATAATAACAATAAAGTTCAACCTGTGAAAAACTAAATAAAACCAGTTAAAAATATTTGGCAATAAAGAGTTTTACACTGCATATCTTTTCAAAACAACAATAACGTGCAACCGGTGCAAAACAAAACTAAATTAGTGCAGATATGAGCCTGCTTTCCACTACAAATCTTTGTTAAACGGGGTTGTAGATTTGATACGGCCACTCTCAATTCATGCTCAAAGTTGAGCTTCGATCTGTATTTTGTTTTGAGAGAGGCAACAGCAGAAAAGCCGATCTCACAGAGGAAGCTCTGCGCGTCATCACAGCCGTCCGGCCGGTGCTGAATCAAACAGCTGCTGATCCACCTGAAGTAGCGCTGGCAGCGGCCGTCATTCAGGCGCTGTTGTGCGGCTACGGATGATATTATGAACCCGGACACGGGGGCGTTTGATGGTCCGACATTAGAGGGACTTCCACAAGAAGTTTAAAGCAGAACTAGTGGTTAGTTCAATGGTGGATGGGGGAAACGGTACTGTTTTTACGGAGATAAGCCCCGCCCCCTTCTAGGGGTGAGTAAAGCCAGTAGCGAATGACGCGAATTAACCACATAAAGTCGAGCGACTAAACTCACGCGAGTAACACACCATTAGGTCTACAAGTGTGAGTTGCAACTCGTAAAAGGATCTGTCGCGGTCGCGCATGCGGAACCGTAACGGCGTAATTTTAACCACAGATTTGAAAATGCGAAATGCATTCTGGGATATTGGCTGTCTCAAGTACGCACAAGTCTCATCCTATGCATCCCCGGTAAAATGGGCGGATCAAATCACATCCGGGCATTTTCACAATTATTTAAAATAATTTAAAAAAAATAAAAATCTACATTTCCCCAACCCTCTCGCGCCCCACATGTAATACCTCCGCGCCCCACTAGAGGGTCGCGCCCCACAGTTTGAGAACCACTGCTTTAAAGGAAGTGTTTTACTTTTTTTCGAGAAACAGGGGATATTGTGATTCACAATCTGCAATATTCATGTTAAACCTCCCTGTCATTTATTTGTCGGTATAATCTGTAAATAGTTTGCAGTGTTTGGGAGCACACTCCACCATTACTTATTATCATATAATGTTTGGGTTGTGTGTATATCCAAAAAACGTGTATCTATTATTACAACTATTTTTTGTTGTTAAGAAGTGTTTTTTTTACCTGCAAAGCATTTCAGAAAGAAAAAATAAAGTAGAAATTATTGCAATGCATCATGCGGTCCTCTTCGTCAGATTCTTCCCCTGAACCTCCCTGTTATGAAGCGTTATGAAGCCGGCAGAGCGAGACCGGCAGCTGCCGTGGTCTCCCTGGAGAAGCCTATCTGTCTCCAGGGAGGAACCCGAGACTGGAGAACGGGTCTGGTGCTGGTCCATTCCACCTCCTATTGCAGGTGGAGCCCCAGTAAGATTTAACAATAGTCATATTTACAAGTGATCGGTGTCACTTTTTCAAATACATACACAACACGTTACAGTTTGCAAAACACTGTGGAAACCTAAAGAACCTAAATTAGTTCAGTTCAGGTTGTGGTTAAGTTGCCATCGTGGAAAAGGCCCATCTGCAGCACAGATTTCTTCTCTGTTCACCACTCGTCTCATCTCGCCATAACCATGCAGATACATTCTCCACTCTCTTCTACCTCTACTGCACATTCAGTCAGCGGTGTACTTTTTCCCCCACGTCTCCCCAGCTTCCTGGTCACACCGGCCGTGTCCTTCCAGAAGAAACCAATCGGCTACAGCCTCCTCATCAATCCCAGCAGCCTCTTCTCCATCTCAGCAGAGACTGGTGAAATCAGTCTGACCCGCCCTATCGACTACGAGAGCGACCAGCACCGGTATCTGCTGCTGGTCCGAGCCAGCGAGGGCCTGGACAGCATGAGCAGTGCAGCAGAGGTTTGTGTGTGTGTGTGTGTGTGTGTGTGTGTGATTTCAATGTCACAATGCCACTGTCAAATTCAATGACTTGACAGTCTTCAGACCTCAAAGAGTGTTGACATTACTAGGCTGTCTCATCAAGTCTTGCACAGTCGGTGTAGCGTCCTGCAAACAATGTCTGACAAGTCCTCAAATTAATAAGTCTTCTCCGAGTGGGATGATGTCCGGTCCCTTTTACCTGTTCCTCATGTAGGACGGCTGACTTTCATCTGCTGTATTTCGAGCTATTGTCACATACTTCTTGGACAGAATTGCAGACCCGGTGCAGTGGAAGTTGGCTGGAAGACAGCTGTTGAATTGTGGTGAGCAGTTGTGATTATGATGTATCTTGCAGACGATAAAGTGACCACACATGGTCTTTAAATCCCAGTCTGTCCTTGGATGCTGGTGGATTTCAATGTATTGATCTACAGTTGCTGTATGCATGTACATTGCTGTGAATGTTGCAGTTAAAACGATCGTTTGGTTATAGTGCCTCCTCATTGGTCTCTTTTTTGTTTAATGGGAGGCATTTTGAACTCATCGATGCTACAGGGGACAACCGTACACTTTTAGTTAGAGCACGAGTTGTGTCTTCAGTCGAAACCCAAATAGACTTGTCTGTCTGGAACGAGTGCTTTGGAATTCCCAATGACTTCCTTATGTTGTCAGAAAGTGAGAGAACAGCGGTTGACCGCTGCAGGCGTCGATGCATCTGGTCTGGTTTCCATCATTACTCTGGCCTCAGGCTAAAGCATGTCCTGCTGAACCGATCTGTCCTCAACTGCTCCGCTCTGGGCCCCTGTGGACTACAGAACACCAAGAGGCTGTATGGGCAGACAGAGAGGGGAGGGGGGATTACTCGATTTAATAGTGACTAGAAAATGGAAAGGATGAAAGAAAGAGAGAAATTGTCAGGGAGCCTGCGCTGTCTGTGCCCTTGTCTGCACACACTCCTGCCCTGGCTCCTCACCGGCCTCCTCCGCCCCATGCTGGCCCTTTTGAGTCTAGGTAGCTTTTTGAACATCCCCACATAGAGTCCCATCAATGCTGAAAAGACAGCGCCTTCTCAAAACTGTAACCCTCCACTGCCCTGTGCAGTGTAGCCCCACCTGATAGAACATTTGCTGCTGGGGGGCATGCTGCCTGTGAGGCAAGGATACTTTATTTCTTTTTTTGGTGACAATTCTTGATATAAGTCGATTTGCATTAACAAATAAAAAATGTACATTTACAGTAAAACAACTATTTGTGGTCCTCTGAATTCTGTCACTAACATTTTACTGGCCAATACTGAGTGTTCTTTGTCGGTAGTGGAAACGTGCGTTTATAGTCTAATGCTTTTGACCGGGTGAACCTCTTACAAATGCTCTGTGCTTTATATGAGCTTTAATGCCCCTATATGTGCTCCTGAACCGAACTACTGCATCAATCATCCATAACATTGCAACAATTGAGAGGATAATGGAGGGCTGAATGAATACAGAAAATCTCAAGTGGTTATTGTGCATGGACGTGGTGGTGTGGCAAAATACATAGTACACATTTAACACACAAAAACACTAGATGCAGACACTGTTGTGTTCCACGTCACTCCTGCATGTATAATAATTTGGCAGCATCAGTCCGGCTTTGTTTGGTTCATTGTAAAAAAGCAAAGCCAGTGTAAGGTATGGTCTTCTCTAAGGATCTCTATACGAACAAGGATTATGAGAGAGAGTGGAATCTGTTGCATGTGCTCTCCACCGATAAATAAACCGTCAGTTCATCACATGCAGAAAAAGACAACACCCACAAAGGGAGAGTGACTTCACTCTCTGCTCAAATAGACATTACTCCAATATATATTTACAATAGCTGCTCTGGTTTTCTGGTTTTCTGGCACCTTTTGTGTACAATATTATTAAGAATAGTACAATTATTAAATAATGCTACACAATAAATACAAATGCTTTAAATAGACCCCGATAAACAACGTCCGATACTGCTCCTGGCAATCTGTGATTGGAGCTCCTCCACTGGTCCATGCGTATTGATATCACAGTAGCTCACTGATCACATTTTAAATATCATGTATCAATATCAGCTTATGGTTATATGTGAAAAAAATGTGAAGAAAAACATTCTGTTTTCAAGATAGATTAAAAAAACGACCTCGTCAAACTTTCACCCCTTGATAAAGTAGCAGCTGCCAGTTACAGGTGCTATAGGTGTGCACCATGTGGCAGCACATCTATAATTTAAATATGATACTCTAGTTAAGATTCTTACATGACACTTTGTCTCTTGAGCCTGTTTTTGTATCCCTTTAGAGTGTGAGACAAAGACAACAGGCTGTGGCTCATGACCGGCTTCATGCATTTTGTATTAAGACACTATATGTATGCTGAATCCAGCCCGCCACTTCATTTGATGCGGCCCGCGACAGCTTTAAAGGCATGCATCGTTTTAAAATTAAAGTCTATGCTGCTTTACGGTTTACAGTGACTATAGACTACATCTCCCACAATGCATGTTGATTTTGTGACCCGCGAACTTCATAACTTCATTCTACCGCGAAAGAGATTTGTTTCCATATCGGCGTTTAACTAAAGACAAGTTGAGAAATATCGACAAATAATCCCAAAATGTCCAAGAAGAGAGAGATTGATGCAGACGGAAGGTTATTTAAAGGAGATGGGAAAACGAATACGTGTTTGTACTTCAAGGAGAAAGACCGGTAAGTCTTCTGTGTGATGAGGCAGTGCCGGTGATTACGGTGTACTCCAGACCACATACAGGTATGTGAGCAGGTGAGCTCCAGACCACATACAGGTATGTGAGCAGGTGAGCTCCAGACCACATACAGGTATGTGAGCAGGTGAGCTCCAGACCACATACAGGTATGTGAGCAGGTGAGCTCCAGACCACATACAGGTATGTGAGCAGGTGAGCTCCAGACCACATACAGGTATGTGAGCAGGTGAGCTCCAGAACACATACAGGTATGTGAGCAGGTGAGCTCCAGACCACATACAGGTATGTGAGCAGGTGAGCTCCAGACCACATCAGTTTTTAGCATCTCACAATTAGTTGTTGGACCAGAGTTATGTCCTTCTCAACTGTAACAAAAAAGCTTTGAACAAAGTTAATGTAATAATGTCCGTTGGATCTGTGATTTTTTTTTTAAAGTTTGATCTTTGATAGAGTAATGTGGGTTTGTTAACCCTAAAATAAATTGATTTATGTTGTAATAACATACATTTGCTTACATATAATTTTACATTTATGTAAATGCTTGCACAATATTTTTTACACTTGAATAAACAATATTCAAATGCAAAGACAGTTATTTAAAATATGTTAGGGAGTAGTTCATACAGTGTTACAACCGGCCCTTTGAAGGCAACCATAATGGTGGCCCAGGGTGAAAATGAGTTTGACACCCCTGGTCTAGGGACTCCTATTTATCAGGTCTACTTTGTCCCTTTCTCACTCCAACAACCAAGCACTGAGCTCACATCGGTTCCCGTCCAATTAGGGTTACCATGACGCAGGACCACTGCTAAACCATTATCCTTCAGGGTTGAGGGTCGTCGTTCAAATCCATCTCTTTCCCTCTGAAATTTGCCTTCTTGCAGGCTCATATTATATAAGACGCCCTCGTGGGAATGGCATTCAGTCCAAAATGACAACCTGTGACCATGCCTAAATGTCATGTTGGTTTATTTGAGACCAGAATGCAGCTGTCTGAGATCCGGGACACTTCCTGTACATGCAATAACTGTAGCTGACAGCTCAGCGGCTTATTTTTAGTGAGTCCACAAATAAGCATAAGAATTGCTTCCTTTTTTGTCAACAGATCATGTTGATCCTTTGAGCCTCACAATTTAGGCTATTCTATTTTTCCACTGCTTCTTTTATTAAAGTTTACTATAGCATTAATAATATGCTATGGAGAAATAATGCTGCATCTTCAATACATGTAGCTGCTCTTTTTTATGTATTTTTCTGCACCTCAGAAAATCTGTCTCCGTCGACCAAAATAGCAAACAGAGGTGGTGTATTTGTGTTGACTGGAGTCACTGAGCATGACTTTAATTTGCAGGTAGTTTCCAAGTTTCTCCCTCCAGGAGTGATAGCTCATCGGCGCCATTAGTTACCTAACCAGCCTGAGCTCTGCCTGCAGCTGCCCCGTGTGTGTGTGTGTGTGTGTGTGTGTGTGTGTGTGTGTGTGTGTGTGTGTGTGTGTGTGTGCGTGCGTGCGTGTGTGTGTGTGTGTGTGTGTGCATGCACAATGTCCATGTGTTCGAGCTCATCTTGCTTTATTACCCCTCTCTTCTCATTCAATCTTCCTTTTCCTTATTCTCGTACACATATGTACCGTATCTTTGCATGTCTTTTCCAACCTTCGCCATATACCATCATTCTGGCACACAGGCCCTCTGCCATACAAACACACACACATGCACACACACACGCACACACACACACACACACACACACACACACACACACACACACACACACACACACACACTCACGCAGAGGCAAACAAAGATTAACAGTCACTGGCAAATACAAAACACCTCAGGGAGTTGACATGGGCAGATTTTATTTTGCTGTCCTTTGCTTCCAAGCTGATCTTTGCTGAAGGATTAACTGATATTACAGAACTTCATCTTACCTACCAGGATTCAATACAGCTGGTATTTGTACACCACTCACAACGTGTGTGTGTGTGTGTGTGTGTGTGTGTGTGTGTGTGTGTGTGTGTGTGTTAGAAAGTGAGATGTAGTGTTTTTGTCTATAGCATTGTGCTTGTATTGAAGAGAAGAAGTGTGGCTGGGGGTCAAAGAGGCTCTCCATCCTGCCCATGTCTGTATTTATTCCCTCTGAATGCTGCAAGCAGGCAGTCAACATCTGCCAGAAGATGCTGTGTTTGCCTCCATGCCCTTAATGAACTGAACAGCATTACAGTGTCTCTCACACACACACACACACACACACACACACACACACACACACACACACCTACATGCTCACACCATACCAATTCCTCTCTCTGCACTGATCCACTCTCATTTGTTAGCTCAGGGCTTCTGAAAAACTTGCACAAGATTGCATTCTCCGCCGACCTGCCGAAGTGGCCGACTCTGCAGAAGCTCCCCCACTGAGGAGGGGTAAATAAACCAGGGGGATCAGGGTCAGGGCACGCCTTTGGAGCTGGTCGGGACGAAGATTCCTTTTGGCTAGGGATAGGGTTAATTTGGGTTACTCGGAGATGAAAAAACGACTCCAGACCCAAAGAAAACCAATTCCGGATGGCGCCTGAAGTAGTAATCCCAGATTAAAAATTTTCATAACACCAACCTGGTGTGACTTTTAATCTCCTGCATTTCCACTTGTGATTGCCTGGGCAGCTTTAGCATGTAGAGACAGTAAGAACGCTCCTGAGAGATGTTTGCGAGGACAAATGCAGAAGCCCTGCACTCGCTTTAAGTCTCATATGATCCAATATATGTTTATGTTGAGTAAAGTGTTTCTGTCATGCGGATTGTTTTTCATCACTTTGACCATCCTGGGAGAGAGATCCCTCTGATGTTGCTCTCCCTGAGATTAGTGTCTTTCCCCCCGCCCCCATTTAATGTTTTTGGGATTATATGGTTTTGGGCTACACGAATTAAATTGAATTGCATTCAAATGCTCCAGATGTAATCCCAGTGCAGTTTCACTCAGGTAAATGGCAGAAACCTAAGGCTAAGGCTAAGTGTTCTTTTGTTCAACTGTTAAGATTCCTCAGAAGAGTCCTTGAAGCATTTACATTTCTTTGTTATTTTGTTGAATGATGTTGATGGATTTATTTTTACCTTTAGGATTTTCACGGCAATGTATTTGGTGACTACATGGGACAGGGATTTGTGTGTTTTACATGGCACATTTAAGACAAAAGTATTTGGTACGATTGTTCAACTTAGTGATTGACTCTTGCCAACCTCTCCTCCTTCCGGCGTTGACGTCCTCTCCGTCTCTCTCCGTCTTTCCATCTCCTCCTCTCCCCTCCTCCAACCCCTCTCTCAGGTGCGAGTTGTTATTGTCGATGAAAACGACTGCGTTCCCGAGTTCCTCCAGTCCATTTACAGCAAGGATGGCGTGCCGGAGACTGTGACGACAGCCACGTCGCTGCTGCAAGGTGAGACACCTGGGCAAATCTCGAAAGATTGTGTTTCCTCCATATCCCATCAACCTCCAGTCTGCAGTGCTGCACAGCATCACTAAGTGCATCACTTTTTCTTGACCTCCTTATCCTGCAGTAAAACACTCAAACCATTCCTCATTGTTTTTCTGTTGTGCATACTTGCTCTGGGATTTGGAGATGCACTTTGTTGCTTTCTTCAGCTTTGGGTGCTCAAACAATCCTAAACAAAAGGCCTAAAGGAAGCTGCTTTAGTGTTATTTTTCTATTTAACTTCACCAATTAAAAAACTCCCACGCAATATTGAAAATGTTCAACGTTTTTGTTAAAATTCTCTTGGGGTCTTCAAACCCACCTCATAAGCACAATACAGACTGAAGTAATGATGTTAATGTTGTATGTGTGTGAGGGGGGCGGGGGGGGGGGTTGCTTTGCATGCTGTGTCTTTTTTATTTTATTTATTAAAAAAATGTCCCGTCTGGTTTTAATGAATATCCCAGTTACTCGTGAGATGAAACATGTCCATATGAGGTGGTTGTAAACTCCTAGACTTCATCAAAAACTCTACATATTCTACCTCACGGATGCCTGGAAGTAAAGCTGAACCAGGTGCAGCTCAGTGGGCTGTGTGTGTGTGTGTGTGTGTGTGTGTGTGTGCGCCTGCGTGGGGTCTGTGTTATGGAAATGTTTGAGAAGCCCCGCTGTAGAGGCTTTTTAGAACAGAGTAAGTGGCTGAGCTTCAGTTTTTTTTTTTACATTCATGTGTTTCGACTGGTAGGGAAACTGAGGAGGTACTTGTCAGCACTGGTAGCCGTGAAATCGCCAGCACTTCCATCAGTGCCGCTGCTCCAGCCTCTCCTTCCCTGAAACGACCCAATTTCCACACGGGGATCGCTTAAGTTTCATCTTATGTGTGGAAATGGTAATTGTTACCGTTGTGGGTGCGACTTGTCATATTTTGATCTGTCACAGTGCGGCCCAACGCTGGGAAGGCCACTTTCTTTCTTTTTTGAGCTTCTGACAGACTGCCAACGAAACTGATGGCAAAACATGTCACAGTTCTCCATCCCTCGACACGCTGCATAAAGAATACCCATTCTGTTTGGAAATGTGTTTTAGTATCTTAAAAAAAAGTGTATTTATTGATCCAAATTGCCTGACGAATAAAAAAAACATTCCCGCTTTCTGTCTGCAGCTCACAACAAAGTGGTGCTTCAAATTCAATAAACAGGTTTACTTACTGTTGGCTTAAATTGGAAACACCTACAGGGCTGCAAATGAGTATTGACAAGGAGAAAATGCAGGAAAATAAAACATGCACTATGTAAATTATTAATGACTGCTGTTATGACACGGCATTGAAAGTGCTCATTAACTTACGCTGCAGGCAGAAAACCTTTGGATCGGGTTCACGTTACAAAGCATCGGAGAGGCACTGTGTTTTCGTGTTGACCATCCGGCGCATTCTCGTGAGCATCGTGTCTCCGGGAACACCGTGAGGGAATTTCTCCAAATTTGGGACAAACTTCCACTTAGACTCAAGGATGAACTGGTGAGAACATTTCGATGGCGGATGTTCAAGGTCACTGTGAACTCACATTTCTTTTAACTCCAGAATTCACATTCAAATTACGAGCATTCCACACAGATGTCAGAGGATAAAATTACGTTTTGGACAGACTTGTGCTGCGTTCTTGCTATAATACATTGTAATCATCCTCATCACTCATCACCGAATTGCACATTTGATAAAGGGCAAATGAGTAGCTAATGCAAATATGTTGCTTGTAGACCCATTGTTTTTTTAATATTCTTGCCTAAACATTTGAGTACATTACATAAGGTAATTTAATATACGTAAATATTGACTTACATTGGGAATGGATATTACGTAATGTTTGCAGGATTTGGTCATAAACCAATGCAGTGACACCATTGGTACTTTGACCTGATAAAAGCATTGAAAAGTCAGGGGATCACCAAAGTTCATACACAGTTTTAATGGCAATCTTTCCAAGCACCACCAACTGTTCTCTGACATTTAATGTACTGTTCACTGACAAGGAGAGAGAGAGGGGGGTAGAGAGAAAACCTTATTTTTCTTCCTTCTCTCAGCGCTCAGTCAGTCGGTAAGAGGAACAGATCAGTCAGATGTACAGGTGCAAGAAAAAAAAATCCCTCTTTGTAGGTTGTGTCAGAGGAACCACCTGCTATCGCTCGTCTTTATATGTGGCTCATCCCGGCGCGGCCATCGTACATTAAAGCGGCGGTGTGAGGGAAACGAAGACTACACAAGATGTCAAACTCGTCTCAAATAAGTGTTGTGTACTTTGCTTTTGTCTGAAGAGAGATGAGGGCCAACATATTTTTATTAAAACAAAAATCAGCTACAAAATGTGCAATAATCACATTATATTAACAGCAATACTGTAGCACATACATTTGCCAATAAACAAAACAAATTATATACATATAATATCTAATACAAATTGGGGTAATGTTGATGCATGATAAATAATGCATGATGCAGGGTTACTACAACTTATGCCATGTACTATATATATATATATATAGTATACAGTACAACCAATGTATTCAATGAGTGATTTGGATATAGTGTCCATGGCACCTCCGAAACATTCTGTTCGTCCTTGCTAAAATTTGGTTATGGAACATATGAAACCCCTTACCCCTAATACTCACTCTCGCTCTCTCCCATTTCTGTTATCTGTCAAACTCGAGTGAGGAATGGAGAAAGTTAATGAGTGAGGAAGGAATGAGATACAAGGTTGGTGTAGGAGGCACAGCAGGCGCTCAGCCATCAACAGGTGCACTAAGGGAGGCGAGAAGTGCCACCCTGCTGCGCTGCTGCTGTGTGTGTGTGTGTGTGTGTGTGTGTGTGTGTGTGTGTGTGTGTGTTTGGGGGGGGGGGGGGGTTACGTATGTATGAGTTTGCTCATTTGTTTTGGGCGGGGGCTGTCTTTACTTTAGTGAGCATCCTTGGCAAACACACAATATCAGTGTTTCCCGAATCAGATGCTATTTCTTTATTATGATATCTGAAACATATGTATTCCACAACCTTTTCCAGAGTACATTTAAATAATGAAGTGCAATGAAATGCTTGAATAAACGCCACAATGAATGCAGAGTAATTCTGCTCGTTCCAGTTCTGCTGAAGTGGAACAGCCCAGCCTCCGTAAATAAAACAATGTTTTTTTTCTTTCTCCTGACTTCATTAAACGTGTTAGAAGGCACAGTATTAAATTCAATGAGGGAGAAATGGGCATCCAGCATAGTTTTGGTAAATCATGTGCTAGTAATCCTTTAATCACTTCCATCATGAGAGTGGACAAATGTGTACTTCGCCAAGTCGGATAAAAGAACTGCAGAGTGCCAAGCAAGCCAATTATGTTGCTTCCCATAGAGATCTGAGTCTCCTGCAGTTTCCATCTTCAGTACAAAATCATTATATTTCAGACGGACATGTCGTGATGCCAGCACAACAATGCTGATTCAAGATTACACAGCGTACTGCTGATGAATACACGCTCAACTGGTGCTCTGAAGAGGACAAGTCTCTACTTAGTAAATTAGATATTGACTCATGTGTGACATGGGAGAGGACGCCGGGCAGACACCGGCGCCGCAGTCCATTTTCTTCCCATCGTCGCTGGTTGAGAGGTTATTCATCACTTTACAGCAGCAAAATGGCTGCATTTCAGTTGTTATTCAGGAAAATGTCAGTCCTTGTAACCCAGACGGCAGGGCAGGGTAAACATCCGTAAATTCACTTCATCCAGCTTGCGAATCTGACCATAAATCTAAATAACAGACTTTACAAACACCATCATTTGTAATAAATAAATATAAAAAAGTGTGACCGAGTCTGGACACAAATTGCCATTTCCACACCGTCTTTAATGCAGTTTTCAGTTGTGCGTTGCAATTTGTTCCCCGCTAAAGAGAAGGCAGTGTGACATGATACACATAGAGAAGCTACGTTTGCAGCTGAAACCAAAGCTTCTGGCAATGTATTGATAAAGCACCCTGACAGTTTCTTCCAGTGTTGACTATACATTACAGTGTTCGGTTCCTCCTGTCTGAATAACACAGTTTTAGAACATACTCGCATACTCTCAGCCTTCTCATTCACCCTGCCCTCCGCTCTGCTGCTCGGCTTGTGATCTTTTCAGATTTGTATGCATTTATTTATTTATGAAATCAATCTGTGTGGTTGTAAGTGTTAGAAAATAATGCTTTTTAGTGCTCCTAGTGAGAGCTAGAGAGTTTACATTGGAGGGTCAAGACAAATAAATAACTCTGTATAGATTATCAAATATTGAATGGATGACACTGTATGTACTACACAAATGTATTAATTAGAATTATGAAATGTATTGAGTGATTGTGGAAGGAATCCTGAAAACATCAGGAGCCCACAAACAGTTACGCAGCCTGAAGATTGGAGCAGATAGATAAGGAGGACATGCTCAGGAATGTTCCTGAGTGGGGGTTGATTGAAGTCCTGAGTACTGTTGTTTAAGCAAGAGGGGGTTTGGGTTGACCAACACCTAAGAGGACGAGGTCTTGTCCAATCAATGGACTGGAAGAGAGACTAGCCAGAGGAAGGGGGCTGACCCCAAACCTGGCAAAGCTGAGACATTGTGAGAACATCAGCAGATCTCTGGGTGCCTTCTGCCGGGCAGGTATGTATGGATCTGCTGCCCGGTGGGGGGGGGCACTGGATCTCTGTCTCATGGGATTTCTCTCTCCCATGGGATATATTTGTATATATTGTGTAGTGTGTATAGTGTGATTCATTTTGAAATGCTGTTCATCATCTTTTTATTAAATCAATTTTTATTATAACTTTCTGCATCTGGGACTTCTCTTCACACAACCGCCCAAATATTTTTGAACTTAACATAAGATACTGCAGTTCACCATTTTGATCAATAATGGGTTGCATGAGCTGATAGGAATTAACTTCTTTTTTTTAAAAGAAATTCTTTAACAGCACACAGCACACAGCATGCACATGCTTACCAGCCAGGCCAATATGGGATGCTTTATGCTTTTTGATATTACCAGATCACAGGTGAGATGTGACAGCATCCTGTTTTTTTCTTTTCTTTATTACTTCTTTTGTATTCTCGGCCTGAATTTCATTAGGCTTTCCAATTAGTAATAATGGAATGCTCCTCTCTGTTGCGGTTCAACTTAATGGTTTAGGGCACTTTCATCTTGCAGCTTTATGGGGGAAGATGTTTTTGGGAAAATGTAATTGATTTTAGTTTAATTTGATAGTTGTTCAGGATGATGAAAGACCGGAGGCCACAGTTAAAAGAAAATATTTTATTTAATACAAAAACACAAAATGAATGAATCTGTTATATTCCATTTCAAATTGGACTCGTACTGACATAATGGAATAAAACAAATTATGTGGATAAACATTGACGGTATATAAATTGTCTTTTAATGAACTGATCTATTTTTGTTTTGTTAACATTCTGTTAAAATATGAATTTGAAGGGTGCTGAGAGTTTCTCCGAGGTTTTGTGGCAATGGCGAAGTACAGTTTGTGACCTGAAGCAAACAATGATACATCAATGTGCCTGCCTTTATTCACGCGCCTGGGTGTTTGTGTTTGTTTCTGTGTGTGTGTGTGTATGTGTATGGGCGCGAGCCAAATGCAATGTAAGGTGAATTGGAGAATTGGGAGTTTGATAGCAAAATGACTTGTTAGCGGAAAATATGCTTATTCAAATCCCTGGTGGATCTTTTCAGTTTCAGCAAGGCAATCAATTTATGGCCGGGCGAGTTACGGCTCCATGGATTCCCAATGTGCACTGTAGAAACAGAAATGTTGCAAAATGACAGTCCTTTCAATGCATGCTGTGCAAATAACACTTCCTCCCTTTGTGTGAACTGAACATTTTGGTTCAGTGGGGGCATCGCATTCGTTACTTTGGTCACATGGCATGAGAAAGCAATAGATATCCTGGGCTAATGTTGAGGTGCTTTACACAAATACAAAATACAAGAAACAAAAAAGTCTCTCCATTGTTTAATTCGGCTGATATTATGCTTTACTGGCATAATTAATAAGTTTGTTGCAAGTCATTTTCAATGTAATTTTAGTAGGACAGAAAAAAGACGGTGAACAATATAACATAGTTATGTACTATTGATCCTGTATGATACCTTCAGTATAATGTTGCTGAAACAATTGGTTACATGTAGACATTTGAAAATGTTTAACTTTTCAGACACATTTAGCCCAATTTCGACAGATGCTAAGCTAACCGTATGAATACAATGTGCAGTTAATGTTCCAACTTTGCAAAAAACGGAATAAAAAAAAACCCTGTAAAAGTAAAGAAAACTTTACTTTTGCAATTTCATATATATTTCTCATTTTTATTTAACCTACAAGGAATTATTATGGATTGCAGAAGAAAATCCATGCCCTACATGCCCTTGCTTTCACAGTTGGGGTAAACAGAGAACACTAGAGCAATGGTGGCGGTAGAGACTCTGTTAAGTCCCTCTAACGTCTTTCTTCTTATTCTCTATTCCTATGTTGTCATCTCTAGTGTCCGCCAATGACTGTGACTCCGAAGAGAATGCAGAGCTGACCTATTACACCCTGAGTCCAGACTTCACCATTTCCCCTCACGGGACCATCTTCCCTGCAGGGCCTCTGGACTACGAGAGGCCCAACCACCTGTACGAGTTTGTGGTGATGGCGGTTGACAAGGGGGAGGTCCCTCGCACCGGCACAACTACCGTACGGATTCGAATGGCCAACGTCAACGACGAGGCGCCCGAGTTCTCCCAGCACATGTAAGTAAGAGTCGGGCTTCCCGCGGCTGTTAGTTCAAACACAATGGAAAGATGCAATAAAACCGGCTGTTAGTTTTAACTTGTAAAAGTTGTTGTAAGCTTCCCTTATTCCTCCGTGCTGGTGAGGGTGCGACGCCAGAGGCTGACGCTCATTCTGTTGAGCAGGACCTCAGTTTATTTTCAGGTGCACATGTAGCATGTCACACTGGAGCCGCTGCATACAGTGGGTGGTTTCAGATGTGGTGCCGTTTGATGGAAAAAGACACCATAATCATTAATAATAATCATTAGATGCAGCCCAAATTCAATTTCAGCCACTGTCTGCCAAAATGATTTGTTCAGGGCCTGGGGGAAAACGTTGCAGTCCTTTTTATATGCTCTTTTCTCCTTTTGGATTTAGGTGATGGGTTTCGCTACCCCTTTTGATTTTCTTTCTTTATCGTATGAAGATGCACCTAAAATAGTATGGCTCTACATTCAATAGGCTGATGCATGCTCGTGTACATAGAGAACAAAAGATCGATAACACGACGTGTAAAGATATAAATTGCAAACCGATTTATGGGAAGGAGGCAGGGAGAGCGAGAGAGGGAGGGAGGGAGGGAGGGAGAGGGAGAGACCTTTGTCAGGTCAGCTCCTCACAGCTGTCTCCCAATTCAACATTGCAGCTGCCGTTAACCACAATTTCAGTGATGCTGTGGTGCCTGCATCTTTTAATTGGTTGATTTTCAGGCAGAGAGCTGGGCAGACTGGGGAGGCAGGGTCAATCAGCCATGCCCACCAGCACCCTCAGGAGGCCTTGTGCCCGCACTATTGCGTGTGTGTGTGTGCTCTTTCTGAAAACGTGTGTATGTGTGTGTGTCTTCTGTTACTGAGAAGGTTCCTGCAAAGTATTGGAATGGGCTGAGTGATGTGGTTATAACGTGCATTCATGCATCATGCATCTGATATGCATGTGTTTATGTTGGGTTGAATTGATTTACTAGACGAGCGACAGCAGAATACGTTTTTTCTTTCATAGCCCTCGACCCTCTCCCGCAGCTGCCACAAAAACGGTACTGGGCAATCAGTGATGTATCACTAACACACACACACACACACACACACACACACACACACACACACACATATGCATGTATGCACACACAGAGCTCCAGAGTCATCCATGTCATCCACACGCATGCACGCTTGCACAAATGCATGAATATGCACACACACACACACACACACACACACACACACACACACACACACACACACACACTAGGGCAGGAATGAGCAAACAGATCTGTCGTGTCTTTGAGGAAACGGATAGCAGGGCAATTTGGGTGGATACAATTCATGAAGATAACGTCCTTTTCTTTTCTCTGTTTCCCTGCGTGTGAGACACTGCGTGTGTGTGGAGTCGATGCGATGGACAGAGAGGAGAAGCCGTAGAGAGAGAGCGAGAAGTCATTAAATATATCATTATCGAGACAGAAAATCTGTCTTATTTGTATTGATTTTTTGAGTTGGAAGATTGCGATAATGAGTTTTCATGTGCGTATGCAAGGGGCTTAGGTTTCATTGGTGGGGACGCATATGGGGGTGAGGGGGGGGGGGGGGAGCATAAAGAAATGCTAATCTCTGCTGAGTGAACTCACAGGCTGTCTTGATTTACTGTCCCCTCCTCATTTGTGTCTTGTTTTGGGGGAATTAAATTATTTAGATGTGCGTGTGGTATTTACAGTATACCCCTCAATATTGCATTTTAATTCATGTATAAACCCCTGGACTTGAAACGCTCATATGCATTTCTGTATATTCAAAACATTTCTCACATATCTGTGTTATTTGTAAAGTTGAAATTAAACTTATAATATTAATAGAAATAAAAGTTGTAATATTACAACAATAAAGTTGTCATTTAATTAGAAAGTCATAATGTTGAAAGACAAGATCTACCTGCCCCATAAAACCAACCCTAACAGCTACACGTGTGATCATCATTGTCTGGCTTATAGTCCGCACACATGTCAACTTCACCACCTCTCGTACATTACAGGCTCGATCCCATTTTAACATAATCGCTCAAACCAGCTGTGTTATTTGTGATTGTATTGCCTGAGAGACGTAACTATTCCATAAGCAACTTGTCAACTCAAATCTCAGCTCAATATTCTCGCAGTCAGCTACGGAGCACAAATTATCCTCATCTGTTGTAGAAATCCAATATAAATCCATTTCAGGCTCAAAGATACTGAACAGTATTATTTGTTACATTTCTTTGAATGGCGTGGTGTTGATGTGTGTCACTGAGCAGCAGTGCAAGAAGGAAAGAGAGAAAAGAGGAGAATGAAAAGAGAACGACTTCCTCAGAACGTCAGTTCTCCGATCTCACTCTCATATCTTCCTCTTCACCGCACGGCTCTCACTTCCCGGCGAGTGACAGAATGGCCGGCCTTCATCTATTCGCTGTCATTTTGCGAGCTATCAGGACCTTATTAATGTACCTATCATCACTGGCCTGTTGCCACGGAAACCACCCTGAGAGCCTTCCTCCGCTGTTGGATGTGCGTGGAGGGTCCAGTCCAGAAAGAGCGCCGACGTGTTGACGATTCAGAGCTGATGAGCGGAATCAAAATTTAAATTTCCCAATGATTACTTTGGAATTGGAATCTTTTGGAACTGGTTTGCATTGCCCAGCTACACCTCCCAGTGGAGAAAATGTGATGAAGAAGCGTTTTCCCAGTGGAGAAAATGTGATGAAGAAGCGTTTTCCCAGTGGAGAAAATGTGATGAAGAAGCGTTTTCCCAGTGGAGAAAATGGAACGATGTGTTGAGTCTGAAGTTACTTTTGCAAAAGCTTGTCAGGCTTTTCAATCTAGCGCTGTACATATGAAATTGACAAAGACAACTTTTGCAGATTCACCAATTTAGTTTAGTCATCATTAATTTGGACGACAGTCGCTCAATGGTAAAGCAGGGTCGTCCTTCATTCAGAGGATCGGCGGTTCAATCTCCGGCTCCTCTAGCCCATGTCGATGTTTCCTTGGCCAAGACAATTAACCCCAAATCGTTCTCGTAGTTATGACTATATGAATGTGAGTGAGTCCTGATGGGCAGGAGCTCCTCCCATCAGGGTATGAATGGGTCAATATTGTTAAGTAGTGTTAAAGAGCTTCAAGTGGTCGGAAGACTAGAAAAGACACCGTCCATTTACCTTTGAGAAAATGCGTCTCCTTAAACCTCCTTGAAAAGAGATGAGCAATGTCTTATAACTCGGTTTAGTGACTAAACACGTGAAGCTTCACGGCCATCCAACATTAAACTTTGTCAAAAGAAGTTTTTAGAATTCTCAAGAATATTTTACATTCTGTTCATGAATGCAGCAGAAAACAACTATTTGCGAGGTAAAAATGAACTGGATCAATCTCTAAACAGAGAATGAGGACACTCATTGTAGTTCAACATTTCATTACATTTTTGTTTCACTTTGATCCTCGTATTGGAGTATTTTAATGCATGCAATAATGCATGTAGATAAATGTTGTCCCTCCATCACTGGTGATCAGCAGGAGTATAAAAGGCAGCCAGAAGCCAAAGTGAGTCCATCCTCACAGTTAGCTCACAGTTAGCTTCCTCCTTACAGAAATAACCAGAGTGCTGGAGAGGTGCCGGCACTGATACTTGGAGAATGCTATAATAGCATATTCACACACACAAGCTTCCAGGTCTCCATGTTTCGTTTCAACATCATTACCCAAATATGATCTTTTAAAAACATACTAAAGATTCAACAGATCAAGCTTTTAAACTCGCCCAGGGTAAATAGAGCAGAACCCAGCAGATGTAGGAATATTGACAGAAGAAACTCTGGAAAATCGGCTCACATGAAACACTCGGCTCACGTATACGTGCGTACACCTCGTCGGCTTAATAAGATGGAATAATTTAAAAAGTCACAGCCTGGACTTATTATCTTGCTATAGCGAACACTGCTTGTATTGCAGCCACGTCTGTGACAGTTATTGCTGCAGCGCACAGTCGGCCCTACAACCACTTAATTTAAACAAGCAAATGGAAAGATAGCTTTGTAAGTACTGATTAACGGGGAATCAGACAGGAGGCATTCCAGAAAATAAATAAAACAATCAGTGAGCAGCAGTTGGATCAGCTGACGGTCCTGGTCCCCAACTAGTCCACACACACACACACGCACACGCACACGCACACGCACACGCACACGCACACGCACACGCACACGCACACACACACACACACACACACACACACACACACACACACACAAACTCTATTACCACTTCCCTCTATTCTCCATCTATGCCTTATCTGGATAAACAAAATTAACTCAATAATTAAATTCAGTAATTAATGTTCACAACTGAGGCTCTGGCCTGAAGGAACCCATCTATGTTTTTCTCCCCTTGGATCAACCGAATGAAAACCAGCTGAAACAAAAAGTGAAACAAAAAGGTTAAAAAAGTAATTAGTGTGTGGCGGTGTATGTCTGAGGCGGATTTCAATTGGTTGCAGCATTGATCCGGCCAAATTAGAGTTGTGGTGCAGCCCAAATGTGATTGTGAAAGGCGTCTCACTTCTGCTCGACTGCTGGGCTGTTTCACTTTCCTCTCGGTGACCCGTCCCGATCTCTCTCTCTCTCTCTCTCTCTCTCTCTCTCTCTCTCTCTCTCTCTCTCTCTCTCTCTCTCTTAATAGAGAGAAACTCACACGGGCAGTCTTTCATGCAGAAGCCTACAAGCACCAGCTGGGAAGCATTACAGAAGTATTTGTTTAGGTTAGGTTAGCATCAAGTAGGTTCACCCTTAAAATGTCTTCTGAAAATAAAAGGCCATAGACTCATTGTTGTGTGTACTTGTATGTATAGGTATGCTTTTACATTGCAGTTGTGTTCTTCACCATGTCATTATCCAAAATGTCCTCATGCAATGGTTTGTATTATATATTAAGACAAGTTAGTGCACATTTTTTGTTGGTTCTTCTCCAAATGTCCAGCAACACAATTTCAGTCTTTTCATAATAATAATAATAATAATAATAATAATACATTTTATTTGGAGGCGCCTTTCAAGTCACCCAAGGTCACCTTACAATAAAAATACAGGATAAAAGATAAAAGCATGAAAGATAGAAACAACATTAAAACAGAACATCAACATAAAAACAGGTGAAGTGCACAGGATCCAGTTACAAAGAGTATGCCAGTTTGAACAGGTGAGTTTTGAGTTGAGACTTGAATGATGTGATGGAGTCTGACTGTCTTATGTGTGGGGGGAGGGAGTTCCAGAGCCTGGGTGCTGAGCAGCTGAAGGCTCGGGCACCCATGGTACTGAGGCGTGACGTGGGGATGGTTAGCAGTCCAGAAGAGGATGAGCGGAGGGTGCGGGAGGGAGTGTATTCCTGAAGGAGGTCATGGAGGTAAGTGGGGGCTAGATTGTGGAGAGCTTTATAGGTGAGGAGAAGGTTTTTGTAGTCGATGCGGTGTTGTACAGGGAGCCAGTGAAGTTGGATGAGTACAGGAGTGATGTGGTCCGATGATTTGGTACAGGTGATGATCCGGGCGGCCGAGTTCTGAATGATTTGCAGTCTGTTGATGAGTTTGGTGGGGAGACCGGTGAGGAGGGCATTGCAGTAGTCGATGCGGGATGTGACAAATGAGTGGACCAGGATTTCGGTGCTGGACTGGGTCAGTGATGGGCGGAGTCTGGAGATGTTGCGGAGGTGGAAGAATGCAGTCCGGGTGGTGTTTTAAATATGGTGCCGTCTTCTTTTTTATAATATGATTTCAGTTTTCCAAATATCTGCAAGGTGAATGATGTATTTCTGTGGACCGTGAGCAGATTTAAGTCAATACACTTAAGTACCAGTGAATACCATATTTGTGCAATGTTAGTTATTGGAGATGTCAGTTTTCCACTTAGTTTTTTCCCGTTTTAAACAAATGAATTGGAGTTAAGTAAACTGTGGGAATTGTGTGTGAAAACTGAGTTGCTTTTGCTACTTTGCCTTTTTTCGAAGAAGAATGCACAAAGATAGTTTCTGAAGTGTTTAGTTATTTTTAGATCTTTCTTGTAAACATGCTTTGTGAATACTGTTTGACTTCAATTCAAACCAGAAGCCTTTTGAATTTACAGTCTGATTTAAATTGTGCTTCATATTTATTACTAGTATCATCAACCCAAGGTCTTCCTCGTTGACAGTGTTGTGGTTTGTCCTATGAAAAGAAAAAAAGGTTGATGAAATCATGAAGAGGTAAAAATGCAAAGCATGGTTTACATTTTGTACTAGCGTGTCATTTTCAAATGTCGTCATCATTTCAAGTCTTGCATTTGCAAAGAAATTGTATTTTTTATCTATTGAAAAAATATATAAATACTGATCATTTCCCGGGATGTTGTCCTCAGATCACATGTTTTTTTTTTTTAAACCAACAGTTTAACATAACTTAAATGAGCAGACATCACCATGGTTTAATTGTTTAATTTGCTGTTGTTTGACTAATTGATTAATCAGCTAATTATTTCACGGCCGGAGGTTTTTAGCATATCACTAAGTTTTGGCCTGTGTTGTCTAGCAGAACAATACAGGCCAACTTCAGCTATTGTTGCCATTTCAGGCTGCTCCTTCTTATAGGCCTAATTGTTAGCCAGCTCCATTTGGATCTATAATGATTAATCTGTCTGCATCTGTAATGAGTAAGTCGAGTTAATTCGGGGAGTCGAGACAAAAGAGGCTCAGCAGCCTGTGTAAAAGAGTTGTGCATAAATACAACCGCACAGACAGCCTCTGTAATTTAGCCATCAAATTGCAGGCAGAAATGCACAAGGAGGCCTTGTTCTATCAGGTGAGATAAATACAAGCAATTATCTAATGATCTTTCAAATAGCTTCCTTAGACTACAAGTTTAAGCTGTTTGATCAATGCGACCTATGTACCCTCAGAGAAACTACATAATAAAGAAACACTGCACAGCATCTCCCCTTGCCTGCCTTGCGTATTGATCTGCGGGGGAAGTGCTCGGCTTGCAGACTGCGAGCTGAAATTACTCAAATGCTGCAACAACAGTTCTACAAACCGAGCAAAGCAGTGGCACATCGCTGATCTTCCCAGGCAGAACTAGTCCAGCAGTTGTTGAGGCAGAAAGACGGCAGTGAAAGAACATGATCACAGCGTTCGCCTCCTAATGAGAACGTCTTGTTTTCAGTGAATAAATGAATGGGCCGCGTCGCTTGGAACGGCGCGTGACAGAGGGATGTGCGTTTATGTCAGGCTGTCAGAGTCACTCCATCTGCCTCTTGAATGGGCGCCGCACATGCGGGCAAGTAATGAGCAATTGATAGACGACAGCAGCATCTTTTAGTTCGAGCTTGAAGCAAAAAGGTGCATTCACACAGACAGTTAGTGGTGGTTGGAGGGGTTTGCCTGTCAGGTTAAAGCAGAGAAATGCTTACAATTACTTAAAGGATCAGGTCACCCAAATTATATCCCCCCCTTTACTGTTAGTCAGTCACTCATTGAGTATCATTTTTTCAGTAAAGACCACGCACAGCTGTTGGCGGTATGTGGATTGTGCTTAGGGAACCACAGTATTTATGAAGGTAAACTTGATGAGAAGGGTTAGTTTCAGTGCTGTGAGCACTATTAAAATGATTCACTTCACCATGTTGGTATTTTGTTGTTGATAAAAGTAAAATCCCATTACGTTTCATTTAGCTGACGCTTTTATCCAAAGCGACTTACATGATATACAGTAGACCCAGCAACGGTGAGCAATGAGGGTTAAGTGTCTTGCTCAAGGACACAACGGCATGGACTGCCGGAGCCGGGGATCAAACCACCAACCTTCTGATTGAAAGACCGACTTGCTAACCACTGAGCCACAGTCGCCCCATGAAGTCTCAGAAAAAGTACAGGCAAGCAAGAAACATCTTTGGGATTTTGGTTTGTATGTTTTTTTTTCTCAATGTTTCTGAATCCTTTAACAGTGCTCATAAAACTGAAAAATGACATTTAAAATACTTCTCATCAAGTTACCCCCTCCATTTAAGCGCTATGAATCTAAAATCTAAAAATAGCTGAGATACATAACTAATGCCTATCTGTCTACAGCCTACAGACCCAGTGTGTAGGTCGCTGTCCGTAGTGCTGAAAAAAGCGGCAAGCGATAGAGAGACACGTTATCTTAGCCTGCTTGCTTTTCCATAGGTTGTAAATAACTTTTGGTCCTAATTCCGCATCATACACTATTTAGCTTTTACTTAGGGAAGCGGCCTTGGTGGAGGTTCGCGCTCTCCAAGTACCCTTGTAGTTGCTTGTGTTTTAGAAAAAAACACATCTATACCTCAATAATATTGCAGTTATCTCCCTAATTTCCTGCAAAAAGGGGGTTATGTTACGGTTTGGTTTGTTTGTTGGTCTGCTTGTTGGTAGGATTGAGAAAACTGAGCTGCATGGGCCAAGGAAGAACCCATTAAATTATGGAATGGATTGGCTTTGGTGGCGGTCGGTTCTTTCTGAGTGACCTTCACTTCTCCCATGTTTTTGAAATCAGGACACATACTAGAAATGTTTTGTTTTAAATGAAGGGAAATTGCACTGGGATCATGTAATAACAGATTCATGCTTTTTTTTCTTAGAGTAAAAAACTAAATGGAGAATTAATGGTAGTGGTGTATGGTATGGGCGACTGTGGTTCAGTGGTGTGCAGGGTCGTCCTTCAATCAGAGGATCGGCAATTCGTTGTGTTGATGTATCCACTCCCATCAGTGTATGCATGTGTGTGAATGGGTGAATGATGACAAGTAGTGAAGCGCTTTAAGTGGTTGGAAGACTAGAAAAGCTCTCTAGACGTACAGACCGTTTAACATTTATTGTAATGTTTGAGCTTAACCCTGCTTGTTCAATTGTCTTAGTCCTATTGCTAAGGTCCTTGTTAACGTTGAACTAATAACCCAAAGAGCCTGGCGTCTTGTTGTAGGCAATGATATCCACTGTTGCCCTAAGGACCGCTGAAACGTGTCCCAGGGATGTAGAGTGTGAAACCTCGTGTCAACAAGGTGGAAAGGCCAGCCTTTCAAGAAAAGTTTTGCTTTCAAGCGCATCAGTGGTTCAGAGATGCATGTGCAAGGCCAAAAGAGAGTTCAAAGCTGAAGTTCAAAGTGCTACTCTTGAGATACAAAGACAAAACTGAAGGGGAATTTTAGAGCAAGAAGCTGAGCTCAGTTACGCATAATACGCGTGGGCTGATAAGAAATGCATGTCAAGGCAAGTTTGCTTGAATAGGATGTGTGTATATATATATATATATATATATATATATATACACACATAAAGTCATTATCCTGCATCCTAATGATGCATAATTAATACCAACTTTAAACTATTTATATAAGTCTATTCGTGCATTTAAAGCATTACAATGTGTCGTCTTTGCAGTGTAAAGATGAGCTCATGATACTGTCGCACAGGAAAGCACCACTTAAATAACTTCAAACAGAACTGTACGAGCATTAAGCACTAAGCCCCCTGTCTCCTGTCCTCTGATTTTAGAATCCAGCAACAGACATAAACACCCTTACATTTTGATTGGGGTTCGGCCACTGAGAACGTCCTCCACACCGGTGATGCACACTGTGTGCTGGGCTGAAAACTATTCCCATCCACTGCTTCCTGTTTCACTGTAGAAACAACACGGGGAAAAAAGAAGCTTTCACAATCACCTCCCTGCTCCATGTTCTCACTTCGAAAGTTGTTAGATTGCAGGTACTCAATGTTGGAAGGTGTCAAGGAGGATGGGTTGTGTGGGTGGTTAGAAGTCTGGGATGAGATTGTGAAATCTCCGTTATGTCTTCACTGGATGCACATATGGTGGTTACCAGAATGGTGTTTTTTTTCTAAGTTATTTTGAATTTTGTCTTTACGTTGCTCCTCAGAACTCTACTGGTTTGTGTTTTTGCAACTGTTCAGGGACTGATTAACACATGGTTCTTACTGTGAAAGCAATCAACCAGCTGGTGTAAGAGGAAACTGCCAATGCTGTTAAAAAAAAAAAGCTCTCATATTAAACGCATGACATTTCAACATTGATTAAAGCTCTGGTGCATGTAGGTCTGTTCGCTATGTTGGAAATGTTGTCAGTATTGTGCACCGGGGATCAAAACCACTTACCTGATAAGAAACTCACAGTTAGGCCTTGTGGCTGAACATGTAAACATTTTATGAAACTCTCTTTGCTCACGGTGTGCAACACATTCACTGGTCCAGCCATCGCTTAGCAGACTGAAAAAAAATTCTTCATTTATTAGGCCGTTGATTGTGGCACATGCAGAGAGATTGTTTCAGGGGATATTATTTACTATCAAGTATATTCAAGTTTAGTACTGGTGCATTGGGTGGTCTGTAAATGGATTCGCTCGTGACACATTTATGTTTCAAATAAATCAATATTTTTGTGGGTATTGCAGCTCGTTTCCATCTTTGTCTTATGCACATTGATCTTCTGGTGGAACGTGAATTAGATGGAATTGATATAAAGTAGGGATGCACCGATACCGATACCGGTATCGGTATCGGGGCCGATACTGCGTTAAAATACTCGTACTCGTATAGGTTTCAATTGCCGATACCAAGAACCGATACCACTCAACAGTATTTCACTACAACAAACTGGTCGCGCTTTGTGGAGAAAAAGATTTGTTGTCCTACCCGACTTCAACGTCTAGGGCAGGGGTCGGCAACCCGTGATCCAGAGCCGCATACGGCTCTTTCGTCGCTCTCTAGCGGCTCTTGCAGCAAGGTGTGTAGAGTAATGTGCGTCGCGTTCACACAGTAAAAAATGACTGCCGTCCTGCCGGTGTGAATCAAACTGTTGCTGATCCGCCAGAAGTAGCGCTGGCAGCGGCCTCATTCAGACGCTGTTGTGCGGCTACGGATGATATTATTGTAGCCGAGTGTCTGTTGTGTGTCTATATTTGTAATTCTAATAAAATGAAAACACGCTGCAGGGTAACTTGAACCACTTTTTTATCTCCTTCACACACGTATATCCCACAATTCCACTCCTCTTTTCCTTTCCGTTTCTCCCTCCACAATAAAAGCACCGGAAACATAACTTGGAACACAGCTTCCTATATAATTGCTCGATCCCTAATATTATCGCTTACATTATGAACCCGGACACGGGGCGTTTTATGGTCCGACATTAGAGGGACTTCCACAAGAAGTTTAAAGCTTGGGATAGCCTTCTGTTAATTTTGTTCTATAGGCTTGACATAATCTGCAGAGGATAAAATTAAATCTGCCTCCAAATTAATTGCACTTTCATGGAGACCAAATCTAAGAAGTATCGGTATCAGTACTCGGTATCGGCAAGTACACAAATAAAAATACTCGTACTCGCATCGGTTTGTAAAAAGTTGTATCGTTGCATCCCTAATATAAAACATTGACACAACTTTGTTGAATGAGTCTCATTTTCACCTTTGCAGACAGGACTCCCATCCTCCAAAAGTGTAGGCCAGCTGTTGATTGTGTACCCATACGTGTTTTATTAGATATCGGACCTTCGTCTCAGAGGATGCGGGACCCAACACACTTGTTGCTACAGTGCTGGCGAAGGACCCTGACGGGGACGGCATCACGTATAAGATCACCATGGGCAACGAGGAGGGCAACTTTATCATTGACAGCCAAAAAGGTAAGACATGATGAAATGTATTATTTTATATATTCTTTATTTTTCTCTCGTTTCTTCTCATCTGCACATTCTCATTCAACCAAGTGTTAATTATTCTTAGTTGTTATTGTTGTTTGTATGGTATACTTACCATACACTTACCAAGCAAGGCGTTGGTGGTATTTTCTGAAAACCAAGTGGTTTTGTTGCCTTAACCCTAACTTTGTATTTTCACAATATTTACAATAAGAAGAAAATATAATTGTTTTTATTGTTATTTTTCTATAATTTTGAATCATTTGTGTCTTCCTGTTCAACTCGTCTTGGCCTATTAATAGAACAGAGTCGGGTCAAACTTTAGGCCGCTCAGAAGCCAGTTGTTATTGAGCTATTTGCTCGCGTTACCCTGGATTAGATTAGATTAGATTAGATTCAACTTTATTGTCATTACACATGTACAAGTACAGAGCAACGAAATGCAGTTTAGCATCCAACCAGAAGTGCAATAGCAGTAAATACCAATATACAGATAATAATAAGTATTTTACAGATAATAAGTTAGTGATATAGGTACGGGATATACAGATTGATTGCGGTAATATGTACATGTTATACAGGTTGATTTGTGCATTAAATGTAGGTAGACTATAAGCAGGAACTATAAACATAATTTACAAAAGGCAAATGGGCATATGATAAGTTAAGTAATACAGATTGAGTGAACGTTAAATAGTGCATAATAATAATAAACAGTAGCTGCCTAACGTTACTAGACTAGTGCAATGCTCAGTTTTTAGTGCAGACAGTTCAAAAGTGTTTGAGTGCAGGTGTAAAGTCTTTGGTCAGTGGGGGGAGATGACGAGGAGATGGGTTTGTGGGTGGAGGTGGTTGGGGAGTAGGGGGGGTGTCAGCATGGGGCAGAGTTCAATAAGGAAACAGCTCTGGGGAAGAAACTGTTCCTCAGTCTGCTGGTCCTTGTCCGGAAGCATCTGAACCGTCTGCCTGAGGGCAGGAGGGAAAACAGTCTGTGTGCAGGGTGGGAGGCGTCCTTGAGAATGCTGCGAGCTCGACGCAGACAGCGTTTCCTCTGGATTTCCTCGATGGCCGGAAGTGGAGTTCCTGTGATGCGTTGGGCAGTTTTCACCACCCGCTGCAGTCCCTTGCGCTCCGCAACAGAGCAGCTCCCATACCAGACTGTGACACAGTTGGTTAGGATGCTCTCGATCACACAGCGGTAAAAGTTCACCAGGATGGCTGAAGACAGGTGGTTTTTCTTCAGTGTCCTCAAGAAGAAGAGGCGCTGGTGAGCTTTCTTGACAAGGCTGGAGGTGTTGGTGGTCCAAGACAGGTCTTCCGAGATGTGGGTCCCCAGGAACTTGAAGCTGGAGACACGCTCAACATCCATCCCATTGATGTGGATGGGCGCATGCTTGCTTCTTTTCTCCTTCCTGAAGTCCACGATGAGCTCCTTGGTTTTGCTGGTGTTCAGGAGCAGGTTATTTTCGGCGCACCATGTGGCCAGGTGCTGTACCTCTTCCCTGTAGGCTGTCTCATCGTTGTTGCTGATGAGACCAATCACCGTGGTGTCGTCTGCGAACTTGATGATGGAGTTGGATCCATGCATAGGTCTGCAGTCGTAGGTGAAGAGGGAGTAGAGGAATGGGCTGAGTACACAGCCCTGTGGCACACCGGTGCTGAGTGAGATGGTGGTGGAGCAGGTATGGCCTGACCTAACATGTTGAGGTCTGTTAGTCAGAAAGTCCAAAATCCAGTTGCAGAGGGAGGTGTTGGTGCCCAGGTCTCCAAGTTTAGTGATTAACTTGGAGGGGATGACAGTGTTGAAAGCCGAGCTGAAGTCAGCAAACAGCAATCGCGCGTAGGTGTCGGTGTTGTCCAGGTGTGTGAGCACAGAGTGCAGTGCTGAGGAGACTGCATCGTCTATGCTCCTATTGCTGCGGTAGGCAAACTGGAGTGGGTCCAGTGTGGGTGGGAGGGAGTCCTTCAGGTGTGCCAGGACCAGCCACTCAAAGCACTTCATGATGATGGGTGTGAGTGCTACAGGGCGGTAGTCGTTGAGGCACGTCGGCTTGGAGTGTTTCGGCACTGGCACGATGGATGTGGTTTTAAAGCATGTTGGTACAGCTGCTTGGGCAAGGGACAGGTTGAAGATGTCCGTGAAAACCCCAGTGAGCTGTTCCGCACATGCCCTGAGCACACGTCCAGGAATGCCGTCAGGTCCAGCCGCCTTGCGTGCGTTGATCCGGCTCAGTGCTGTGTGGACAGCAGTGGAGGAGAGTGTGGTGGGCTGGTGATCTGCTGGGAGAGTTGTCTTGGTGGCTCTGTCTCTGTTTTCCCTCTCGAAGCGAGCATAGAAGTGGTTAAGCTCGTTCAGGAAGGAGATGTCTGTGGCTGTGGGGGTGAGGTTGCTGGGTCTGTAGTCAGTGATGGCCTGGATGCCCTGCCACATGCGTCTGGGGTCGGAGTTGGAGAAGTGACCCTCTATTTTTTGCTTGTAGCAGTTCTTGGCCTTCTTGATGCCCCTCCTCAGGTTAGTCCTGGATGTGCTGTAGGCCTGTGCATCCCCCGATCTGAAGGCCGTGTTGCGGGCCTTTAGCAGGAGTCGCACCTCCTTGCTCATCCATGGCTTCTGGTTGGGGTATGTGGTGATCTGCTTCTCTGTGGTGACGCCATCAATGATGGTGGTGATGTAATCCATGACAGAGGAAGCATAGATGTTAATGTCAGTGTGTGAGCCACAGGTGGCCCGAGAAGCAAACATACTCCAGTCCGTGTGTTGAAACTTATCCTGGAACCCTGACATCTGCAAAAAAAATGCTTTTTCTCCAGTTGTTTACACCCTGCTTTGCTGTCAGCCCTCCCTGCTATATTTACATACACCGTATAAATGTAAAAGCTCTGCAGTTTGTCAAGTGTGCCTCGGAGCTTCTTGAAATGATGCTTCATATAGTGTGTGTAGTATAGTTTTATGTCCTTCAGCCTATCTACCATTCTGTGGGTAGTGACGCCTCGCCAGCCTTCCTTCCTCTGTCTGCAGGAAGCTTTGTCAAGGATATTTAAATCCTGACAGGTCATGTCATGGAGACGTTAGAATAATCAGCCGGAGTGAGTGGAGCGTTTCCACAGTGTCTCTGTAACAAAATATCATCTGAGGTTTATAGTCACACATCTCAACTTCCTCTGAGGCAGGAGCAGCAACGAGAGGCAATGTGAAATAGGAAACTGTGTTAATGACGCTGCGTGCGTGTGTGTGTGTGTGTGTGTGTGTGTGTGTGGGGAAGAGGGGGGGCAATTTCATAGTGGTTCGACCCCTTTGTAAATTGCAACCCCCTCTGAATCTGCATATCCTATTATAGAGTAATACGATGACTTCTACAAATTCAATTACTCAGAACTTCAAAGCACCATCTCCTCTTTTCACCAGCAATGACATTCCCTGTCAGTAAAGTCAGTATACACCGATAGTGGTCATATTATCGAGCAGGGCTCATAACTCTATTCAGATGATTGCTTGCTTTGGCCGTTTATACTTTCTGGGCTCTCATGTGCATTGAGACATATTGACCAAAGTCCGTCCGTCATCGCTCGTTAAAGGTTAACTGTTTACTTTGAGTTTCATCTCTCAGACCGGTGAGCTTGGTGTTGAAATTCAATGTCGGCAAAGTTTTACATCCATCTGGTGGACTGATTGGCCTAGATGCCAATCCCTTATTGGCATTCAGCACAGATTGATATATTTAGCCATATATCTGTTAATCTGCAGGTCTACTATAATTGGTGTTTATCAATGGGCCATCCTCTTATACTGACTAGGGTAACTAATGGAACACATTATTTTATTTTTAATCTATTGATTATTTTGACTCAATTGATTAATGGTGTATTAACTAAACCAATAATCAACCACCGTACTGATGACCTAGATAAGTCCAAAATCAACATCCTGTTGTTGTGTCTCTAATTGGGTTCATGAAGAAAGAAGCAGCAGAGACCGGCTGGAGATTTATAGATTTAGTTTGAACTTTCTTTCTGTCTGAAAATATTTATAAACAATATTTCATCCTTTTGATCCAAGACTATGTCTTTAAATTGCACATTCAATATCTTTAGGTTTTAAAACAAGCAGTGAACAGAGAACAAAATCAAGTATATTGATTTTAGAGACTGCAACCAGCAAATATGTCTTTTTCACAGCAAACATTTTTAATTCACAATTGAATATCTTTTGGTTTTCGGGCAAAACAAGTACGTTCAAGACATAACCGCATGCGACGATGTGCATATTTCCTATATATATATATATACTTATTACTATATATATATATATATATATATACATACTTATTACTATATATATATATAGTTATAAATGGAGGGATTAATCAAAAATTACCGTATACATATTTATATCATAGCACATTGCAATTTGTCATTAATTCAGGGTGACAGTAGCTCTGTCCGTAGGGTCTTGATTTGGGTGGATGCTTCAAGTCCAGCAGGTACCAGGTAGAGTGGACTGGTAGCTGGAGGGGTTGGGGGCTGGAGGTCAGCTGGCTGCCACAGCTCTGCTCGGGACGCTGTGCTGCATCAGTCCCATCAATCTGACATCTCTCCTCAAATAACAACAGCATAAAAAAGCTAATTCCCCAAGGGGACAAATACTGTACTCTGCATGTATTCACAAATACTTGGCGTTTTGAAGTGTTGGGGTTCAGTCAGTATTGCAGGTGGACAGGAGAAGCCGGGGAGCAACGCTGCAGTTAGTGACTGACGTGGATCTCTACTCACTGAAAAGCAGCCGATGATGTCGTGCTGGCTGAAAAATATGTTGTGAGCTGTTGTCAAAGCTTTGTCTTCAGCGTTTGGTTACAGATGGAATTGGGTTCAACTGCCAGGCCAGCAAATCTGTAAAGTATTGAGAGATGCACTGACATCTCTGATGATGCACTGACATTGATTTCTACTTTACAATCGTTGATGCTGAGAAAAATATGAAAGTTCACCAGGCTTATCCTTCAAGCAACTCATCAATTTGTCAAATTTGTTGAAGATTACATTTCTGTTGATGGACCTGGAAGTATGATTAGTGAGGTAAAACAATCATTGTACACAGAGAGGAGGAAATGCCCCTCCTGTCTCCTCCCTCTCTGTCACCATCACAGTACACGGACACCTGCAGTCACATCCACTCGTGCAGACACACATAGAGGGAGGCGAGTACGAACGTTCACAGAGGCACTCCACAATTTGCCTGCACCAGCGTGTGTGAGCCAAGGCGCAACACCATAACGCTTGTAATATGATCCAATATCTTGTTTGAAAGAGCCCGACATTTGGTCATTAAAACTATTTTATGGCTCTTATAATGGGAGGCGAGCGAGTTGGATTCCGCCCACCTTCTCCAGCCTGCCTCGTTCTCTCCCTGCCGCTGATGAAAATCGTTTATCGCCTCTTCTCCCCTCTCGTTGCCAACTCGTCCTAAATGTCCGACAATCAGTCAAGCGATTGTTTTCCTCCCTTCCGGCAGGAGCGGCGCTGCCGGCCTCCCTCTCCATGTTAATTTGCCTCTAACTCACCCCAGAATACAGTGCGTTTTCCCAGAGATTTAAGATGCCCATTAGGATCCGAGCAGGCCGGTCAATATGACGATCACGCTCTTTCTATTAAAACCCATAAATACAGAGACACCCGCTCACCCTCCTCCTCGTGGTGGAAGTATTTACTGACAGCAAAGGGGAAATTCTGGTGCTAATAAAAAGGCTTCCATCATTTGCTATTTTTCTCAGCCAAGTGTTATGGCAATTTGAAAAAGGGGGAAAATACTATCTCCTAGAGATGGAAGAAGTTGTTGAGTTTGTTTTCAGGGAAGACTCTAGTGATGGGGTAGAATGTCTTCCTGTTGTCTTGTTTCATTTCTATTATTTAGTCTTTCCTCGACTCCATCTATTGTGTTTGGTCTGATGTGGTGACCTGAGTCTGATCCTGCTTTATGTAACAAGCCCACATTGTTCTGCCCTCATTCTTCTCCCTGGTTCCCTCTGGCATCGTTATAGTCTCTTTCTCTCCTCCACTAGTCTACTTCCCTCTCTTCTTTTAACTATTTATTTGGTCCCCTTCTCTTCATTTCACCCTCTTCCTCTCCCAGCTCCAGACTCCATGATGTTGACTGGAGGAAGCACTCCCTCCGTCCCTCTCTTCCCACACCCCACACCACCACCACCCCGTTTCTCCCTAAGTCCTCTGTGTTGTCTCTCACCCATCCCTCGCCTCACCCCTCTACTTCCTCCCTTCTGGCTGCCGTTCATGTGAAGTGACGGCTGCTCACTGACCCCCGGGAAACATCTTCTCCATCTCAGACAAGCGATGATATGCGCTGGCTCAGTTACCGGCAACCCCCCCCCCCCCCCCCCCCCCCCCCCCCACACACACACACACACACACACACACACACACACACACACACTTAACCTTAAACAGGAACAAGCATGTGCATGTATACACAGACTCACACATAGAACATGCACTGTACATACACTCACCTAAAGGATTATTAGGAACACCATACTAATACTGTGTTTGACCCCCTTTCGCCTTCAGAACTGCTTTAATTCTACGTGGCATTGATTCAACACGGTGCTGAAAGCATTCTTTAGAAATGTTGGCCCATATTGATAGGATAGCATCTTGCAGTTGATGGAGATTTGTGGGATGCACATCCAGGGCACGAAGCTCCCGTTCCACCACATCCCAAAGATGCTCTATTGGGTTGAGATCTGGTGACTGTGGGGGCTATTTTAGTACAGTGAACTCATTGTCATGTTCAAGAAACCAATTTGAAATGATTGGAGCTTTGTGACATGGTGCATTATCCTGCTGGAAGTAGCCATCAGAGGATGAGTACATGGTGGCCATAAAGGGATGGACATGGTCAGAAACAATGCTCAGGTAGGCCGTGGCATTTAAACGATGCCCAATTGGCACTAAGGGGCCTAAAGTGTGCCAAGAAAACATCCCCCACACCATTACACCACCACCAGCCTGCACAGTGGTAACAAGGCATGATGGATCCATGTTCTCATTCTGTTTACGCCAAATTCTGACTCTACCATCTGAATGTCTCAACAGAAATCGAGACTCATCAGACCAGGCAACATTTTTCATTCTTCAACTGTCCAATTTTGGTGAGCTCTTGCAAATTGTAGCCTCTTTTTCCTATTTGTAGTGGAGATGAGTGGTACCCGGTGGGGTCTTCTGCTGTTGTAGCCCATCCGCCTCAAGGTTGTGCGTGTTGTGGCTTCACAAATGCTTTGCTGCATACCTCGGTTGTAACGAGTGGTTATTTCAGTCAAAGTTGCTCTTCTATCAGCTTGAATCAGTCGGCCCATTCTCCTCTGACCTCTAGCATCAACAAGGCATTTTCGCCCACAGGATGCCGCATACTGGTTGTTTTTCCCTTTTCACACCATTCTTTGTAAACCCTAGAAATGGTTGTGCGTGAAAATCCCAGTAACTGAGCAGATTGTGAAATACTCAGACCGGCCCGTCTGGCACCAACAACCATGCCACGCTCAAAATTGCTTAAATCACCTTTCTTTCCCATTCTGACATTCAGTTTGGAGTTCAGGAGATTGTCTTGACCAGGACCACACCCCTAAATGCATTGAAGCAACTGCCATGTGATTGGTTGATTAGATAATTGCATTAATGAGAAATTGAACAGGTGTTCCTAATAATCCTTTAGGTGAGTGTATGTATGCATCCACACAACATGCAGACCAACGCACACACCCAGAGAGATGCACGTACACACAGGGCCATAACCCACACCACAGGGACACACATCTCATAGATTAGAACAGACGATGGCTGTATGCTTTGTTCTTGGAATATCCTAAAACCTTTTCCATGTCCCATTTTCAACCACTTACCCAGCATGTGTTGCTCTCATCTTAGGCTTTTAGGCCCTATTAGATGTTTATACCAACCAGGGGCAGAGTAAAGCGGGGATCGGACTGCAGGGCGCCTCCGGTGCTCCTTTTACATGTCACATAGCGAGCAGGCGGTAGCCTCTCTTTTCCTCTGTGTGTGTCTGCCTGCTGCCTTTACTGAACTGGTCACATTTATCTGGCCTTCTGTCTCAATTCATTAAGCATGAGTGCACTTCGCGGCGCTGTTGAAGCAGTGTGGGTAGACAGCGGGGAGGATGGAGGAGTGCTTACTCTCTTAATGCATTGCATGTACGAACCTACATCATTTTTATTTTATAATTCATGATTCTAGCAGTCCAGTTTCTTATGATACACTGTAAAACATTTCAGGCCAGTTCAACTTACAAACGCAAGTTCGCCTGCTGCCTTGAAAAAGCGATTTCACTCAACTTAAAAATGTCCTTTGATTCAACTAGGAAATGTAAGTTCATAAGGTTGATGTAACTACAACGAGCTGAGTCACGAGATGAGTCAAGTTGTCAGAGTTGAGTGAACTTTTAGTCCCTTGTTGTTTAAACTTGATCCACCAAGTTAAAATAACTTGTACAACTTGCCATTTTAAGTTAAGATGATTTACATCACAAATTTGTTTCAACTTGCATATAAATGTTATTTTGACTGATAATTGAAAGTGTGCTTGCTTTATAACACACCCAAATATACATGTGTTAAATACATGTTTCCCACATACAAGTGGAGGCACTCTGACAGACACTGACAGTATGTGTGGTTGTACAATGACAAATGAGAGATAATTACAACAAGTTCATACGTTTTCAATATAAACATAAGAACATTGTAAACACCCCAAAAAATGGATACACACAACTTAATTGCATACTTTCAAAAAATTTTATAAAAATGTATTATGTTTAATTTCTTAAACACAATTCTAACAGCCCCACAAAAGGTGTTACGTGTCAAAACAACCAATCTACAGTTTACAAGAGTCTAAAGCTTGACTTTGATATGTGCTCTAATTGTTTTACTGGCTATATTTATAATTATTATTATAATCTGGGGCAACTGTGGTTCAGTGGTAGAACAAGGACGTCCTTCAATCAGAGGATCGGTGGTTCGATCCCCGGCTCCGCTAGTCCATGTCGATGTGTCCTTGGGCAAGACACTTGACCTCTCTTGTGTGAATGTTAGTTAGTGATGGGCAGGTGGTACCTTGCATGGTAGCTCCTCCCATCAGTGTGTGAGTGGGTGTGAATGATGACATGTAGCATTAAAGCTTTGAGTGGTAGGAAGACTTTTTAGATTAGATTAGATTCAACTTTATTGTCATTACACATGTACAAGTACAGAGCAACGAAATGCAGTTTAGCATCCAACCAGATGCTCAGTTTTTGCTCAGTTTTTAGTGCAGACAGTTCAAAAGTGTTTGAGTGCAGGTGTAAAGTCTTTGGTCAGTGGGGGGAGATGACGAGGAGATGGGTTTGTGGGTGGAGGTGGTTGGGGAGTAGGGGGGGTGTCAGCATGGGGCAGAGTTCAATAAGGAAACAGCTCTGGGGAAGAAACTGTTCCTCAGTCTGCTGGTCCTTGTCCGGAAGCATCTGAACCGTCTGCCTGAGGGCAGGAGGGAAAACAGTCTGTGTGCAGGGTGGGAGGCGTCCTTGAGAATGCTGCGAGCTCGACGCAGACAGCGTTTCCTCTGGATTTCCTCGATGGCCGGAAGTGGAGTTCCTGTGATGCGTTGGGCAGTTTTCACCACCCGCTGCAGTCCCTTGCGCTCCGCAACAGAGCAGCTCCCATACCAGACTGTGACACAGTTGGTTAGGATGCTCTCGATCACACAGCGGTAAAAGTTCACCAGGATGGCTGAAGAAAGGTGGTTTTTCTTCAGTGTCCTCAAGAAGAAGAGGCGCTGGTGAGCTTTCTTGACAAGGCTGGAGGTGTTGGTGGTCCAAGACAGGTCTTCCGAGATGTGGGTCCCCAGGAACTTGAAGCTGGAGACACGCTCAACATCCATCCCATTGATGTGGATGGGCGCATGCTTGCTTCTTTTCTCCTTCCTGAAGTCCACGATGAGCTCCTTGGTTTTGCTGGTGTTCAGGAGCAGCTTATTTTCGGCGCACCATGTGGCCAGGTGCTGTACCTCTTCCCTGTAGGCTGTCTCATCGTTGTTGCTGATGAGACCAATCACCGTGGTGTCGTCTGCGAACTTGATGATGGAGTTGGATCCATGCATAGGTCTGCAGTCGTAGGTGAAGAGGGAGTAGAGGAATGGGCTGAGTACACAGCCCTGTGGCACACCGGTGCTGAGTGAGATGGTGGTGGAGCAGGTATGGCCTGACCTAACATGTTGAGGTCTGTTAGTCAGAAAGTCCAAAATCCAGTTGCAGAGGGAGGTGTTGGTGCCCAGGTCTCCAAGTTTAGTGATTAACTTGGAGGGGATGACAGTGTTGAAAGCCGAGCTGAAGTCAGCAAACAGCAATCGCGCGTAGGTGTCGGTGTTGTCCAGGTGTGTGAGCACAGAGTGCAGTGCTGAGGAGACTGCATCGTCTATGCTCCTATTGCTGCGGTAGGCAAACTGGAGTGGGTCCAGTGTGGGTGGGAGGGAGTCCTTCAGGTGTGCCAGGACCAGCCACTCAAAGCACTTCATGATGATGGGTGTGAGTGCTACAGGGCGGTAGTCGTTGAGGCACGTCGGCTTGGAGTGTTTCGGCACTGGCACGATGGATGTGGTTTTAAAGCATGTTGGTACAGCTGCTTGGGCAAGGGACAGGTTGAAGATGTCCGTGAAAACCCCAGTGAGCTGTTCCGCACATGCCCTGAGCACACGTCCAGGAATGCCGTCAGGTCCAGCCGCCTTGCGTGCGTTGATCCGGCTCAGTGCTGTGTGGACTTGAAGAGAGATATAAAATATACAGTCCATTTACCATTTATCTGAGCAGTTTGCTTCTGAGCCCATGGAATCTTGCTGAGCTCTGGTCCGGTTTAATGTTCATGGAGGAACTCAAAGGTGTCGTTCATATTACGGGGGCACTCCAGGTTAAGGCAGTAGATTGTGGCCATCAACATGGCAAAGCCTGTGGTACGTCTCTGAGCTCGTGTTGGATGATCTTCTCTGCTACTTCGGCCACATCGAAGACTGTCAAAGGACCTGGAGACATATAAAGACATTCACATCTTAACAGACATCTCCAAAATAGTACTAGTTCAATGTTTGGAGAATCCTTATTAAAAATCTCTAAAACAAAAAAATGGTGAAGGAGACTATTGAAAAGACAGTTTGTAATTATACAAAATCTCTGTAAAAAATAGTGTGGCTAGGGGTAATAAAACTAATGAACACAAAACATGTTACCATTGTCACATTACAACCATTGAGTGTAGTAAATGTGTAAATACAGTGTCTTACATCACACATCCGGATATTGTCAGAGGGATCCTTTGAAAGATAGCATGGAAGACCAGGCAGGGCAGCTGTTCTTCGGTTTTGGTTTGCATCCTAGGAAAAACAGATAAGGGTAGATGAATGCAATACCAAAGGTATAATCCTAACTTGAGTCCTAAACACCACCGATGATGATGTCCATGATGATATTTATAATACTGGATTATTCTTCTTTGTCAATTAGAGGGGAATTCACAAAACTTACATTTCCACGTCAAGTACTGGACATTCTTGATGACATCTGTAAATTAAAAAAAAACAAAAGAATTGCATATTTAGTGAAATGAGTTTCAGACAAATAAAACCCACATATATTTGTATTTATTATAAATATAACGTGCATTTACTTTATGCTTCAATTATCAATCTTTTACATTTCTAAATGCTGTCTGCTGTGTGTGTGCAAACATGCACCACGCAGCGACTAAATATCAACCCATTAATAAATACATTTTGCCCACTGACAAAGAGCAAGCAAAGCATGGGCACTGACTCAGCCTTCAATGTGAATCCCTCAGCCATGACTCTATAGTCTGCTTAATGTTCATGGATGCTCGTGTTAGGTTAGCTAGCACGCGCGAGCTAGCTAGCTAACCTAACAAGCTAGTTAACCTAACAAGCTAGTTGGCGGGTAATGAAAGAAAATTGCGGTCACTTAAGAAAATGAACCAATAGCTTCTAGTTATACATTAATTATGTTTTATCAACTGTAGGACAAATAAAATAGGTCAACCATTTGTCTTAGAAGTTCATGGGAAAAACTATTAAGGGAAATTGTTAAGCTAGCTGAATATTAAAGCCACACAGTTAGCTAGCCTTTCCAGACCATTGAAAAGCACATTACATTTACAGTTACATTACTAACGTTACCCATGCTATTAATTAAGAAAAATACTTAAAGTCATAATTTAAACTCACCTTCATGTGCCGAAGCAAAGCGAGAGGAATCCTCAGCTCTGTTCAGTCCGCTCTACTTGATGCAGGTGGAAAGTAACGGTGAATTGCTCCGCCTCGATTCACTGGAGGTTGTCAGGTTAATAGACTCCGCCGGTGGTAGTAGTCCTTTCTTGTTTACCACAAAATGCCAATATTTTCATTGGAATTTAAGTATTTGACTTATCTGCAGTGTTTATCCAGTAGATTATGGCTAGGCTTCAACCTGGCCATGGTTTAAAAAAGACAGTTTCCCTAAAACTCAAACATGACAACATTTGTTCTTTTATCCCCCCACTCCCGCCTTTTTCCAGTCTTTTTTTTTTTTACTGACAACTTAAAGAGCCAAGTTGAATTAACTTGAACAAATTTCAAATAAGTCAACACAACGCATTACTGTAAGTTTAACTACGTTTAACTTGAATAGTTAAGTTCAAAAGCTAAAACTTATCAGAGCTCTTTGAGTTAAAGAGAAGTAGTAAGTGGAAGTAACTAAACAGGGCTGTGATGTTTTACAGTGTATGAATTCCAATAACAAATACTTCTGCTACTATTTCTGTCTCTATATCTCCATGACACATACAGCAGTGTTCTGATCGTTCAATAAATTAAAGGTTAATGTGAAAAAAAAACATGGTGAAGTCTATTTTGTATACTCCTGTGTGAATTGAAGTATCTCTTCATTTGATTTCAAACTTGAGTGCAAAAGTGAAATTATAGAGAAAATATATTTTCAGCTATACAGTATGTTTAACATGCATGCACACAAATACAGAGTAATCAGATTAAGGCAATTTGACCAGATCTTCAGAGAAATTTAAACTAGCACATGCTTCTTATTATCAATTAAGATAGTTGTTATGACCGGAAAACTGAACTTGGACCCAAACGCAGCACACAGGAGTCACAGGTGAAGTCTTGGGAAAAGAAACAAGAATGTATTAACACTAAACACAAGGGAGGACAGGGCAGGGTTGAATTTGGCGGGGGTTTGTGTCTGGAGGTCTTCAGGGAAGCGCTGGTAAAGACGTCAGAGCGCGAGCGAGCAGGTTATCGGTAGTGGAGGCAGCTAGCAGGGATGGTCTCCAAAAACACACAAGACAAGAAGGGAACAAAGTTAGTGAGAACTAAGTAACTGCAAAAACGAGTCAACAAAAGGCCTGAGTACATAGCTACCACTAAGGTGACGAAACGACCTGGCAATGACTGGCAGGAAGACCCTAGTAGATATAGAGCTGAGTCTGATGACAAATTGATGCCAGCTGCTGCGGAAGCCACCGCCCAGGAGAAGGGGGAGGAGACGGCCACACCTCCTTGCCAGACAGACAGGATAGACACACAGGAGACAAGAGGACAGGGAAACAGAGGAAACACAGGGAAGCTGCTGGACTGACTAACTGAAAACATGACAATAGTATCTTGATATATGATTTCATCACAATGGTGATTCCATTGAAAGACAGATAGATAGACAAGATATAGATAGATTAACATATTGATCTATTGCCCAGCACAGTGAGGTCTGTAGACCTCACCGTGCTGGGCAGACCTCACCTCAATTGTATCTGGGGGAGGCAGAAATCATACCTCAAAGCATTGTAAATCAAACCAAAACTATCTTTTTATCTTTTTCAAACATGTCGGGAGCATGTCTCTGGAGACAGCAGTGTCAGTTAACCAGTTTTTTTTTCTGACTGACATCTTTATCTAGCTACTGCTTTGATTGCCATGAGATTTTTAAAGACATTCATGGTTCCTAGAGGACACATTCTATTGACTTTGGTGATTCCCTGATTGTTCCTACAGAGTCTGCGAACGGCATTACACTTACCCAGTGAAAAGAGTATTATTTCTTTTTCCAGATTAATTGGCATATTTTGTACATTCATGGTTCCCAAGGTCTCCCTCTTAAACCACTATGACACACTATGATGTAGTTTCAAGTGAATTATCTCAATAACTATTGTGTTCGATTGACTGGGAAGGACTGTATAATTTGACTGGTTAGTTACACGTTGTGACCACCAGGGGGCATCTATCAGAATGCACTCCAGACAAGATGTTCCTTACAGAGGTTTATTCATAACGTTTGAAGAGTTGTTGTGTGTGTGGTTTTGAAACAGACATACATTACATAATAATTAGTAAAACTATATAAAGACTAACTAATAAGGCATAATTTCTGTACAAACATTGCTTTGCTGATGAGTAACAGACACTGATAAGGCATCATGCTAATAAGGCTGTACATTGTATCTTCTACGTTCGCCACTTAGCAAACAACGAACTAGCAGCTAAATACTATTCAACCAACACCAAACTTTATGTTTACTTACTGGTTGTTTGCACGCACACACTGAAACTCCGAACAGCTTCTTGAAAACACTTTAATCTATTAATAAACACGGCCGTCATTTCGCACCGCCACTCTCATCCGAGCCTTTTCACCAACTTAATGCCAGTGATATTAGTCCGCGAGCAGCTGACTGCCGTCCTCTTCCGTAAGGGGCGTAGTGCGGTTCCTGTTCGGCTCTATAGAGGTCGTCCTTTCTTCACATATTGCGTAGATTGTTATAACATTTGGGATAAACATTAATGTCCCTTTCAGGAGTACTGTGGTCCCTGGTTTATTATCAAATACCTGCCAAAACTGATGTAATTTCCACCAGCCTCCGCTGTACTTTGTGTTTACCATGTTTACGGTGGTGAAACGGATAAACGGCATTCAATTCAATTCAGTTTATTTTGTATGGCCCAAAATCACAACTTACAAATGTTTGCCATTATGAGCATGCTGATACTGGTGTTTAGTTGAAAGTACTGCTGTTCCTAAGTACAGCTTCACAGAGCCATTTGTATGGCTATGTTAGTCTTGTTATTTAGGTGGACCAACACTAATTTACACCTGCCAAGCAGTGTGACAACTGCTTCATTATACCATATATCCATATGGTAGCATTTCCTGCATATTCAAGATCTATTGTAGCACTTAAAAATAGCTCATACACATATAATTATGTCAGGATTAATAGCAGTATTAAACTAATCTACATTTTAATGGATAACTCATTTATTTATTTACTTTTGTGGCCATTTTGTGTCGGCCCAAGTCAGTTGGTCAGTTAGTCTCATTGTTCCTGATTATTTGTTATTTATCACAATCTCTCGTAAGCCCATTCTACATGCAACCCATATCAACCCACGCCATGCACCATACAATAGCCTATTTGTGTGTGGATAATGAGAGATTGGGAGCAAACCATCCAGGCTACTGTCGTTTTAGAGAATGAACAAATTGCTTTTTTTATCGTAGTAAAGGTGTCCAGGTGAGATATTTGGCCTGAATACATCTCACTGCTGAGATGGCCAAACCTCGACTGGAAGTCAGCAACACTCGCGTGGAAGAAGTGTCTATAATTAAAAGCCTGGCCGACATGTGAGAAGGAGCAGAGTGCATGTGCACACTTACTGGATTGCACAGGAAGGTGGGAACAGCTCTTTCTTTAACTGTGGAGCGTTGCGGCGCAGCCTTGATGGTTGATTATGCCTCCATAAAGTAACCGAATGAATAGACTTCAAGTTAAATATTGAGATTGCCTTGATCTTAACAAGTTTCATTGTGATGTGCGTCTGTTGTTGTGTGTCCAATTTATATTTCCTACTAAAAGATTCCTCCATAGAATTGCTTATTTTAGTACAACATATAGGTATTTAAAAAGTGCTTCAAAATGGGGTGCCAAGTGTATCTGCTTCTGCAAGATACAATTGTTAACTTATTACTTACATACTTTCTGTCTATACACAAAGTATCTCGTATAGCCGGGAATCCTGATGTGTTTAGGAAGTTGGCTTCTTTTGTTCCATATAAAAATTGTTTCCTAAACCTGACTGAGTTGTGTCCTTTGTGGACAGAGGTTTATTTTGAAAAGACCATTTGAATTGGAAAATTGACATGTTTTGCTGACTTTCGTAGGAAAACACTTAACAAATTAACAAATTAAACTTTCCGTAAGATGTCATATGAAGTGTTGTACGACGATACATAGACATTCTTCGGGGCGGTAGTTTTAGCGTAATCCTGCTGACAAAAAAAACAAAAAACATAATCTCCTTGGCGCCGCAACATCATTCAGATATTGGTTTAAAAACTCGGGTACAAAATTGGACCCAGTAGGAAATTCAATACACCAAATAAAAAGTGCCCAAATAAAAAACAGCTAGCAGTACCAGTGAGATCTATGGAATACATTTAGAAAGGCCGTTGTGTTAAGTTAGTGGTTTTCAAACTTTTTTTGTCACGCCCCGCTTAGAAGGAAGAAAAATGTTCACGCCCCACCAAAATTGTAACAAAATGGTCCTTGCTGAATCTTTATTGAAATATATTTATGTGACTCCATCTGTGCTTTTTCAAATAATAGAATAAAGAAAATTGCAATCACTTTCAAGTAAACCAGATTGTTCCATCAGACAAAAACAAATAAAATATGCAATCACTTTGTTAGAACAATGCAAATAAAGCTTAAAATACAGTGCAAAAATAACTAATATTTGTAAAAAGAAATAGCTTTTTGTGGCTGCAATTAACCTGTTTTGCACTGAATATATTTTAAGATAGTAGCAAAAAAAGTGCATACTTTGACTGCTGCTGCTAATATTTCGACTATTACTACTACTGCTACAACTACCACTACTGTTACTAATGCTACTAATACTACTACTACTGCTATAACTATTACTACAGCTAATACTATGAATACTACAAATACCTCGACTCATACTACTGTTATTTCAACTACTACTTCTACTCATACTACCGTTATTACAACTACTGTCCATCTCTATCTGTCAATGCTTTTGGAGCAGGTAGTTTCTCTCTTTTACACTATTTTCAGCTATTTTCAGCTATTTTTCAAATATTTAAGCTTTTAGCATTCAAAAGCATTTTCAGCAGGAAATGCTCTTTCTAGTTTTTTTCGTTTGAAAATGTAAGCGGCAAAGGTAGATTTTTCTGTATCCCCATGTAATTGATGGTTGCCAGGAGGTTCAGCAACATCTGCAATGAACAACTGCTCGGGGGTCCAAAGTCGGCTTGCATAGTTTTATAAATGCACGTGTTTACATTTTATTGATGAACCACATGGTAATATTAGATTCTATATGTTATCTTTTCCACCTCAGATGGGAGAAAAAGGACTAGAAATAGATCTTGATCAGGGTCTGTTCAGCCAGATTTCCTCTTAGCTTGACAGTGCGCCAAAAAGCAAGACACTGTGATAATACATAATTTAATGTGATATTTTCCTCCAAGGGATTTACAGATCTCTCCCCGTTTGCCATCCGCTTCATGTGTGTGTCCCAGATGCATGATTACAAGGATCACAATTCTCTGACAAATATCACAGAATAATCAAATATGCTGCCCTAACTTTTTGCCACTGTTGCGAGATTGCAGGGCTTTGTGGGCTGATCCAGAGAATGTCCAATTTAAGGCACTCTCGGAGGAGACAATATATCAGTGGTACATCATGGTCGACTGAAAACAGCTTGAAACTGCATGCATGTGGCTCAGTGGTTAGCAAGTCGGTCTTTCAATCAGAAGGTCAGTGGTTCGATCCCCGGCTCTGGCAGTCCATGTCGTTGTGTCCTTGAGCAAGACACTTAACCCTCATTGCTCACCGTTGCTGTGTCTACGGTCTACTGTAAAGCATGTAAGTCGCTTTGGATATAAGCGTCAGCTAAATGAAATGTAATGTAATGTAATGTAATTTGTGTTTAACTTCAGAATACATACTAATAATATACATACAAGCTTTTGCAAAACATCCCCTCAGATTTCTCTGCACATGGAGTGCTGGCTGGCTGTAGTCTGTCCTGAGGAAAAAATAAACTAACATTCACTGTCTTTATTGTACTCTGCATCAACTTATGCAGCAGTGTTTGCTGGATAAAACTTTTGTTTGCACCTTTGTGTAACTCACCGTGTGTGTGTGTGTGTGTGTGTGTGTGTGTGTGTGTGTGTGTGTGTGTGTGTTTATGCAATTATAATTGCCAGTGACTTTGTATGTGACACTGTTATGGTTTTCGATGATCTCAATAGCACGACAAAGCCTTGGTACTGTTAGCCGTGACTTGGCGTTGTTTATTATTGCACAACAAGAAAAAAACATAAATCCCAAACAACTACTAACAAAAAACAACTGTCTTCAAAAACTGACAGCGACAGGTAAGTCCCACTTCTTCTGCACCTCCGTCTCTATGCCTGACAGCGTGGCTTACTTGCTCTCTTACGGATCCCTCCACTGAAGCTGCTCGGTGCTTCCTTTAGCGCTGTAGCATGTAGCCTTCTCCTTGGCCCGTTCCCACGTCTGACAGTTACTCTGGTCTCTCCCTTTAACCCCTGTCCGCCCCGCTGATGATCATCAGCTGCGGGAAACGCCGATTACTCTCAGGTGTGCGCCAGCCCGCGCCTCGCTCGTTCCCGTCGCCTGGCGCGCAGCTCCCTGGCCGCGCGCGCAGACGTCCCGGGTGTCTCCGCTCCTCCTGTTCCTGCGTCTTCTGTTGATTCCCCAACAGTACCCCCCCGTCTACGAGAGCCTCCTGGCGACTTACCCGGCTTCTCGGGGTGGGCTCGATAGAAACTATCCAGCAGCCCAGGGTCCATAATCTGCCGACGTGGCACCCAGCTCCTCTCCTCCGGACCGTAACCCTTCCAGTCCACCAGGAACTGGTACCCCCGGCCGCGCCGACGTACATCCATGACCCGACGAACCGTCCACTGAGGGTGACCATCCACAACCATGGGCGGCGGTGGAGCTGGACCAGATGGCATCAGCGGACTCTGGACGACGGGCTTGACCTTGGACACGTGGAACACCGGATGAATAGCCATTGACGCCGGCAGGCGCAGCCTTACCGCCGCAGGGCTCAACACCCTAGTCACCTCATAGGGTCCCACAAACCGGGGCCCCAGCTTCTTGGCATCTGGAAACGCTGGGAGATCCTTGGTGGACAACCAGACCCGTTGCCCCGGCCTGTATCTTGGAGCTGGTACCCGGCGACGGTTGGCCCCCCGACTGCTCCGCTCCGTTGCACGGATCAGGGCCTCCCTGGTGGTTCTCCAAATGCGACGACACCTGTCCAGGTGAGCCTGCACAGACGGGACAGCTACCTCCGGGTGCTGTGCCGGGAACAGAGGCGGCTGATACCCCAACGCCGCCTCGAACGGGGAGACGCCGGTTGCTGAACTCACCAGGGAATTCATGGAATACTCCACCCAGGGCAGGAACCGACACCAGGCAGACGGGTTTCTGGCGGACATGCAGCGAAGTGCCGACTCAACACTCTGGTTCATCCTCTCCGTCTGGCCATTAGTCTGCGGGTGATGCGCCAGCCCGCGCCTCGCTCGTTCCCGTCGCCTGGCGCGCAGCTCCCTGGCCGCGCGCGCAGACGTCCCGGGTGTCTCCGCTCCTCCTGTTCCTGCGTCTTCTGTTGATTCCCCAACAGACACGTCTTTCTTGATGCAAAGCTTCCCCCTTACACCTCTGAGACTGTAAATTAAAATCATCTTCTCGCTCGCCTGTTTTTTTTATCTCTTTCTCTAAAACACACACACACACACACACACACACACACACACACACACACACACACACACACACACACACACACATACGTATACCCTTAACCATGGACAGCAGTGCCAGAATACCAGCCATTGTGACAAACACCTCGAGGCACACACCCCCTCCATGGCAATACTCCATCTCTTGTGCAACAGCACACACACACACACACACACTCTGGAAGGCAAACAGCCTTACTGTATATGTGCAGCTAAACAATTATGAGCTTTAGCATTAACTTGAGTAGAATGACAATTCTCCTCTTTCCTTTGTCTATCATTTACGAAAGACTCATCTACAAATCAATACGCTATAAGTCTTTGGCTCGCGTGTGTCATGCTCATTCAATAAGCATTCCCTCCAAAGAATTCAAAATAAATTCATACAGCGTCTGGCTGCAATGTGTCTAATCAGTTGATTTGGTCTGGCAAACAGAGATAGAAGGATGAATAGTGCGCACACACACACACACACACACACAAACACACACACACACATATCTGTGATACGTGTTTCTGAGTCCAGGGCCTCTCGTGTAGCAGCAAGCGAGTGAACACATGACAGCCACAGCACCTGCCCCCCTGCCTCTGAAGATAAGGAGGGTGTAATAAGTGTGTCCGCACTTTTAGCCCACACGCAGATATTTTAACACAAGCACACGTACAAAGTAAACAGACCACCAGAGGGCGAGATGAATACAGAGCGGAGGAGAGTCATTCAAAGCAGAGAGTGGGATGCAGATGAGCCGCCTACACCAAATTGGGAGAAAGCGAGAGAGACGGGGAGAGAGAGAGAGAGAGAGAGAGGATGAAATGGAATGCCAGAATGATGGCACTAAAAGGGAATACCAATCAATGTAGCTATTCATATGTTGTCTAGACATAATTAATGAAATATCTCTCAGAGCTAAAAACACTGTAATAAAAAAGTTTGTGTCCACCAAGAACCTCTATCTCTCTCTCTCTGTCTCTCTCTGTCCGTCTTTTTGTCTCTGTCTCTCTCTCTGTGATGACTTGGCCTTTAAAAAGGGAATGTGTGTGCCTTTGCAACAGCACAGACAGTGTGATGGATAATGTGGGTTATTTTTGGTTTCAATGTTGATTGTGTTGGTTATTTTCTCACTTCACTTTATAGCTTTCATACCCTCAAGGTGTCAATAATCCTCCGTCAACTCACAAAGCTAATTGGTGGTCTCCAACTGTCCAACATTTACTGTTTTCATTTGCATGGTATGCGACTTAAAAGGGTAATGTTCTGGCATTCGTGGAGAGCCGTTCATATCTTACAATAATTTCAGCAAGTGAGTCAATCTAATATTTAGCTAAAACTGAACTGCACTGAAACAAAGCAGAGAAAGACTCGCCCCTCCACAGTGATGAAAAGCATCTTTTCCCCTGAAAAATAATATAACGTGTCTTGTCTAATACAGCGTTCACAGGTTATTAGTTGTCTCATCTAAACTTTTTTTGATACCATGAAGAAAGAAACTTTATTTGTCATATTACATCCATACATGAAATAGGTCCTCTGCATTTAACCCATCCTTAGCAGGAGTAGTGAGCTGCTGAAAAAGCAGCCAGAGATCAACTGTGGTTAAGTGTCTTGCTCAAGGACACTTCAACATGCAAACTATAGGGAGACCAGGGATCGAACCATGTACCTTGCGGTTTCAGGACGACCACTGATCCCCATGAGCTATAGCTGCCCCAAGGGGTGGTTGCTGAAGTTATGTCAATGTGTGGCTATGGTTGAGTAATGATTTCAAACCTAAGTGACTTGTAAGTAAGGTATAACTATTTATAGTCGAGTTTTGAAACTCGACTTTGGAACAGGCAGAAAGGCCCCACCCGTATGGCTCATACAGGGTCAGCATTTCCCAGACCCAGACGTGCTTTAAAAGTGATCCCAAAAAATCCTAAAACCAATTCTAACACAGACAGGGAGCCAGACATTGTACAAGTGAGTCAAACATCTTGGCGGTTTGGATTGCTTCTTCTTTTACTTTCCAGCAAGGCACAGGAAGTGTTTATTTGCATATTAAACAGAGATCAGAGCACAAGTGGTCACTGGAGACGCATTCTAATGCCAGGTGTGTGGTGAAGTATTTAGAGCGGTCGACATCGGATCACGACAGACGCATGTTAACGGCAGGTTTAAACACGGTCACAGAGACACTTGTGCTTTTGTTTGCGCTCCATATTTCTTTCTCTCTAAAGAAGTTGTTTTTTATGTGAGACATTCTTTTTCCTTTAAGCTCAGCCTTGATTGTTTTTTCTCGTCTTTGTGAGTTATGAGCAGCACCTAGTAATGTGTTTGAGGCAGTCAGGTAAATTGGCAGGATTTATCTAGAAGGATCGTACGAGACTCACATATAACAAGCCCGCTGGTTTACTTTGAAGAATATCAGCAGTGCTCAAATACTAGACTGAATTGGGTCTGAACTTGTTGTACATGATCGTCTGACTGAGATGTCGATGCTGCTAACTTGATAGCACTCACTGATGCAGATACAAAGTATATATGCCTTCCCCTTAAAGAACAAAATACGTGTCTACAAAAGGACCATTTTAGGACTCAAAAGCTCAAAGCTCTCTGCATTCAGAACAGGCTCTTGTTCTAAAATGTAATGTCATCTTAAAAAGCAGAAGTCTTTTGTCAGGTTGTTTGGTACTAGATACATGCTACATTCATCGGCTGAGTGTTTGGTTTATAGAAAAACAATTGGAGTGTTGTTTTTCCCATACCAGAAAGATAATGGGTGCAGCCAGACCTTTTCTTTAGCACTGACACAGCGCTGTGGACATACGTAGGTCTAACAATGACACTATTTGACTTAGAAACAGCAGGAACCAGGGATTGAACCACCTATACAATCTAAATAGTTACAGTCATCAGTTAAAAAAATAGCCAACTAACAGCAGGGCAAGAATACACAAAAGTAGACCAAACAGGTGAACACTGTTATCTTATGATCTTCATATGTGGTGTCAGCATACAGTTTACTGTAACACTTTATGCTGTATACATACTGTATGTATGTAATACTGTGTGTTTGCTTGACCTATCAACATTGTAATCATGTTTGAAACTAAAACTCTAAAAGATGTTGCACAGTTGACCTTAACATTTTAGGAAAAACATGATGAAAGACCAAAACCATCAGTCCAGGACATGAATAACTCGTAGACAGGATTTTGGCAATCTTCTGCGTCCTGATAAGTGGTCAACTACTCATATTCTAAAATGTCTCTATTACCAAAACTGCTAAAGTATTGGTCTTACCTTTGGAACTTTCAAATGCTTTTCCAAATGTGTCTCCTTAAAGTTCATTAAAGGAAACATGTGACCGTTATAAACACCTTGCTGACAACTTCTGTTCATCTCAAACTTAAAAGACGGACGTGGACTGCAAGTTCCATCGTGAACGGCTCACTGAGTGTGTGTGTGTTCTCCTCACGTCTGCTGGCAGGTTTGATCCGTCTGCGCTCCAGCCCGCCCCCTCACCTCCAGGGCGTGGAATACGTCCTCAACGTGACAGCGGCGGACGACAACGCCTCAGGCGGACCTCAGGCCCTGTCGTCCACAGCACAGGTCATCGTGGGGGTGGACGACGTGAACAACAACAAGCCCGTCTTTGAGAAGGTAAGACAAGCAACGGCGCACTTGCATCATGAGTCTCGTATCGTTTTGCTCGTTATCTACTCGTGTTCTCCTTAATGCATCCCAATGACTCCTCACTCGTCCCTTTTCTGTACTAGTTGTATTTGTCCTGTCTCTATCTCCCATGTAACTCTCCCACATCACTCTTGTGGCTCCCTCTCTTTGTCTGTCTGCGTTCTCTATTTATTAGCCTCTATCTCTCCTCTCTGGAGGAGCGATTAGCCGGCTTGACCCTCGTCTCTCTGCTACATCATCTCTGCCTTTTAATTAAAGCTTTGAGGGATGTGGGAGAAATCCCGGCCGGCCCACTCTGGAAGCGCTACATCTCCACCCTTTTTTTCATGTCTCCATTATAAATGAGGTGACTTTTCAAGCCCCCTGTGGTAGCGCAAGCCAAAATTAGGAGCGCCGGTTTGCCGAGTAAACCCCTGGCTCTGACTCTCCCCCAGGAGAGAGTGAGCACCAAGTGTTTCCCTTTTGGCTTCACCTAGTAGCAAGAAGACACGAAGGGACGGGTGACAAGATGAGAGCCAAGAGAGAAGATGAAGAGGACAGGGATTCCTGGTCGACAGTGTTTCATGTGATCTGTATGCTTTAGTCTCTCTCTCAGGATCTCCTGCTGGCATCATACTCCAAGTCTGTGATTCATTTGTTTCTTTCCGTGGGCAGGATGCTGATTGTAACAGACAAAGAAACCCTGAAAACAAAAAACAAAAAACATAACTGAAGAAGAAAAACAACAAATGCTTTTATGAAGCACATAAAAAAAATAAGAAAGGGAAAACAACACTGCAGTAGATAGAGGAGAAAACTCTGGACAAACATGGCTGTTTATTTATGTGTCTTTGGTCAAAAATTGACAAAGGAACTGAGGGAAAAAGGCCGTTCTGGAACAGGAAATTGAGAAGATTCGCAATGTTGGTTTCTTAGTTAGTAGAGACATCTGATGTAAGATGGTGTTTCCTCTGTCGCTGGCAGCCAGCAGCCAGATACTGAAGCAGCAAGGCCCTTAATCTTGTTTTGATACCCAATCTTATATAACGGACTATAGTCTCTCTGGAACTCCGAGCAGGATCAGTGGACCAATACAGAAGGGGCAAAAGGCCCACACTGAGATGTAGGAATACAGGGAGGCAAGATCGTCTATAGCCAGATCCTGCATTTTACCCGCGGCACAGACTACAGACATGTATTAACCTCCAATACCCTTGTGGGGTCACAGGGATAGTGGAGCCTCATATGAGTTCTCTGTGGATTGTCCAGACGCTACTAATCCACAGTAAACATCAGAGCCTTCATCAGGGTCATTACAGATGTCAGTGTTTCAGTCACACACGGCCAACTTATTAGTTTTTAGCTCCACAGCAGTCGTTGGCCTCACGTTCCCTTTGATAAAAATAATCACAATGGGATCTATGCTTTGAAGCTACAAAATTTAAATTAGGGAAAAAGAGAGCTGCTATCAAATCGTTTCTTGTCATCGGCCGGTACCCTGATAGATTTGAATCGGTATTGGAACATAAATTGGGGCGACTGTGGCTCAGTGGTTAGCAAGTCTGTCTTTCAATCAGAGGGTCGGTGGTTCGATCCCAGGCTCCGGTAGTCCATGTTGTTGTGTCCTTGAGCAAGACACTTAACTCTAATTGCTCACCGTTGCTGTGTCTACGGTCTACTGTATATCATGCAAGTCGCTTTGGATAAAAGCGTCAGCTAAATGAAATGTAATGTAATGTAAAAAAGTTGGACCACAAACTCCTTCGCTCCTTATCTTGTCTCAGGGGGAACCCAGGCACCCTGTGAAGCAAAATAATGTCAACTTCCGGTATCTACAATCTCTTCATTGGGTCACAGATGTGGGTAGGAACTTAGATCGTCTGGTCAATCAAGAGCTTTTCCTTGAAACTCAGCTCCTTCTTTGGCACGACGGTCTGGGACAACGGCCACATAGCTGACAACTGCGCAACCTCACTCGTGGGCAAGACCCCAAGAAACTCAAACTCCAGCAAAGAATATGGTTTTTGACTTGAAGGCGCCGACTGTCATCCAAACCGCTACGCAGCTGCAAACCATCCAAGCGTATGCTAAGGGTCACAGTCGGATGGAGCCAGCCAAAAGCACACCATCTGCAAAAAGCAGAGATGCAATCTTAAGTTCAGCAAACCAGACGCGGCTGTTTCCAGACATTCTGTCCATTCAAATCACAGAACAATGCATCTCCTTGTATTTGGACTTATTGTTATGTTTGTTTGGATTGTGACCGGTCCACCCACCTGGGTTCTTTTAACATTGACTGTGCATTTGTAAGTCATTTGATAAATTGCATGAGGGAATGCCTGCATGCAAACCTGCTTATCTTCCTCCGTATTATGTTGCTTTAAAGCAAAATGTGACACTCCGGAGGCAAACAAGTCCAAAAGCTTCTGATGAATACAGATGGAAGGGTTGAAGGAGCGAAGAAAGGTAAAGCATTGTTCCATGAGAGAAGAATAGAGGAGAGGGGAGAGGAGATAGGAAGAATGGGAAGAGGCAGGAAGTGAGGGAAAATAAAAAAGAGTTCCACTGTCATTAGTTAGACGTCAAAGCAAGACATCAAGCAGCAGTACTGAGGGATTCCTTCCTTTCCACTCTCGGCACATGAGCGTCACCAATCCAGTGGCACAAGGGAACTAGAGAGCGAAAGATCAGAGACCAGAAAGAAAAGGGGGAGTGAGTGAAACCCAGGCAGCGCGTAAATGAGGATAATGAAGCTCTCTGTGTGTCTTGACAAGTTCCATGATTGACAAAATCTTTGAGAACCCAAACACGGAGCAGCTACCTCGCAATTCACCAAGAACTGAAGTTGCCTAATGAATCTCTATGATGACTCAAAGAATGAATGCAGTAACACCACATGGAGAGTAGACTTGTTATTTTAGGTTTCAAATTTACATTGTTGGACGCCCTTTGAATCACTCTTTTCTGGGGAATACCTTATTTTAAACATGACAGCAGATAGATCAAACTATGTTATGTGGTGCATATTTATATCAGAACAACTCTTATCTTTTGAGAGAGAGAAAACACAACGGCAGGGATACGGAATTTGATTTCTAGCACACTACCTTCCCAGTTTGGCATGTGTGAGTGGTTAAAAACCACGTGAGAAATTGCAGTGTGTTGTTTTTATTATTTTGAGGCAAGGAACGTTGTTCTTGGACCTTTAGGTGAAATGCTAGGGCTTCTGCACCAACCCTGTTTATTGTCTCTCTGCAATCTGATATTGAAATCCTTTCTGTCTGAACCATTTGTCAAACCCAAATTGTTTTGTTACAGATTTTGCACACCGCTTCATTCACACTTGTTATATTATTTCTATTAAATATTTAACCATTCTGCTGAAATGTGCACTGACAAGTAATTGGAAGAAACTGCAACAATTTAAACATTGATTGAGTCGATTGGGATAACAATATGTTAAGGTCACAATTGTATGGTGACAGGTTTGAAAAAAAGTTTGTTTCCAAACATATGGTTACCTTTAGTGAGCAAGCAAGCAACCACACAAGCCTACGCATGTACTCACATGGGGCTTTTTATCACATAAAAAGGAAGGTCATTAGATTTAGAAGAATTCCGGGTAAATCCCTGTAACTTGACTGAAAGGTCACAGAGCCTTTTAATGCATGCACTGCAGGTGCAACCCCTTATTGGAGTAAATGTCCATGTGTTGCATTCAGTTTTTATTCTTAGTGCAATATGTATATATTATGTCTGGAGTGTTCATCATAGTCTTTTTGAAATGTTGGGTTGTCTACCCTCTAAACTCCTGTTGAAGATATATGAGCAGTTTATTCTGCATTAGATTATTCACTAAAATCACAAACATGGCACCGCAACAAAAGGTTTTACTCAGCTGACAGAAATCTACCTGCTTTGTGCCATATTTCTTTCTAACTGCAGCGATTTGCTGGTACACAGCTGAAGGCTTACTGTGAAGTGTGGCACCCCACTTCCAATAAAAATAAATAAAAAAACTGCTTGTTTTGGACACAGCTAAGAAAGCAGGTGCCAAAAGATCAGCCAATTTCATGTTCACCAAAGCACACAGACTTCCCACACACAGCTATTAAGCACCATTCCCAATACCCTTCACTCCAATGGGTGCTGGGATTGACTTCAAGACCCCTGAACCCGTCACCAGTATCCAACTTACATGGGCAAATGAAGAAAATCAATGAATGGATATGGTGCAGGACCCAGGCTTCCTACTTTCTTTCTTCATCAATATGTCCTTTCAAAATAAATAGGGTTCCACCTCCCACATGCTCTTGATTACATTTTCGATAGAACGAAGCACTGATCCAAGTTTCTTCACACTTCGGTTGCTGTGATCTTATCTTCCTCTTTCCTCCTCTTAATTCTCCTCAGTGTCAGCAGTACAGAGAGAGCACGTCAGTCCTGGAGAACCAGCCAGCGGGCTCGTTCGTGCTGCAGGTTCACGCCGTGGATGCTGACGAGGGCTCCAATGGCCGGGTCACATACGGCTTCATGCACAAAGACTCCACTGTGCCCGCATTCAGTATCCACCCGGACACCGGTACTTACACACACACACACACACACACAGTCCATCTCATAATGAATAGAGTACAACAAGGCAAGCAGGGTTTCTACAAGTTTGCAAGTATAAAATGTAACGCTAAGATGTTGTAGAACCTTTTAATACCAGACTGAATTCATATTTGTCATTTTGCAGATAAATGGTTAATAATTTAAAGCCTTAGGGATTTAGTGATTACTTTTAATATTTATGAAGCATATTATAACTTGTTTTAAAGTTATGTAGTTGTTATATAAATGTCAAATGTAGAGGGCTTTAAGCAGCCTTGGCCAAATGAAAGCTTGTTTTCCATGAAATGTGCTGCTCAGTGTGCGTTAACCAAAGAATATTGACCGAATTAAAATGCTCATGTGAACCTCTGGAAGTACAAGATAAGTTCGGGGAAAAACCACAACTTAATGATATGTTGATAAATATTTGTTTAATAAACAGGTTTTTAAAGGTTTTACAGAAAATGTTTTGAAATAATTAATGAACCCGTCTTTGATGCATCAAATTCAAAATGTATCTGATGTGTTTTTGCATTGGTCATGGAAAATACGATATAGTGATTTGCATGCAGATGTCTAAAACGTCATGTTGTGTCCCAAATCTATACTTCTTCTTGGTATACAAGAAATTAACATAATTAACCAGGAAATACTGTTGGGTGTCTGTACAAGTTTGTTTAAAAACCGATCGGGCATCGAGGCAGATGTATTGGTTACAACAACCCGAGGCCAAAAACAGCAGCAGGGAACCTGTGCTAAAGCAGCTTACCCTCATGTTGTGTTTGTAGCGAAGTTACGTGGTCATGTCAAGGGGTTAGATGTAATGCCAACAGAAACAAAAAAAAGACACATTAGTGCATATACCTTTCCCCTCAGAAGCAACACTATTTTTAGAAAGGATGCCCCCAACTGACTTGTTCTGTCCTGCTACCGATACCTGGACTTTGAGTAACGACCAACACCGAGCACCAATCTGATAGCAGTGTTTGATTAATAAGCTGTACGCCTCACTGGACAAACATGGCTTTCCCAACTTTGGAAAACAAAATGTAGCAAATAGATACATATATATGTATAGAAAAAACTGAATTGCTATTTTTGGAGAGCAATCACATCCGATACCAGATTGGCCATTTGTTACCGGTACCCGATCCAGCTGTTTGAGTCAGTAGCAGACCGATATCCGATATCAGTATTGGTGCAATTTCTTTTGAGCAGGAAATATATTTAATGTCTAAAATAATTTCTAAAATATAGAATATATTTCTCTTTATATTTGATGATAATTACTTCAGTTTCCTTTCGTCTTCTGCTCTTCATCTGCTCTTCTGTCTTTAAAATGTAGCTTCACGGCAAGCAGAGGAAATCATTTTTTGTATTAAACTGCAAATGCTCTGGGGACCCGAGAATAAGTGTCATTTGGTACGATTTAGCTGTCTGATCAAAGTCGTTATCTCTGTGTCTCCAGGAGTAATTGTGACAGCCAGGAAATTTGATCGTGAACGCCAACGGGAGTATGCAGTGACAGTGACTGCCACTGACCAGGCGGCTGACCCGCTGATTGGCATTTGTCAGCTCAACATCCTCATCCTGGACCAGAACGACAACAGTCCCAAGTTTGAGAACATCCGATATGAGTGTAAGTCGATATTAATGTAAACGTGTGAGACATGGTCACAGAGAGCTCAACCCACTGCAACGTGCAGTGATAAAACACAAACAAGTGGACCAGAAACATGTAAAAGAGGTAAACATGTTCACGATTTTGACAACAAAAATGGATGAATGTGAACATTATCCAGCTACTATTATTAATACAGTTCCTTAGATGGTTTTAGAGCTTCTCCTGTACATGTTTAGTGATGTTACTAAGTTCCATTGTTTTTCTCACATTTCTCTTAATTATCTCATGGTTTAGTTGTGTATAGCATCTTTCTAGTGTTTCCCAAGTCTAAAGATTTTACCTCTATTTGTTTGCGTTTTCTGAATTTACTGACAAATAAAGTATAGAAGGTCTCTCACAACCACCGAGGCATAAATCACACCTCTTTTTTCTTCCCCAACAGACTTCCTTCGCGAGGACACGATGATCGGGACCAGCTTCTTGCGGGTTGCGGCTCATGACGATGACTTTGGCACCAACGCAGCCGTCACGTACTCCATGTCCAGCGAACAGCCGGAGTATCTCAGGGTCAACCCCCTGACGGGCTGGGTGTATGTCAACCAGCCCATTTCCCAGGTACACACTAAACAAACTGTACAAACTGATGATACCAAACCAAAGGGAAAGTTTCAGCTTGCTATTTAATAGCTTACGTCGTACAGTATGTTATGTGTTTCCACTATAACAGTTATATATCGCAACTGTACGAGCTAATGACATTCGAGCAATGCACTTTCAGATTGCAACTAAAACAACATTGCCATTATTCCGAGTACATGGCCAGATAAGCAAGTATATTTGCATTCAAGTGCTGTGAATGAGGTGGCAGGAGTCCACTGGCAAGTAGCAGACTGGCAGCCTGAATATGTGATAATGTCTTCACTGCCTTTTCTTTGGCATCAAAAGAAATAACATTGCTGATACTTTCCTCATCTCGCTGCCTCTAACCCCTTGTTTCACCACCAGCGAGAAAAACAATCTAGGTGGGAACATGAACAAGCGGTAGAGTGAGATTGCCACGTATTGTGCGCAAAACAAGTCTGTACCTCAGATGCGTGCCACAATGATCAAGCGCCCCCCCCCCCCCCCCCCCCCCCCCCCCCAAACAAAAAGCAACAACTCGCCATCTTCCAATGCCAAGAGGAATGAATGTCTGTATCCTCAGCACCTTACACCAACACAGGGCACCGGGCCAGTGTTTTGCCTTGCAGAGAGAATGGTTCGCACTAGAACTTTTCCAGTTCCAGTTGCATGTAGTGTATTACGCAAGCTGGCAATGCCTGCATTTTCACTTCAGCCTTTGCCAATGTGATAATCTTGGTTGTGTTAATTGCTCAGAGCAAATATTGAATTTTAAAACTAGAGAAAATAACAAAAAACAATCAAAAAAAGGGAAAATCTGGCTTCATGAAAATAAATTAATTCCCTTATGAATCTGAAATACCTTTAAAAGGGCAGAATATGTAATGAGCCTTCATCCCATGTTGCATAAAGAGGAAGGCCATGAACAAAATTGGGGGGAAAAAGGTGAACTTGTTTCTTTTTGTTCTCCGATACAGGCCAGTTAACCCACGCTGCGAGTGCAGACTCTCAGCTAAGTTATTTTCTTTTGTGACTAAAACAGATGGTTTTCCCTGATTGCAGTGGCTCAAGCTAATTGTTCTTGTGAGGTTTACTAAATGCTGCTGCTCCCAGTTGGCCATGCAAATTCCTGCACAGAAGTATAAAAAAAAACAGATCGCTTGTTGGAATCTGTGTGATCTCGATTCATGATGTTTATCAGTCTCTAAGAAAGCTATAATTATCACTGTGTCACTGATCTGCAACACAAAAACACACCGTGAAGTCATCATATCCCCTCTTCATTTGTGTGGACTTGTTTTTATCTACAGAGGACCTACATCACCAGGGAAATTGTGGCTACCGACGGTGGGAACAGGAGCAGTTCGGTGGAGCTGGCCGTCACCATCACCAACGTGAAGAACCAGCCTCCACAGTGGGACAAAGACAGTTACAGCGTGGTTATACCAGAAAACACCGTTCGAGACACAGCCATCGTGGTACGTTAGGGGGGGAAGATGCATTTACAAACAAAGGGTGGACTAAAGGGAAGAGAAGCAGGTTTGCTGTGAGTTGGAAAGCAACAGTGAAGAAACAGTAAATAAATGAATAAAAGGTTTAGCGAAATTTTAAATGCAATAAAAATGAAGATGTATTATAGTAGGGTAAAAGATAAAGCAAAACTAATAAAACTGAAATATAATTATAGGGCCACTACTGTACTGCAGTGTTGTTCCAAATTCAATCATAGGTAGAACTATGCAGGATATAAATTAATCACTGAAAGGCACAAGAAACAAACTAAATAGGCATCTATAGACACAAGTGTAAGTATGCATGCCATAGATGTAACCATTTATTGCAACAAATTGAAATACAGTTGTCCTCCCTGGATTAGCTAAATAGAAAGCCCCTGTGGTTATAGACGAGTGGGCCCGAAGCAAGACATCGAATACCATTTCAATCTTTCTGCTATGCGTGTTGAACATGAACATTGGAGGGGGGTGAGCTACGGCGTGTAGCAGCTTTGGTTTAGCAGGGATCAGTGAGGACCGCTAGACCAATAAATAGACCGCCTCGTGGTGATAATGGGCTGTGATTGGTGTGAGACTGATTAGAAACGATGACTCAATCAGCTGGCTGTCAGCCGATTATAGCTGGAGGCGTGTGACTCCCGTGTCCTGCATGAACTAATGCAACGCCTCATTTCTTGAAAAAGTCTCAATGGTGTTTTGTTGTTTTTGTTGTCTCGTAAGATTGGCATCCTTTTATTTGGATGTCCAATCAGTGTTTACGGTCAATGTGGTACATTCCTCAGTGTGTGCTACACTGATTGAGAAAGCAGATTTATCAGACATATGCCGGCAGTGCCTACATGTACCAGGGTGCATTGCGCGCAAGCTACTGACTCCCAGCCAAAACATATTCTAGCTTTATGTGCGTCTATACCTCTGCAGGTAAAGTTAAAAAGAACAAGAAAGCTCTGTTTTAGAGCAGAATCCAGAATCCCCTGGATACACAGAGAAATCCAAGCCGAAAAAGCCTGTAGTTCTTCCCCTTCTCCAACTATGTCACTGTCACGTCAAATAACAGCGCTGATTGCATGTGGAACTACGTCCCGTGCAGCAGGAAAACTCAGAGTTCTCATTTAATACAGCACATGCTGGGGAATTTATCCTTTCAACGGTCTAAATTCACTGTAAACTAGTGGTGGGCCGTCAGGGCCAGCTAAGCCTTCTCTGCTGGCCTAATCAGAATCATAAAGTTATAGCTATTTTATAATTTAATTGTTTTTCACAAATATACTACATGTATTATAATTATTTTTCCCTATTAGCTTATTTTCTCATTGCACAACTCCTGTCTTCATCTGTTGCTCTGCTTCCAGCTTGTTAAGGAGAGCTCTCATCCAATCAGATTTCACCTCTGTCTCTTGATTGTCATAGACTTCAACAAATCAGATCTTTAGTTTGACATGCTGGGTGTATTCTTTGACATGCCAGCGCCTGCTAGCTTGCTGGACGTGTGATTGGTCAATGGGCCAGGTGGACTTTTGTCTAACAGAAAACTAAAGCTAGTAAGAACAGTTCAGGTTGTTGAAGGTTGTTTTCATACTCAATGGCTGAAGGAGGAAGACAAACGGACTTGGTGGTGGATTTACAGAATTAAAACACATGACACTAATTCCAGAAACCATCACAACTGGGAGGCTCGGCTGTCCTCACTGCATCTGGTGAGTGAACTGCTGTTTGTGTTAATACATCTGCAGTCGTATTTAATCATATATAATAAGCCGCTGTCGCTGCTGAATTTTCAGTGTTGTTTACTTGAGGTCAAACTCAGCTAGCTGTGCCGAGCTATTGCGTCATCGAGCCATCGCGTCTCCTCGCTGAGCGTGGTGGGGAATTTTACAATAGGATCGAGGGTCCCCTTATTAGGGGTACCTAGGACTTATAGTTTATTCAGTTTATGAGTTTTACAGCTCATATGACCACTATATGAGTACCAGACCCTATTGTTCTTGATCTCTAACGAATCTGCAACTCCTTGCCTTTAAAAAAAAATAAAGAAAATACAAAAAAAATGTTGTCAAAATTGGACCAAAAAATTTAACAAAAGTGAAAGTTATGAGCATGTTGGGCTCGCCAAGTTTTGGGGCAATTCGTTTTTCAAAACGTTAGCAATCTTCATACCTTGTTGGAAAGCTTAGAAACTACTGAATCTAGCAGTAGTTCCATCTAAACTCTGGTGTTAACACCCACACGTGTGTGTGGAAGAAAAACAATTCCAGCTATCTCAAAATATGAAAAATTCCATACTTTTGGTTGAAGACGGCATCTCACCCAGTCAAGCAGCATACCCCTGTGTAGCTTGAACTCTGCTGAAACCGGATGTTGTTGGAGGCGGATTCAAGGTTGTTGGACAAAGCTGTATCACTTCTAGTGGCACCAATGCTTCACCGTTTTTCGGAAATAATTGTATGGGAAAAAAAGCTGTCTGCCTCATTTGGATGGCTTTATACCCCATAGATCCCAGAGGCTCGTACGTTTTTTTTTAACCACACACAGCTTATCACACAAGGGTTACTGTACTATATCAGTTTAAATTATTCAAATAGACCTTGTTACTGATCAGCTAAAGCTATTTTAGCATGGCATGACCACTTTGGGAAAAAGTGCTCGATCTTATAAGGATAATTTTTAAAAATACTTAACTTCACTCAATCAAAGCCAAACTTTGCACATATACTATTAACATATATAGCTATGTTATATATTAATATCAAATATAGCAAATATAGTTACAATAAGAAAATACAAAAATAGTTTTGCTAAATATATAGATTTTATAAACCAATATACCATTAACACATATAGGAACATATTATCTATTTTCCCAAGGGTTTTCTGTATATTATACGTTTTTAAATTATTCAAATTGACCTTGCGGTTGATGAGCTAGACCTCTTTGAGTATGAGTATGACCACTTTTTTATTTTCGAAAAAAAAAAAAATGCTGTAAACACTGATTAGACCATACACATTGAAAGGGGGCTAATCTTCCCTTTCAGCTCATTTAATTTTAAATACCAAACGTTCATTACATCTAAGTCAATAACGAGCCACAAAATAGTAATTCTGTGACACGTATGCTGGACGTCAGGGTAGTTTAAGAACCACACCCTTAGGGAAAACTGCAGACCTCAAACACGAAACAACCACCATTCCATTGATACATCCATTACCTTTGCAGTTATGATATATCCTGTCAAGTGCATTTGATTACTCATATTGCCCTTTCATGCCACTACACGGTTTGAACTAATCAACAGAATTTTCCAAGGATCTCTTGAAAGCAATTAAGTCCATTAAAGTTGCTTATGAATATTTCAAACCGAGAGATGGAAATGAAAAGACAGGGGAGAGTGCTTCAGACAAGAGTGCGCGTGAAAACGTGTTAGTGTGTGTGTGGGTTGCGCTGATGGCGGCGAGGGGAAGGAGACAGAGCGCGGTCCCCACAGCACGGCGTATTAATCGAAACGGTAGCACAGTGTTGATTTGGCTTTTGTGCAAGGCTGCAATGACTCTCAGCAGGTAGTTATGGCTCTACCATGGAAACATGAGCTTTTTTTTATGGCCGAAATCAGCGCATGCACCAGTTGGACATGTTTGCCAGTTGTGCCTCATTATTGGAATTGCTACACTACGCAGGTGGAATGTATTCGCAGGTTGATTGTATATGGCCAGTTCACCAGTGAGCAAGCCGCACCTCGTCAGAGATGGTATTTTTTAAATTGTAATTGGGGTGTGTATGGCATCAGCTGTGAATGACCTCTCCTTAATTAGTTTATAGAAAATGAAGAACAGAATGTGTTTCCCTTCGATCCCAACAGGGTTGTTGTCTAGTCCAACAGTTTAGGACTGACTTATACTTTAGTGTTCATTATCATGCCATAAAACAATTTATTTTTTTCATTGGGCGCATCATTTTCTGCCATTTTAAATGCACCCTTAAATTAAAGCTCAGCAGCTGCTGTCCTCACTTCTGTTCCTCTCCTTAAGGTCATTGGCGGCATTCAGATTTTACAGCTCTCCAAATTGATAATTGGAAACTGCTGTCAATTGCAAATTACTGTCAATTTTAAATGGGGTTCTGTTGGTCATCTCTTACTTCCACCAGGAAGTGATAGTGCGTGACTAAATTTATTCCAAAAATGAAAACTACAAAAAGCAATTCCCCTTTGTACATGACCAACTGTCCGTATGCTACTGTCCGTATGCTAGTGTCTGTATGCTAGTGTCCGTATGCTAGTGTCTGTATGCTACTGTACGTAGGCTAGTGTCCGTATGCTAGTGTCCGTATGCTACCGTCCGTATGCTACTGTACGTAGGCTAGTGTCCGTATGCTAGTGTCCGTATGCTAGTATCCATATGCTACTGTCCGTATGCTAGTATCCGTATGCTACTGTCCGTATGCTAGTGTCTGTATGCTACTGTACGTAGGCTAGTGTCCGTATGCTAGTGTCCGTATGCTAGTATCCGTATGCTACTGTCCGTATGCTAGTGTCCGTATGCTACTGTCCGTATGCTAGTGTCTGTATGCTAGTGTCTGTATGCTACTGTCTGTATGCTACTGTCCATATGCTAGTGTCCGTATGCTAGTGTCCGTATGCTACTGTCCGTATGCTAGTGTCTGTATGCTACTGTCCGTATGCTAGTGTCTGTATGCTACTGTCCTTATGCTACTGTCCTTATGCTAGTATCCGTATGCTACTGTCCGTATGCTAGTTTCCGTATATGCAAGTGTCCGTATGCTACTGGCCGTATGCTACAGTCCGTATGCTACTGTCCGTATGCTTTTGTCTGTATGCTATTGTCTGCATGCTAGTGTCCATATGCTAGTGTCTACAAGCTAGTGTCCGTATGCGAGTGTCCGTATGCTAGTGTCCGCATGCTAGTGTCCATATGCTACTGTCTGTATGCTACTGTCTGTATGCTTGTGTCTGTATGCTACTATCTGTATGCTTGTGTCTGTATACTAGTGTCTGTATGCTACTGTCTGTATGCTAATGTCCGTATGCTAGTGTCTGCATGCTACTGTCCGTATGCTTTTATAGTCAATTAAATTTAAAAAATTGTGCCAGTAGATTAAATGCACATTCAATGCACAGACGCGTATAGATGCGAGTAACGCACATCTCAATGGCGCAACGCAAAAAAGTTTGCCTCATTCACGGATAATATAATGAAGCCAGACATGTTGTTGGACTTCCCACAACATGTACAAAGCAGAAATAGTGGTTATTTCTCCCATGGTGGATGGCGGAAATGCCATCCATGCCTCTCCTGTGCGTCTAGCGCAAATTAAGCGAATATCACAAATTGTCAAACTAACCCAAGTAAAGCAACGTAAAAATGTGTTGACCGACCATTTGAGAATCACTGCACTAGTCCATGTCGTTGTGTCCTAGGGTAAGGCACCTAACACCCAATTATCCCCCACAAGCCGTTCCTGTGGTGTGTGAATGAGTATGAATGTTAGATAGTCCTGATGACAGGTGGCACCTTGCATGGTAGCCCCAGTCATCAGTGTATGAATGTGTGTGAATAGGCAATGACATGTAGTGTTAAAGCGCTTTGAGTTGCCGGAAGACTAGAAAAGCACTGCACAAGTACAGTCCATTTATCATAAAATAAGCAAGATATCATATCATATTGAAATGTGACCTTGAATCCACCTCTTTGTTCCAAACAGACCATTAAAGCCACCTCCCCTCTAGGGGATCCCAGGGTGACTTACAACCTGGAGGACGGCATGGTCCCCGAGACCAACATGCCAGTTCGCTTCTACTTGACCCCCAATCGAGAGGATGGCTCCGCCTCCATCCTTGTGGCGGAGCCCCTGGACTACGAGACCACCAGGAACTTCATGCTGCGGGTTCGAGCTCAGAATGTCGCCGCTGTACCGCTGGCGGCCTTCACCACAGTCTACATCAATGTCACGGGTGAGCCTTTTTTTTTAATCGTATGTGTTTATTTTGGAGACGTTTCCCGATCCTCCAATGTAAGTTATTCCTCAAACCATGCGTTACCATTCGTTGTCTCCTAGCACTGTTGTGTTCCTGTGTAACAGTTTGGCCTTTCATATGAATTATGTTTTTTATTATTGTTATTTCATTAAGTGCAAAATCAAAGTTCTCACCTTCACTGTACATTCTGAAGCTAAAGTCATTAAGAGGATCTTGTTAAAATAGAGTTACGTAACAAAGTTGTGAAGAAACGAAAAATCAAAGACGCACAAAAGAGGAGAGACAAAAGTAAGGGAATCATCGTTGTGAATATTGGTTAATTGATACAAACAAGTGTTAAATGTTTCACTAATGTAGTAAAAGGTTTTGTGATAACGGTCACTGCAGCACACCGGGCAGCTGTGTGACTGTTCAGGGCTGCGGGAACAGAAGACAGAGTGAGTGTTTGATGATTCTTTTTATTTTGACGGCTGAGCTGCAGCTAATGGAAGAATTGAAAAGATTTCTCCATTTAATTCACAAGATGGGCTTAATAGATTCTTCAGAATATAAATAACAAAAACAAGAGCAGGATCGGGCCCCATGCTTATTCAAAGACTAAATGCAGGACCTTTTAAGGTCTAGCAGTTCATATTTTACAAAAGTGAAATCCCAGCGCCTTCATTCATTTACATTTAAGAAAAAAAACTTAAATCTTTAACATATAGACAAGTTCACAATTTTTCGTGCTGCTGTGTGTCGACTTGCAGAAGATTCACAAAGATCCGATGCCGGTCGCACAACATTTAATTAGCGTGTTCGCTGTGCTTAACCCTAAAACACTAACGTTACAAATAGTAACACCATCACTAACGTTGGGTATATTTTACCCGATATAATGTACCTGATAAAATATACTTCTACCCTACTTTTACCGCATTGAACTTCTCATAAAACTAAAAGCAGGTACCATGAGGGGACCCTGAATAAAGCCTCAAAATCGGGTGAAAAATGTGGGAATCGTCAATAAAACATGATTCAAATATAAATAATGGAGCTATGAAGTTGTTCTTTGGTCCCGTTCCTGGGACATGTGAGCCTTGTCCTGTCAAGGAAAAGTCTACCTGCAATAGTAATGTCCACCCAATTTTTTTTTCTAACATCGGGTGAAAGTCACCCAAACACGTGCTTGTTGAAAAAAACAGGGATTGGAGCAGAGAGACACGCCCACCTTCAACAAAGACACGCCCACCTTCAATAACATCAGTGAGCAGCATGAAGCTACACAAGACCCACGCAACTCAGACAAAAGCAACACAATGAAAATAACGTAACCACAATAGCACGGGTAAAAATCACCAGACGTTAGTGTTCTAGGATTAAATTAGAGACTGTAGATGGAACAGATACCTGCTGCCTTCAGATGGCTGTGAAAAGAGTCACCAGCAAAGAATTTCTGTGTCATATTTCTTGTCATGGCAGACAGAGCTTTATTGTGCATCGCTGGCATCAATGTCGTTACCGCCGGGTCAAAACAATGCGTCATCATGTCGTAGAATGAAGAAGACATTGTTGCTGTCACAATAATGAACTTAATTCTAATTATTGAGCATAAACCGCCAACCGTAGAGGTGGTGTGCACATTTAAGTGTGTAGTACGTCTCTAAGTGAACTTATCAGCATTGTGTTCTGTAAGTATGCTGATCCTTTTAATCCACTCTTTTGTGTCCTACCTTTCACAATGAAAGCATAACGGCAAATACAATGCATAGTTGTTTACAGGGGGAACTCAAATTCACTCGGAGCATTTCTGCTCAGGGTCAACACACACACACACACACACACACACACACACACACACACACATGCACGCACACACACACACATGCACGCACACCCCATTCCATTAAATTGGTTTTAATCCAGTGAGAAATTCTTAATTCACGCAGACCCTCTCACTTCTTTTGCTCCTCTCTGTCCCTCTTCTAACTTCCCCTTCACCCCTTTTTCTTTTTTGCCCGCCCCTCCTCTTGGTTATCTGTCTTAATAAGAAAGCTCTTTGACTCCTCCAGAGGCATTAAAACTGAGGCAGGCAGGGAGGGAGGTCTTTAATGAATTTAAGGCCCCATTTTTAATTCATAGATTTAGACATTTGCTCAGAAGACAGGAAAAGAGAAATGGCACATGAAGCAGCATTCAATTTAATGTGTTGCTCTATTCAAGTCATTTCTGTAATGCATTTGACCTTAAAGCAACTATGTGAACATTTGGTGTCTGCTTTTCATGCAGCTTTGTAGTTCGCGGCCCATCTCGCTGGTCCATGATACTATCTGCTTCATCTCTCTGAATAATGCAACCCTCTCGCTTCTCTCTTTTTATGGCTAAAAGTAACTGATGCAAGCTGAGGGATATTTTGCGTCCATTATTAATTGGCCTGTTTTGACCATCTTGAATATTTAAATCACGGGGTTTGCTGTTTTCGGAGAGCAGGAGACCTCTGCTCCTGATCGCCGACCGAGCGATGAGCTGACCAAACATTAGCGGCAGCTCGGCTCGCTGCCCCTCCAGGATGCCCTTTGCCCGCCGAACCGCATCAGAGAAACAATCCCGGTAAACGCCTCCTGAGCAATGAACGCTTAATGGATCCTGACCAGGAGATTCTGATAGCATGACAGGAATGCTGTTAAAGACAACAACACTTGTCTTACTTTGCCAACTCCTTTTTACGTATGCTGTGGTTTTTGATGGAGAGAAGATTGTGGGCTCTTATTCATCAATTAGCCGACGAGGGAGCCACCATTGTGCCAATGCTGATCCCTTGCAATGTTCCTGTTTCCAGGATGTGTATGTCTCAAAAAACAACATTTTACATGTTGAAAACTAGGATGAACTATCTACGTCCCCTCCAATAGCCAGATCTTAACGGTACATGAATGGGATGTATTCTCCTCCTTTATACCAATAGCTATGCAGCAACAATATGGAGCTAATACATTTACTACTGTCCTCTTTCTTCTCCAGATGTAAATGACAACGTCCCATTTTTCGCTTCCTCTATCTACGAAGCCTCGGTCACTGAAGGAGCCGAATCGGGAACTTTGGTTTTCCAAGTTTCAGCCAATGACCTCGACTTAGGTCTCAATGGCAAGGTGAGAACACCTGCGCACATACGTATACACACACACACACACACACACACACTGGGGTAAAAGCAATAATGTTGCTTTTTCAGCATGATTAGTGGAAAGGGATGTGAAGAACTCTGCTCCCTTTGAATACATGCACATGCATACATGCTCTCATTTTCAGTTTCAATTGTTTTTGATTATCCTTCCTTGCTGTGTAAATTAGCTGTTGAACTGTGTTGTAGCACCTGGCCCGCTGTATAATTGAGTCTGCCTCAACCCCCCCCCCCACCCCCCCACCCACCCACCGCACCGCTCAGATCTCCTACTCCCTGCTGGAGGATCGCAGTGGAGACCACCAGTACTTCCGCATCGACCCAGAGCTGGGATTTATCTACTCGAAGGCTGTGTTTGACCGCGAGACTAAGAGCTCCTACCTGTTGGAGGTTCAGTCTGTGGATGGCTGGGAGTCGGCACGGCCCGGCAAACATGGACAGCCCAACTCTGGTAAGTCAGACTGCCGCTGAAAAAGTCTGTTGTTGTTACATCTTGAGAGCAGTGAAAAAGCTGTCAATGCTCAAACTGGTAATGTGTTATAGCTATCTGGGATGAAGAGAAGCTGTGGTACGTAAAGGTGAAACTGGGAATTATGACTTTAAAACATTAGAAACATGTAATAATTACAATCCCCAACAGGTTTACCTTTACTGACGTGACAATATCTCACCAAAATGTCAGCCGTTTTTCTGTAGTCCACAAAGTTTGCGGACACCTGAATGCCCCACCCATAGTGATGTGTTGAACATTTTCTTTTAAACTGCTGGTGGAGCAGCTTCTAGGAAGGCTTTTCTACCTGATTCTGGACTCTGTGTTTGGGGATTTGCTCACATTCAGCCTGAGGAGCGTTAGTAAGGTCGGCTGATGTTAGGTGATACGTCTTGGCTTGCACATTGGCACATTCTGCCTCGTTCCAAAGGTATTGGAGGGCGTGGTCAGGTTTCTCCCACACCAGAAAAAAATCACTCTTCTTTCTGGACCAGGTTTTGTGCACAGGGTCATTGTCATGAAGGGCAAAGGTCCTTCCCCAACCTGCAGCTACAGAGCTGGAAGAACACCATTGTCTTAACAATCACCGTATGCTTCAGTATGAAGATGTTCTTCTGAAAACAGCCCCAGACAATTATTCAACCCGCACCGAAGAGTTGGCGAGGTGCATTCCGGCAGGTAGTGTTCTCCTGACACAATTATGCCAAACCCAGCTTTCCAATTAGTGAAGCACGATTCATCACTGCAGCCTTGACATTTGTGGTCCTCAGGAGTCCGGTCGCGGTGAGCCTTCCACCTGTCCAACCGACGCTGCTCGGCGTCTCACATGCCTGCACCTCTGTGCCGCTGCTCAGCCAAGGAAATCCGTGTCTTGAGACTCCCAACAAACCACGCTTGAGCTAATGTTTCATCGGAGTTAGGAACTCTAGCAGCGAGTGGCTCCGGTTCTGGAGGCCTGTGTGGCTCCCTGCTAAACTCTCATTGCTCCCAACCTGGGCCAATCTAGCAGAGACTCTGCCATATTAAAAGTCAGTGAGATGGTCAGTTCAACACTATATATAGAGAGCAGGTGTTTTTAAAATCAGACTGCATATGCTTGAATGTATGCACTTGCTATTATTGAGCCCACTATTTGGAAGGGCTGTCCATCTATCATAATGTATCGAGTAATAATGCAGCCGTGTAGGTCACGACAATTTGTATTCAGCGGTTGAAGCAATTATATTAAATGCAGTTTTTACCAATAGAGCTGCACATAACGAACAATGCTCAAGCCTAGTCTAAATATATATATAAACAAGGATCACCAACTCAAATCTCAATTTATTTCTTCCTTTTTTTATAACCAATATTGCAATTTGGTGTTTCTTGTCTTCTCTATTATTCGCCACAAACAAGATGAATTGATGCACACATTAGTATGAATAAGATAGCTTAATTCGGCTATGGAAATGTTAAAACCTCCAATCAAGGTAAAATATGATAACTTTCATTAACATGTAATATAATCTTCATGACATGGCATCTATCTCTCTCTTTCTCAACCACTCGCTACGCCCACACTAGCGCTGAGCTGTTCCTCGACGAAGCTACGCTGCGATGTAACAAACACGTGGGTTGCATCAAAGCTGGTTTAATCTAGTTCCAATATGCCACATGAATTGCAGGGCGGCGTTCTGACCTTGCTTTTGGTTAGATTGTGTTGGATTAGAAAAAATAAATAAATAATAGCTTTGCGATTGGAAAATCACACTCTATTTCATCGAAATTTCGGACAAATGCGATTCATCTCCCCGAGGTGAAACATTGCCAGACTTTTCTATTACTTATGTGATGTTTTTTTTCTGAGATACGATCAGCAGGAGCAGTTCAATTCAAACAAGAGTTAATTATGCTGGTTACTGAATCTTTAGCTTTTCATGTCATGCTTTTGATTCTGTTGATATTAGATATGTAATCCAGTTTATATAACGATGGCCGTTGCTGTTATACTGATTGAAAAAGAGGACAAGCTCAAAAGGGGAAAGAGCCGTAACAGCTGCTCTGTAGACTTCTTTTAAGGCTCTGAATCTTCATTCAAGGCTAGAATAATCTCTGTTTTATTTTTCTGTCTCATCCCCCACATCTGCTCATCTCTCCCTACTGAATGACCAAAGGCCATCTTTCTCTTTCAGTCGCGCTCTCTCTCTCTCTCTCTCTCGCTTGCTCCATCTTTCCATTTCTCTCTCATTTGCTGCCACATGAAATGCATACATGCTCCAACGGTAGAATAGACAGACACAGAGAAATGAACAGATGCTGTAAACAGATGGCTGGATGGAGAGAGGTGTTGAATAAACAGCAAGACAGCCTAGGATATATTTTTAATAAATATGATCATAGATTATTAACTGATCCCCTCTCTAGGTTTGGCTCACTACGGCATTTGTGGCAATGTAAACAGAAGTTAAATATTAAGCAGAGCAGAGGCTGAGAGACTGCAGTGAAGCTGTGCGAGTTATTCTATTTTTATTTTTTTCTGTGTTATGAATATTGAATGAGGTTTGGATGATGACGGACGGGTGACAGGCAAATTGACCAATTTAACACAGAACAAACGGTTTTCAATCTCTGATATTACAATCTTCACAGCAAAATTATTTCAGTGTGGTCTAACCGAATTTTACTCATATGTTAAAACAGTAATGGAAACATCTCACCACATGTTGACCAGCTGCAGTTTCTAAAACTTAGTCTGGAAAAAGCTAGAGGACAGATCTTTACAAGCGTGGCAACATAGCAGGGTGGCATTTACTTTCCCAGAAAAAAAACTGAACAGAATACCAATCACCAATGAAATGGGGAGATTGTTTTGTTTAATCCAAATCATTAATCCATTTTAAAATGATATAATTGATGATATCATTATATATTGATTTGATGCTACTTAAATCACAGTGTATTGTCACCCTTTTGTTACAGACGATTGAATTCCGCTCTCAAAGCTCTGTTCTCCAATTAAGAAAAACCTTTGGCTATTAAATGATCACAGACTTGGCAGGACAGTTGTCACTGGAATTGTGCCGGTACTCCACAGTACCAGCACACTAAATTGGGAAAATGATTAAAGATTATATTCTAGTGGCAGTCCTCACCGTCATTACTTCTTAAGTCTTTCATTTTCTCCGCCAGGCGGAATATCATGCTTTAGGTGTGCGTGCGTGTTTGTTTCTGTGTCAACACCTAGCATCTCTACTGTAAATGGACCAACAACCAATTGATGCCCCACACAAAACGCACACACAAACACATACTTTACAAGAATGAACAAAAATAGAATATATATATATATCGAAATATTGCTTGCATGAGTCATATAGAGTTCTAAAAGACAGGTCGTAACAATGTCAAATTGATTGCATCAGCCTGAGCGCTGCCCAATCAACACCAGCGGTTGGGGGATCACCTCAGATGCGATGCTTCCCTGTGAGATCGAGTGAGAGTTTGACATCGACGCGGTCAAGATCCCCGCTGCAGCCGCTAGCGCTCTGCTGCTGCTTCTCGCCATCCCTGCCGGGACATCGGCCTTGTCTGCAGATGATGACAATATTGCATCTGCTACACCTCAGGCGGCTTTTGTTGCCTTGCCGTTGAAGATGAAAGCCCTGGTTGCAGGTTTGGTGGATTTTCAGGGTTAATCTGAGGCATCTTGGCACGGCGTGTTCCACCTCAACGATGCCCTCGAGGCCCACTTACTTCCACAATCAGCCTGCAGCCTGCCCTGTGTGACAGGGATGGGGCTGGAATACTTTGGCACGGTATTTCAACTGGGGGCCGCTACTGCCTCAGCCCCACCGTATCAGGCTGACATTTTGACAGTAGCTTCGGCCAAGTGAATAATCAAATTTAGGGATTTTCTACGGCCTGTGTGACGTCTCTAGACACTGTAGGTTCTTGCCAAGTGCATTATGGTGCTCCGCTATCTTGTTGAAGATGGCGGAGAGCCTGTGGTTGTAGGACTTGTGTCCTGAGAGGACTCTATAGTCCAGGAATTCTGGCCTATAGAGGTCGTACAGGTCGTACAGGCGGCTAGAGCCAGATCCACCATTGCCTGTTACATGGCATACTAGTCAGGGTTCCAATGCTGAAAGAGAAGGCTTTTTTTCTCTTGTCAGTTTTTGGTGGATAAAGGGCTGTCTCATGCAACCATTGTAGGCGTATGCAGCAGCCACCCAGGGGTGCACCCCACTTGCTTGCTGCTTTGTTCTGCTCCATGGCAATGGCAGCGCATGGATATGCAGTGGCCGGTAACTCCCATACATGACTAAATACACTCATCAAAGTCGTAAAAGAAAGTATGAAGATTGGATTGAGGCAGCAGATCTTGTGACGATGACCCACATAATCTTCGAATCATATGCTCGCTTTGATCTCCTCAACGAAAAGTCAGCTGTCAAGTCCTACCCTCCTCCAGAGGACCGGCCATTATCAGTAACCATGGTGGATGTGAGAGAAACCCTGATTGTGGACTAAGTGCTAACAACCTAACAGATGTATTTTCAACATACCAATGTCACAGGAAGGTGACCCGCCTGCTTCAAGACAGCCACCATCGTCCCTGTACCTAAAAGGGAAGTGCTTTGAGGAACAGCCGGCCTGGACGTTCTCCAGTTAGTGGAATTGTTGGCTCTGTGTGCAGAGGATGCCGTCCTCTCTGCTCTCCTCATCAGCCTTCACACTAGGGCTGGGCGGTATACCGTTTCAACCGGTACACCGGTGTCAAATTTACGTACGGTATGACTTTTTCACATACCGGCACACCGGTGCCCAGCCGTAGTCACTGGCGAAGCGGTCGGAGCTACGTGTGTTACGTGCATTGAGTCATGGTTTTAATTTTATAACAACAATTAATAACCCGCAACTAACGCTCTTTAACAGGGCACAACACCACAAAACAACAGTTTGTGACATAAACAATTTGTAACACTAATAATTGTACATTTGTTTAATTTACTCCGCCGAACTGCATGCTGGGTACAGCCCGCACACTATCACAGAAAGAAGAAACTCCGTCGCTACATTAAAAAATGGAAAAGAGCGATGCAGGAGGAACAAGAGAGCAGAGACGCACCAACACGTGTTGCCCAGAGAGGAGCTGTGTCTGCTGGCTGGAGGGTTTGAAAAGTCTGATGTAGTTTAGAAAACGATGTATTGCAAAGAAGCTGAACCTGGAGGGACTTAGGACCCAGGGGAATGCAGGTGAAAAAAATCCGGAAGAGACAGACCAGAAGTCAAGCCACAAAAATGGCTGTTCACAGCTTGCTGGGCAGTTGAGAGGGAGTTGGCCAGCGAGCGGTGAACAACGAGCGGTGAACAGCTGTTCAGGTGGCCGCAGGTCCTTTTCGGCATCAATAAATTAATGTTAATACCGTGATATACCGTGAAACCGCCATAATCTTACAAAATACCGTGATATGAATTTTTGGCCATACCGCCCAGCCCTACTTCACACATCTGGAAAATAACCACACCTACTTCAGAATGTTGTTTGTTGATTTCAGCTCAGCATTCAACACAATATCCCCCTAGAAAGGCAAGGCAAGTTTATTTGTATAGCACAACAATTTCAACAACAAGGCAATTCAAAGTGCTTCACATAAAACCATTAAAAGCATCAAAACATAATGCAAAATAAAACAATATTTAAAACATTAAAAAACAGTCAAAAAGCAAAAAATACAAAATGTAATAAAAGTTGCAGTGCAGTTTAAGATATAAAATGCAGTAGTGAGATGCATAATCTCGTTTAATTAAAGGCAACAGCAGACAGAAAGGTCTTCAGTCTGGATTTAAAGAGGCTGAGGGTCTCTGCAGACCTGCAGCTCTCAGGGACCTTGTTCCAGATGTGTGGAGCAGAAAAGCTGAACGCTGCCTCTCCGTGTTTAGTTCTGACTCTTGGAACAGGAAGTAGAACCGTCCCAGACGACCTGAGGGGTCGGGATGGTTCATAAGGTAGCAGCAGATCACTAATGTATTTAGGCCCTAAACCATTCAGTGCTTTATAAACCAGCAGCAGGATTTTAAAGTCCATGTGATGTGATCAACTTCTGATTTACTTTTTACTGAGACCTGTGAACACATCATTACAGTAGTCAAGTCTACTGAAGATGGACAAGTTTCTCCAATAGGATTCAAACTTTGTGCTTGAGTAGCTCACTCAAATAATGGCAACTGGTTATTAGACTTCCTCATAAACAGACCCCAGGCAAACAGACCCCCAGGGCTCTGCGCTCAGCCCCCTCCTGTTCACGCTTTCCAGTTTGCCATTGACACTATCGTCATAAGCCACATTACAAACAGCGATGAGACTTGGAACTAAAATGAACAATCTTGCAGAGTGGTGCTTGGAAAACAACCAAACTCAACTACAGGAAAACCAATGAGTTTTTTTTCAAAGGAGGCAAAGATATGTACCCCTGTCTACATGAATGCAGCAGAGGTGGAGCAAGTGAACAATTTGAGTTCCTGGGAATCAGCATCACAAACAACCTTACATGGTCATCGCATCTCCATCCTTGTGAAGGAAGCTCAAAATATATTGAAATACAATTCCCACCCCAGCCACAGCCAGTTCACCCTGCTGCAATATGGCAATAGATAAAACTTTAAAAAAACAAACTTGATTACATCATCATATTACATACATGAAGTTTGCTCTCTGCATTTAGCTCATCCACAGCAATTTTGGAGCAGTGGGCTGCTGAGAAGCACCCAGGGAGCAACTTCCACATGCAAATTATGGGGAGACTGGGGGATCGAACCGTCTACCTTGTGGTTGCGGGACGACCTCTCATCCCCATGAGATACAGACTTCTGAGCAGCTGCTTTACTTTTTTTCACGCTATGAGACCCATTAATTCATCCTCCACACAGAGAATGTTTTTTTTTCTCTGTGTGTTTTTTGTATGGAGCAAAAGGGGACTACATAATCCCTTTTTTAATCCCAAGAATGTATGGCGTTCTTTCAGGTCAATTTTTTTTGTCCTCCACCCTGTCCGTACCAAAGCTACCGGCTTTAGTGTGTGCTTTGGATCGTTACTTTGTGCTTTAGCATGTTATGTTGAAGGCGTGGCCCCGTTCAGACATACCGAACAGCTGCTTGTCGGCTTTGGGTGTGGTGTGGCCAGGAAATCTCTGTCAAAGAAACGCTTGGTAGGATGGCTTTGTGAGGGCATCTCCCAGGCCTATAGGCAGACGAAAGACCATCCAAGGGAAGTCTGCACACACAATTTGCAACGCATTATGGGCTGTGTCAAGGGGCTTTGTTCGGTGGGGTTGAAGCCCTGTCCGGTAATACGGTTCTACCACTTGGACGTGCCAGGATCTGTGCTCACTGGAACTCGTGTCGGTTGTGTGAGATCTGCTCTTTAATGGGAGCACTTTTCTTTTGGTTCAGTATATTGCACAATAAAGTTCCAACTGTGGAGCAATTTCACCTAAATAATAACTATGACAGGTTTCATAACTCCAGTAAACAATGCTCCTATCAACATTGTTGAAACTTTTCTGATACACTAGCATGATGGTCACATGGTTTCACTGGTTGAATAAAGTTAAATTTGGCTTTTATAGTCGGATAGAACATTTCCATAATGAAACCTTTGCTGCAGTTCTCACCAAGGGACTGCGTCTAGTTAACTTCTGCACCTACAGCTGCTGCATAAAGCAGGGCTGCCAGCTCTCATCACCTTTATTACAATGGAAAGTGGTGATTGACGGCTCACATTCATCTGATATCGCTTTGTTTATGTGAGGATAATTCCCCTGTATGGCTTGATAAGCTTTGGAATTTAAATACTTCAGAATAAAAAACAAACTCTGATAACTTTCCCTTTACAGTAAAATGTGTTCTGTTCAAGAACTTAAAGGGCCTTCCGTCCTCTATATTATATAGATTTGTACTTAGAGTGGAAACACGTATGACAGTATTCATAGTAAATGTATACAAAATATGGTGTCACTTGTTTTTCCAATGCACAGAATATTGGCTAACTCAAAAGCTCCACAGTGCAACTGTAATCTGAATAAAAAAGTATATATAAAGAAGAAAAAAAATACACATAAGAGGGAGAATGTGATGATACTTGCTGTATTTATTTTTGCTTTGCACATTTACACATACATGCTAAGCACCACATTGCAAACTAGAGAGCAGAATGTTGTCAAGTGGGCACAAAAATAACTTTGACAAACACTTATTTCACAAGCAGTTAACGAGCTCTCCTGCTTCTTACTGTACGAGCTAGTGTGCAGGGTTGGAGGTTGGGATTTTTACCCATACATGTCTTTGGAAGTGGGACAACATGCATGAGCTACTGCATCTGCTGATACACCGCTAAGCGTTCTTTCTCTCTCTCTCTCTCTCTCTCTCTCTCTCTCTCTCTCTCTCTCTCTCTGACAGATTCCACACATATGCAAAACCCTGGCCTTTTACAGCTCCAAGGGCTACGTTAGCTTGAAATCTCTGCCCCTGAATTGTATACCATCTCTTCCACCCCGGCTTAAATAATGAATCTCATCTTGAAGCGTGTATTGCAGATTACGCTCGCTTTCAATACTGATATCAAGGAAAGTACGTTTGGTGGCTCAACCACCGAGCCGCACACCGCTTCAGCCCACAGTTGAATGCTTGAGAAAAAAGAAGCGGCCAGATTTAATGGTAAAATAGTCGGAATAGTGGAGACGTATGACAGATGTAACATAAAGGTGGCAGACAACGGTGGATGGAAACAGAAATTGGATGTTATTTTGGTCTGTGTGCATGAAGAAATGTCATCCGTGTGTGCATGCTGCTAAAAAGTGGCTAAATTGTTGCTATCCAAGAGAGAGAGAGAGAGAGAGAGAGAGAGAGAGAGAGAGAGAGAGAGATGTTCACGTTCACTCTGACAGAATAAGAACTCATGTTTATGATTGCCTTTCTCCTCTTTCTCTCTCTTTCTTATCTTTTTTCCATTTTCAGACACAGCATATGTTCGCGTTTTTATCAGCGATGTGAACGACAACAAGCCAGCGTTTGCACAGGCGTCTTATGAAGTTGATGTGGATGAGGACGCTGACGTAGGCTTCGCCATCCTCACTGTCAGTGCCAACGATGGGGACGAAGGTGGGTGGCATGGATAAAAGAGTGTGTGTGTTCGTTTGCTTCACTGAAGAAAAACATATTTCACTTTTTACTTCAATGCTTTAGTTTGACCCCCCTTTTACTCTGATTGCAAAAAAAAAAAGGTTTACACCACAACACATGTCATGAAGTCATGACAACCGAAGCAATATGTTTGAAATAGTCACTTAAGAAGAACCCATTTAATACAACCTATTACTGTATAAGATAAAGAAAGAATCTCTCAAGCGCTGACATGTGGACTTTCAGCATGTCTTCTCTGGTCAAACATTTCTTGCTGTGAGAATGTTGCCGACTGCAGCTTGTGCAGGTCCTTGTAATCTTCTGACACGGGGGTGTTTTTCCTTTTCCAGCAGTGTTCAGCCCAAGTTTGAGAATGTGGTGCTGAGTTTATTCATCTGCTTCAGTGATTCCATTCAGTCCAGGTGTATTGTGGCACACGCTTCCACTTGGCTGTACCACTCTACAGTATCATGACCCGCAGTCCTGGGGGCAAACAATGCTACTTACTCCTATGGTGTTTGACAGTCCGTTCAGTTATTTTCTGAATAGAGCTCGTAACAACAGACAGTGGCTTTCAATATAGAGTGTCCTTGAAAGTGGGTCCTAGGTAAGGATGTCACAATTTCAATTCTAAATCTAAAATTGAAATGAGCTTTTGATTTTTCGATCCTGCTTTTCATCGAAGTCAAGTGTTTATTTTTCTCTTCACCCCTGCATACTTGCGCATCCGAGGAGAAAAGAATAAATATACAAATTCAAAGACCACACTGGTTTGCTTACGTTTACCCACAGCGGCTTACCCACAAGATACTTTTTGTGGCTACTAACGGAGGAGGTAACACAAATACAATGATACAAAATTGGCATGTGATTGGAAGACACATCTGTCAATCAAACTTCCACCACAGCCATTTGGGAGAAGAGGAAAAAAAAGAGTGGCATTCTTTGCTTCTCTTTCAATGAAGAAATAGTCTCCAGGTTTGCTATAACTGATGATATTGCAGCATCCACACTAACTTATTTAGAGTAGGCCACGCCCCTAAATGCAAATAGCTCCTCACTGGACGCTGGTCGGGCCATGCTCTAGCGTGCTGGACACAAACGAATTACCCGAAGATTTGAGGTGTAATGCCACTGTCACGTGATCTTGTGACATTGTTGTGCAGGGTGATGAAGACTGGTGAGGCAACATTTTGCCTTTCCCCGTGAGCCATGTAAACAATGAACATGTCATCGTGAGAAAAACTGCTGTTTGTAGACGAGAGACTGCAGCGACCAATGCCCCCGCGATGATTGAGAGTCTGAACAAGGGATCTCGTCTGCTCAGAAACCATGAACGGTATGAGTAATACCAGACCTGCAGGGCCAAACGGCAAGCGGGGTCGACCCCACAGGAGGAGAAGGACAGGAGCCCAAATGGAAGCTAAGCTAACTCAGCTAAGACCTCAGGCCTTTGGTCTCCTGTACTCGGAAAATAGATGGATGAAATAGGACTTTAGGCTCACCAAGCAATGAGATCATAAACTGTTGTGCCCACGTCTTCAGAGACCCGGCTCTGGAACAGGCTGACTGGCAGGTAAACAGGAAATAGGATGAGGGAGGGCGGACTCTTTGTTCACATCAATTGATCCTCAAACATAGTCAAAGTTGATGGACGATGAATGTAGATCAACAACATGAATGTAGATCAACAACAGAGGGGTGACAGCAACAGGCTTTGTTAAAGTTAAACTTAATGTATCCATCACAACAGAGTGAACTAGATACTGATACGGGGGCAACTGTGGGTCAGTGGTTAGCAGGTCTGACTTTCAATCAGAAGATCGGTGGTTCAAACCCTGCTCAGCCATTCCAGGTTGTTGTGTCCTTGAGCAAGACACTTAACCCTAATTGCTCACTGTTACTGTAACGGAAAAGAGGTCATTGTATCTCAACGGGACCGACCTGGTTAAATAAAAGGCTAAAAAAAAGATACATTGAGTAGTTACTTCTGAGTAGTTGGCAAATGATTGCTCACTTACTCCCCAGCCAACACAGATTAACATTTATTTAGAGTCGTGAGTCCAACATTCACTCTCCTTCTGTCTCCACCGCCACCTAACATTCTGGGCTTTTTGTCATCAGGTACTTGTTAAGTATGTCTCCCATCCGTTGCTAGACAGGTGGTGTAGAGTGGGTTCAACCGGAGCCTTTTAGCTGGAATTAGCTCTGGGCTTTCTTGAGTGGTGAGACTGAAAAAACAGCAGCCTTAAAAGGCACCCTGTGGAGTTTTCTGGAAAACAATCAGGGTTTCGATTTATAATAAGTGTTACTCAACAAAACAAACTTAGTGTATCATTAAGGCCTAACAAACATGTTGAATGTGTTTGTTTCCTCTTAAAAACATTTATAAATCCATTTAATTTAATATTTCAAATCCATCATTGTTTACATCCATGTTTACTAGCTAGTAGTCTTCTTCTCCTTCTCATTTGCTGCGTTTATTAGGCGTTGTCAGTCGTAACCTGTGTCTGGTTACGATTGATTTCGCCAGTGATTGTTGCAGCCAGACACTCCCTTGCTCACTTACCTACGGGAGTCCTGAGAGGCAAGGCAATAGTCTGGAGGTCCATTTTCTACGTCTGATCCCAATACGTTTCCACTTCTGTGTTCATGAAACACATGTAGTATATCCAAAGAAACCACATTACATTAATGTCACATGATTTGCTGACGAGCAATATATTTACTTTTTGTTTCAAATGCATGGAGAAATTTAAACTCATGGATAAAAAGTGCCATTGACAGATGATACAAAATAACATAGTTTTTCAATAGTACACTGGCAGAACCTTTTTTTAATCTATTTTACAGAATATTGTTATTTAATTTCTTTTAGAGGAATTTAATGAAACACATTTTTTTAAGAACATTTCTCTCACTTTTTCTTAAGATCTCCAATTAATTTATTTTTGTTCTCCCTTTCCTTCAGCGCTTCCATACTTTCCCTTTTTAATTAAATATCAAATATTAAATATCAAAACACATCCAAAATTCTGACATGAAGTAGGCCACAGTTCAAGGGATGATTCGTCAGCAGATGATTCTGCAGAAAAAAAATATATTGGTCTTATAAAAAAACATGACTTCACGTGCATCTGAAGTGAAAAGAAGTGTGACTGTGAAGCGTGAAAGGAAAACGTTTCAACTATAACTTGCTTGGACTCATTATAAACTGCCCGGACTCATTATTGCTCATGGCTCATGATGAAAATTGTTTTCAAGGGTCCAAGCTGGGATTGAACTTGCGTCTTGGTGGACAAGTGTTTTGTTTTGGCACTTTAGTTAGTGAGCTGCCTCAAGTGACTACAATAAGTGCACCCCAAGTTCAGGCTGAGTTGAGATGCTTACTGCTCACCGTCAGGCACTAGCTTCTACCTTTTTAAGTTGGATCAAATGGTAGAAATCTGTGGCCTCTTTTGTGACTGTTAAGGTTCACCTGTGAAAACTCTACTTCTCCCGATTGTGAAGCAATATCCTTGTGTAAAATAAGAGAAAGGAATTGATAGTCAGTGTTGGATTGAAAATGATACCTCTGCTTTGAGCCGTCATCATCATTCAAACCAATAGAATTTCACCCGGTGAGAGCCCGGGAATGCTGTCCACGTATCCACTGCTGCTGGTGTTTTTGCTTCGAGAAAACTCCCATTGAATTCTGTCTGTAGGGAGCTTTTGAGAGCTAGAGACAGTCAATAATGTAACTCTTAAAAGGTCTCAGAATCTTTCATTTTCTGTCCAAAATTGATCAAATCCACCCTCAGAGAAGTGATCTTTAAATTTCAACTCACCTCACTCTACCCCTTGTTGACCTAACTAGTGATACTCAGAGCCGAGACCAGCTCATTGGACCTTTTACAAATACACTGCACTCAAACACTTTTGAACTGTCTGCACTAAAAACTGAGCATTGCACTAGTCTAGTAACGTTAGGCAGCTACTGTTTATTATTATTATGCACTATTTAACGTTCACTCAATCTGTATTACTTAACTTATCATATGCCCATTTGCCTTTTGTAAATTATGTTTATAGTTCCTGCTTATAGTCTACCTACATTTAATGCACAAATCAACCTGTATAACATGTACATATTACCGCAATCAATCTGTATATCCCGTACCTATATCACTAACTTATTATCTGTAAAATACTTATTATTATCTGTATATTGGTATTTACTGCTATTGCACTTCTGGTTGGATGCTAAACTGCATTTCGTTGCTCTGTACTTGTACATGTGTAATGACAATAAAGTTGAATCTAATCTAATCTAATCTAAAAAAAATACATCTCTGTGTCTGGCCTTGATGTGCCTGCCACACACACACACACACACACACACACACACACAGCTTATGATGTGTCCATTGTTAAGGAGTATGAGAGAGAGAAAAGGATGCATTGTGTCTGTGAAGATGAAGATAGGTGTAACTCTCATAATACCTAGCGTTTTTCATAGTGGAGTCAAGAGGCCTGCTGTGCACCTGTGAAGAGTAACCCTGAACCGCTAAACACACACACACACACGCACGACATAATAGACGCCTATTTGCTGTCTTTGTTGTGCGAGTGTGAGAAACCTGCTGGAGTCCAGGAAAGGGTTGTTACCACCAACTGGGCGAGAAGCAGGAATCACCCACGTGTGTGTGTGCGTGTGTGTGTGTGTTTAATGTGTTTCTGTGTGCGTACAGAGGGTTAAGTTGATGGAGGTAGAGATTAGATTTTCCTGCTCCCAGTAATGAGGACAATGTTTACATATCATACAGCTGATATAGCCAACATATATATGCTGCATTTATTGTATAAACCACAATGTAGGAGCAGGATTTTGAGATATTGAAGGTTTGGATATTTTAAAATGCTAAATCTGATGCCCCACCTCATACTGACTCCAGGGTATCCAGAGATTAACTAAACCTGCTTTAAAATTTAAATATATAATTGTTTCAGTTAATCATCTCCGAAGATTACCATAGATATTAACCCTTCAGGGTCTTTTTTTATCGATTTTACATAATTTATTAAATTCACCTTTTTAAAGCACTTGCATATGAGATATATATCCATGTGTTACTAAAATTGCAGAACAATCTCACCTCTCTATATAATGAGACACCATTGTCCTAAGGCACAAGTGTAAAGAGCTAATATGACCCTAAAGCTGATTTATTTTTTTATTCTTCATATCTCTTGAGATGTGGACAAACTGTTTTGGTGCTTGAAATTGGTTTACCAAAGGTCTTTGGTTCACAAAAGCAGGGAAATATATGAATACAATTGTAGATAAATGTAAATAAATGTCTAAAACCAATTTTATTATTATTGTTTTTTGAGTAGAAATGTTGTTTGTCACACCTTTTACCAATATGATAAAAATGGGACTGGGAAATAACTTCATACTGCAGATCAAACTTCATGGGGTGTGTGCAAATGACAAATTACCATTACAACATTTGAAAAAACAATGAAAATATGTATTATACATAAAAAAAAAAATATTTACACAATGTACATGTTCAGAAATAGGGAAGAAATATTCACACTGGCTATTTACAATATGGCTTGCTTCTCTATGATGTCATGCCATTAAGCAGTTACCTCAAACAGACCTCTTTGCTGGCGGTGGTGGTGGGGAAGGCGGTGGTGAATCCTCTCTGTAAAATAAATTACTACTAGTCAGTACTAAGTGACGATGTGTTTACTTTGCTAACGTAAATATGCTATTGCAAAACAAAGTTTAGTAAATACACTTACCCATCCTCATCTTCAAATGGATCCCTTCTGCTGGCATATCAAATCCTTGAGGCTCTGCAGCTCCTCCGTCTTCCTTGTTGCTACTCGCCAAAATCACCGCCACTGCTTCCTCTGTTGAAAACTGCGTCCTCGCCATGTTCTCTAGCTTCTCTTTGACTTAAAACTGCAGCGTGCTTATAGACCTCAGGTGTGATGGTCCTTTATGATTTCTTGAGTGTTCATTGGTGTTTTCTTTCACACAATGTCCACAGCCAAATCACAGTGAAGGATTCCGTGTGACGAGTACTTTCGGCACCACGTCACACTACACATCCCTGCTCCGATCTCCCTGATTGAGTACGAACTCACGGGAGGAAGGAAGCGGAAGCGGAAAGCCTACTGATTCCTCTAGAAGTTGAAATGTATTTCTGTCCTGTATTATCGCGAAGATATAAAGATTTAAAAAACGTAAACATTTGTGGCAGGAAAATGTTTTATAATAATGCGTAATATTAAGTATTGTGTTTAGATTGTTTTATGTGTAACAGTACAACCTCAAAAATCCCATGAGAGCACATTAAACATCACATGTCGGTGTGAGACACGTTCATATGAACAGGAGAGCAGGCCCGTGATACACAGGTAGTAGTCAGCCTGACGAGAGAGTTTAATGTGAGAGGACACTGATTTAAAGGGAACATTGGGTGTAGATAGTCACAGTGACCTTGTTCTGTTCTAGTATGAGCCGGTAGAAACTAGGCTTTAGCTGCCAGAGAAACCAGGGCCAGGAGGCCTCAGACTAAACAACGGTTAGAGGAAGACGTCAGCGGCTTGAACTGGTACGCATGGGGAGAGTGGGTGACGAGGAATATGAAGCTAGGGGGTGGACGGGGTCTGAACCTGAAACTGTTTATGTATAAATGTGTCTGTTGGTTCATCAGGAGTTGGGAAAGACGGACGTCCAAGGAGGATATTGTCTATATACCGGACCCAATTCAGTTTTATTTGTAAACTGTTACAAATACATCTACGTGAAGTGAATTCTGATCCAAACTCTGTGTTCTGTCGAGGGGTGTCGATTACTGAGGTGCCGTAAGTGAGTTCCCTCTGGTGTCTCACGAGCGTCAGATAGGAGATAGATAGAGAGAAGAAAACACGATACATTGTCAAACACGCCGGCCCGCTTCAAGACCCCAAAGGGTTAAGAATCATGCTCCTATCATATCCACTGAAAATCTTTTCAGTAGCAAGTTCTCACCTCCTGTATGCTTAAAAGGGATCGTCCGTCTTCACTTCTAGACTCACATAAGTTTCAATGAATTCAATGGTTTTGTCCAAAAGATGTCAACTCCTGTTATGTGACAGCATGTTCCATTGATGGGTTTGCTCAAGAGGTCTTTGCTTTGAAAATAAACCGCTATACAGTCAGGTCCATAAATACAGTTAGGTCCATAAATATTTGGACATTGACACATTTTTCATTATTTTGGCTCTGTACACCACAACAATGGAGTTGTAATGAAAAAGTAATGATCAAGATGTGCTTTAAGTGCAGACTTTCAGCTTTAATTTGAGGGTATTTACATCCAAATCAGGTGAACGGTGTAGGAATTACAACAAATTCAAATGTGGCCACTGTTGTGCGGAAAACAACAAGAAATTCAGGAGGCGACGGTCAAGAGAAACACTTGAGAGATTTGAATTGGATCACACTGGTATTTAATCTATTCTAGGCAGAATTATCACATCCAGTACATTTAAACGTGCACGGTCCCCACGGAAGACACAACCAGGTTGAATCTCCAGCAAAAGGCACCTAAACATCATGTGCAGCTGTTTATAATGGTTAGACTTTAGAAGTCCCCATTGGTCAAAATCAAAGCAGCAGGCGGGACAACCTTTACTAGTTGCAGCCTGGTTGGAGCCTGGATATGTCCATCCACACTGGCTCATCTCCATGGAAACGGTCCTCTATCAGTATGTGTGAATGTTGTCGAGTGAAGAAATAAAAGGAGGGGGGAAGCTATCTAACTATCTTGCAGGTGTTCTGTGTCTCTCAGTGCTCTCTCTCTGTGTGTGTGTGTGTGTGTGTGTGTGTGTGTGTGTGTGTGTGTGTGTGTCTGTGTGTGTGTGTGTGTGTGTGTGGGAGTGGAGTTTCGGTGGGGTTGAGAGACCTTCAGGACCGAACTTATGTTGCATCAAAGTATAAATGTGTGTGTCTAAGTTCTTCCGATCCTCCCTTCTCTCCCAACTTCCTGCTTATCAGTGAAAATATGCACATGTCTGCAGTCTCTAAACTTTCTCAGTATTCTTCCACTACATTATGTGACTGTGTGTCTCTTTACTAATAATGAAAAGCAAAAGGCTTCTATTCTTACCTATGTTATAGTGGTTACTAGTTCAAACATGATTATTTTTATTTACACCACCCTCTTTTTAAGGGACCAAAAGTAATTGGACAATTGGCTGATCTGCTGTTTCAAGGTCAGGTGTGTGTAATTCCCTCGATATTACATTTACAAGGAGTAGATAAAAGGGTCTTGGGTTCATTTCAGGTGTGGTATTTGTGTTTGGAATCTGTTGCGGTCAACTTTCAATATTAAGTCCAAAGAGCTGTCACTATCAGTGAAGCAAGCCATCATTAGGCTGAAAAATCAAAACAAAACCATCAGAGAGATAGCAGACACATTAGGTGTGGCCAAATCAACTGTTTGGTACATTCTTAAGAAGAAAGAACGCACTGGTGAGCTCAGCTACACCAAAAGACCTGGAAGACCACAGAAGACAACTGTGGTGGATGACAGAAGACTCATTTCCCTGGTGAAGAAAAACCCCTTCACAACAGTTGGCCAGATCAAGAACACTCTCCAGGAGGTAGGTGTATCTGTGTCAAAGTCGAAAATCAAGTGAAGACTTCACCAGAGTAAATACAGAGGGTTCACCACAAGATGTAAACCATTGGTGAGCCTCAAAAACAGGAAGACCAGATTAGAGTTTGCCAAAAAACATCTAAAAGAGCCTGTACAGTTCTGGAAGAACATCCTATGGACAGATGAGACGAAGATAAACTTGTACCAGAATGATGGGAAGAGAAGAGTATGGAGAAGGAAAGGAACTGCTCATGATCCAAAGCATACCACCTCATCAGTGAAGCATGGTGGAGGTAGTGTTATGGCGTGGGCATGTATGGCTGCCCATGGAACTGGTTCCCTCGTATTTATTGATGATGTGACTGCTGACAAAAGTAGCAGGATGAATTCTGAAGTGTTTCGGGCAATATTATCTGCTCATATTCAGCCAAATGCTTCAGAACTCATTGGACGGCGCTTCACAGTGCAGATGGACAATGACCCGAAGCATACTGCGAAAGCAACCAAGGAGTTTTTTAAGGCAAAGAAGTGGAATGTTCTGCAATGGCCAAGTCAATCACCTGACCTGAATCCAATTGAGCATGCATTTCACTTGCTGAAGACAAAACTGAAGGGAAAATGCCCCAAGAACCAGCAGGAACTGAAGACGGTTGCAGTAGAGGCCTGGCAGAGCATCACCAGGGACGAAACCCAGCGTCTGGTGATGTCTATGGAATCCAGACTTCAGGCTGTCATTGACTGCAAAGGATTTTCAACAAAGTATTAAAAGTGACAATTAGATTTATGATTATATTAATTTGTCCAATTACTTTTGGTCCCTTAAAAAGAGGGTGGCCACATTTGAATTTGTTGTAATTCCTACACCGTTCACCTGATTTGGATGTAAATACCCTCAAATTAAAACTGAAAGTCTGCACTTAAAGCACATCTTGATTTGTTCATTTCAACTCCATTGTTGTGGTGTACAGAGCCAAAATAATGAAAAATGTGTCAATCTCCAAATATTTATGGACCTAACTGTATATGCGCTACTCAGCCTTCATCTTTTTATGTGCTGAAACGTTATAAAAGACGTGCAGTAAACACAGAAGGAGAAACCTCTGGACAGGTCCTTTGGGAGGCACTGCTCTAAAGGCCACTTTGAAATTGATTGCATGTTTGTGTTATTGTAGCTGTTCAGCACAAGATGGTGAATCAGTAAAAGTAAGCCTTGCATTGTTTATGTTGGCTGTTAGTAGGCAGTTTCTTGTGCCTTGCGGTACTGCGCGTGGAAATGTCGTTACACAACAAAACATGTATTCCATGTCAGCGGCATAGCGGCCGTCAGCTCAAAGTCAAAATTAAAATTGTTGGAACAAAGTAATTGTTGATGCTAATAATGCATACAGCCAAATTATTTTAAAAATCATATTTGTATCACAGAGAAATGCTTAAATATTTATATCCTACAATATAATGATCCATATTTGAAAGAAACACAGAAGAAAAATTAATTAAGTGAAATAATAGGGACAGTTCCACTGAAGTCCCCCCTTTGATAGGTAGACATCACTCAAGTCCCCTCTGGGCAATTTCTTTGAAAACAATTAAAAAGCATATTTGGAATATTCCTCAACATGTAATTACATTTCATTTAGCTGACACTTTTATCCAAAGCGACTTACATGATATACAGTAGACCGTAGACACAGCAACGGTGAGCAATTAGGGTTAAGTGTCTTGCTCAAGGACACAACGACATGGACTGGCTGAGCCGGGGTTTGAACCACCGACCCTCTGATCAAAAGACTGACTTGCTAACCACTGAGCCACAGTTCTCTATTACATTTTTTTTTCTCATAATGAGCAGAAACATAGGTCCACACTTGGTTGGACTAGAGGGATAGTCCACTGTTGGTAATGTAGGAACGTACATATATGTGTGTGTGTGTGTGTGTGTGTGTGTGTGTGTGTGTGTGTGCTCTCTCGTCCTCATACTCCAGCTTCAGTAAAGCGCAGCACCACGGGAGATGGAAAGAGTTTTGAAATTGGGACAACTGGGAATAAACATGAATTTTCCCTCCATTTGTTTGTTTATTTTAACAGTTGTATTACCCCATGCGCTGTGTCTTTTGTCCGTTTGGTCTCAGCAGTTTAGTGAAAACTAGGGGGAAAAAAACAGGGATGTGATTGCACTTATCCCCAAATGTCTCATTTAAAAGGCCAACAGACAGACGGTACAAAACGATCTGGATTAGTGCATTCTCCCCTCTCCTTCCTTGACTTTCATCTCGCTAATAAACTGTGCATCTCATCTCGTCTTCAGAGCTTTCTCCTTTTTCCCTTTCATATTACCATCAGGGGTGGTAGATGCACTGGTGATTGAGATGCAGACCTTCGCTTTACCAGTAATTGCATAATTGCATTGAGGGGGAACATTTTGTTGATCAGCATAATACAGTGGACTGTTAAAGTTGCTTTGCACAGCTTAAAAAAACCCATTATTAAGCGAGGTGGGGAGAGAACTTCCGAGAGGAGGGGAGGGGGAACTTCAAGGCAGTATGATTTTTAAATTGCTTGGAACAATGGATTATTTATTATTCAATGAGGAATTGTTGCTTACTGTTGCGTTTAAGCATTCTTGTAGTTTGATCGACATTTTGGAGATAATCTGATTAGATTTTAAATTTACATACCATTACCAGCCTCTTCAACACTGATCCAGGCCTGTATCTTTTGCTGGAAGCTATATAAAACATACTTATATGAATCTCTGAATAAAATGTCAATGTAAACACCAAGTTTCTCTCCCAATAAGTCAACTTCTGCATTGGCACTTGTGCCGGCAATGAAAGATGCAAGATCTTAATCACTTGTAACAAAATAGGGCTTGTTATCGTCTTCAAATCTAAATACAGCTCGGTGTTGTATACTAGACAAGTATACGGGGATGAAACTATGCAAAATGAAGCCTGTGCACAGAGCCTCAAAAGCAGTGCAGTGTTTGCATGCTTCAGCGCACAGGGCCTCACAGGTACCCACTGGGAAGCCTCTGGGGATGTTCTGCTGTTCAAGCCCATCCACAGTTAACTCTTACTTCTTATCACCATCAAATGGCCCCCGTTCTACCAAGGGCCACTTGACATGACTTAATGGAATTATTATCAGCTTTTTGATGGCTAAAAAGCCAGAAATACGTTACGTTTGAATGGTAATTCAATTTCTGAACGTCCAGACACAACCTCAGTGGCAGAAGTGGTGATATGTATTCTTTTATACATTTAAGCCCACTTACTGTTATCAAATTGATTCTTGATGTACTTATAATGGTTCATAATTATGTTAATACTCCTTTTTGCTATCAAAGTAAATGATTAAAAGTTTTTTTATGAATTGGATTTAATTGCTATAAAAAATATTGTCATGGTTTTTTGAATGTATAAAACTGTATAAAATCAGCTTTATGTTGTGAATGTGTCTGCTCTGAAAGCCCCACATAAAAAGATGTATTATTAGTTGGAGAACATGGATGCAAATTAATCATCAGACGACAAACTGTGTTCGCAAACCGCCAGTTGAACACAACTTTTTTTGTCTTTTCTATTTGTGTAACTTAAGAAAACTATTCGTTAAGAGTGTTTCAACAAATCCTAAGTGATAGACATGCATTCAAATACAAATTGTTGGACTCTTTAGTTTGTTTGTGCTTGGCTCTAAACTTTTACTTCTAAACTTTTACTTATTTTCATGAAGTTGCAAATTCTAATGCATCATGTTCACCATTGGGAGGGCCAATGTGGCTTATTGTTTAAAGACTCATAACAAGCAGATCCCATCAAACACGTAATGTCTGATTCCAGTCCACTAGCTAAAGTGGGCTGATGCTATCTATCTCAGTTAAGGGAGACAGATTTGTGGATTGGGAGGAACCGACAGCAATGGACTAGACAGGAACCTCCAATCCACCAAAGCCCTTTCATGATACAAATGGAGCAGATAAGCCTCCTGGACTCTTTATTTTCTCCCAACAAGACTTCTTCTTCTTCTTCTTCTTCTTCTTCTTCTTCTTCTTCTTCTTCTTCTTCTTCAACAATACAAACTTCTGTTTGTCAGTAACTACGGTTCATTTGTATGTCATTCATCGTGTAACCTTCATCTTCTCCGGTTCTTCAGGTGGAAATGCAAAGCTGCGCTACCAGATCACATCAGGGAACACGGGAGGGGTGTTTGATGTGGAGCCAGAGGTGGGCACTATCTTCATTGCCCAGCCTCTGGACTACGAACAGAACAAAAGGTAGGAACACACCCCGGGAGGACTCCTTTGAGACACCAATGTTTACTTTTTGAAGAAAATGCTTGTCAATTGATTTCAACTCAAATATATGGTTGCATTATTCTTCTTGTATTACTTGTTTATGTATTTGTCTGGCACTATGCTATTGTTTTCAACTCCACTCCTGAGACAATTACACCTCAGTATTTTAATTGTTCAAGAACTTCTCAAGCGAGTGTTACTTTGTGAAAGCCCCTTATAACGCAGAAACTTTTGCCCAGGTTCAAGCTTCATGTCCTGGCTTCAGATGGGAAGTGGGAGGATTACACAACAGTGTCGGTGAACGTGGTGAACAAGAATGACGAGGCGCCGGTGTTCACCGTTAACGAGTACTACGGCAGCGTGACGGAGGAGCTGGACGGCTCGCCGGTGTTTGTGTTACAGGTACACTCTCATCCTTATCCACTGCCTGATAGGTGGTTGCAAAAACCATCAAAGGCCCCGTTTACTGAGCACAATGTCTGTGTTATCATGTGCAATTAACCAATCACTGAAGCATTCCTCTAACCTGTCTCGTTTGTCAAAGAGGATGGAGGCGATAGCAGGCAGTTTTAAGCTAGAAGGGAAGATTATCAGTTGTCCTTTTTCTTGTAAAATTAGGCTGAGCTCGTTATACACTGCATTACAAGCTTTAGCTTCAGCCTATTAAGAACAATACCATGCATGTACTGTCAGTCACAAGCTAGAGATTAGAAGCTGCTTTTGTCTACTTCTGTTTGAAATCAAGGGCTCACTGTTGAAAAGAGTCCAAGACATTCTGAGTCTCAAATCTTCATGTTGTGGAAATGGACATTTTTGACAGCCACGGCAACGGTAACAAAGAGTAACGAGGCTTTACGGGCATCCAGTATCTCACCCATCTTAAGACCTAAACATATACGTTTGTATAATACATTGAGATGTTCATACTTGAATTTTTGTTAGATCTTCAGTTTGCTCACTTTAATTGTTTGGCTAGCAGCTAACCGAACTACCAGTGCATTGCAGCCACTCAGCCGTTGCAGACACATTAGGTGGCTTTCTAGTTAACCATCTCTGTATTACAAGAGTAAAATAGAGTTTTTAACCCCTTTAAAATGAGGCATAGTACGTCTGGTGCTCTCTTCCCTCTCTTAAGAGCACATGTCTTACTCTTTTAAAAGAACACAAGTTAATTTTGGCTTGACATCACTCCACAATTACTGTGCTAAATTGAAACATCTTTGGCCTGCCCAGGGTGTAATTACTGCCGATGTGTTTTGAATGAGTGAGAAGGAGCAGACAGAAGGAGAGGAGAGATGGGGGATGGTGTTGAGGAGAATGAATCTCTGCCAGCTTTACCTATCAAGTGTTCATACCTGCACAGAGCAGTTATGAAGTGCCTCCAGTCAAGATATCAAGTCAGCAGCGTTTCAATAATTAAATAGTGTATAGAAAAAAAAACGGGATTATACGCTCATCACCCTCTCTGTCTCGCTGTGCCTTTTGATGTCACAGGTAACGGCGTCTGACCCGGATAAGGATGCTGACCAGGAGGCCCTGCGTTACTCTCTCCACGGCCAGGGTGCAGAGAGTGAATTCATAATTGATGAGGTCACGGGCAAGATCTACGCCCAGCGGACCCTGGACCGCGAGGAGCGCGCAGTGTGGCGTTTCGTGGTGTTGGCCACGGACGAGGGCGGCGAAGGTCTGACGGGCTTCACCGACGTCATCATCAATGTGTGGGACATCAATGACAATGCGCCTGTCTTCAGCTGTGCCCCCAGCTGCCACGGAGACGTTGCTGAGAACTCGGTCGTGGGGACGTCTGTGATGGAGATGACAGCCACCGACCTGGATGACTCGGCTGTGGGGCAGAACGCCGTGCTCTCTTACAGGATTATGGGTAGTTTAGATACCACTAACATCGAGGTGGGAGGAGTGCCTACCTTCTCGGAAATGTTCACTATCAACCCCACCTCAGGGACCATCTCTGTGGCCATGGGCGGTCTGGACAGGGAGCAGGTCGAGTCTTACCTCCTGGTTGTGGAGGCCAGAGATGGAGGAGGGATGACGGGAACGGGAACTGCCACCATACAAATTAAGGATGTGAACGATCATGCTCCAAGATTCACTGATCACTCCTGCCTGGCAAGGATCTCTGAGAATGCTGAGCCCAATGCAGATGTAGGTCTGAGGGAGCTGCCAAGTTACTGAGGCACCAGTTGTATTTGCCTATTTTAGAGAGCTATTAGAAAAATATTCTCAAATGTAATTTTAAGTGATCTCTGCAAATGTAAACAACATTTGTTGGTGAATGACGCTATACTTCATCATCCAATATCTCCCAATAAGACAATAAAACAGTGTCATTCAAAAAACACAAAGCATAAGTCAGAAGTCTGTCTTAAACTCAGGAAAGCCATAGACAACTCTATAAAATATTTGTTAAACTGGCTCAACAACAGTAAATATTGGACTTTTCATTCATCAGGTTACATATGTTGCTTTTTGTCTGCTGGTTAGTGGAAAAACCCATTGTTTTTTGCATGTTAGTTATAACAACTTGATATTCTTGAGATTTAAATAATTGTGTTTAATCTATAGCAGACTATTGCCATAATACAAGCTGATAGCAAATATAAAGCACTCTGTCTCCTCTGAAACTCTGCACATTAGTGATTACAATCAATGTCTCAAAAATGTAAGAAGCCAACAATCCCAAATGAGATACCTCACTCACATAATGTTATTGCTTGTTCTAAGGTCCTGGAGCTCATGGCAGAGGACAGAGACACTGGAGAAAATGCCCAGCTGACCTTTAGTGTTGTGGCTGGAGACCAAGAGCAGAAGTTCTATATGGTCAGTCATAAGCAGGAGCAGCGCGGCACCCTAAGGCTGAAGAAACGTCTGGACTATGAACGACACAGCGAGCAAAGGTTTAACCTCACACTGAAGGTACGTGGAAGCTGTTCCAAAAGCCCCGCTCACACTATTGAAGGTTACTTTGATTCAGCCTCCTAATCTCTCTCTCTCTCTTTAATTGATGGAGTTCAATTTCACTTTCATGGAAGGAGCCTTAAGTGAAGGGTGTTTAGCATGTGTGACAAAAGCCGGATGATGAACAGTGCCGTGGTATCTGATGTTGAAGTGCTGACAATATGGAAAAGATGTTAGTGGGCAAGTTGGAAGTTTGGATGCATTCACAAACAGTGTGTTCCTGGAAAGTTTTGAGAGTAGTTGAAACTGATGGGGAAACATTGAAAAACTGGTTTGGGAAATTTTGTATGCATTGATCTAAAAGTTTTTTCCGTAGTGAGCACAAATCTCTCAAATCAACCTCCGCCTCTGTCAACAGCGACAACAAATACTGTCTCGGTGAAGAGAACTATAAATTCAGCCACAGACGACACAGGACGTGTCATATGTCGGCTCTAGACAGGAACATTAAAGCTCCACAAGGCAACTTTTCATTTGGGTGGCAGTGAGAGGTAGCTGTTGGAAAATAACCAGAAATTCTAGTGAGTGATACAATAAAATCAGCTTCTGCACACTCATGCACATATATGGATGGATGGTGTAATATTGCTTTTTAGCCATAGGTATAAAACTATACAAAATATGTCCTAACATGAGTGGGATCACTACTGAAAATGCGCAAAATCATGGATATGTTAGGACAAAAATTACAATGTATAACAAACACAACTAGAAAGGCACTCAGAGATCGCGGATCTCGTGCAATGTCGATGCAAGTGAGAGAAATAAAAGTGAACTGCTTTGTGATTAGGATCTGCACCAAAATTAAATTGGTTCTTCATTGGCCCATGCTCTACACTTCCATCAAGTTTCATGGAAATATGGCCGATCATTTTTTAGTAATCTGAATCTAATTCTGACAAATAGACAAACAAACCAAAGCAAAGACAATGACCTTCTCGCTGGAGGCAATCACTGTTGCGGTGGCTTGGAAACATTGCAGACCAGCCTGATACTATTTGGCTGATAAGATGGATGTCTATACATTTGGATGGTGTCTCCACTGCACTTCAATGACATGTGAGACTAAATGAGGTTCCTGTTTTAGGTTGAGGACCTGGACTTCTCCAGCCTTCTGCACTGTGTGGTGGAGGTGGAGGACTATAACGACCATGCTCCTGTCTTCATTCCACACCTCTTGGCTCTCGCCCCACTACCTGAAGACATCAACGTGGGAACCAGTGTGGCACGTTTGGTGGCCAGCGACTCCGATTCAGGCCAGAATCGCGACATCACCTATAGCCTATTGGAGGACTCCGATCCCGATGGACTGTTCACCATTGACCAGTCCGGTGTGCTCTCTGTGGCTCGGCTTCTGGATCGGGAGAGGATATCGCAGCATTACCTGGTCGTCATTGCGACTGATCATGGGGTTCCACCTCTAACAGGCAGCGCCACAGTCCAGCTGCCGCTGTTGGATGTGAATGATAACGGACCGGAGTTTGAGGCAGCATACTCCCCAATTGTCTTGGAAAATGTGCCTGGACCACAGGTACGTAGGTTTGACTGGGTTTCATCTCAGTTGTTTTCCATTGGTAGTATGGATGAAAGCGTATTAAACCACAACCCCTTATGTCCTCCCTTCTTGTTTAGGTAGTAAGGTTGAACCAAACATCAACCCTCCTCCGAGCTGTGGACCGGGACTCTCCAGAGAATGGCCCGCCCTTCCACTTCACCGTCCCCTCCGAGTATCGCCACAGCAACAATTTCTACCTCCAGGACAACCTCAATGGCACCGCGACACTCACAGCCCTGAGGACGTTTGACCGCGAGCGGCAGAAAGAGTTCCTCATTCCCATTATCATGAGCGACAGTGGCCATCCAGCCAAAACAGTGACCAGCACCCTGACAGTGACCATCGGTGACCAAAACGACCACGCACATGTGGCGGGGGAGAAGACAATTTTCATCAATAGTCACAGAGGTGAGTGGGACCAGTTGGATACATGCCCCTACATCCAGAGCTTCATCTACTTTTTACTTTGATGTCAACTATAGTTCTCCATCTCCGTAAATGAAACTGATATCGCCAGCCAATTAATTCCCAATATGTGTGCAGTAGTTAACGCACACAGGCTCGCATCATCTTTATTGTGTTATTTACCGGCGCCTCAGTCCACCCGCTGTCAAAGCATTATCATTGTCTGCTTGAGCCGTGTGTAGTCAGCATGACTCTCATGGTGCTATTCTAAGGGTCACAAGGGCCATTGCTGGGTTTGACATGCAATTAACCACAGCTATAACCTTTATTCTTCTTGAGCCGTCCTCGGAAGCCATCAGACGATTTAGCCTCTGGGGACAAAGGACAATACTTCCATTCTAGCCAATGGAGCCAGGTGGACCCAGCCAGGTTCTGTGCGCCGGCCATTTTTCACATTCATAGCTTTTTTTTTAATATTCATACTCATAATTGTATTGGAAAAATAGCAAATTATCAGATTTTTCCATTGCAAGGAAACTATGTGTTTCGGTGAAATTTAACTTTTTCAGGTTCTATAAACAAAGAACAACAGGCTAAAATTCAGCATGTCAAGTTCTGCCTTTATATTTTCAAGGGTGCCCTCAGAAGAATTCCCATATGGTTCAGAGAGTGAGGAGTTAGAGGAGAGAGTGAAAGCAACGTTCTTTCTACATGATTATAATCATTGAGCTTTCACAGCATTTACTGTTATGCATTTCCCGTTTCTGGAAGGTAATTGTGAATAAAGCCTGAGAAATGTGTTCCAGCCTATATATAGTTATATTAATGAGTGTGTGTATGTGTGCATTTAATTCCTTGTTGCTGTTGTTTGTCTGTCCTTGGAATAATTATTCAGACTTGTGGTATTAATGGTATTATAGGCATAACACACACAGTACAGACTGAAATACATGTTCATGGAGATACACATGCATCTATTCGTACCTGAAAGATGTCCTGAATAAATTGAAGGCCAGTTCAAAGTATTATATTTTATCCAGAAATGTGTATGCACTGAGTTGATGGTATATTAAAACAGTAAACTGATGAACCGGTGTGTTTTCTGTTATCAGGTCGTATGCCAACAACAGTGCTGGGAAAGGTCTACTCTCCTGACCCTGATGACTGGGACAACAAGACGTACGTCTTTGAAGGACACGTGCCAAGGTAAATAATGTGTGACTCTCCGTGAGTCACATTTTAGACCTATGACAGAGGAGAGGGGATGAAAGTGCAACAGTTCTAGCTTTTAAAACAGTAGTTTCTAACCAACAGCACAACACAGGGACAGTATGGAACACATATTTGACCGTCTTCTTTCCTTTGTTCAAGATTTTCCAAAATCTCCATTAACATCTGAGATAAGTACTGTAGGTTGTGTTGGCCAACGTTTGTGCTTGATCTTTGTTGTTGTATAAATGATCCATGAAGGACCTGTCCTACTTGGGATGTTATACACTTTGTCCTGACTACCTAATGGGGATTGCTGTGGGAACGCATTGCTTTCACGCCCTGGGCCGTGCTATGTTTCCCTGCTAATCTTGCAGCATACTGATTCTACATATTAGGTTTTGTAGTTGTGATTGATTCAGAAATTTAAATAATGCAAAGCAACAACACCCCAGAGTGAAATATCTCTCAGGAAGACAGTAGCCAGATGTTTTTTTGCACTGTGATCAATTCTGGAGACTCATGTACAAAATAAATCTGTCACATTTTGCAGAATTCAAACAGCTGCGTTTTACTGCTATTATATATATATATATATATATATATATATTAAGGCATATTTACATATGCCTTTTTTGTATTTGTCACTAACTAGTTGGTTCCTTAGCAGAACCCCGGCCAAGTATGAAATGGACAGGCACACATAGACAGAGACTCATTCCATACTCATTTCTTTTTATATACAGGCCTAATTTATCGTTGTCATTGTGGTCAGTAATCAACTAAGCTGAATCCCTGATGTTTTAATAAAGCTAAAACTTCCTCATTCAAATCTTTTTTAACCACCCTTTTCCTGTCATGTTGTGAGATTTTCCTCCATAGGTTGGTTCCTATGTTTTCCTCTGCTGCTATAGGATCTAGAGGCTCTGCCCTGTTTCTAAAAAACACCCATCTCGAGACGTCCCTCTGCCATTACGAGCAGATATATTTTTCACTTTTCCGTCCCGCACACACACACAAGTACCAAAAATCTCCTCTCGTGACACTTCATCACCCCACAACATCTTAAGTCTTCAGTCCAAACTGAGCTGAACTCCTCTCTCTCTCAAAGTGAACGTGCAGCTCGTGTAGAGGACTGGGTGTACTGTGAGGTATTAACATTTCATGACAGCTCTCATATCTTGGTGTTTCAGGCCAGTCGAGCTCGGAACACATTATGTTTCCACTGCTGCGCTGGCTTTTCACAAAATGGAACAGGTCATAGCTCATTCTGTTCTACTTTATATATTTTCAAGTCAGTGCATCGAATCAAACACGATAGCTAAAGTACGCACTCGCTGTGAACAACAGCAATTACATTTATGGTCTCTTACATCAAAGGGGCTCTGTTGTAGTTATAGTTGAACAAACAGAAAAGAAAGGTTATTAGTATTAGATCAATGCATCTTGTAAAAAAACTCGCCCACATGTCCTACTTGTCTGGAAAAGAAGTGGCCAATAATGTGAAAAAGTAGTTTACATAATTATAAATTGAAGCAGGCTTCAGCAAATTGGGAAGTACCAATTGGGATAGTTTTGGTAATTTTACCTGAGAAGTAAAAATGGTCTTTTAGTGAAACCTAAAATGAAGTGCTATGCATTAAACATCATTTACCCACCACAGCATATGCTGTAAAATGAGTTAATGTGGCCCTCTAAGTGGTTTATTATTTGATTTGCCAAGGTTCTGCCTTGGATCTCCTCTATAATCCAACTTGAATGAGCTCATTTGCTGTACAAGGGGAGCATAGAGACGAGGACCAAGTGAAATGTGTGTCTTGGTGCCTATTAGTCAGTCTCATTTTTCCCTGTGTCTTCCTCTCTCACTTTCTATTATTGTCCCAGGGGGACATTGCTTTACAGCAGAAAACAGAGTAAACACCACAACACGTTCAGTAGAACACATGACTGAGGGGGATGAAAGAGTATTTGTATCGGTCTGTCTTCATCTTGGACGGTTGGAACGGGTCCTGAAGGCACCCGGACCGCTAAAGGGTTTTGAGTCCATGTTACAGCATGTCACATAACTTTAAAACATCAGTTTCAATCCCTGTGGAACTGCACATAGCGGCAAATTGTTGTGACTGCGCAGATTTGATCGTATTTGTCCACACGGCCAAATGAGGCATAATTTCGCTCCGCAGTGAGGTCCTGTTTCATCGATGTGGGTTATCACCGCCCCGACACTGTAGCGCCGCCCTCTTTCATAACTCATGAGCCGTTGGTTGAAGACTCTTGTGGAATTAATTATTGCACTCAGCTGAATTCCTGGGCGCTACCCGCTGCTACCCCCGCTGCTCAGGATGGTGCGAGGGCCCGCTCATCACTGCTCGCAGCTTTAATGATTGTATTTTTAATTAAAGATCTATAAACACAAGCACAGCCCTCCCACCGCGATGAGTTTTACGTCACATCCCAGCAGATGCACACACAAGAAATGAGCCCATCAATATGAGCCCCATGAAAAAGGGGCATATTCCATAATCATGTTTTAAGTCTACATTTGTTGAGGGCTGCATGCACTGCTGTGACAACAACACTGGACACACACAGTGGGCCTCTGAGTAATATGAGTCACTGCCCGAGAGGAGCCAGCCCTCACGTTCTGTATCATGTCGGGTACGATTGACTCTGGACCTTTAGCAGATAAGCAAGCAGTCATACTGAGGGCTTCTTTCCACTTAGCCGGTTACCATGCCGACCTCTGATGGGCAAATAACTGAAATTACTGGTCTCTGCAGACTCACTGACACGTCTGAAATAGCCTAATCAGTACCACACCAGCGGTTTCCTACAGATTCAGCAGCTTGACCCTCTCCGGCTCCAAGCCATTTGAAAATATCTGAAGCTGGGCGATGCAGCAGTTGCACTATTCTCCGTGGTGAAATTGGATGCTGCAAACACACCAGTCTGTCCTGGTCCCGGGTCACATTGTGATCCAGCCCTCTTCGGACATGCGGTAGCCAGGAGATCGGCACATGAGGCGGCAACCTGAATGACCTTCATGACCGTATTAGTAAATACTTCTTGTTGGGTGGAAGGGTGCAATTTAAGTCCCTGCGTTAAAGTGGATGCAGAGGTCAGTGACTCGTATTTGTGGGTTGTGTTGGTAGGCTGTCTGAACACATAAAAGGACATTTTTCATGTGTATCTCACAAGGGTGAGATTCAGATTCCAACAACTTTATTCATCCCAAGAAGGGCGGTTCATTTGAAGCTTTGGCCAGCCGCTTAAGCTCCAAAACTCTTCGGTTCAACCTCTTCATCCCTGCACAGGGCTTGGCTCCTATGATTTAGAACAAAGGCATTCAAATGTTAAAAAACGGTTTGCGTGTCTGTGTGTTTGTTCTTTCCCCTCAGTTACTTCATCCTGAACAAGCGAACAGGCTTCCTGATCATCAAAGAAAACGCCCCGCCCGACATCTATCAGTTCCAGGTGCGTGTGTCCGATGGAGTGTGGCCGGACGCCGTCTCTACTGTCACCGTGCACGTGAGGGAGCTGCGTGACGAGGCCATCTACAACTCAGGGTCTCTCCGCCTGGCAGGTAAGGTTGACTCTCAAGAGACTAGCTCAAACACACACACACACACACACACACACACACACACACACACATACACACACACACAAAGTCCCGCCTCTGGTCAGAAATGCTCTAAGGCACATGTGTCAAACTCAAGGCCATTTGAGAAGTTGAACATGTTCCTTGCTTTGGATCTCGGGTCATTCAGGGGTGATGGTGCAGCCAGACCAGTAGAACCACTGCCCCAGACCACATGCATGTTCTTATTGGCTAGTTATGTCCTTCTCAACTGTGACAAAAAAAGCTTTGAACAAAGTTAATATAACAACGATTGTTTGATCTTTGTCTTTGTTATTTTCTTCTGTTTTAAGTTTGATCTTTGATAGAATAATGTGGCTTTATATATATATATATATATATATATATATATATATATATATATATATATATGTATATAAATGCATGTACAATATTTGTACACTTGAATAAACAATACAAAGACAGTTATTTAACAATATGTTCGGTAGTAGTTAAATTTATACAGTGTTACAGTTACAACCGGCCCTTTGAGGGCGACCATGATGCTGAAGTGGCCCGCGGTGAAAATGAGTTTGACACCCCTGCTCTAAGGTGTCACACTTGAATGTCCTGCTTGACCTCTGACCCCTTTCTATTCGATGCAGTGTATGGTTTTGGTCTGGTGTTCACAGACCAAAACCATACACCGGAGTTCTGGTGTTCATGCTGTGCCCTGCACACAGGGTGTCCCACAGCTGCCGAGTGTGATGTTATCACATCAGCTGTGTGTTATCATGTGACTGACGTTCGAGTTGGCTGAGGAAGATCTTGAGACGCGGATTAAAGCTCCAGATAAAGCTCGTCAGTGGGTCTTCTGTTAAGCTCAAATACCTTTGACCACACGTCTTCATGTCTGGTTTCTGATGTATTTATGATATACGTTTTGTCAGGAACATCCTCACTCTTTGTGCTAACACAAATCCACCAATCCTTTGGTAAATGTCGGTGTGTTTTCTGCTTCCGCGCCTGCGACGGCTTTGGCCAGCAGCATTCTCGTGAGCGGCAGACCTCGGGAAGCCTGGAGGGAATTTCTTTTGCACTCAAGGATGAACCGATTAGAATTTGGTGGCCAAAGGTCAACTGTAGCTTCGCAAAATATGTTCTTTGTTATAACTCAAGAATCCGTAAACTGATTATGAATGTTTAATAGAGTGAAATGATGAAGTGATTACATTTTTGGACAGACATAAACGTGGACTCAAACTTGAATGGTTGGCAGAGCCGCCAATTCTTTTTAATTTTTTTATTCTTATGCTAGTCACACACTGTCTTGAAGGTTTATGTTTTCAGAATGCTGTAAACAGTTATTCATGTATAGTTCTAAGCATTACACAGGCGTTAAAAAACTTACCCTGAGACTCTCCTTCCTCCTCATGAAGACAAACGCTGTCCTGATACTCCCAGGTCCACAAAAAAAACTGTCCTTCACTTCCAGATTCCAGTTGAGCTTTTTATTACATTTATTTGATATTCATGTCAAAGTGCTTGGCCCCTTTATGCTATTACAGCAACCGGTCGGACCTGAAGCAAAACCAATTTGTGATGAGCTGATAAAAGTCAATGTAGAAAAAAAAAAAAAAAACTCTGCTGAGTGTACTGCTGACAAGGGAGTTGTTGGGGAATGTGGTCATTATTTGCAAACTTGTCTCCAGTCATGGAAAATTAATGAGCGCTGATTACTGTTTGCTCTGCTTGTTTGCATTGTTTCACAGGACTGTCACACTCCCAGTTAAAGATGTTTCCTGAGCAAAAGATTACTCCCATTATTAATCCCTCTCCCCTGACTCATGGGGTTTCAGTTGGTCGTTGGCGCACACACACAAAAACCTGTTTCCATTACTTATGCTGGCAAAATAATTAGTAGAGACGGTTTTGCTCGGCCAGCACATTCTCCTCACATGTTGAGCAGCATCCATCATTACCTGATGCACAGCACATCGGCTGTCTGCTCAGAATTAAATTTGCTTCAGAGAAATGGGACATGGTTGGTGGATTTTTATGATTTCAGAGATATTGAAATAGAGGCAGAGAGGGAGGCCACGTGGGGTGCACTCCGAAGATGGGAGGAGAGAGTAGAGGGAGAGAAGGAAAGGAGAGGATGGAGGGGCCTCATATAGGTAGATAAAAGGATTTGCCTCTCATTCTGAAAACGGGGCTGAGGTAAATTAATGCGCACCAAAACCCAGAGAACAGCTGGCGCCCACATTTTCAATATTTCTGTCAGGCAATTGAATCCATCCGCAAAATGTAGACGAGCAAATGTGTGTTCAAGATGAATAATGGAAATGAAAAACGACAGAAGCTGCTCTCAATGTTTGTTATTTGCTTTTGCGAATGAAACCATTTTCCGTGCACATAATTGAGATTAATGAGGTCAAGTTTGTCAACATGGGTGCTCACTTTATTGAGGTTTTCAAATGGCAGCGCTGTCATCAAAGGGCTGTTAGCTCCAGAGTGTATTGATTGAATATGCCCTGGTTGGAACAGAGGGACTTAAATTGAGAGCTGGAGAGCACCTCTGTGAACACAACAAAAGGACGTTTACTCTGCGGTTCAGCAATGAACTAACTCAACCAAAAAATAAAAATACAAAATGTAAGTTTGAAGTTTTGACGCAGAAGGTAATAGCAAGGATTAATGCCTTTGAGATCATCCTGAGGTACAGGCAAGCTACCAAAATAGTGGGCTGTGTGTGTGTGCGTGCGTGCGTGCGTGCGTGTGTGTGTGCGGAGGATACAGTATGTAACAGAAGCAATTTCCAGGATTTCATTTTTCCATGTGCAGCTTTGGAGTAAACAGTCTCATTGATTCTCATTCTCGAGGATTATGAAAATATTCTACTTATAGCATTACTTACACCCTCCTTGACATTCTAAATCCAATTTGAAGAACAAATGTGGACTGCAATGAGGACGCACAAAGAACGCACTAGTTAAGTCTGCCTTGCTGAGATTAAGGCCTCTCTCTCTCTCTCTCTCCCTCCCCCTCCCTCTCCCCCTCTCTTTCAATATTGATGGAAAGGTAAGAAAAAGAATGTGGTAAACAAAAAGACCTTGAAACGTCCACTTGCACTAGCTGAGAGGAATGCGTACAACTTGTGGGGGAAGCTGAAGCACACAGTGAGTACATACACTCACTGACTGTGTGTCACACGATGAACGGGCTTCATAAAGCGGGAGACCTCGTCCTGTAACACAATATCTGTTCACGTCGCTTTGGCCTCAGAGGTGCGCACATTGTGCGATCGATACACAGAAATTGGAAAAAGAAATATCAGAGTTTGTTACTGCAGGGATGGATTGGTGAGATACCTGGAACCTTCTTCACCTCTCACACTGATCTGACGCTTTAGTCAAGGCTCAAATCAACCCTCTTATGTCTGCTTATGAGCCTCTTATGTTCCATTAAAAGAGCCGCTGAAATGAAAGTAGGACAAATACACAAAATGCTACGAAACCTCATCGCCCTCTTTTTTTTTCTTCCTGTTCCCGTCCCTGAGAGATGCTGAGATCACCTAGTGCACACCGCCTACTCAGCAGTGTTGTAGTACTTGAGGTCGATCTTGGTTCTTTAGGCCGGTCTCAAGGCCGCTATCGGCTAGTTCTTGTCCTGGAGTCATCTGCGTTTTACGAGGTCTTGTCTCTGTCTCAGACAACGAGGACTCTGGATTCTATTTGTGGGCTACATCTGCATGGATGTCACTAACTTGCCTCTTAATTGGCTGATGTGTTTGTTGACCTCATTACACTGCGATTGCTCACAGAAAACAAAGAAAAAATTCACACACACACACACATTTCATGTACACTTATACAGTATATATTGCAATAAAAGGGGATGTTTTTATGGGAAATGTAGATATTTCAGATAAGATAAGATAATCCTTTATTAGTCCCGCAGTGGGGAAATTACAGGATTACAGCAGCATTGCTCAGTACCTAAAGATAAAAGAAATCAAGTAATATAAATAAACAGTCATAAACATAATAAAATAAACAGTAAAGAAGAAATTGAATGTACAGTAGAATATTGAATATACAAATGACAAAATATTACAAAATATTGCACCAGAATGGATTAAAGTGACCAGAGTGATAAAAGTGTTCAAGCATTGAGAGTCCAGAATGTTTGTGGGCTACTGGGAGGTCAGCTTGTTGTGCAGCCTGACAGCAGCAGGGAGGAAGGACTTGCGGTACCTCTCCCTCACACAATGTGACGAGTGTTCAATATGTTATTGTTAGCGTGTCAGTGGGCGGCTGGTCTGGTCTTGGTCTTGACCCGGTGTCAACCCCTCAGAGTCTCGGTCCTGTCTCTGTTTAGGTGGTCTTGGCTCTAACACTGCGAGTCTCATTGTGCCGCATCCGCCTTCATCATTGAGTTACGGCTTCAGCCAGAGATTGCTTTCATTACCAATTATAAAGGGGTCATTTCCTGGTCTTGAGGCGTTCTATTCAGCCTGTGAGAACTCCTGTCATCAGGTTTTCTCTGCTTAGGCTTGACGAATATATATTTATAACAGAAAGGCGGCTTTACAAAATGGAGATGTTCAAAAGGAATTTACCAGGCAGACAAAAGATGAGAACAAGTTGCATGATGGGAAATAATTAACTCAGTGTTTTTGGAGATGAACTAGGGACTAAAAGTCTACATTATTTATCACAACCTCTGCTTCATTTTGACAATGAATGCGTTTAAGTTCTCCAACATTATTGAACGCTGGCCTGCCTCTTTACTTCAATTTGATTTTTCTTTTTGCCAGAATCTTGATTCAAAAGATTGTTGTTTGCTTTCATTGAAAACTATTTCATGTCTGAATAAAACACACACATCACAATGTCCCAGAGCCCAAGGTGACATCGTTGAACCGCTGACAGCAGTCTTTATGCTCAATTAAATACAAAGACATGGTGTATGGGCTTCACAGAGATTCAACCAAAGTCAACTACTTCGTCTCATTTTCTGGGCAAGATGGCAAACAAGCTTGTGTTTCCTGTCTTCCACTTTTCCCCCCGAGCTGTTCCTTTTAATCACTGACTGGGGTCCTGAAATATAATTGGTTCAAAACCATGGCAACGCAGGTAAGACGTTTGGCGGTTCTCCACATGCATCAAATGAGGAAACCCAGAATAAATCATGCGTTATAGTGTTTGTTTTTCGAGTAAACAATCTACATTGAATACAGTTAAGATAGAAGAGATTTATGTTTCAGCTGAGCGCCATCTGCATTCTGCTGCACACAATTATGCTAATGAACAATATGTTTTTATTGGCCTCATTAGCTGCCGGTGTGTCTTCATTGTGTATTGTGGGTTGAGAAAGTAATAAACACACATCAGAACACCGGAGACGATCCAGTCCTCACTTCTTTGCAGTGATACCGTGGTGGTATTTGTCTTTTCTGTGTTTTCTTTCCGTCCTTTTGTTTACTACCACATGAGTAGGATATTAATCCACTGTTGCACCTATTTGTGAGACATCGCATGTCTAGAGGCAGGAGTGCTCCAATGAAGCCTCTGGCAAGGAGAAAGCAGCAGTGAGTTGTGAGGTTGGATCAAAGCCAGGTGCAAAGGCTGCCACTCTGCGTTAGGAGTTACTACCCTCCACCCCCCCAGCCTCCATCCCTCCCGACTGTCTCTCTGTCTGCCCGTGTCCTTGTTTCTCCCGCTGGACTGACTGATGGGAGCTGACATTAGCCTCGATCCCTCACGCTGTATCCGCTGAGCCCATTCTGAGCCCCCTGTCTTGTCTCTTAATGCCGAGGCTCTGTCTCCCTCTACACACTCTCAAAGCTAATCATCCTGCCCAACCCTTTATACATATAGATGTGTGTGTGAGTGTGTTCTTGCACTTCTATCGCTGTGAGAACCAGTTTGAGTCTCAGGATGTTGGTTTTGAAGACATTTTTGGGACATAAGGCATGTTCTAGTAGTCCTTCTCAAGTTAAAGGATAGGCTCACTTGTTTCAGTCATAAACACAGTACTTCCCAATGTGATGTTAAAGGTTACATATTGTAGAGAAGGAGATTTCCATGTCTTTTTTTTTAGTTGTCTGTTCTCGTGAACGCAACAGGAGGTCAAAGGTCAAGCTCTCTGTGACCTCACGTCCGTACCCTTCTTGTGATATCTCGAGAACACCTTGAGCAAAATTCCTAAAGATTGCTGCACAAACGTCGACTTTGACTCAAGGATGAACTGATTAGAATTTGGTGGTCAAAGGTCACTGTGAGCTCACAAAATCAGTTTTTGGCCATAGCTCAAGATTTTATAGGCTATTTATGACAATTTCACACAAATGTTGAATGTCTAAAAGGATAGAATGATGAAGTGATGACGTTTTGGACAGACACGGATGTTAACTGCAACATGATGGAGACATACAACCAAAGGGATTGTTTTTAAAGCGGGTCTAGGTGTTTTGTGAATACTGGGAAAGTGTCAAAATGCTCCAGAGCGTTCCCAACAGAAGGAGAATACAGATGTGTGAGAAGATGTTTGTGTTTTTTGAACATCACCATGCAAACATGTTCTTATAGAAACCCCAAAGAAAACCTTAAAATAAGCATGATATGTTGCCTTTAATGTAGGAGAATATTGTATAGTTCAGGAGTATTCAATTAAACGTCAGCAAGGTCCGTCTTCCACACACAAGGTCCAGAACATCACAATAATGTCTGTATGTAGTCAACAACTAACTCAAATAAAGAAAGTACAATTGAATAATATCTGAATATGCATTGTCAGATTTCAAATATAACCGGATTAAATATAAATAATACATACTCTAATAATAAATAAATGTCATTTCATTTCAAGTAAAACGTGGGCTGGATTAAAACAATATAATTCAGAAAAGAAAGCTTTTGAAAAAATGTAACTCCTAAAATAAAATGAATTGAACTGAAGTCTGTGCCCTGCAGCTTTATATTCATTTAATTCAGGTGTGAAGTGATGCAAATCAAAAAAAGCCACGCTATCCATATTATTCTCATCTTCTCAAGGGAGACATTTGTGTGCTGGGGCTTTATCTGTGGTTATGGAAACCACTTGTTCAGCTCCATTCCCCTCTCTGCTAACTTCATTGTTGGGAAGGGAGTTACTGTGTTAGGATTCTGATCATATTGGGCTCTTAGATCGTTTATTCTCTGTGCCTTCATTTTGAATGTGAGTGGGTATGTTTGCTCAAAAGATGAATGCTTCACATTGCCCCTTTGAATGATCGCCACAATCTCTGAACAAATGAGTCACAATGGTTTGAATGAACATATAAGAGTCTCGGTTAAAGGCTCTGGACTCACTGTGACCATGACCTTTGCCCTTTCAGAAGCTTTCTCTTCTGTGTCTACTGCTCAGCTCCTGTCTGCTCAAGACCAAGATCAAACAAGTCTGAGTTTATATGATTGGCCCGTGTCTGGAAGTATTTAGGGAGGTAATTTATAACCTGCTCAAATATTTCCAGACCTGGGGGAAATTTACCTAAAGTTCTTGTGTCTGAAGGTCTGATCTCAGCCATGGCACACCAGGACTGCTCCTCATCTTCACAAAGGCCAAGCTCAATAGATTAAGCTTAGATGTTGTACCTTTTCTTAATGACATAACTGTCAATGGTCCTAACACATACTACTCTGGCATGCTTAACCACAGCAGTTGGACTGTCTTTGAGGAAAAATAACGAGTAGAATATTTCTTTCTTGCTGCAGAGTATGATTAGAAATGTAATCACAAATTACTGCGAGTGTAATTACCTTTAACTGGCATAGTATTGAAGTCCCACGCATACCTTCACCTGCAAGCACACACACACACACACACACACACACACACACACACAAACACACAAATAGGTCGAAAAAATATAAACAAAAAGAGGACCATCTGACTCATGTACTGTTGTGAGAAAAACAAACAAAATGTTTTAAAAGACAGTTTCTTTGAAGTCTTGAAAACTACTGTGAGACAATTTTGGCTGGCGCTTTCACAAAAGATAAGCAGCAGTTACAAGATTGTCTGTTCACTGAAAGCAAACCGCTGTGCCTTCCCATGACATGCTTCTTAAAGAATACATTTACCATTAGATTATTTAAAAGGTAGAGAAACACAATATAATATCAAATATCTGCATTTCAAAACAGAACTATCAAGAGACTAGACAAACTAGCAATGCAAAGAAATAAAGTAAGGACTCAAAATTTGATAAAATAAGCCATGTTCAATAATTTATCATCACAGGTCCGGTCTCCAGTGCTCTGAACTATTTTTTTAGTTACGCACTCAGTTTGAAAATAATTGGATTTATCCTTGAGCAGGGTTGGAAATAATGAGGCCTCTTCTGTACAGACCACGATTCCAATGGTGTGTGTGTGTGTGTGTGTGTGTCTGTGTGTGTGTGTGTGTGTGTTCCTCAGACATCACAGCAAAAGAGTTCATTGAACTGAGAGGAAAGCAGCGGAGCCGCTACGAGCTGCTGGTCGACTTCCTGTCCGAGATGCTCTCCCTTCCACCCGACGATGTGAACATCTTCAGCCTCATGGACGTGAAGGAACGAATGCTGGATGTCCGCTTCGCCGTGCACGGCGGGCCCTCCTTCCTCCAGCCCGAGAAAATCCACGGTTATGTGGCCGCCCACAAACAAAAGGTAGGTCCTCGTTCGAGATCCGAAGCCTTTAATCCACATCGACGCTTGAGGTGGATCTTGGTTCTTGGTTCCCACTTGGGTTCCTCCTTTGATCTCACTTGGTTGAAAACAGCTCTCCATTGCAGCCCCGACTGTCTGCGTTTTGCCATCACCATGGTTAAATACCGTCGCGGATCCATAACCATAAGAATTGAAATAGCTACAATATCCTATCCTAGCTATGGTGTCCTGATTCCTGATTCATCGTGCGCAGACAAATCTCCAATTGTGTACTGCATTGTGTATTATGTACAGCGCTTTGCCTTTTGAGTCTTGGGACCACTCAATGTGCTATTTACCATCCATGTGCATCAATCTAGATACCGTGCATTCCGCGTGCGGCTACGTGCACCGGGCCGTGACCTCCGTACCTCATTCCTTCTGCACGAGCGTACAAACCGTAATCAAGTAATCATCCACACCGTCGCATATTTATCGACGTTGCTTGTCGGGGATGCACTTGCATGATTTATATTACAGACCGTGAACACAAGCCAGAGTGCGGCAACACCACAAATCCCCAGTATTAACCAACATAAACATGTGGTTATTGCAATAGGCCTTTTCCACTGAGGATGTTTTCACCTATCACAGCATGCCAGGGTTCCTATTGTGCACGCTGGCTCTTTGCTTATTGGGACACTTGAATAAAACAGAGCCATTGTTAATGTTATAGCAACACCTGTGCTTATTGTCTGCTGTGAAAAAGGCTTGTTGCAATTTGAATTCTGATTAAGTTTTTGTTTGCTTGTTTGTTATGTATTTCACTCCAAGCCTGTAATAAGTGGTCTAAATATCATCAAACACATAGAGAGCATAATGGCAAACACATTTTGTTTGCACAGTTAACGCTGACTTCATTTTGTTCTTTTTTTCAAAGCTGTCAGCCAGAGAAGAGTCAACTTGAAACAGTGCCAGACAATGTGAACGTAGCTTAATGATATCTAATGGATGCCCTCTAAATGACTCTGTTGACAGCTCTGCATTGTTGCAGCTCGAGCTAACATTATCGTCACAGACTGACAGGGAGCGCTGCCTCACAGCCCCGGACCCTGGGTTTCATGGTAAACTAAGGCCGAACTGAGAACGGTGAAGCACTCCGTTGGTCACTTCTGAGCAAAAAAACGAGTTAGTGGCGACCTCGAAACCTTCAGCGCATCAAGAGCAGGTGCAAAATGTCCTCTCCGATGTTCTTTAGAAGTGCCAGGACTCCGTCTGAATGATCCCCCTCTGGGAATGGAAGCGTTGTGAGAACAGCTCAACCAGGGAGCAGCTGGCTGCTCTCCACCAGATTTTGGTGGAGACATTCACACCTGTCTAAATAAACTTGGTCTGCTGTAAACAGAGGTGCATTCAACCACCCTACAGCAGGTCTGGAAACCTACAGTATACTAGCTCTTTTGTTGTTCTTTAATACAGAGTCCTGATTCGGAGGCAAAGTTTCAACACAGTAATCTTGAACTTAAACAATGAAATCAAGATGCTTTTAGGACCAAAGAGCGGTATGTTTCCATTTCAAATCATCATGTGTTTAGCTGCCTGCAGAGAAGACTGAAGACAATAATAAGTAATAAAAGTGTTCAAGATAAGTTCATGCTGATTTCGTAAATGTCAAATACTTTAGTAAACTTCCCTTATATGTTGCCGACAGTTTGAAAACAAATAATAAATAGGATGACTTTGTGTGACTTAATGTTAAGTCGCCCAATTATTTTTTTGTCTCTTCAAATAGTGCTGTGTGTAAACAGAGTTGCAGTTTCTACACGGTTCAAATGATGTGAATGTACAAACTCCCCAATTAAAGCTGAGAGTCGCCACTTTAACCTCAGTCTTAGTTCTGTTAGGAATACACGATCAGTACGTAAAACAGTCAAATAAAGAAAATCGTGGGATTGGGTGGATGATAAACACCCGATTACTAGACTAAATAAATAGTTTGGTTAATTTGAATATATTAATTAGCATTTTACAAAAATACCAGCTTGGTCTCATTCCCAGAGTAAGAAATACAGACGCGTTGTCACTCCTCTCGGTAATGACGCACAAGGCCTCCTCTGGCATAAGACTTAAACCCCTCTGTGCCCAATATTAGACACTCTGGAGACTCGTTGGTGTCTTGGATTTCACAGCGCTAAGTTGTTTTTTCACTTAACAAACATGGTCATTTTAACGCAAAATACTAACTTTTCCCCCCCAAAAGTAACTAAGTGGTTCTTTTGTCTACACCCAAGCAAGTGTTTTTGGTCAAATGATGGCACTCTCCATCCTGGATTTAGGGAAGACCTTTTCTATATGCAAGCCCTGAGATAAACTGGCAACCTGTCCAGGTGAACCTTCACCCAATGTCAGCTGGGATCGGCTCCAGCGCCCCGACCCTAAATAGGCTCAGCGGTTTGGATAATGGGATCAATGGATTTTCTATTTCATTCATAGTCCATGAGTGTGGAACATCCCTTTAAATCCAACCCAATTTCACTCGAGCAGAAATGCACAGTTTGAATTATGCCTGTAATTCGTTGGCTGTTCGTGGGAAGAGAAAAAGAAAATCCCCCAAAAAACTGTGCTCTGTCAAATGAGAGCGGCATGTAAGATATCGTAGATCTTACTCTATTTTGTCATAAATTGTCTTAAAATATTACATTTTACCCACTGGAGAGGGGCTAAGCAAAATTGAAAACATGAAAAAGCATACCATCACGGAGTTCGAGAGCAAAAACAAACGTTTCACTTCATCACACCGTCGCTCCCTGGCCGCTGGCTTCAGTCAGACCTCATTTCACGTCTCAAAAGTCTGAATGGGAAGAGAGAGAGAGAGAGAGAGAGAGAGAGAGGATTGTATGCATTTCACCAGCAGGGAGAGAACGAGAGAGGGTGAGCTGAGCCCAGACTATTTGTGTGTGTGTGTGTGTGTGTGTGTGTGTGTGTGTCTTGCGGGGGAACAGTCCAGTCACGGCCTCGCCGGTCAGTTCAGGTCGATCCCCGCTCTCAACCCTTCGCCTCACTCGCTTAGCTTCCTTCCTGGGCACGCTCTCTTTGTTTCATGTGGCTTTTGTTCTAGGAAGAAAAAGAGGCGAGAGATTAGAGATGAGGTGAAAAGCCCGCGAGTTTATGATTGAAGTCTTTAGGATGAAGAAGAAGAAAAAAAGCAGAGAGCGAGGGAGGTGTAAGCGTAGTGGTAGCCCGGGCTTTCAGCTGTGATTTGTGAGGAGAGCGCAGAGCGTTTCATCTGAATTCATCCAGGTTCTCCGGAGAGGACGTTGATCAGAATGAAATATGAAGCGCGGCGATGGAGAGTATGAGCGAGAGGCGGAGGGGGGGGCAAGGTGAAGGAGGAGGGGGCTGCAGAAGATGATGCTCATTATTAATGTTCTCAATTTGCCAGTAATGCCTCAGAAGTAGAAGATTAAAAAGAGGAGAAAAAAAACCTTTCTTCTTTGTGTCTCTCTATTCCTCCCAGCTCCAATAATGGAAGTTATCCCTCAGCGTTTTAAATCCAGCACGCTCCACTTGACTTTTAATGACACTACATTGGTTTTTCGACTTTTTTTAAAATCATTGGCATGGCGCTCGGATGCCGAGGTTCATCTTGTCATTATATGAATGTGGCCCCGAGGGCCGTGGAGAGGATTGCAGAAGCTTCTTGGTGCATTGGAACAATACGTCCCCTGGTCCTTTGTTGATCGCAATACACATTGTTCCGCCTTTCACAGATCAAATGCATGCCCCTCTGTACATTTCCTCAACATTTGGCAGGCTCTGACAAAAAGATTGGGCATGCGGATTCATTTTAAGGCTTTGGGGATTAAGAGACTCCAGTGTGGGATGAAGTATTTTCCAGAGACGGACTATTGAGCAGGGAGATGCTATTTTTCAACATATAATCTACAGAAGAAATGACAACGCAGAGCACCGCCCCACCTGAAAAGAAGAAAAGCAACGAAAGAAAAAGCTTCTTCTCTCAATATCTTAAAGTGACTTATTGGCATTCCAAACTCAGGCCCTCTTTGTTCATTTTTTTTACTCTTTACGTGATTGGGTGCGTGGCCTGCTAATCAACGTTATTTTCAGCTGAATATCTCAGCTGTCCACCTACTGCGTTTTAAATCACCTGACACCCAGCATGACGCCTATCCCAAGAAGCCTCCCTCCCCCCCCCCCCCCCCCCCCCCGTGCCTCCTCCTCCTCCCACTTCAGACATTTCTACACTGCATGAGTGTGTCTCATTGGTTTTTAATGTCAAGGAAGGATCCATTACCATGTGCTGGGAAGGAGAGCTTGACCTACATTAAGGAGAGACCCTGTTGACCGGACCTCATCTTTTTCCTCCATCACAATTGCTAATGCATTCACATTATATGATTAAAAAACAGCGCACATGCAATCTTTATTCTGAATTAATACTCCTTCAGGATTCTTGAAATAAAGATACAAAATATTGCAGTTCAGTTTGTCACAGTCAGGGTAGATGGAAATGTTAGGACATGTATTCATTATGTTCCACCCATTATGGCAACTCTATTTATAATATTCTCCACAAAGTTCTAACAATGTCCTCATATCTGTTAACAATGATGTAAATAAGGATTAGGTCAGAGCATAGTTGAGGATTTCCATGGACACATTTCAGTAGGTAGGGTTAGGGAACAATAGCAAGGTCCTATACGAGAACAGTCCATTTACCATCAACAATAACAACATAACTTACTCTGAGGTCTAGTATGTGACCCTCCCATCCCCCCACCCCACCCATGATGTTTTCAGTTAGGCTAAGTTGGATCAACCCGCACATCACCTCTACTGGGCCACCACTGGGAGTCTAATTCTACAAAGTGCATTATGATACTGATGATATTACAGTAACACGGTGTTGATGCCGTACAGGAATACCACGTTTCCACCAAGCGCCAACCTCTGATGTGGTGTGAAGAGTGCTAAAAACTGCATTTCCTCAAATAGACCCTTCGTTGGCTCCAAAAGCAGGTCAATCCCAATTAATTTGTCTGTACTGCCAAAGTAAACACGTTAACAGCCTAGTACAAAAAATACATTTTGGTTTTGGTCTCTACAGCTAATATTCCTGTTAGTGACAGCTGTACGGGGGTGAGGGGGAGGGGATCAGCTGGTCGGCTGTTCAAATTCAAATGTTGATTTAGAATTGTCAACATTATGAAATAAGCTTGGAACTATTTGGTACAACCCTAATAATATCTATCCCCTACCATCTCCTTACCTTATCACGGCTGAATGGCATACAGGACACACCTGATGCCGTCTTGTTTCATCCCAGTGACTGACTCCCTAATTAGTATCATTTACGGAGCACTGACATCCCTGCTCCACTCTCCTGCAAACCAATCCACTTTGCATCCAAACACCAGCTCCACATCTTGTTTGGTCGATCAATCGAGCAAAAGAAAGGGTCACATGACATCCAATGACTCAAGGAGCCCGCGGAACAGCGTTCATAGATACAGTATACGATACTGCAGGCCCCTTTGACAGCATTAAACTCCCACTGAACTGGATAATAAGTTCCTATATGTGTTACTCGTATATTGCTTTATGATAGTGCACAGAAAAGGAAAATATATATATTTAGCAAAAAAATAATTAAAAGTTGTATTTTCTTATAGTATATATATATTTGCTATATTTTAATTTAATATATAACATAGCGCTACATGTTAAGAGTATCTGTGTTTGGCTTTGATTGAGTGAAGTTTCATCTAGTCTGGACTATTCGGTCAAACTCAATCCCCAGTCCCCAGCTTGTTCAAAATGATGCGACTGGAATTTTAACTTCCCCTAAACGTAAAAACCACATTGCCCCAGTCTCTGCATTAAGATTCGTTTCAGTAGGATTCAGAATTGATTTTAAGACTTCACTGATTGTTTTCAAAGCACAGAAAGGTCCAGCCCCGAGCTGGACGGCTGACTCCTGATGAGCTGGAACGCAGCCGGAGGTCCTCAAGGAACACGTCTCGGTTGTTTCACGGGCTGAAGACTAAAGGTGCTTCCTCTATTAGTGCACCTGAGCTTTGGAACGAACGGCCTGAGGAAACAAAGATGGCATAATCATTTTAATCTTTTAAGTCCCTTCATAAAAACACTTTTATCAACTGGCCTTTCTGTGATCACTTTAAGTTTTGATCTATCTTGGTCTATCTCTGTTTGTTAGTGTGATTAGTTGTATCGTTTACATCATGTATTTTTTAATCTTTTTTTTAAATTTTTTTATTGCTGCTGCTATGGGTTTTTAGCGTATCTCAAGCACTTTGTAAACATCTTTTTTTTAGTCTTTTTTTTTACAGTGCTACACAAATAAAAGTTATTATCATCATCAAGTGCTATGAGACATCCGTCAGTAGTGACAATGATCCATGAAACACAACCCCTATCAAAGTCACAGAACACAGACCACTTGGTGGAATAAGTGGATTGAATGTGAACTGCATGGCTACACTCTTAAAACTGCTGGGTTAAAAATAACCCAACTTGGGTTATTTTGGTAACCAAGCGCTGGGTCCAATATGGACCGAGCCAACGCTGGGTTGTTTTAACCCAGCAGGGTTTGGTTATGGCTTTGACCCAGCATGTTGGGTTATATTTTTTATCCAAAAATGGGTTAAAATTACCATGTTGTTGGGTTAATACTACCTAAAATGGGTTGGAAAAATACAACCCACATTCTGGGTTATTTTTTTTTTTCACTAGATATTTTGCATTAAGAAATGTATTGAAATTATGAAATAATCAAGCACATAACATCCCTGCATTTTGTCTTTATTGCTAAATTGTCAAATATATCACTTAAGACAAAATTAAGCATTACAATTAATTCCAGTTAACATTAAAAGTTGTATAAAAGAATACAAAAGTAATTTTACAGTTTCTGATTTAAAACGTCATGTGTGCAGTCACTTATAACATCATCAAACGGATAAAATAGTAACAATTTCTCAAACTTTGAGCAAGCATTGAACTATCAAACCAACTTTTAAATCCTAAAGGTCCCATGGCATGACAATGTCACTTTATGAGTTTTTTTAACATTAATATGCAATCTGAGCTCTCATTAATTTGACAGAGTTTGATTCATGTCCTGGTATCTGAAAGACTGTAGTTTGGATGAACTCCCAAACTGTAGCACAAGGCTTGGGATAACTGACATCGAACACAAAAAATGCCTTGAAACAGACATCCACAGCAGCCAAAAGAGATGGTTGCTCCAAGGCTGCTCTATTTATAATGACAAAAGCTTGTGAACACTGATGTCCTTCCCCCAGCATTAGAACGAATGGGTACTCTGTGGTGGATCTCATCAGGTACTCTGCCATGTTGGTCGCAATCTGAGCAAAAAAAACAAAAAAAAAAAAAAAAAAAAGAATGAATAAACAAAAGTACAAGATTCATAACAAGCCTAGTCCTAGATTTCAAAAATAAAAGATATAACATGAAACAGAATGCAAGGAAACTTGATTAATCTGATATAGAACATCATTATATGAGCCGATATCCAATAGTCACATTACTGGATATGAAAACAGTAAATGCTACTTTGGATATGAAGGATATTAAAAGTGACTGTCTGAACTCACAGGTTTCACATCAATGAAGGCCCTGCGCATCTCCAGGCTGCTGGGACGGAAAACTCTTCTCTCCAGTCTGTAAGGTGCAGTTGGGAGGAGTACCGTCAGCAGCTGCAAGGCTATATCGCCTTGTTTGTCTGTAAAAATTTAAAATGTGTTATAGATCTTTCAAATGCAACAGTAAACAACTGCTGTGCAACTGATGTGAGGCTCCGCCAAGTGAGGAGGTGTGTCAGCATCAACGTTAGCGCTACGTGACACAGATTAAAGTTAGCTAGCTCCGGGCTGTCACGGACACTGACAGATCCGAATCATCGGCACTTTATTTGAAAGATATGTTGTGTGTGTGTGTTACGTGGTTTGGTGACAATTAAAAACGACAAACAAATCGGAATTTGGAATCGGCCTATAAAGTTGTAGTCGGTGCATCTCTACACACGTAATGTATGCAGACATTTTAGCAGAGCAGATGTGCCCTGGAATATATCTTTTACCAGGCTACATTTGCAGCGCACGCACTGTGTTGTCCGTAGCTCACTTCGGGCCTGCGAGGCCACTCCGCTCACAGCTGGTATCAACTGACAGATTGGATAACATGGGTACCGAAATGAAAATGACTCCAGTTCATGGCGCTTCTGCGTCCTGTGTGTTTTTGGCGCATGTCATTTCCTAACCTTAACCACCGTCAGGTATATAAAGTGTTAACAAGATTTTTTTTTAAACATAAATACCTCCTGAGAGCGAATCAATGTTGGTGAGAAGGTCAGCTGTCTTCTCTTTCTTGGCCATGCAAATGATCTTCTTTGAGAACACAGGATTCCAGTTCTCAGTTAATCTCCCAGAGGACTCCGGATGCAATACTGAGAAATCCTGAGAAATCTAAGTACAGTAGAAGGCAAAGATAAAAAAGAATATGTAAGACACAAACAATGACTGACTGAGTCAAAGTAATTTTGTGAGATTCTAGCTCACCATGCCTGGAGTGTCCACTAAGCGTGGAAATTCTGTGATAATGTCTAGCATTGATGTGGTCCCATTTGCACGGATCCACTGTGCCCTATGGATGGCAGTCTCCAACATGTGTTGGCCAACCTGGGACTGTGGCCAGATGTTATTTTTCAGCCACTCCGTCAATTGGACGGCCCGCTCTGGAGTTATAGTTGGTTCTGTGATGAGCAGAGAAATGAATAAGTTCTACCAAGCTGTGACATATTAAGACATCTAATATTTAGAGTGAGCTAGTTTCCCATACAAGAATCAAGCCTAGCCTTAGACTACAAAAAACTACAAAAAATTAAATGAAGTAAAAAGTTTGAAATGAAACTGGTCCATAGAGTTCAAGTAAGAAGAACTTAGTATGTTACAAACAGGAGAGAGGATAAGTCAAATCCACTTCTAAATGCATCAACATGAATTGGATTGAAATGGAAGAGCAAGACATCTTGCTGTACCTGGTAAAATGACTCTGGTGTCTTGTGGCACTTGTGATGTTAAATGTACTCGTCTGCCAGAGTGGAGCCTTTTTCGGACGTTGCGGAGACGCTCTTCCAGAAAGCCTGTTGCGGGTTTATGCCTTCTCCCTGGGGTGAACCATGCATCCTAAAGTTTAGAAGTAAACAAAAATTATTAAAAAACTCTGAAATTAAGAGCTGAAGTTAACATTAGGATAAAGCTGAGCCAACAATGGAACAGCTTAGCACTTGCCTTACATGTTCTGCCTGATTCTGCACAAAAAACTCAAACGTGGGTGATGTTGTCTTTCTAAAGATGATCGTATTGTGTTGCAACATATGTTGTAAGGTTTAAGCCCATGTTATTTAAGGTAACTCCCTTCACCTTACCGGCAGTATCAAAACATGAAGCCTTGAGACTTCAAGGCTCGAGAAGCTTGTTGTTTTGTTGTTCACTTTTAACTCACTTTGCATTATCTTTGCTATCTCTTTTTCCTCTTGCACTCATATATGCTACTCTCACCACTCGCTTTCCTTCTGCGGCCACATTGTTACTGATTTTAGGCACCTGCCACGCTACTCTCGTAACGGGGGGGGGTTGCGATTAACCCCCATATTGCGTGATACATTGCTTTTTCACCAACCGTCAGAGCCCTAGTAGTTCATTATTGTGTGGTTAAAAACTTACATAGCCTGTGCCTTGACACTCCCTCAGGCATGGAAACTGATCCACAATTGATGATGCCAGCATAGCCTTTGTACCTGAAGATGGACTTTACAAAAATATGCATTTTATTATCAAACACAATGTTGTTTTTTACAGTAATCATCAAAAAAATATAAAATAAAAACATTAACCAAAATTGCACTAACTGATCCCAGATCAAAAGGATGAGATAAGCAGTTTAGATGCAGTTCACATTAGTGAAGAACTGGCCCACACTAGTAATAATAATAATGATAATCTGTGTGAAAAATACTTACTTCTCTCCAAAGCGCTCAATTAAGTGGGACACAAGTATCCGGACCATGGAACGTCTTTCATTAATTGATATGTGACTCTGTTCCTCAATACTTCTAACCATGCATTTTCCATCAGCTGTCTTGTTAAGGATCTCACGGATATTCTATAAAAAACATTAATGAACAGAGAAAGAAAGTATACACAGATATATGAATATCATGACTATGCCTCTGACTTACATCAAAATTGTCCCCCAATCAAAGTGAAGCTTTTAAAAAAACCTTCAAAATTGTCCTCCAATCAAAGTGAAGCTTTTAAAAAAGCTTCACTGAACTTACAAATGTTGCTCCTTGTTCCACAGAAATTCTGTGTTGCTCTGTAGGCAATTCTGGGGCTGGTGTGCAGGCAGCCGGTTCGGGGCTGGGGCTTGAATCCTTGAAAGTATATCAAAGAAATTATAGCTTTATTACCAGGTTCCATTCCATAAAAGCCATATTTTTTATTGCTTAGTATACTTACTAGTTGATGTAACTTTTCCACAGCAATATCAAGTCGGATTATATTTACTAAGATGAGTTGCAATAAAAAAAGTAGCATACGTCATAGTTCTAGACAATTACCTAGACAACATTACCAACTATATACAGTATTCCCTATTCCCTATAATACATTCTATGTTCAAAATAGTCTGTATTTCAACGAAATGTAATGGTCACTGTTGTTTTCGTTGTAGGACCTTACAACATGGAGGGGGTGATAATCATCAATGGAATCAATGTCAACTGCCTCAACTGCTGATGTAGGAAACACGGTGAAGGCAAAATAATGCCTTTCAAAGCCTGTCGTTTCCCATTTCTTCACAATGACTCTGACTTTTGAGTTCATTACAACAATTCTCTGAATGGTTCCAAAATTAGGCTCACCATCAGGAGAGTGAGATACCAGAAGTGTCATTCCTGGCCTGTAGCTAGTACCTTTGTACCTAACCCAAGATGGCACATACACCTCTGTAAAAGCAGGAATTCCCTCAAACCCACTTTTCACCTTCTCAAAATCCTCTATGGTACCAAGCAGTGTGGTGCATCCTGGCCCAACTTCAAACTCATGGGAGAACATTTGGCCAGACAGCAGAGTGTAGCACATCATTATCTGATGTCTGTAGGCCTGGGTTTTGCAAATATTCCTAAAATTGCAGGTCACGTGGCTTACTCGTTTGAAAAACCCATGCTTTGCTTCAAAACGCATGGACCAGAAGTGAACTATGGGCCCCAATTCCCTGATGGCTCTGGGATAATGAAGCATGAAATGATGTTTAGGCTTCAAGTGTCTGTCGGGGTAGAGGTCTAAAAAAAGACAATGGTGTTCCTGAATAAGATACCCCAAAAAGATGATTGCCCCTTGCGTCAGTGCAGGAGAAAAGATCAACTCCATACAGCACAGTAAAGAAAGGAACAATTCCCAGTGTTGGTTACCCTCTGGAACCAAATCCCCTATCATCAGGGGCAGCAGTCTTAGTAGACACCAAGTTTGTGATGCCGTTTGCCTAAGGGCCCCATCAGGATTTTTTAAGTCCTGGGGTTTGATGACAGACGGCTTGTTGCAGCCATCGCAAAACCCATAGTCAAAGCTGGTCAGTCTATAGTTCAGCTGCTCAAGGGTTAGGACTTTTTGCTCTATTAATGAATTGAGCACAAGCTTCATTTCAAAACCACCAACTCCCTCAAGGATGTCGTGCATTACATCAGGAGCTACGTTGTCAGTTACATGGTAAAACTGCAACTTGTTCAGGGCACACTCTCTTTTGATGCCAGTTTCAGTTGGGTTGTTAAGAAGGGAGTCTGAGTTGTAGTTCACCTTATCACGCATTGATGAGGGATCCTCAACAGTTTGCATCCTCAAAACCTCTCTGTGTGCCCGACACCATCGACACACACTATTGGCTGAAAAGCTTTCTGAGTAACCAAAGATGCTATTAAGTCCAAGGTTATCCCCACAAACTTGTGCCACTCCAGCCTTCACAGTGCCTTTGAAAAGTGTGGTTTCAATCTGAATACCATTCAGTTCCATGTCCCTAATCTCATTCACAATTGGCTCTAGAACAGCATTCATTCCATATGTTTTCACATCATCAGTCTTGTACACTGCCAACAAGAAGTGAGACTTCAGGCTGGACAGATACTCTGGTGGCAAGCATTTAATGGTGAAATAGATAAAACCAAGCTTGTGGACTGAAGTTTTAGAGCCAAGTGGATTCACCATCTCACAATCATCATTGTAAAGTACCAGTGGAATAGAGAACTCTTTGGAAAAAAGAGGATTGGTACAAAAGACTGTGCCATCTCTAAAATCCTGAATGGCTGAAGTTTCACGCTTTTTCCAATCCAAGATTTTCTCCATTGTTCCCTGACTTTCCAAGACAAGCTTCAGCATAGGTTTTAGTGGAACATACTGGAAGTTGTCCCGAACTGCAACTTGTTTCACAGTTCCCTTCTCACAATCAGTTTCTTGCATGTAGGAAAAGCCAGGGAGAGGTACTGTTTCTGGCTGTACAAAGTACCCAGACTGGGTGAAATATTTCATTTGCCTGTACTCTGATTCAAAGCCCTGAAATGGTTCAGCGGCTAATGCAAATTGCTCTAGCAGTTCCTCTGCTTTAGGAGTCTCAGAGTGGCCTATCTCTCTCAAAAAACAGACAGTTTTTCTCTTCAGACTACCAACTACATCTCTGATTAGACTAGATGTGTGTTCAACAACATCCCTAATCCCACTAAATGTCTGTGACGCTTTGGACTTCAACCTAGCTAAGAAGAGTGCAACTCTGTCTTTTATGTTGTCATCTTCTAATTCATCCCATTCCTCTACTGAAGTCTCACTGCAATCTAACTCACAGGTTGACAGATCCACATCACTTTGTGGATCTGCAAAAATTCCAGGAAGTTCAACTGAAGAATTTTCTTCCTCTGTTCCAACTTCAAACTCATCAGCATGCCCCAGTAGGTGTCTCTTAAACGATCTCATATGATTAAATGAGCGATGGCACCCAACTTGAGCACACTGGAAATATGTTGATGTGGAGTATACATTATGTATCACTCTCAGATGGGCAAAAAAATGTCTTAAGTCATTGCCTAAAGATCTTCTACACTTAAAGCACACGTAACCCATTTGTGTAGAACTATGACTTGTGTACCTCAAGCAACTTTTTGAGCTGGCGTTGAAATTTTAGCCGTGGCCCAAGGAGAGGTATCAGGGAGGTCAAGCTGTTTCCGTCCAAGAGATAGAAGGACTCTATCAATCTGCTCAGCTGCAAAAAACATTAATTGTATTTATTAACAATAGTTACAGAACATTTTTTATTAGGTTGATAACAAACACATATAAACATGTATAAAGCAAGCTACACTGTATTTATTTCCAGCTGCAAGATGGTCTTTACCTAAATTTCATTAATTTATTTGTTTTAAACCACCCAGAGCCCAACTAAAGTGAGCTTACATACCTTCAAAAGCAGGGAGATGCTCAGCCAGGTTCCATTCGATAAGTTTCTCCTTCACAAAATCATCCATCTTTTAGAAATGAATAGAGACATTTTTAGGGTAACATATGAATTTGCACTTATTCTATAGGTCTATATCTCATTGGCCATTTTGACCAAAATAGTAGCAGTAGCAGAAGAAGTACTATCATAACAACTAGAATTTCCATAAGCGCTCATGTTCACTGTTTAGATTCAACACTGTGTAATCTTGCATGGTAAATACCCAAATGACAAAACAACTTGTCTGTTTCCTAGAAATAACAAATGAGAACAATGAGTCCAAGATGTAAATATTAACAAATCTAATTAAGTATTCATTAATAAGGATACTACTGCATAAAGTAAACTGTAATAATAGTGTACATTCACACCGGTATTTTTCTGTAGGGTAATAACCATTGCAATTTTTAGATTAACCTAGAAGAATAGAAATATTTTACATAATCTATAACAGAATAATGCACAGCCTTAGTAGCCCAGCATAGTGGAGTATGTGCAGTACAGACTGTAGCATCCCTGAAATGATTTGTCCCTTTCAAGACTATAAATCAACTAAAAAATATTCAGTAAAAAAATCTTAAAACACAACTTTGTCAATCATATTTAAGCATGTGTCATCCAAGATACTCTAATACATATTTACATAGTACAGCATTTTCTTCAGACCACAGGTTACAAAGTCTAGGGACGCTAATCAACTGTTAAAAAGACTGAATTTAAGTACACGCCGACAATACTTGCTGCTACTGCTAAGTTTAGTTCAACATTAGTCTCGCTTTGCCAGACCATCCACATTCTACATTTTGAAAATGTAGCTACAGCTTATCCATATTAAGCGTCATGTTATACAATACACTTACGTTTAAATATGCGCTAATATTATAAAAACACAATCGTCTCATTACACTTCTAATTATTGTAAAATAACGCTAGCTTGATTATGCTGACTCACTCGAGGCTAGGCTAACGTTAGCTAACATTACCATAGCTACATATTAACATTTCAAAAATAAACCTAAACACAAACAAACCTCGTAACTGTTAGACTGCTTAACACTTACGGGTCTCTTTACTTTATCATTGTCCTCTTTTGCGTTATCAGGTTTTATAAAACGTCCGAGAGCTCAGGCCATAACGCTAATGGTCCTATTTGCCTCCGTCATCTCCGTCATCTTCACTGTCAAGTGCCTCAATCAATCATGACGTTCGGGATGCTAAATAATACTCATAACGTTTACGTTATATAGCTAACTAATAATACATTTAGTAAATATGAGGAGAATGCAGTTCGGTTGGCTAGCTTAACGTGCCAACTCGGCTAACGTTAGCGCGTCAACCGACAAAAGTAAGCAGCTAGCTAACGCTAGCTAAAAACGTTGGGAAAACACACAAAAACAATAAGCGGAACTCTACCGTGTCCGGTTCCAACGACGCTGAAGGGGTGACGCTACGGGCTCCGCAGCCAGGTCGAGGCGTGCTGTCTGCTGCGTTACGGCGACTTGTTTCTCCGCTCGGTGTGGCCGTTGGTGCTGCCTAGCTACGTCGGGCAGAACTCTCTGTTCCACGGTACAGCGCACGAGACAACGTGGCCCCTCCCCTTTCCCCCCGCTCGGTCACATGCGGCGTACGGTGGCGGCAGCCGTTTACCGTCGCGGTTCAATTGTCCTCCGTGGGCGTCAACGCGGAAGGGGAGCTCCAGACAGCCCCGTCGGTTCCATCCATGTAACAGGCTTTACAGCACACACACATCCCTCGGATGTATCACAACTTAATAAGATGTATTAATGTTTTGTATTAATAAGACGTATTAACATAACACATGGTGAATTACAACCATCAGCTAGCGCCATTATTTATTACAGCTCGCTACGTTTCTTTCACCATGTAAAGTATGTGAAAAGTCTTTCTGGGCCATGGAGTGCAGTACCACCGCTATCCGCTAAGCCCATGGTGGCTGTTAGACATGGCGCTCCTCCTGGGGGCTTGATTTAACCCATTGCGTTGGGTCACAATCTTTGACCAAACGTTGGGTCACAATCTTTGACCAAACGTTGGATCAAATCCACCCAACCTATTACCCAACACCCTTAACCCAGCATTTGGGTTATTAAAATAACCCAGCGTTTTTTAGGGTGTAGTGAGCACAATCCAGTCGCACTGAATCAGGCCCAATCAGTCCAGAACACTGAGCATGAAGTGACCCGCTTTGTCTGTGGGTTCGAGAGGGAGGCTCCGTGTGTGTGTGTGTGTGCCCATGAGTCCATGCATGTAAACTCAGAAGAGATCTCCTTGACCATCGTCACTAACCAGTCAAGGGCAGCACGTCCAAATGCAAATCGCACACACACGCACCACAACACTACAGTACATATTTAATTTGAGTTCCATTTTCCCATCCAGAGCTTCGTCAAACCGCTCAACCTAGAAAGTCACAGCTTCCTTTTCTGCCTCATCGCCGTTTAGCCCACTTTTCCAGGAACTAGTGCAGAAAAACCAGCTTGAGTTCTTAGACCTGAACTGCCTAGTGTACTGTAATACGTTCTCTCACTCAATATACACGTTCCACATCAGCCTTCTGATGTTGGTCTGTGTGTTGGTGCGTATGCACACGCTCATTTATCTGTGTAACATAGATCAGCCATACATTATTATTGTAATTATTACATTATTACATTATTTATAAGTAAATATGTATTAACTGTGCAGTATAAATGTACTTAAATCAAGTGGTAAAAACATGTTTCAGTATCCCACTTTCATTACCGTCAAGTACTTCACTAAATAACCTGCATTACATTTTGAATTGGTATCTTTTAAAGTCAGTGAGTACAGATGTGATCATAACATGAATAATGTTCATACACTGTTATACCTCAAAGGTTATGGTAATGAATGCACACGATCATTTTCATGTTTTCTCCAGCCAGCTTGGTGATGCAAATAATATGTTCCACGTGTGGGGCCCTGTCTGTTTGGACTTTCTCCTCGACCACATGTTTGGCTCCTGACCTTTCTCAGCATTTCATTTTGTATTGTTTCATTTTATTTACTGACGTGTCATCAGAATCAGAAATCACAAACGTTTTATTGCCAAGTATGTTACACACACAAGGAAGTTGGCTTAGTGATCGGTGCGAGACAATAAACATAAAAAATATGAAATTTAAAATATGAAAATGTGCAATAAAATGTGATAAACCAACAAACAAATAAATGAGTATGTCAAGAAAAAGAGTTGTGCAAAGATGTGTGTGTGTCATGAAACGTGATGATTGCGGCTCCAATACAGACGGAATGCAACAATTACTCCTTGATTTTTAATCCAAAGTATGTTAACCTCTTATTAATATCCAGTCGGACATATCAAGAGCCTCCCTCTCATCTGCTGTTAACATCCATGTCCCTTCAGCTAAAGCACGTGCCCAGGTTACCTTTAAATGTGGCCTACAGTATACGCCCTGTCTACCTAATAGAGAACCTAAATTCAGTGTAATTGAGTTTTCAACTTCTCTTTTTATTGCTTTTTGTTGGACATGATACAAATAAAAATGTAATACAAATGAAAAAAATGTTTTTTTGAAGATCTTAAACCACGCCTCAAGTTTAGGCAAAAAATACTCACCAGTGAATATTTTGCATCAACACTATTCTTACCAGTTAGACCACTTTTTCTATAAAATGTTTAAATGGATTTTGCGCAGGCAAAGGACCAACTGCCAGGATCCTATTGATCCAGAGCAGCGTCTGGCAGTCTGTCTGAGGTAAACTGTTCCACAGCCCAAGTTTTATTGAGTTTCCTTTTAGAAAAATGCTCTGATTGAATTTGAGTTCCCTCTGGTAAGCAGTGTAAATGCCTAAGGCTTTTATTGTGAAAGGTAACGGAAAGAGTAGATCTGGTCGGCGCTGCCTTCGTCAAGGCTGAGTTTGAAAATGATGCTTTTGAAAGCTCGGTAAAATCAACCTCATTGCGGACGAATGAAAACTAATTCTGAATTGAAATAGTTTTTCACCACGTGTTACATCCCTAATGCTTTCTCTGTCCATCTCCATCAGCTGCAGTCCTTCCTGCAGGTCAGCGTGTCCCAGGTGCGGGTGGACGAGTGTCCGAGCTCAGAGTGTGCCGGCACCGGCGGCTGCACCAACGTTCTGAACGTGCGGGACACGCCCACGGTCGTGGATTGCGGGACCATGAGTCTTGTGTCGGTGACGGTGGAGTCCACCGCCGTGTGCTCCTGCCCGGGGAGAGAGCAGTCCCATCAGCCCTGCACCGCATATCCCAGAAACCCCTGCTTCAACGGCGGCGTGTGCGTGGACACTCAGCACGGCTACAGGTGAGTGGGAAGTGCACGCCCTCTATGAAACGGAGCCAGGGGGGCAAAGTTTAGTGGCTAGTTATCACTTTAATAACATGTCATTCATTATGATTCTGGACAATTTGTAAATGGTGATAGCTGCCGGCCCCAAAGTAGCACAGCCTCAGAATTAGTGCAGATGAAAACAGTAATAGGTTTTATTCTAATCTTCCTCTTACTTCATCGCAGCAAAAAAAAAAAGACAATGACCCCGGGCATCAATGCTGTTCATTTACAGGAGAGAAAACGTAGAGCTTAGATATGGCTTAACCTGCAATTGCTAAGAAAAGTTCAAATATGAATAAATGAATACAATGATGATACAATATTCTGAAACAGTTTACATGTAAATGCGGTGGTATTGCTCTGTTTGGACCTGTTGACACTAATATGCATTACTTTGGTTTCACAAAATGCAATGTCAATGCAATTTTTGCATACATATATACATAAATAAAATTTGTCACGTAAATTGCATTATTCAGTAACAGCTATTTTTTGCCGAAACCTAACTTTAGTGTTTTAATTATTTATTCCTAAACCCTAACCGAAGAAGTTTTCTACAACCAAGAGTTGTTTCCTCTGAAGACGGAAGTTTATTTTGAAATTGCCACATAAAAACGCTCAACGAATAAGAAGAGACATCAATCCTAAATTTTAAGCCCCTCGGGTTGTAATTGAAAAAGGAAGCACACATTGAGAAGTGGGCCTGTGTTCAGGTCTGAATGCCTCCCTGAGTGCATCAAGGTCAGTAAACATCTTGTAGGGTTTGATGCCAACGTTCTGGGTGTCCTCTACCTGGTCTCCGGATTCGTGGCATTAGCGATGTGATTATGGAGGAAAGCAGCGTGGCACAGTCATCAGATTCCAGTTTGGCTGATGCTGTGGATGTCCCAACGCAAAGCAGCCCATACGTGTGACAGAGACAGCGAGACCAAGATGGAGTCAGTCTCACATTTAAAATGCTGTTGAGCCTGAACACAACAATCCAGTAATTCACAGCTTTCAGTAATGTCTGGCCATGGTGAAGGGTAGTTTACGAGAAGGAGCTCAGGGGAGGAGAGGGAGGTGAAGGGAGGAAAGGAAGGAAATTAGGGGGCGTGAACATAACCTCAAAGCATATGCTTTTGAGACTGCGAGGGAGAGATGAAGGCAAAGCGCCTGTGGGGGTTTTCGTGTAACTGCGTGCGAGTGCGCTCATGCTGTGTTCGTTCAGAGGCGGATCCTCTCTCAAATGATGTCGGTGATTAAAGAACGTGAAGGGAAATGAACACATCAAAACAAACAACCTGCCCAATGCCACAAAGGAGAACTTCCATTTAATACTATGGCGGCAAATGTTCTAATAATCCCGTAACTGCTCTTAATTTGGACTCCCAGGACTTTTCACACTTATTTTGCTCATTAACATCCGAGTGTGTTTCAGCCGGAGACGAGGTGAATTAAAATGAAGTTGCAATTAGTATTTTTATTCATGCTGAAGGGAATTTCTTGAACCTTGTTACGGTTGACGACAGCTGCTGCGGCTGAACATCACCGGAACAATTTCTAATTTGAATGAAGAAGTGTTGCCAGCAATGGCGGAGCGGGGAATGTAGTTACATCACACGTGTTTGAGGTAGTTTATTTAAACTCTAGTGTTTACTCACCAGTTTGATTTGTTAGGGCAAGTGAGAAAAGTGCCATTAAGGCGCCGGATGACTGCAATCAGCACCATTGTTTATTTATTCTTTGTGTTCATAGATAACTATTTTGCAACAGCACAATGCATTCTGGGAAAACACACGCCACAGATTAGCCAGAGTGGGGGTGTGGCTCTCTGGACGGCAATCTCAGTTTGTCAATCCAACACGTCATGTCCAACTGTTGAGTGGACATGACATTTTGAGACATTCATGTCCCAATTGTTCATCCCTTAACTTTGAGTCTGTCGCCATCATCAGATACATTTTTTTAATATTATTTCTTTGGTTTATGAGTAAAATCTACAAAACTGATGACATTGACCTGGGCCACAGTTTGACTTTGTGTCTAGTGCTAACTAGTAAATGTTATTCAGACAAACGGTTCCTTGTCGGGGTCGGCAGATTTGCCGGAGTTCACGAGTATGAATTCCTCCAGCCTCAGGCATGAATGGAGACTCAATGTGTTGAAACATCATTAAAACATTCATAATAAACACTTGACAACATCTTTTGAAGATTTGTTCCTACTGCATATTGACTTCACATACTTAACAGGAAAGTGTCCAATGCTTTTGATATAAATTATTAATAATGTTGCATTTGCATCTTTACAACAAGAAAAGTATATTCTTACTGCCTTCTGTAGTAGAAGGTATAAATGACCCCCTGGTTTCCCTTGCTATCTCAGCTTGTGGCAACTGACACACAGTTACATAGCTAGGGTTTAAAATGAAATTCAGTTGCATCTCATTATTATTATTATCATAATTAAGACGCCCTTATAGGACCATACCAAGTGGACTTGCTTATTAGTAACCAAGACCAGACTCCAGACCCAACTCAGTCTATGTAGTTCCAACTTAATCAAGATCAAAGCTTTTCTTTAATTAACGGGGCATCGTGCTGCTGTCCGTACTTATTGTCTCCTCTCTGTTTGGGTGTGTTCTGGTCGACCACATTTTGGATGGGGTCTATTTATATTATGGTCTGTTTTGAACAAGGTCTTTTCTTTTCGATTGAGCATGTGATGTTCGGTTCTCCCACGCATCAGGCCCTGAACACATTGAACATGAATGCAATCTGTAGGAGACGGGTTGTACTGGAAGTCATGTGCTGAGACTCTTCTAAGATAGAGAGAGAGGGAAAGTGTAAAATAAATGTCTCCAGGATATAACCACAAAACGGCTTCATTGCAAGGAGATGGAAGCTATACACATTATATTTGATTCTTTTTAGGATCATTTTCAGCTATTTATTTTCAGGCAAAATCTTCTATTAATATGTAAAACAGTTATGAACACAAAAGGTAGTTTTAGACAGATGCGTCACGATTTACTGATGCGTTTACTTTTCACGTTACCTGCCATCAAACTCTGCCCACACACTTCCTAAACGTCCTGCCTTTTTTTGGATTCATATAAATGTGTGTAAAAACGACTTGGGGACAGCTGGAGACAATCTTAAAAATGTCTTCTGTATAAAATCACCCTTATTAGCTCCAACCTCCTGATGCCCAAGTCTGAATGAGTCTCCCTGACCTGCAGCTACAATTCTGCACACGAGTGGCTATTGCATTTATCCTTTAATAACCATGCGCTCACATGCGCTCACATGCCCAGAAAAACAGCTAAACGAAAAGAAAAAAAAGCAGACTTCAGTGTGAGTCGAGACAGGACATGATGGAATGAGGGATGATGGGAAAATGGAACAAGAGTTTTCTTTGCGGCTCTGACATGTTGACAGAGAAGCCACTGCCATTGATACAGGGACGACACCGCGACGTCAAGCAGCTGTACAAAGGAAAAGGAGGTGACTGCTCTAAATTGCATTTGTCTGCCTTTTGTCATCTCAGAGTCTTTTGTAATGGGTTGGGTCTAATTCAGAGTGCAAATTTCTGCAAACAAATTATTAAATTACACAGCAAATTAAAGCCTCAAAAATCTCTATATAGGATGTATGGTTTGAGGACGCAAGAAATAAAGAAAATATACAAGCCCATGCAAATCATTTTGAATTAGTTATACTCAGTAACGTCTCTGTTTGTCTTCTCACAATTTGTCTCAAAATGTTTTGTGGAATCACCATGGGCTCTGAAACCTAGTTATGTTTCTCAACTGCAAACTACGACAATAACACAAACTGGACAATTTAGTGGTTGACTTAAAGGCAGATGATTCATTAAAGGAATAATAAACAATTCAGCCACGCTGGCCTTCATTAATTCCCACTATACAACCCAGAATCAAAGACGTTACACTTGTATTCATGTGTCCTTCACCCACCTGTTCATTGCTCAAGCTGCAGTATGTCTGCCCCACTTTTCCTATATAAAAACACATGCTTCTGTTTAGCATGCTATGCCAAGGGACCATGATCAGCTTGCCGCAGTTAGTTTCATAGCATTTAGTTTGCAAGGCCTTGGTGGATCAGGGACATCGGGGCTGCAGTTCCTGACAGGATTTAACCGGCTGGCCTTTCTACTGTTCCGGTTTCTGACTTGCAGAAGAAGAAAAGAAAAGCACATTTTCAGAATATTCTTGATGTAGTCTAACTCAAAAAACAGCTCTTGTTCGCTCTTGTGTTCCCTGGTGCTATAAATAGAAACAAACCTTTCACAACCTCCTACTAGATCAAAACTCAAGCATGTTAGCTGTCACGCACACTGCCAGTTCTTGTTTCGCATTCCCGGCAAACAAGTGAACTGAAGGAGAGTGTCTGCATTAGCATAAATCCCTCTGTAAACAAGGCCAAAAGTGGGGTGAGAGCGTTTCAACAAATCCTTTTAACTACAAACGTGGTAATGCAATAGGTTTGTTAGTGCTTCTGGTGGTACGGGAGACGTGGTGACTCTGTTTAACTTGTGTAATGCAGCCTGATGCACTGTGCAGCCCGTAGCTCTTTGCAACCAATTAAGAGACAGCGGATACGTTTTTGCTTTTTCTCATCATTTATAAAGCAAATGTTGATTTCACAATGCAATTGGCTTTAAAATAATGACACCATGGGCATTTAGATCGGTTCCCTATAAGCCTTGCTTTCACTATGCAATCCTGTCTGCCACTGAGGATTGTACTGTTTTGTCAGTAGCTCCACAGCTACCAAAAAGTTGTCTATTGTCATCGTTATATTAAACACGAATGTGTCGGATAGGCTTTTAAAACTGTCTCAACTGTTAGTCGGCCTGTATGTATATATGTATATATATAGAGAGAGAGAGAGATTTTTGATTTTTTAAAAGCACTTTATTTACATCCTTATTTTTCCAATTTCTTCAATTAAAGTGCTAATGCAATAAAATCATAAGTAGTTTTTCTCTTTTTTTCTTTAAAAAAAACAAACAACCACACAATTCATCTAATAAAAACTTGTGCCAACACCAATTCATTTTCCACAACAGAACAAACAATATTATTAAACGTTGTCTAAAAGCGTCCAGGTCTCCGATGTGTTTATAAAAACAGAACTCTAAGCAGAGCCTGGCCCTTATATTGCACAGCCACACTGCCCCGGCCTCCTGCCCCTCCCTGTTCTCCACTCGGGTCTTTCTGGTTAAATAAATGGCCATTTTTGCTTCTCCTGAGAGATAATTCAGGAGCTGCCACTTTTCTTTCTCGGTTTTCTTGTAGGCAGCTCCCATAATAAAAACCTTCTCAGTAAAAACCACATTAAAAAGACTAAAAACCAATGTTAAAAGAGTGAAGAAACCTGCCAGTCTCTTGCACTCAGTAAAAACATGGAAAATAGTGTCTCGTAGATCACAGAAGGGGCACTTGCTCAGGACAGAGGGATTAAGAACAGAAATAAAAGCATTGGAGGCGACAGCACCATGTAAAATCCTCCACTGGAGGTCGGCAGTCCGTTTTTTAGGGGAGGTTTATATAAAATCCTCCACTGTGGGCCAGGTCCGCTTTGTCCGAGTCTGCCTGACCACACAGTGGGGAGTCTCTTGCACAGTCCAGACCTGTTTATTCCCTTCACGCAGTTAAAATACAGAGTCTTCTTGTCTGCCTTATGCAGTGTTAGGGCTTCTGGGTGTGTCGTAGCTAGCAGGGGGCCGGTGAGTTCCCCGAGCCCCGGGCTCAGGTAGATGTCTGGGAACGGGTCTGCAGGGTCCGGCTGGACTCCTCTTTGGTTGTAGTCTGTGAGGAGGCTCCTCTCCCTCCCGGTCAGCTTCTGTCTCCACAGCTCCAGGAGCCTCCTCGCCACCCGGACAGAGTGCAGACCCAGCAGAGAGCCCAGGGCCGGGGCGTCGCTCAGCGTCGGCCCCACTGCATCCACCAGCTGCTGCAGGCACAGGACTCGTGACCTCAGCAGCGCTTCCGTCAGGCCTGGGGTGGTACTGCCACTGATGTCCAGCTTTGCTCTGTAAATCAAAGGTTCTCTCAACAACCAGTACAGAGAGTTAGACTGTGGGCACCTTTTATGAGTAAAAAGGGCCCAAGACTTAAAAACACCCTGATAAAACGGAGGCAACCCACTTAACTTTAAAACACTAGAATCGATTAAAAACAGAGCGGTATCCAGCCCCAGGTTGTTTGCACGTCTGAGGATGCAGCTGGCCACATCTCTCCACACCGAACCACCCGGACTCGTAAGGTATTTCTGAATGAACTGCAGTCTAAAAGTGGCCGTCCGGCTGGCCAGGTGGACGAGGCCCTGTCCCCCCTCCTCTCTGGCTAAAAACAGCACCCCTTGTGGCACCCAGTGTAGACCCTCCCAAAAGAAATCCACCATTCTCCTCTGTATGTGGACTAAAAAGCCTGAGGGAGGGTCTAAACAGGTTAGGCGGTGCCACAGCTGGGATGCTATCAGGTTGTTTAAAACCAGTACTCTACCTTTAAAAGACATCTGAGGGAGCAGCCACTTCCACTTGGAAAGCTTTCCCTCAATCTTATCTGTGACGCCCTCCGAGTTCTTCTGGACTATATTTTCTTGTCCGAGATGTATTCCCAGGTACTTGAAACTGTCTCTCCTCCACACTAAGTTCTGGGGAAGAACTGGGAGCCCGTCACACCATTCACCGACAGCGAGGGCTTCACTCTTCTTCCAGTTCACCCTCGCTGCCGATGTCCTGCTAAAATCATTTACAATTTTGATTAAAAGGTCTGCATCCCTCTGGTCCTTAATAAAAACAACAATGTCGTCGGCATAAGCCGATAAAACCATGTTCCCACTAAAACCAGGTAAAACCAGACCCTGCAGGCTGGAGCGTATCTTGATGAGGAGGGGCTCCAGGGAGAGTGCATAGAGCATCCCGGACAGAGCACAGCCCTGCCGGACCCCTCTACCCACTCTAAAAGGAGCACACAGACTGCCGTTTATCTTCAGCACACTCTCAACCTCACTGTACAACACTTTGATCTTAGCTATGAAGCCAGCGCTGAACCCAAACCTCCCCAGAACTTTCCAGAGGAAGCTGTGTTCAACGCGGTCAAAAGCCTTTTCCTAATCTAGAGAAATCAGACCAGTGTCTATACCCAACGAGCTGGAGACCTCCAAAACATCACGAATGAGGTAGACATTGTCTACCATGGACCTGCCGGGCACACAGTAGGTCTGGTCCCGATGGATGACCTGCTCCATAGCTTCCCTCAGCCTGGAGGCAAAGACCTTGGACAGAAGCTTGTAATCCACACACAGTAGAGACACAGGACGCCAGTTTCCGATGTCCTGCAGGTTTCCCTTTTTCGGCAGTAGCGTTATTACCGCTCTGCGGCAGGACATCGGCATGGAACCAGAGGCCAGACCTTCATTAAAAACATCCAGCAGGTCATCTGCAAAGATGTTCCAGTATGCTTTAAAAAACTCCACAGTGAGGCCATCAGTGCCGGGAGCACGCCGTCCCTGCATCCCCTGCAAGGCGGCCTTCAGCTCCAGCGAGCTTATGGGCCTGTCTAGTTCCTTATTGGTCTCCTCAGAGACCTGAGGTAGTTCGCCAAGGAACCCCTCCATCAATGCCTCCTCCTCCCTGTACTCACTGGTATACAGGGAGGAGTAAAAGCCCACAGCTCGCCTTCTGATCTGGCTTGGTTCCACAACCGGCTGCCCTGTGTCTGCTAACAGTGAGTGGATCACCCTCCCCTGCCCACTCTTCTTCTCCAGGCCGAAGAAGAAGCTAGAGGGAGTATCCATCTCCGTGATGGTCTGGAATCGGGACCTGACCAGTGCACCCTGAACTTTAACGTCTAACAGGTCGGCTAGAGCCATTGTTTTCCCTTTGAGGACTTCAATATGTCCTCGATCTCCTGTGGACTCGCTTAAACTTTCTAGGTCCACTATATCAGTCTCCAAGTCTCTCATAGATCTGGTGATGTCTCGGGTGACGTTGAAGGTGTGCTGCTGACAAAGGAGCCTAATCTCAACCTTACCATGGTCCCACCACTGCCTAAGACTGCTAAAATCACTCTTCCTCAGCCTAAAAACATCCCAGAAATAAATGAGAACCTCCCTAAAATTCTTATCAAAGGTTAAGACTGAGTTAAAATGCCAATAAGCGCTTTTGTGTAAACAGTTTCTAATAAAAACATTACATAAAACCAAAGAATGATCAGTAAAACCAACAGGGACAATATTGCACATTTTAAAAATATTAAAATGGTGCTTAAAAACATAAAAACGGTCTAACCTGGCTAAGGAGATCCTACCCTCTCTGAAGTGGGACCATGTGTACTGCCGGCAGTCAGCGTGCATCCTTCTCCACACATCCACCAGGCCATGAGAGTGGACCAGCTGCCTCAGAACCTGCTGGGAAGCTGGATGTGGCTCTGTGTGATTACGGTCCTTTAACTCATTTTCGGTACAGTTAAAATCCCCACCCAAGAATAAAAAATCCTCCGAGGCACAGCCATTTAAAACATCATTAACTTTTTGTAAAAATAGCTTCCTCTCTGCACCGGATGCTGGAGCATACACATTGATAAAAACCACAGTAAAAAGGTCGAACCGTGCTTTGATTAAAAGCAACCTCTCCTCGATGATGTGCTCGACCTCCAGTGAAACCGGGTTAAAAGACCTGGAGAAGAGGAAGCCCACTCCTGCACTGAGGTTGGTGTTGTGGCTCAGGAGGACTTCCCCTTCCCACTCCCTCCTCCAGTCGTCCTCGTTGGTGCTGTCGCTGTGCGTTTCTTGTAAGAAGAGAACATCAATGTGTTTAATTCTGTTAAGTTCATAGATTGATGTTCTCTTCTTCGCACACCTGGCTCCATTTACGTTCAAACTCCCTACTCTTGGAACTTTCGCCATCATTTGTCATCGCTTTTTTAACTTTTGGCACAAGTTTCTTCAATCTAAAACCTTCTTGTTCAGTGAGACCAGACTCCTCTCTTCGGCTCTTATGGTGCCTGGCGGACATATAAAACAGACCTAAGTCTGGAAAGAACTCCCCAACTTTCACCCCTTTTTTGTTCTTTGTTCTTTGCAAGAACATTTTAATTTTTTCTGCACTATACATACTTTTTTTCTGGCTGCTGCTTAACAAGGCAGCCGGAGCATCACTGCTGTCCGACCCCTCCTCGTCGCTACTGTCCTCCGACTGCCTCTGCCCCCGACCTGCCAGCTCATCCTCCCCGCCCTTGCTGGCCTTAGCTTCACTGCCTGCACTTTGGCCATTTTTTTTCCTTTTGGGGGCAGCTTTCTGCTCCCCTGCTTCCTCGTCCTCCATTTCTGCCTCCACCTGCTCAACCCACCCTAACCCGCTGCCTCCACCTGTGGACTCTGATCCTTCCCCAACCTGCTCTACCTCCCTCATGTTCCCCTGGCCACCATCATCATCACCCACACCCACACCACTCACACTCACCCCTGATGAGTCAGGCCCCAGGTCAGGCACAGCAGCAACAACGCTGCGCCGGGGCGCTGGAACGGGCCGCACGGCCGCAGCATCGCCCCCGTCCGGAGACGCAACCGCCGCGGTCACCGGCGCGCCCCCGTCCGGAGACGCGGCCGCCTACTTCAAATAGGCCAGTCTGGAAGTGCAACTGAAATGTCAAAAGGCACATACATCTTTTGTGTGTGTTGTGTTGCCTTATCTTGAAAGGAAAGAGATGTCAGAGTGGATGTAGGTTGCTGTTGAAAGAATGCTCTAGCAGATTGAAAAAAGTTTACTTTCAGTTTGACTTTAACGTAGATCCAACCGTGAAAATGCTATAAAATTATAATAACGACGAAAGTAAATTGATCGATAGATTTCAGCTTTGAAGTCTCCATTTGGCATACACAGGCGGGGAACCAGTGAAGCACATGCACATATATCAGATCTTGGCAGAAAAAAATGGTCGTAGCGGCTGCTACTACAGGTGTTCTCTGCTTAAGATGTTCAAATACCTTTTTAATCCTGAAGCACCAGCACAGACATGTGTGCTCAGCTCCCCCACACACACACAAACACACACACATACAGTGCAAGCTCCTTCTGAACATATGTGAGAGCAGATGAACACAAAGTCTCATCGCACACATGTCCTTTAAGCTTTCTTCCTGTGTCTTGTAGAAGTTCATTTTACCCTTCAGCTTCATTTAATTAGAAGCAGCGAGAGAAAAGTGCAGGATTGCAGTGCGGCTGGCTGGAGCCAGCGTGTAATGTGGCTCACCGCTGGACCAGAGCAGGATGACTGGTTAATCCTTGGATTACACACATGCACGCAGACACACACACACACACACACACACACACACACACACACACACACACACACACACACACACACACACACAGACAAATACACTGTTTATTAGACATGTGGACAGTTGTGTCCCTCTCGTTCTCTGTCTGTCATCTCATCTGCAAACAGTGTTGCATTGCTTTGCATGTTAAGACACCTGAGGCACCCAGTTACCATTGTGATGGAGCAGGTCCCCTGATGGCTAAACTCTCCTCTCAATAAACAAGGCAGATTTTCTCCTCGCTCAGATAACTCATCATTAATTGACGTTCTTAATCAGGTATTTAAAACATTTAGCAAGACCTTTCAACTATGTTAAAATATATTTTAATATTCTGTACAACTCCCACCAGGTTTATTGAGAGCTCCAGACCATTCACTTATTGTATCATATGTACTTAGTTAATTTCAGTTTTTGTTCGTTATCCCCTGATTTAATTTTATTTAGATTTTATTTAGATGTTTATTTTTCTTTATTAAATGTCTATATTTTAAAGACAGTTAATACATTTAGCTTTAATTAAATTTTCCTAATCCATATTGAATGGTGAAAAGCTTTTCTTATTCTCCTCTAAGGTGGAGAGAAAAAAAAGACAATACCTTCAATGGAAATGAAAAAAAACAGGTCTTGAATTGCAGCTTCTGTTGATTTGAAAATAAATATCACGTCCTTTGTGAAAAGTGACTGTGGGCTGGAATGAAAGTGCAGGAAATGTGTCTTTGAAAAGCGTAGATGACGGCGAAGCAGGCGGAGTTGTCAACTCGAAGACACAGGTGACCCATGATTGTCACATTTTTAATCACGCCACAGTACCTGAACTCTGTCAAATCTGCAGTGTGATGCTCCAGGTTCATAGGAGGAGAGGAAGGAGACGTCAGGGATGGAGAAAATGAGGATAGAAGTTGGAAGGCAGGGGTAGGGTATGAATTTTTCATATACCGTCATTCTGGTTTTCTCTGGAACCCTAATATGACCCTACCCAAACACGTACAAACATCCACAAACAGATTATAGCCCAAGATTGAAGGAACATGCAGATAATCGAGGCGCTGGGATTAATAAGGAGATCAGGAGAGTGAGGGGGCTGCGGGTTGGGGGTGGGATTACAGCTCCCAGCCCCACGTTAACAAACACAATTCCCAGCAGACACCGAATGAGCAAAACAAAGCCGCCTTAAGAGGATTGGAGGGCTTGGCCATTGTGACTAAAACTATGTCTCGGATTGTCTCGCGTTCAGAGAATTAGGGTGACATTGCCAAAATGGAAATACAGGCGTGGATGTTTTTCCTGCATGTTTCTGTAATCATACACACCCACACAAAATATGGGTCTCGATGAACGGAGTCAAGGCTTAGCGCCTCTGAAAAACAAAAGTATTTTTCTGTTACATTGAATATTTATGACTTGTACATTTTAAGTTTGGGGGAAAAAACATCCTTTATTATTTATTAATACAAAATGTATCTATAGGTGTATTTACCATAAATACAATCTGCAATCTATTTTCTTTATCAGCGCAATCAACCCCACAAATGTCACCCGATTAAAAATGTATCTACAGATTGGTGCAAGAAAGCATGTGTCATTGAGAAAAAAAGTTTCTGGGACCTTAAAAGTCTAAACAAAGTCTAAAAAATAAATCTTATGCATCCAATATTTATGTGGGAAGTTAACCAGATGGGATCTGACCTATGTTGTGACTCGGTAACTCTGTGTACGTCTCTCTGTGTCGTGCAGTAACATACAGGCGTTGATGGGCAAATAAAGCCATTGTTCACTGAAAAAGCAATCGCATAACATAACTAATTACTGAATAGCTAAAGCTAAAATAGCTAAAATAGCTAAAATAAACTCAGTCTCCTCATCACAACATTACATCACATCTCCAGTATGGAACACGTGTAGAAATAGAGAGCGAGACATTTTCTGTCTGGCAGCCGGCTGAGCCCCGACGCTGCCAGCTGCACTTAGAGCGAAGCAAAGGGCATCGAGCTTCCTCCAACTATGACCAAAACCAGGTGGAAGTTTATCGTTCTGTTGTGGTAAAGTAACACATGCTGCAGCGGTCGGCCCACTAACAGCAACACATCATCACTGGGATTAATAACTGTGATGTAATTAATGGGTTTCTAAATTGCACTCACTCATATATTGCTATACCCCATAATCAGATCTAAATTAATCTGTTAATAAAATATATGAATATAATAGTTTGAAGAGATAGGTTTGAGTTCATGTTTACAAATGATCTTCCTGACTAGGAAACCCACAATCTGCTTTTTTTGCTGGTAGACAAAAGGTTGAAATGAGTAAGAGTTGTCAGAGAGTGTCCAGGAATCTAAAACATGTTCAGTGTCAGCTGAATATTCAGCAGATTTTCGACAATGTGCACGAGGCCGCGACTTCTCTGAGCAAGACACCACAATAACAAACGGATCGGATTAAGCAGTGGTTGTTCTAACTAAACAAAATCTAAATCTAAATGTTCTAAATCTAACTTGAAATACAGAAGTTACCCTTTCAGGTTTCATACAGTCATGGAAAACCTGGAAAAGTCATGGAATTTTAAAATGGTCATTTCCATACCTGGAAAAGTCTTTGAAAAAAATAAAATTCCAAAAGTTTTGGAAAAGTCATGGAAATGTGTTATATTCAAATGTTCATGTTGTTCATTTACGCTGAGTTTGAAATAATTAATATTCTTTTAAAAGAAAGACGCTCAAAATATTATCAGGCATACGCTGCGTATATCTATAAATGTTTATTCTTTTAATCAAACTATTGTCTCTCATTCATTTGTGTCATTTAAGCAATACTGTATGCTTTGGACTCCTCATTGTTAGTTTAAATACTACATTTTATCACTTTTTCATGGACACACCCAGATTTCACAAAATGTTTGGTCATGGAAATTTGATTTAAAGTCCTGGAAAAGACATGAAAGTCCTTTGGTCAAAATGTGTATGAACCCTGCCTTTAATAACTCACAAGTGAAGCATCAGAGTTCTTGACATTGTTTTCAGCCGCAGCTACTGCAACACAAAGTAGATGAAGACGTGTACCGATCAGGACCGTAACAAATGTAGCAAAGACAATCATTATATTCTATATTAAAGTGAGGATAATTTAACATTTATTGCTGGGGACACTAGAGAGACACTTCAATGCAGCATATTACAACACAGACAGAACACACACACACACACACACACGTACTGTGAGCATACGGAGGCAGACGCAGGCATCATGTGTGTGTCTATATCTGCACATGCTTTTGCAAGCACACCTCTTGTGTGGTTTCACAGGCCTGAAACTCCGGAATATCCGAAGAAGCAGTAGAAGTGTGAATAACATCATCCAATGAGAACCTCACGCATTCGCAGCAGAGGGAGTGCCCTGGAGAAATAGCTTGATTATCTGAGCCGAGTGCTTGTTCGTAAAGTCGTGATTCAATTTGAACATTTGGTAATTGCTGAGGATTGAATGGGGTGAGGTGTTATTTTGCTGAAATAATGCAAGGCTTTCTCATCAGATTTATGCATTTCTACTAAAAGCTCGTATTTAACAATAAGGTACGAGAGGCAGTACTGTATCGTACAATAATGTACTGGTCAAGTGTGTTAGGCCCGACGCACGATCCTGTGAGTGAAGGATGACCCTGCTCACCACCGAGCCACAGTCGCGTAGGCCAGTCCATTCTCATGAACGTCTGATATCTCAGGAATCTTAAAGGGAATCTATTCAAACGTGGCACAAACATCCACTTGGACACACGGATTAGACAAACGAGTGTGTGGTCAAGGGTCACCGTGACCACACACTGTTTTTGTCCAGAACCCGAGAACCTGTATGCCGATCATGACAACGTCACACAAATGTCTCAGAGATGTAATGAGGAAGTGATGACATTTTGGATAGCCATGGATGTAAACTGCTACATCGGTTATTCAGACTGGTCCATAAACATTATAGAGAGCGTGAAATCCAACACTTTGTGTGGTTTACAGTTACAGAAGAAAAGTCAGCACTGACATTTGTTAGTTCCCCTGAACAGATTTTTGCTTAATAGTGTATGTCCTTAGATGCATTTGCATAGAATGGATTTGTTTTTTTACAGATGCAGCACATGCAGCGGTAACTGCTTATTCATAATCATTAGCTGTCCCGTCATCAACCAGTCAATCGTGTATGACATTCCTTATTTCAGACATTCTGTGTTCATCCACTCAAATCATTTGGAATGACGCAGCTGTCTACTGAATGAGCCCTGATCTCCTTCATATCTGTCAAAACATTTATATTTAATTGTTAGTAAAATTTCCAAACTCTGTTTACGCTAGATTTGCCAAAAAACATAGTTTTGTTCTCCTGCCAAATGTTTGCTACCTAAGTGGAATGTCTCACAGTATTTACTGTTTGGCATTATTGTGTGCATGGATGCCTCTGCATATAAGGGATGCAGCCCCTTCTATTTATTAGAGTCAATAGAATAAATGTGGCAGCAGATGGTAAGAGTCAATGCACATTTCAATGTATCACATGTACAGTGACACCTCTCCAAGGTTAGACGCAGCATTTAAAATTAAAAATAAAACATTTTTATTGGAGCTCAGTGCTCATCAATTACCATATTGTAAACAGACTATATTTATACAATCCTATTGCTGGAAACTGTGAAATTCTAACAAGCCGGGAGGCTCCAGGATTGCTTTGACTCCAACATATATACAAAAACAAGTAACACTTATAATGTAACTTGTTCTTAAATGCAAATGACCATTTATTTTTCTGTAGGCTTCTAAATAGTCAGTATCACTATTCCCACAGCAAACAATACCGTCTGGACAGCGATGTTAATGTTTCAATTGACAGTTGTGCACAATCAGCTTTACTCTCACTGTATGAGTTGTCCCTTCCTACACTCGCACAGTAAAGCCAACTGGATGCAACGCTTGTATATTTGGCATTTCAGACATTTTCCCTTTTTTTTGCGGCTTTTGTTCTCATGCACGTATCCTTGTTCTGTATGTTTAACAACTCAGATCAAATACCATGTATGGAGAAAATACATATTTTTTCATGTTTTTTGAATGGGCCACATGTACAAACGAGATCAGATGGCAGTGTTGGAAAGATCCTAGAACAAGTGGGGGAGGACTAAAACAAAGAACGATAATGAGAGGGGTTATTCAGAAATCCAAGAATGGGATTTTGTAAAAGAGAGCAAGTGAGAGGTGAAAAACAATTAAGTACTTGGATGTGTGGAAATACATAGAGAAGAGTTTCCAAATGATGTAGCGATTCTCCCTGTGGTATTGCCACTAATGAGAACATCTGCATCAGTGAAACAGATGGAGTGAGAGAGAGAGAGAGAGAGAGAGAGAGCGCCAAAGGGGAAGGCCGTCTGAGAGGAGAAAACAACTAGACTTAGGGTGACTGAGTGCAGGAAATAAAATAGTTGAAAGAACAAAATAGAGTAAGTGGTTCAGAGTGTGTGGGGGGGGGCTTCTTACATTTTTGGAACTAAGTAACTGAATTTCCCAGAAAATCTAATTCATCTAATTCATCTAATCCATGTAATTTTGGCTCTTGGTCTCCTCCTCTCCCCAAGGTGCCAATGCCCAACTCAGTTCGAAGGGCCTGAGTGCCAGCAGAACAAGCACAGTTTCCATGGCAACGGCTATGCCTGGTTTCCTCCCATGATGCCTTGTTTTGAGAGCCACATGTCGCTGGAGTTCATCACGGACGTGGCTGATGGACTGATGCTGTACAGCGGCCCCCTGGCCCAGCTGCAGGCCTGGGACCACGAGGACTTCATGGCAATAGGTAGGAGGCTTCTCACGCTTAATAACATATATTATATTGTAACACAACTCATCCCAGCACAAAACTCTGGACTGTAACTGAGACGAGGCAGATACGGTCTTACTTTGTGTTCCATTAATTGAACCTGTCTGGACCAGCAGCTCCGTTCACAGAGAACTCTGAGTTGCTGCGTTTCCCTCGTGTCTCACCACAACATGCGCGTACATGAGATATCGTTGTAGTCTTTTACATTATCTCAGACTGTGATGCTTTGACAAGACGGGATAGAATGATGTGACTTCATGCTGTTTTGTAAAGGATCAATGAAAAACGGTTTTGCCCTTGATTTACAAAGTGGAGTGCATGGCCATTATTATGGGAGGGGATGAATGGAGGGACTTAGTGGGCGAGGATAAAAAAATAATTGTAAATAGAGAATAGAGGTATCATCACCTCTGCTCTGCAGCACTACTCAGAATACAGACTTACTGCAGCAGTGATTCTCAAACGAGTACTTGTATGGTTTCCAGTCTTATGTGAAGAATTTCACCAAATTGAAGTAGAAATTGATGTTGCATACAATCCATGTTGCAACTGAGAGTGCATCAAACTAGGGAGACAGCAAGCAAAGAAGTGTAAAGCTAATGAATACATGTTTTTAATAATTAGCGTTCAGCGATGGATTTGTGGTTCAAAAGGTAAGCTAAATGAGATACATGGCGGAAATTGTTAGCTTTTAGAAATTGATGCATGGTTTAAATGGTAAGCCCAATGAAATGATGGACATGGTTAGCTAAAAGTATTGGATACAAAACAGTGATGTATAAAACTGATGTATAAAACAATTGTTAATTGACCTCCAATTTCAAAATCAAATGAACACATTGGGATCATCGGTTGATAGAGGCCTCTTACATTTATCTGATAGGGCTTGGAGGTATGTTTTTATTTTATTTACCACCTCTGTTAGAATGTAAACTGGGAAGGGTTCACAGGCAATTGTGTGAACGTATTGTCCCGTCGGCAAAGGGGCTAACTGTCACTATAGCACGCCTGTCAACTCACAGAGAGCCTTTTTCCTCTTCCATAAAACTCTTTATTGAATAAAATGATGTACAATAAAGAAAACAAAATGCAACACCGTGCAGGGAAAATAGAAGAACTAAAAACTGTATCGCTATGTGGTCTTCATAAGGCCAAAACAGGAATTTACAATTGAAAGGAACAAACTGGATACATTCTCTCTAATTTACCTCTTTCGCCTGAAGACGGCAATTATTGTGTTATTAAACCTGACACCCCATACATTTAGCTGTGTACTACTCGATTCCCATTGAATTGTTTTTACACATGTGCTCATCGAGAAAACAAGGGAAAGACATGCAGTGAACGGTCCTTCACACACACTCCTGCTACTCACTATAATGTATACTGTTAGAAAGGAAATGTGTGTAAACTGAGCTTCGGCCGGTGTACATCTCAGGCTCTTCAGGGATTTCCGTTGTTGCTTTGGCAATATTGTTGAAGTTTGAGGACAATAAAGCTTGTTGAATTGAGGGCGGCAGGGGGGAATTACAGACAAACGGAAGCGGAGAACAAAATGTCTTGTACTCGGTATATTTACTGTTTTAATCTGAGAGACTAACGCCTCCTTGTCTCTATCGCTACTTCTTCCCTTGCATTGGTCCTCACTCTTGGGAGAGATGCTGTTGTTCCATCACTGCCAAAGTAATATGTGTGGGTGGTGAGGTCCACCTGGAGAGCCGGACTGTGTGTTTGTGTGTGTGCGTGTGCGTGTGTGTGTGTGTGTTATAAGTATTTCAGTGTATTTTCTGAATTTTCCGTTAGCTTTGGGTGGTGTAAGGGGTCTGTAAGCCACAGCGTGTGCTATCAGATCCTGAAGAGTTAATCTGTTTGTGGAGTTAAGGCTGATTTGTCACTGCGCAGAGCGTAATGAGAGTCAGGCTGTACATTTAGACCTCTAATTAACTTATTTCAAGGTTCACCTACTGCATGTAAAAAGAAAAAGCCAAGACTGCGCTGGAGCTTTATGTAACCAAATTTACATATGAATGTGTATGTATGAAAGTCTATCAATGCACCAAACAGTGCTGTAATGAAGTGATTAGTTGAGGGCCCTTTCCGTTATTTGCAGATGGAAGCTGCTGACACAGGGTCATTTGCACCAGTAATCTCAGTGCAGAATTTTGAACATCTCTATGCCCAATAAGGACTCATCTCCAGCTTTAGAATTAGCAATTACTTAGGTTTAGGAATAATATCATGTTTGGGATAAAACAAGTACGGGCAACTCGTCACCAGTCAACAAACTGCTCTTCCAGACGGCCACGCCCCCAACAGGCAAGCAGCCATAACTGGAGCTAACCAATCGGCCCATTCTGACTGGCGTGCCTTACTAACTGCCGCAGTATGGGCACTGCACTAGATTATTTGTATTGTTGTTATTGTTTACAACCTTTCAGAATAGGCATATGCAATTTTTAGAGAAGGTCTCTGGAGGAAATGGGGTCCCTACAATAGCTAATAATACTGGACACGCTTAAGTTCATATTGTACTACCAGGGGTTAAATTGTGCCGGGGCTCAGCTCATCAGACTGAAGAAAATCCTGTTTTATTGAATAAGAATGATCGTTAATGAAACAAACATTTTTCCGAACGACAACCACTTCTTAAAGAACTAACTATAACTATTTGATGGTTCTTTTAGCCAAAGTAAGGCAGGTTTTGGAGTGTTTTCTTTTTCTCGACTGTTTAGTGTAATCTACCAACACATCACAGGAAAGGATTTATTGGCTTGGACCTGATCTGATATACAAATATTATTAAAAAACATTGTCACCAATGAGACACATATGAAAATAAAACAAAATAATTCATGATTCTTTCTGCCAGCCTCACTGTCCGTAGAGGGCACATACAGGCCAAAAGTGAACACAACAGAAACAAAACAAAGATAACTAATAATAAAGCTTGCATGCCCGTTCAATCTGCAGACAAACAGTGAGCCTCCGTCATCAGTGTAATGGTGAACAAGTAACATAAAAGGACGAGCAGGAAGGTGGGAAACAAAGCTCAGCATTGATGGAGTGCCACGGTTTATTTTGTGGCTGTTAAGGTGACACAGAGTTGGTTTCTCTGACCAAATTCTGAACCTGTCTTCTCTGCGACGACAACAACAACAAGGGCTTTTTGATTAAATGTGATCAGTGGGGCACAAGGGAACTGGAGAAAAAGCTTTTCATGCTCAACCCAGGAACACAGCTTCAACACCCACAGCTCACGTTCAAAGAGCCATATTGTATTGATGCATAATTACAAGGGGAATCAAATCATAATCAACAATCACAAACAGTGTGTGTGTGTGTGTGTGTGTGTGTGTGTGTGTGTGTGTGTGTGTGTGTGTGTGCGGGGGATTCACTCCCAAATAAGACGAACCGAATGCCAAAAGGTCTCTCACCCCGATGTGAATGTCTTAAAAGTACAAGAGCTGTGCTGGAAAGTATAACGTGACCGGAAGGGGCACACAAGAAGCCACTAATATCGCTCCAGAACCTTCATTCTCACCATATCACTGTGTGTGTGTGTGTGTGTGTGCGTGTGTGTGCGTGTGTGTGCGTTTGCGACATTGTTCACCTTGTTATTAAGCCTTTGCTCAGGGATGCTGCTCATTGGGCCTGATATCACATTTCCCACCGCTTCACAACGCGCGTTTCCACCCGGAGATCGTCAGCTTCTTATTGAGATGCTGGTTCGCTTTTCCAAAGCCGCCCACTCATCCGCCCTTCATCCTGCCGCAGGGCAGCTGTACCAAGCCAACCCTGCTGTGTGGACCAGAGGAGGTGTAAGGCTTTCTCTCTCTCACACACACACACGCGCACGCACGCACGCACGCACGCACGCACACACACACACACACACACACACACACACACACACACACACACACACACACACACACATAGCTGTGTACTACATCCAATCTGTGGCTGCTGGGGAAGAAGGGATTACATGGATATAACACAGAGTTAGTGTAGTGTGTGTGTGTGTGTGTGTGTGTGTGTGTGTGAGACCTCAGGTTTTCTAGGTAACATCAGATTATTGTATGTTACCTTCCATCTATTTACTTTTTCAGCAAGTAAATATTGTTTATTAATCCCCCATGTAATTGGTCACCTGCACAATAAAACATACTGTCCTCCTGAATCGATGCTTAAAGGTCTCTTTCAGCCGCACCGCTTCGCGGCACACCCCGAGCTGCATCTGATGAAATCCAGGAAACCTCGACTTAGAGAAAAAGAAAGAAAAGAAAACGGTCACAGTACACACCCTGGTGCACAGAGACTGCTCCCAGCAACACAAAGATGCTCTCAGCAACGCATGCCCCTCCTACTCCTCTGGCCTGGACCGAATGTTTGGATAATCTCTTCACTCCTTCCTCTCATTCTAGCAAGTACATGATTGAGACCTCTAACCAACTGGCCACCTCTAGTCCCCAGACACCAATGGCCCCCTCCTCTCCTCTGATGCCCACTCCCTCATGCTTCTTCTTACTTGACCTCAGTGCTACCTTTGAAACCGTCAATCACTCCATCCTCCCCAAGCGCCTCGAGTCCTCCCCCAGCATCCCTGCCCTCTCCTTGTTCGGATCATACCTCTACCCACCGCCAGTTCATCCGTAATAAATCCAACTCTCTCTCACTCTTCATCTTCTAAATACTTCCCCTTGGTTACATCATACGTCACCATGGCCTCAATTTCCAATGTTATGCCCCCTTACCGCTCTCCCTGGTACAACGCTGGACCCCGGGGGACACGGCCTTCTCCTCTGCCGCCCCCTCCCTCTGGAACTCTCTTCCCTAAAGTATCCTTGAGTACTTTTTAAAGGCATATACAGATAACATGTATTATTATTGTTATTATTAAGTCTTAGGTTTTCATCAAGGCATTTTGGGGTTAGGTCAGCCATCTTGGTAAACAGTTTAGGGTCTGTCTGTTTCAAGCGATGTTACATATTTCCATGCATGGAGCTGATCCAAACTCGCTGCACAAAAGAGCAGCAGTTCAAAGAACAATATTGCGTTTCATTGATCGATACTTCACAGATGCATTATTTATGAGGTTAGAGGGTTTAAAGATCATACAGTGCAAGCTATGACACAAACTAACTGAGTAACTATTGTGTGCAAAGCCTTCCCCTAATGCTGAGACTTTTCAGGACCTATGTCGACTTTTTGGCAAATAGTAGGATCTGATTTCTACATGTGAGGTGTGCTGTGAAATAGTATTATATAATGCAACTATGAAGAAAGAAGAAACTATGAGAGAGAGAGAGACTATGCTTTGTGTGCAAGGAGAGCCTGAATGCAACCAACCCGTACAGCAACCCTGCTCAGTTACCTGGTCACTGTCGTTAGCTTGGCTGGAAACCCCTGTCAACTACTAGCACTTTAGAACAGCTGGTAGGCTTTCTCAGGCACAGGTGTTTGTACAACGCTGCATCCCCACCACAAAGCGTACAGTGATATTGAATACATGATAGCTGTCACTATTTGTATGTATCAATCAAAACCTGGTTGCAGAGATGGAAGGACAAACCAGAGTCCCCCTCCTGCTATTAACATGTGGCTTGTGTCCAGCTGGTGTCAAGAGAAGATTTAGTTGAGGACTATGTAATATAAATCACTTTCTCTGGATATATTTATGGCCTAAAAGTTCCCAGTGAACGCTTCCTCATGCTTCCATTTTGACATTACATTTTTCACAAGTGTGACAGTGTCCTCGGTGCCCCACCAGCTGTTTGACAGGCATTTACTTTGACATTGTCACTACCACCTGTCACCACCTCCTCAGGCGATGTTTCCCTAGTGGCGATCTGATCTGTGTATATACTTACAGAAGGTATTTATACCTCAGTTAGAATCAGTTAGAATGATTGTGGTGGAAAGATGGCCACCTTCCAGTCATGTCAGATTTAACATTGTTTACGGCAATTAAACATGACTTTCACAAACTCTTTCCTGGTGGTAATTACAAGTAGAATATATGGGTATGTTGTTGGTGTCCTCTATCATTATGGGTACATGCAGAGCGTACGTCTGTCCAAATGGATGAAATCAGTACTATCAGTTACGAATGAGAAATGTGAGTTGAGGTGCTGGTAGGTGTATTTTGTTACCTACAGACAGTCAGGCTAGCTGTCTCCCCATTTCCAGTCTTAATGCTAAGCTACGCTAAGTCAGTGTTTCCTTATTTCCGTATGTTATTTATCTTATCTACACGCCCCAATGTGCACAGGCACATGCGCGCACACACAGGTGAGCAAATGGAGAAGCTCTGGAAAAGTTCTTCCAAAAGCCCCGAAAAACTAAGTAATTAATAAATACATGGCGAAATACATGTACTTTTGAGTAATTGTTTACGTTAGGCCGTTTTAACAGGTTATGCTTGCGCATGCGCGGCCCCCTAAAGCTGTAATGTATAATTATAGTGAAAACACTATAATTCATCACATTTATGGTATAGACATGATAGTGGTTTCCATATTCTCCTTTCACACAAACCATGTAAAGAATATACATAATTAAAACAACCCATTTTGCATCTGTATGTGGTGGTTGAGAATTCTTCATAGCAATACAAATATTTTATTTTATTTTCTATTTTACTTTTTTTTTTTGCATTTTGTGATAGTATAGAAATGGGGGAGGGAGAGACAGGGATATGACATGCAACACAAGTTCCAGATCGTTATCAGGCGCTGTAACAACTCAGCTACCAAAACACTCTGTAAATTACTTTCTAATAAAATACATATATATATATATGCACATATATATTTGTTAGAAAAGGGCATTACATATACCCTTTTTTTGCAGGTTGTCAGATATAGACTCCAGACAGCGCATACAATATAACTGGCTCCCTTAGCATTATGACTTCCTGGCCTGATCAGCAATGCCACCCTTTGACCTGAGCTGTATTAGTGAGATTGATTGTCTCAGTAATGATTTGTGTCCAGCGGGATCAACGCTAAATTACAGACATGGCTGGGAGCGTTATACCTGCTATGAGGTGCTTGATCGAACACACACAGTACTAACCTTTCACACACACACACACACACACACATTCATGCAAAGAGCACCGGCCAGAGGCCAGTACTTGTCCAATCAATGGACAAATTAACAAGACAAATTCATTTGAATTAATTTGTGTTATCACAACACCCTTGCAGAATGGAAAAGGGTCCGCCGGTAGTGGGTCTTGAAGGAATCAGTGTGTGTGTGTGTGTGTGTGTGTGTGTGTGTGTCTTCCTTTCCCCCCCAGGACCAAAAAGAACATATTCTCAGCTCTTTATATGGTTTGAAATAAATGGAAGAAGAAGGGATCCAGCGAGCAACGGCACACACAGATTCACTTTGGCATTACCTCCAATTTCCACAGAGCTGTTTTGTAGCAGTAGCCTCCAGCTTAGCACTGCAACAGCTTTTCAAATAGGAAGTGCTGCTGGACGTAGAGATCCAATATGCGTCGGCTCCGGGCCGGATAGCTAGCTGACAGATCGTTTATTCAAGAAGCTCTCTGCTCTGCACTTGCTGCCACGCCTGCTGATTTGTACACAGGATGACTTCAGTGGGCATTAGAGTATATGTGACTGCGTGTGAAGGGGGGTGTGTGTGTAGCTGTGTGATTTGTAATGCTGTTTATGCAGTCCATATGCTTTTGATTTGGCTCCTGTGTATCTTCAGGCCGTCAAAAGGACATTTTTCACATGTAAGAGCCCCCAACTCTGTGGGAGTCCAGGCTCCCCTCGCACACATTCTCTCTCTCTCTCTCTCTCTCTCTCTCTCTCTCTCTCTCTCTCTCTCTCCTGTCTCAGAGTAGGAGGTAATGAATTACGTATGAGTAGCAGAAAAGAAGCCCGGTCGTGTGGATGTGCCCTTTAAGAGCAAAGTCTTGTCCTAACCCGAGTACACCCGGAGCATTTAAAAGGCGTGCCGGCCCCATGCAGACGTTCCCATTTGGCCGGCCAGCAGCTGCACTCTCCAGCCAGCGAGCCCCAGTTTGTTCTTTCGCCCGTTTCTGTTTGCATGTCTCTGTGAACTCTTTCACTCTGTTCACTGCCATTTCCATTTACCGAAGCTACACAAGAGAAGTTCCACAGGTATTAAGGACACATAGGGACAATGGCCTGCGTGCTTTTGTCATGTTGCTCTAAGACTGAAGGATCTTTTTTATAGTTCTACTTTACAGTCCAACAAATCTCTGCTCATTCTGGACCCTTTTAGCGCTAAAGCCTGCCTGTTCTACTGGGCGGCTGAGGCTCATTGGGTTGGATGGCCGATTCAATCCCAGTTTGCATGTCGAAGTGAACCTTGTGTTGCTTTATTATGGTTGTAATAAAGTTCTTCGTATATCTCAAAACCATCTGTTCTGCTTTGCACGTGGTTCGCTACCACGGCCACAATAAAGGGATTTATGTGTTACTGCTGAGGGAAAACACGCAAAGTACACACTCACCTTTTTCACTTGGGTTGCGTTAATTTGCGCAGTGTGAAACCGAAGCAGTTCAAACAGAAAACTACCCAAAAGTATCAATTTACTCTGATTCCGAACCGCCAAACATGCTGTGAAAGCACATACAGAGTTGGCTATTTATTTACTCCGGTAACCTCCCATTTAGTTTAAAGCCTGTTTTGTACAAGTCAACATTAGCATCCCACTTACCATGAACTCCTGGTGCACCTTGCTAACCAACCTAGTTAGCTAGCGCAAGAGTTAGCTGGTAACTTAGCGTTTGCTGGTACCTGGCCCCAGCTCCACCCTCTCGTCTAAATATGGTCTGTTCGGCTTCCGAAAAAAACAAGATGGCGACGACCAAAATGCCAAACATGAGTCTTCAAAGCGCTAGTCCACAGACCAATGGGTGACTTCACGGTGGCTACAGACAAATCTTTTATACAGCAAATGTTACAAAGCTCCTTTTGAAGTATTTTTTTTTTTTTAAACCGTAGTTCCAATATGTTAAATTATTAAATACAAATTTGACGTCTTGCCTGTCTGAGCAGCATGGTCAATGCTGGGTTTCACATCAAAGGACTGCCTCAACCTTCACATTAGAAAAATATTTATTATAAAGCACATGCATCTTATGATTAACACCTATTAGTGGTTTAACACATCTAAGTTATCCTACGGCTGCCAATGAACGGTGCATAACCGAATGGACAAAAATATTTCCTGGTGGTGATCGGTCATGTCTGCCCGATACCCGATCTGGTCGATGAGGTCAGTATCAGGCCCGATACGAATCCAACAAATCAGATTGGTGCATCACAAGTGACAGCACTCCACCAACTCTCCCACAGCTCAAACCTGAATCAAATGGTTGAACATCAGATCTCCTTTTGTTTGTTTGTTTGTTTTTTCCTCTCCCACTTGTTGTTGATAGAATAGTTCCTTGGCACACAGGCGGTTTTAGTATTTTTAACACTCTCACAGGGTCCTTTTACATTTGTTCAGCCATGTGCTAATGTAATCACTGTGCAGCAAATCCATTTAACCCAGGTGTAGGAGTTAACAATACTCATATTGGTGACCGTGTTGATTTGATTATAACTAACAGGAATGATCTCTCTTTCTTTCGGTGTGCCTGTTTCTCTTTTGCAATAATTCAGTTTCACTATATTCTTAGTTGCAAACAAAATAAAACCATTTAAACTCACACTTTTGCTGCGAGCCTGTTTAGCTCATGATGTAAAAGTGAATAAATCAATGAAAAGACTCTTGAGGTTAGAGGACTGCAGCTCACTCAAACTCAGATTCTCTCCTCCTTTGCTTCCTCCATCTGCTTCTTATTTGTCCTCCCTTTGATCCATCATCATGTTTTTCTGTACTCATCACCTTCTGTTTCTCCCTTTCGCCTTGTCTGCATTGTTCATTTCTCATCTATTTACCTCACAGTCCATCATCCCACTTGTCATCTGCCGTCTTGTAACTTGGCCTTCATCCCAGCTTTGTGCTCAATCACACTCGCTCCTAATCTCTTCTCTGGTAGTCTCCAATCTTTTCTCTCCTCCTCTACCCTTACCTTTTTTCCCATTTCCCTCTTACTTTTGACTCCTACAGCTCAGTATTTTGTTTCATGCTGCTTCACTTCGTCCCTCCTCTCCCCCGAGACCTCTGAAGTCAGTCTTCATCTCTTGGGGAAAATGTCACTTCAATCACGACAAGAAGGCTCCTGAGCGGCGCCAGACGATCGGCTGGTCAATCTGCCTTTTAACTGGTTTTAGGTGCCTGAATGTGGGTGTGCGTACACTTTTCTGCACATACCTACACTTGGCACACGTGTGTCTGCGCATTTACACATATACATTTGCAAGCACATCTGTGGAAAGGGATTATTTTGTCCCACTTGTGAAGGTGTCCTCTTGAGTGTGCTGCCAGTTCCGACATATCTGGCTGCACCAGCGCGGGTGTAAAGAGAGGGTTGGGGGTGATAACGTTGCATTGCATTGAAGTTCAAGGAAGAGGGAAATTCCCCTGAGGGTGGGGAGGGGCAGCCTGTAGAATGGAAATTGAAAGATTGAGAAGTGTAAGATAAGGACGAAAAAATAATGTGAGGGGCCCTGCAGACGGGACAAATGAGACGAGGGAGTGAATGAGGTTACTGAGATGTGGGGGGGAGGGAGGTGGCGCCTAAAGATGACAAAGTATAAGTTAAACAAAGGAGGGAGGCCTTGGATTGAACTGATATATTGAATTTACTTTCTTCGCTTCAGTCAATTGTCTGGCCCCGGCCAATATATTAAAATTAATTGAGCCATTCCTGAAGTGCAGCAGCAACGCATCTTGCAGCTGGAGCGGGCTAAATCAACTGGCAGGTAATTGAAGCAAAGTTGAGAAGAAAGGAGGGGGTAACAACAAAGCTGCACTGACTATGGCTTGAAAACTACATTGCCAGGGCTTTGGTTTTTTATTTAACTTCCATGAGAGGCAGCATAATGAAGAATGGGGCCCTCATCACAACGGCACATCCCAGCCTTGACAAGGCAATTAGAGAGGTGCAGCATCCCGTGCACTCAACACCACCTCATTTCTTCTAGCTCAAGGTGAAGATTCATGGCATGTTTTTGTGTTGGTAACATTATTGCTTGGTTGTAACATTCTGTATACTGCCTTTGTCCTCGGGGTAAAATATAATGACCGGCCTTCCCTAAACCCGTAAAAATAAAGAAAAAACATTATAATTGAATTAGAAAACACAATCATTCATCACAAACAGTGTGTACCAGCTGCCGGATTGGCTACCTCCGCAGGGTGGACCTTCATCTAAGCTGCAAAAGCTGCCCCAGCTATGATCACCCTTGTCTAGCGTGTAAACCTGTAGGCCGCTTGCCAGTTTTGTGCTCGCATGCCTACGAAGGAGCTGCAGCAATTCTGATGTGAGAATACCTGATAACGGAAAAGAGGTCGGTGATGATTCTGAATGCAGAGCCCCACGTTTTTACACTAGGAGTGGATGCCTTCCCTCACTGACCGGTGGCCCAGTACTGTCTTTTATGCTCCTCTCCCAGGTCATCTAATTCCTTGCTTTAAAGATCAAAAGATGGTAGTTGGCACCAGAAAGCATGAGTTCTTAATGTTCCAGACCATGGTTCAGCTGCGGGCAGGGAAAATGTAGCAGAGATGCACTACCTCAGCTGGGTGGCGAGATCCTCCCAGAGATTGGCCAATGTGGTCCTAGCCCTCTGAATGGGAGCGCTAGGTAAGGTTTCCTCCCTGCAATGCCCCTACTACTACAGTACATCACTCTGATATACAATATAGACTACTAGTTATGTATTCTAACTCTTAACTTTCTAACTTGCATATTGCAAGTGAGGATGAAAGAGGCCGGTGCAAAGAAGGGTGCAAAAAAAGAAATCTTCACGTCTGCTCGTGCAGGGAATTTAACTCGAGAGCAACAGCTACGCCTATCCTCATAGAATCTGGAGTTACAATATGTAACTGACGTCATCTGCAGCACATTTATAGCAGATGAAATGCACATGTTGTCTGAGTCCTTTTTCATTTTGTCTGTGAGCTTGACTCCTGTGAGTGGTCAAGTTGAATAAATAGCATTTAGGGAGGTTTCTCCGCTAACCGGTCATTTTTGACAACTCATCCCAATACATGCGATAGAAAACAATGGTTTCACAAAAGCAGAATGTCAGTCGAACGCTTTTGTGAATCTTTCTGAAGGGAGCACAATGTAAAAATGTCAGTTACGGTGAAAAAGTTAATGAAAGTGTGAAGCGCGGCAGGAGGAAAAAGGAGAGAGACGGGAGATGAAAGAGCGCTGATAGACAGGCTGACATTGCGAGAGATGCACCAGGAGGGATGACGAAAGCTCAGCTGAAGTCAGACACACTGCAGAGTGAAGAAGCCGTAAGAAGAGAATTTGATTCTTGTCGGCCTCTTTTGACTTCCAACTTCTCCCGACGCGAGCATCAAGACAAGTGTCATCGTGCAGAAGTTGGCGGAGCACAGGAGTTTCATCTCAGTGTTAATTATAATTCCAGCATAGAGTACTGTAACCGTTTCAGTTTGTGAGACGAGGAGTTAAGTGCTGACGGGGAGGCCTCAAAATGAAGCATAGGTACAAATGCTTTGGTGGGAACCGAATCCCTAACTCACACTGTGGTTGTGTGGGAGTGTAGCTTGAACTGTGACAGCCTATTATTCTTTTTTATTGAATAAAGCCAAAAGAGACTTCCCGCAGTTTTTGAAGTAAGCCTAATTTTATAACAATATAAATATTAATCACATAAATACAACATCATTTTGAGAAGTCACTGCAGTCGCATCACTCTATTTGACTTTTCCATATGTTTACTTTGTAATTCCCTTACTGACAGAAAATAGTGTGGACGAATGAAAATGTGGATCAGTCCTTAATTGAATGGTCAGCGGGACGATAGTCCTGTTAGGGAAGACTTCAGTAACTTAAATGATGTGTGCATTAGGCAGCTGTGGCAGATGGGCAGTAACAAAGAAGACATTAATTACAATTAGTTTTATCCTTTTGACTTCATAAAATAGACCCAGAAGAATATTGAGCACTCTGTGGAGACCAGAAGAGGACAAAAGACAGAGGACACCCTGTTCGATTTCATTTTTAATTCAAGTCAGAAATTGAAATTAAAATCCGTTTTCCCACCGGATAAAAAACATTCACATCTTTCTTTTGTGTTTGTGGTGGCAAAGGCCGGCAGTGATGGAAACATGACACCTGGGAGGATATGCTAATGTCCTCCCTGTTAACATTGCGGTGCTGACGCGCGTGGGAGTGAATAAATATTACATGAAATATGCATGACTTTGGACAATTATTATAATTCATTAACATACAATTTATCTGCGCTCCTCAAAGCCACAAGACTCCAGTCAGAGTAAATATAGCAGTATTACAGTAAACTTAACTCACGGATTGAAGTGAAACACACTTCACTCAGCAGAAACAAAGAACTCATCAAACCATCTTTGTGAGTCTTTCCACTTCCCCAACTCTGGTTTGAGAGTTTGAACCAGGGACTGAACACGTAGCAGATTTAAAAAGAGAAGCAACCTCCGGGACACGTTTGCTGTTTGTAACCCTGTCTTAGCCATGGGGGAAGTCCTGATGACACTACTGGGTGATTTCTCTTGATTCCTTATTGAGTACGGATTCCCAGCCCTAGCTCTGGTAGTCTCTAAATACAAGCTACTGTGGCGTGAAACCAGTATAGTGCAGTCCCAGTATGCTGTGTAAGAAGGGGTCCTTAGTGGTCTGAATGAACTTCTGAAGTTCAGCATGCACGATGATGGATTGCCACTGCTGGTTGCCAGATAGCGTTCCCGTAATTCCTTAAAATATGTTGTCGAGCACACAAGCAGTCCTTACCACTTCATTAACTTTTAATTTGCCATTTGAGTAAGTCAGAAAATAGAATGTAATAACTTTTGTCTGATGTTTGTTGACTGCCATGGGATGTGACGGGAAAAAAACTGCATCACAGAGCGCTCTGTGCAATAATCCTCATTACAGCTAATATTCAGAGGTGATTTCTGGCAAGTTATACAACACACTGCTAGAGTGCACTCAATGATATGTCACTTAAGGCTCCACTTAACTCTTTGCTATCTTTCATTTAGTCACAATGCTGGATTAGAGACTGTAATACCAGCAGCAAATATTCATTGTCAACAGCTAAACTTCCTACCAAAACCTTCGATAGCGTCTCTGAAAGCTCCATGTTTTCTAAAGTCTAATGATTTCTTTGTAATTTCACCAATCCTCCCTGTCTGCCCTGTCTCTCTCTGTCCAGAGCTAATAGATGGGACCCCCACCTTGAAAATCAACCACGGCTCTGGCACGGTGGTGCTACAGTTGCCAGGCAACGTGAACGTGGCAGACAGACGGTGGCATCGGCTGGATGTCCGCAGCAACAGCAAGGTTGGACGCTTCACCTATTTAAACACCGACCACCATTTATCTGGCCACTTAGCACATCAGCTCCATGTGCGCTCACGCCCAGCTGTACTGGCAGATGACAAAGGCCTCACACACTGTTTCACCACTAAAATCAAGGACTGTTTCCTCGCATTAAGATATTTTAAATAGATGTTGGCTCACAATTTCAATATGGACGGCTTAATTTGTCATTGGCACACCCATATTGGCTCAGATGTGCTGCTTACAAATCCACAAAGAGAGAAATGTAAACTCCTTTGTTTGTGATTATTTCGAGCCGTCAATGAAAAGAGTTGAATTGCATTTCAGCTGTGATGATGTGAATTATTCTGTATGTCCTAATATGTGCATACACACAAATATCTCTTTCAAAAGGGAGGACGCACGTCTGAACGGGTTTTTGGGATGAGGAAAAAAAAAAAAAAAAAGTGGTTTGTGTTGGCTCTTACTGAACATCCACCCACACCTTTGGCCTCAGCTTGACACCGACTCATGCAGCCTGCAGTGCTCAAGACAGAATCCGGGTTCGGCAGCTGCAGTCTGAATAGGAAACGGTGCTTCTTGAATACAGTGCAGAGGCATCAAGATGCATCATGAAAATAAAATCCAGTCTGGATGGAAAAACTGATATGTTGTCTTTGGTATATCGATGAAATGTGACTCTCCTGCTTTGTATATGGCACCCTGCACTGGGGGAAAGACCTGGGTACGCCAAAAATGATTTGGGTTACTATTCCACCTCATCTTAAAATACCCCAACCAGAGGGATGCACAGGTGGTGAGGTCGTGTTGGACCTCACCCTCTGTGATCTTGCGCTGCCCTCTCCAAAAGTTTAGTTTTTTTCTTTAATAAATGAGATGCAAGGAACAAGGTGTCGCTGTATTAAAGTTTGACATCATGCAGGTGACGCCAAATTTCTTGCACACTTTGTAAGGGCACTACCGTAAACCTTAGTTGATATGGGTAGCTAGACCAATGTCGACCGAAATCTGAAAACCAGTAGCCAGGCCCCAACCTTGGAATAATGAGGGTTGACAGTGCCAAACATTGGCCCACTAAACTGTTGTGAACAATTGACATAATCACATTTAAATCCATTGCAAACTTATAGCTGAGTAGGGCTGCAACAACGAATCGATAAAATCGATAAAATTCGATTATTAAAAGCGTTGGCAACGAATTTCATTATCGATTCGTTGTGTCGCGCGATTATTACGCCACTCAATAAGTCACGGAGATGTTTGAGTATGAAAAGAAAAGTTTAGTTGAGCGCGGAGCAGAGCGGAGGTCGAGGAGAGACCAGCTGAGACCGTAACGTTGTTCTGAAACACATCGCGGAGGAAGGCCGTTCAACAGGCAGCTAGTAGAGGCACTTCCGGTTGAGGCTCCGGTGCTGCGGCTAGTCGGCAGGTTGTGTTCCGTTTTGAAGTGAAGACGTAACGTCCCTCCAGCAGCTTTCTGCTGTTTACTCGTTATTAGCTTGACAAGTTAGCGTTAGCACGTAAGAACAATGTGTCTGAACAAAGGGAGTGAGAGAGAGAGTGTGTGCGCGCGCGCGTCTGTGAGTGTTTGAGTGAGTGTATGTTTGTGCGCGTCTGTGAGTGTGTGCGTCTGTGCGTGTTTGAGTGTGCGCGTCTGTTAGTGTGAGTGTGTGTGTGTGCGCGCGCGCGTCTGTGAGTGTGTGTGCGTCTGTGAGTGTGTGTGTGTGCGTTTGTATGTGCGTGCGTCTGTGAGAGTTTGAGTGTGTGTATCTGAGTGTAGTGTAGAGAACCAGTTCTGACGTTCAAACAATTCTTGTTAAGTTTTCTGATTAGTATTTTTCTTTATTTTTCTGAAGTTATTTATTGTTCTGACAGCTCAGGTCCCTTTAAACAAAATGTTTTGTGCACTTTATTTAATAAAAGCCTATATATTTGGCAGATATAAAGCATACATGTGTATGTTTGTGTTAGTCCATTATTTTTATTATTATTATTACTTTAACAGCTCCGGGATGTTCAAGGAGCAACCTGTTTGTGCACTTTCTGAAGATTTTTGCACCGTCAGTTCTGTTTTTGAATAAAGGGTTGGAAAGTAATGATTTTGTTTTTTATCCGATTCATCGATTAATCGAAAAAATAATCAACAGATTAATCGATTATTAAAATAATTGTTAGTTGCAGCCCTAGACTCACATGAGGTCACGAAAGTCCCTCCGCATACAGGTCGCACGATATCCATGAGGTCTCTCCCTATATCCATGAGTGGTCTCACCCTATATTCATGAGTGGTCTCACCCTATATCCATGAGTGGTCTCACCCTATATCCATGAGTGGTCTCACCCTATATCCATGAGTGGTCTCACCCTATATCCATGAGTGGTCTCACCCTATATATAGGAGGGGTCTCGCCCTATATCCATGAGTGGTCTCACCCTATATATAGGAGGGGTCTCGCCCTATATCCATGAGTGGTCTCACCCTATATATAGGAGGGGTCTCGCCCTATATCCATGAGTGGTCTCACCCTATATATAGGAGGGGTCTCGCCCTATATCCGCCAGCGAGGGGTCTCGGCCCTATATCCTGTTAAGTTTTCTGATTTAGTATTTTTCTTTATTTTTTTAGAAGTTATCTATTGTTCTGACAGCTCAGGTTCCTTTAAACAAAATGTTGTGCAAAATGTTTTGTGCACTTAATAAAAGCCTATATATTTGGCAGATATAAAGCATACATGTGTATGTTTGTGTTAGTCTATTATTTTTTTAATTATTATTACTTTAACAGCTCAGGGATGTTCAAGGAGCAACCTGTTTGTGCACTTTCTGAAGATTTTTGCACCGTCAGTTCTGTTTTTGAATAAAGGGTTGGAAAGTAATGCTTTTTTGTTTTTTATCCGATTCATCGATTAATCGAAAAAATAATCGATTATTAAAATAATCGTTAGTTGCAGCCCTATAGCTGAGGTTCCAAAACTCTACCACGTCAGGGACTCCAAATAGCCCCACGCAGGCCTATTGGATACTATTATTAGGCCCTGAATGGGGAAGATATCCGTTGGTGATTTAGTAATTCAATGTAAAGTGCAAAGGGAGACAATAGCGGTGAGAGGGAGACGAATTATTGCAATGGCCCTCCTTTGACATCCTCTGCTCAGGCTCTTTGGAAGTGAATTAAATTAGAGTAAAATTAAGCTAATCTTCATTTGACTGAGGACCGCTTAGAGCTCTTCGCCTCCAAGGACTCACATGTAACCACTGCCTCATTGTTCTTGTCTCTTAAATATCACAACGGCGGTCAGCGTCAGTGATACCACCGCACGTGAGAGGAGGCAGCTTGACTGGCTGAAACCTGTTCTGGGCCAGACATCCCAATGTAGATCAGAACCCCTTAACTAAAAGCACAGGACTGAGTTTTGTCATCGCTCCACCAAAATACAAGACTTTTCATATCCAGCACCATCAAAAGACTCTTTAGAGCCCAAAACCGAATAATCACACTTATGTCATCTTTACATTTGCCTCATTTAGATTTAAAACACTTCTTGCTCTACATTAGGTCCAGGCTAACCATTTTAATAATGCCCTTACCTTGCCTCTAATATGCCATGGAAATGTGTGTGCATTTTGTGTCTTTACCAAACCGTCCAATTCACTGCCACACAATGTGAAGCTAGGTTCAGCTTCACTTTGACAACAGCGACTGTGATTGCTCTGCATTGAGAACGGGGGCAGCCGGACAAATGCATGAGTGCATCAGGACTTTGGGTAATACAATGGCTTTATTCTGAATTTCATGAATACAATAATTAATTGAGACAATTTTTTTATTTTGTATTATTACAACAGGGATTATTCTGCACCACAACGGCATTATTGCAAATCACATGTGAGTCTATTCATTTGTCCTGAATAGTCAGCAGCAGCTTATCCAACCTGGTTGGATCGTGCGGCCGTGAGCTCGACAAGCAGCGAGGACAGAGCTGCCGTCTGCAGATTCACTGCATGACTCAGCAGCCAAGAACCAGCCATGAGCGGTTTTTTTACACATGATACAAGACGGTTGAGCCGTGAATCAGATATTACCGAAGCCAAAGCATTTGTTTTTGTCTGAAGCCGTCGCTGGTCCTGAGCCTCGTAGAGAACTGAATCATATTTCATAGTGTACACAGTATCCGTAACGTATAATCCTGCAGACAACCACTATGCATGTGGCACCATCAACCTCATTGATGATCAATCAGCTGGGCGCAGCGGGTGTAAAATTAGCTGCTGTGTCCCCGACACATTTACTATCCTGTTGTGTGAAAGTAAAAGGAAAAGCTTTAAGGGACAAGCGTGCCTCCGTCGTACGATTCTAAAGAGATAAAAACATGCCCGCACCCACGAGTAAGGTCAATTTTATGATGTTGTTGGCATATTTAGGTGTGTATGGCGCATTATACAGTCCAGTAGTTGTTAAGAAAACACTCTCTTGCTCCTGTTTCACGCAGCTGTTTCACACAGCTGTTTCTGGGTTTTAATCCTCGGCTCCTCCATCTCCCTTTACTGTCTGGTCCCCAAGACTGCCGTCTTTTTTTAGCATCTGACTTGATGTAAAACCATTTTAAACAGTTGTTTTTTTGTTTTTTTGGGGGTGCGGGTCACAAACGTCCACCTGAAAATGAAGGATGAACTGATTATAATGTGGAGGGCAACAAAACATGTTATTGGCCATAGCACAAGAATCCTTATGTCTACGGGAATAAAACGACAATCTGGACGGACATGGACCAGTTTGTGAAGGCAGACGGACGCAGGGCGGTGATTTTAGTTTTTTGAGTAATTTCTTTACTCAAGGTTTTAAAGGTGCGTGAAACTAATTTGATCACATTGATTATGCTAACGACCAAAACTCGTGAACGTGCCCCTACTCATGAACAGGTGAAGTTCATCAGACTGAAGAGAGAAATATATGAAGTGCAGTAATGAAAATAAGGACAGAAAAATAAGAGGGATTTAGGATAATAATACTAAAAGGATTTAATTAACTAGCTTTATCCAAAGTATGAAGAACAACTGAGTCTTTTTGAGATTATAATCTGCTCTCGGGACACGTAAACATATAAAAGCTTTGATCACAGATGTGCGAAAAGCTTTTCCACACATTTTGGACCTGCATGCTAATTGTGATGATTAGATTTTTGTGGAATTATCAGGTAAGGCTCCTCCCCCACCCCAGAAAAAAGGCATGTGTGCAGTCCATTAAAAGATACTGTTAAAAATAACCATGTGCATTCTAGTGGGATCCCAGTATGAGCTGCATTGCAAAAGAAAGAAAATAAATCAACCAAATGTCTATAGATTAACATGCATGTTAGATTCTTTCTTTCCTGTAACTTCCATCTCACCATTTTATTTTTCTTTGATCACAAACAAGCCTATTTAAAGAAGAACATTTTTATCAGTTCAACTGTTTCTGTGTGCTCTCGGCAGGAAGTGAGCTTCACTCTGGATCGCTGCTCTGGGGCGGCGGTGATGGAAATGGAAGGCCTCGGCAGCTGGCTGACCACCGAGGACCACTCCTCCTGTGAGGTGACGGGCGTTACACCCAACGCCGACAGGTACGCACCAACAGCTGAGCGCACACATATCGATACCATGTGCCAGATGAGGGGCCCAAAGATCTTTCATTTTCCTTTTTTATTTAAAGGAAACTGTTAGTGTGCCCAACGTGAATAAAAAACGAAAAAAGCACGTTACCTGTATTTATAGAACCAAAAATATTTCAAATACTTCAGGAGAAATTTGAGCAGCTTCTGTTTGGGGATGACACGTTTGCTTTCCAGTGATACAATGTGAAAAGGCTTGATTAGAATAAGTGAGAAGAAACCATTAAAGCAAGGGCTACAAAAATGTCTCTAATGGTTTTGTGACATCTTATGCGGTTCCAATGTGTCGACATTTCCATGATGTCGCTTTTGATCTTTGAGTAATTCGTACAATTGTACCCAAATGAGAGAAGTATGGCGGTGCACGTATTCTGTGAATTGTAACATGTGCGTTAGCGAACTGTACGTTAGGGTTGTGCGTTAGCGTTGTGTGTTAGCGTTAGCAAACTGTACGTTAGCAAACTGTACATTAGCAAACTGTGCATTAGCAAACTGTGCATTAGCGCTGTGCGTTAGCGCTGTGCGTTAGCATGCCCTCTCTGTGTGTTTCAGACACCTGAACATGAGCCAGGTGCTCCAGCTGGGCGGCGTGAACGAGGACATCCCCTACGTCTACCCTCATCTTCAGCACAAGCACTTCACCGGCTGCATCCGCGATCTCATCGTGGACAGCAAGGTAACGCGACACGGACACACACACGTGCACACACCTGTGCAGAGCCATGCGGGTGCGAGCACGCCGGCGCCCAAGCACACTCAAAACTCACGCCTGCACTTTGGCTGATAAGTGTAACCTCAAAGTGCTTTCAAGTAGCACACACGTGGCCCTGCAACAGCAAAGTGGAATATAAACTCTTTTTGCTTCCCGCCCAATCTTGACTTCATGTCGAGACTTTCAAGTAACCTTCCACTGCTCTGATGGAGTTAAAGTCAAGGACTCCATGCTCAAACGTGACAATCTGAGGCCAAGCCCAAATCATTGCTGAATGAACACAGGCCTCAGGTGTCATAGCCTTTTGTGAACCCGCTGCCTTCTAAAGCCTAGAATGTTGGCTTGGCTTTAAGAAAACACCAAAGAGTGAGACATGTTGTCCCTGCCTGTCCAAAAGCATTAGGCCTAACCTGATATATTATATTAAGACATAAATGTCAAGTGTTCTTCTTTTTTTTTTTTACTCAAACGGATGCTGACAGGATAGGATGTGACTTCCATAATAATCAAAAATGAATTGGACAGATGACCAAGGAAATGTTGATATGTGTGACGTTTATGTCACTGATCAAGCTCGGCAATGTGTAACTTATCACGATTTAGGAGCAACACTGCCTTTGTTACAGGCTATTTCCTCAGCCTCAGTTGTAATTCACATTGTGATTAAGACTCAAGTTTCACCTGGTATAAAATGTCCTCTGCATTCAATTATGCTTGCAATCTGATCGCGGAATCTTTGGATCTCTATGCAAATCAAAAGAGTGGGAGGGGAGAGGGACTTCTCATCTTTTATGACACTCTCCTTGGAGGCAGCGGAAGCTTTGCTATTGGTCCTGGTTGCTGTGCTCGGAGCCACTTTGAGCACTGCGGCAGTGACTAATTCAAATTGGATATCAGAAAAGTGAAACTACTGGTACTGTAGGGGCGGCTCTCACTGGACTCTTTCAGGCAAGCTAGTATTTCAAATGATCTCGGATGGATGCATGATCTCATTTTCAAGTAAGAAAACAGTAGACAGTCAAAGTGCTGCTCGGAGGCCTTTTACAGCAGCGGAGCAGGACTTAATTTTAAGTGGAGTCACATCTTTTATCTTGACATTGAACTAACAAAGCCTTGGAGAGAATGATGCTTATAAAATCAAATGCATACATCCATATACAAAAGCATCTGGAGCTAGAGATGCACCACACTTTTTTTTTATCTCCGAATACAAATTCCACCATACTGACGGCTGACCAATATCTATTCCATATAATTAGGTCAGTCGCAGTAAACAGATCCAGTTTTTAGGAAATCTTTATCTGTTCTTCTCGTTGCATCATTGTAACGCTGTGAAAACGGACTCACATATTCAATCTGACTTAAATAATTGAGCAACTTGTTGTATACTAATATAATGTATCTACATTTACACTAATGATGCAAATGAGTCTCAAAAATGTAATAGCGTTAGTGTAGAATCTATCAAAATGTCTGTAAGCTTGTTAGATTATATTTCTTTCTCTTTGAAGGTTTGCTTTACTGTGTATTTTGTATCCGTGAGTGTGGCCTTGTTGTTTCCCTCTTTTGTGGTCACCCACTCATGTTGTAGGACCTGTGCTCGATCCGACAGTGAAACGAGTTTGTACGTGTGAGCTAATAACGACCATGTAAAATAGACACGTGTTGTAATGGCAGTTACCTTTAAATGGAGAAAAAAAACCTTGTCCTTCATTTGGCCAGTTCAAACCACTTTTGTCTCGTTGTCTGGTTCCGTGCTATGAGCGACGGGGCCTCTAGGGCCGGTGAGTTTGGCTGTGAGAGTTGTAGTCTTGTTCCCTCCGCAAACACAAAGGATCCGTCTCGTGCGTTCCATCCATCAGCTGTACCCACTTGACCTTTGGAGGGTCAGCGTTGGAGCTGGAGCCCATCTCAGCCGACATTGGGCGAGAGGCGGGCCACAGTGCTGCCAATCAATCACAGGGCTGACGCAAAGATACAGACAATCATTCACCCTCACATTCAATTCACCAATTAGCTCACCGGCATGTCGTTACTGTCTATTGTACTGTGGGAGGGGAACCGGAGCACTCGTAGAAAACCCACGCAGACACCGGGAGAGCATACACCCTAACTGCCATTTCCATTCAGCAGTCCTTTAAAGCTCTATTAAGATGTTGAATCTCGAGAGTGGGAATATAAAATGAAATTGTCTCTCCCGCTACAATGCTAAAAGGCTTGTACTGCAGTTGGTGTGGGGTACCTGAGCTCCAGGCGTAGCGGGAGGATGCACAAACCGTATACACTAATGAGAGAAATCTGCATGATGCGTGTGGGTGGACATGAGGATGATAAATCTCCACAGAGCGAGCAGCAGTAGGCGTACTCATGATTAGTAATGTTGATGGACGTGTTCCGACATTGTATGAAATATTATTTTTTCTCTCTCTCTCTTATATTTACTCATTGGGTGTTGCTCTGATTGCCGCATCTGCTTTGTGGTGTGCGTGCATGGGGGGTGGTCAAGGTAGATTACATTGATAGTAACTGTGTAGTCTCTTTCTATGTATATGTCTCCATGTTTGTCTGTCTCTTTACTAATGTGTCAGAGGAGGTGGCCTTCTTGAGAGGCGAGAGGGAGATCAGAATGTAAGAAAGAGTAATTGGTGGAAAAATGTAAACATTACCAAATCTTAGTATAATTTCCATAAATATGATTAAAATTTTGATTAAAATGCTTCCGAAGCCACAAATGCAGGACAGGCAAGAAAGTGGTGTTTGGGGGAACCTTGTATTTTATTTTTCTCATGCCAATATGTTATTAAATGATGCTTTAACAGAGTACTTCCTCCCAAACCCGTCAACCACCATATTGACATTGTGTTGGCCCAATGATTATTTCCAAATGTCATTTTTAATTCTCTACCATACAGTTCTATTCATACAGTGGCATACTGGAAAATGATTTATCACGTGCAAATGGCAAACTACTTTTACACACATTGCTAAAAGAAAATATATATTAGCTTAGCTTGCCGTACTGTAGCCGGCCCTGATTAAGCTAAAGGTCAGGTTCCGTTTGGACTGGAGGGAATAGGTGAATAGGTACCTGTCACCTGGGTGTCTGCACGTATGTGTATCTGTGCTGTGGTCATCTGGACATCACCAAACAAACATGCACGTGTCAGGACCACGTCACCTCCACAAAACCTATTGAAGCGTGGCGCTATGGGACCAGTGAGCGGTGTGTGCGGATGGAAGAAGAGAAGCCAACTACACCGAGCTAAAGACAGGAGTGGATGTGACGCTGTCTCATAGAAAAGAGACAGGAAGAGATTTTTTTGATTTTATAATTGTGTTTCTATTCTGGAGTTGGGTCTCTCCCCTCCGGCTGTCATTCGCCATCGTCTTTTTTTAACTCTTTCCATCCTCGTCCTGTCATTACTTTGCTCGTCTTTCTCCCCTCAGCCCTCAGTCTAACATTACCGCTACTAAGTTTTTCGGTTGTTTTGACAAAACTGTCACTCCATTTCTTTTAAGCATGGAGGTTTTGCAGTTACAAGAGTTGTGCTTATGGCATTTTGAATGCCAGCCGCTTTGAATTGAAATTGCTCAGCAAAAAGTTTGACAGAGGTAGAACATTCCAGGGCCATTGTAGAGAGCAGGGGGAAACGTTGCTGTATGCATATTGGAAGCAGTGGTATGGTAAACTTTACATTTTCTTCCAACTTTGTGACAAGAGTTCAGTGAAGGCCCCCTCCTCGTCTCAACATGTGCACGAAACCAGGTTCCTTTCACAGGTTTCATTTGGTAGAACTTGACCTGCACAGAGCCCTGACTTTAACCCCTTCCAACACAACGGCCTTATCCGCCAGCATCAGTGTCCTCGCCAATGCTCTTAAGACGAAGGTTCCAAAAATCTAGTGGAAAGCTTCTTTGAGGAGTGGAGGCTGAAAAGTTTATCATTCACCCGTGGGTGTAAAGTCACAGCATCCTCAGCTCAACACTTTGCATTTTGGTTGAGAATTTGTGTTTTACTTCCTGTGGACTGAGACATTTCTATACCCAGCACCTGGAATTATTCTTGGCAAATACAAACAGGGCCGCCCACAGTGTCTCTGTGTGGGTGTGTGACACTCTCAGCCGAAGCCCACATTTGCAATTCAAGCAGAAGCGGGTGTATTTTTGCATTCAGCTCATATGTCTTTTGCTCAAACACACAGATACGCGCCACAGTGACACAGATGCACACGAATCAATTGCAGAAACCCCAATGTGCCTCTCACTCATTGATTGCAAAAATGTCAGTTTTTTCGATGCTCAGCAATCAACGCAATCGGTCCAAACCAAACAGGACGAGCTGTATAGCTTTTGAAAGGTCAGCAACCAGGAAGATGCCTCTTTGCTGGAGGTCAGAGCCAATCAGCAACTCCCTGGCGATATGACTCGCTGTCAGCTTTTACGATCCTTTGCATTCCTCCGTCCTCACCGCAGCACCAACATAACTCATAAAGTTCGGTTGGGCAGAGACGAGATTGGACATATTAATGTTTTTTATGGCGCGGTTTTGTGAGGGACACAAATTGAGGCGTTCAAGGTTCCCCCGTCCTTCCAGTTTTCTCTACCAGTCGGCCATGGTGTTTGTCCCTTAGAAGATTTGTCCAGTGTTTGGTTTTGTCGCTGTGTTAAGAAAGTCATAGAGTGAAAATTAGAGAAGGCCACAGTATCTTGAGCTCATGTCCTTCAACACGTTTGAACATTTCTTGAACATATATATATATATATATATATATATATATATTTGGACTCTTTGGCTTTAATTTTCAAAACTCTGACTCACCCTCTGGCTACTAACCTACCTGTTTGCCCACTGTCTTCCCCAATCCCCTCTCTCTGCTGCCACTTGTTTGTTTGTTTATTGCCGACTCTCCCGACTTCCCGTCGACGTCCCTTACCTTTACTTTCTAATGCTGTTTTCTTCAATCTCTCCCTCTTCTTCCTCCTCTCTGTTCATCTTTTCTCTGGCCCCCCACACCCATATCCCTATCTCTCTTCCCTCCACCTCTCCTCTTCTCTTAATGCACCACCTCCCCATCTCCTCTCCACCTATCTCCCCCTTTCAGCTGTATGATTTGGGCTCCCCGGCCGACTCGCAATCCAGCTCTCCGGGCTGCCTGACCACCGACAGCAGCTGTGTCAACATGGGCTACCCGTCCTGTGGCCACCGGGGCCACTGTCACGGGGAGTGGGGCTCCTTCAGCTGCCAGTGTGTGCCGGGATACGCAGGACACCAGTGTGAAGAGGGTAAGCCAAACGAATGCGTCAAAAGAGTACATCAAACAACAACAAAAACAAAGTCATCCACGCCTACAGGAAAGAGCATTTATGGAAAACTACAGCATAATTGCCCCTAGCTGTTGGAGAATGAGTTTATAGTAGCACTGGAGCAAAGTGGGGCGTGACATTTAACTCTGACGGTGTGGATTTTCCCCTAAAAAAGGCTTCCAAATATTAACCTTGTTTTTTTATACATGTGGATTTACAGGCCGTAAAACTGCAAGAAGCACACTGTCAATATTTCAGCTTTGTAGCACACAGCCAAACAAAATGACGATTACAGAGGATATGACAGCTTACAGGTTGTTTTCTCTCACGGCCTCAGGGATGTGGAGCAAGCAGACCTGCCTTTTTGTTTTATCTGCAGTGTAAAGTGTCCATCCTAAAAGCTGTATGAATCTAGTTGACACAAATTTATTGTGAATGTCATCATAAACATTACGTTTAACATAACCTAGAAGAGGATTGAGTGGACTTCAGACACCACCCACGGCGGTGTCATGCCTTTGTGACATGAATGTAAATGAATGCATGTATAGGTCACACGCTTGTCATACAGAGGATACTTATGGCCCTTTGACTTACTGCAGCAGTTGGAAGAGGCTGTCGTCGGCCTGAGATAGGATGTTTAATGACCCTCCCTCACTTCCCCTTTTGCACGTCCTCCAGATTGAGGAGGGCGCCTCCAGAGATGCATTCTGCTGACTGCAGCAGTCTCTGGCGGGCTTTACGTTCCCGTTCGCTTCTCGTCTTGCGCCGCACAGAAGGAAGTCTCTCAAGTTAATGAATGAAGAAAATGTGAATGAGTCATTCTCCACATTCATGAGAGGATTCATATCTTTGGAAAAGTGACAAGCTGTGGAGTCGATGACCCAGAGGGGCATGTGGATGCTTCTGGCAATCAATGAGGCAATCTTGGAGGCAATCTTAGAAAGTACAAAAAGTACCCACAATCTTTTCCTAAACCTAACCCAGTAAACCTGAAAATGAATGTCTGAGATTTATTTTGAAAAGCCCCTGTGCATTATAATGATCACAGCGTCCTTGACACCTTCAAAGCTGACGCTAGTGAGGTACATAGAGCTCCATAGTTTGAAGGGTAAGGCACTGACCAAGCGATGGAAAGTTGACTACAAATGCAAAGCACCATTCTGTCTTCTTCTTCTGTTAACCCTAACCCTAACCCCCTCCCTCAAGAGGATTTGCCTTTTGCCAGGCCACCATTGTCAATATGAATTTGTTTTTAAGGTTCGGAATTTGTTTTCAGACTTCTTGTGCATTCTGTCATATATGTTATGTGCCATAAGTGCTCCAATAATTAACAACAAACATTTTACGTATCAGGCAAAGTTGTTGTTGCCTTCACATGGGACACGAACAGCCGTCTCCTGGGTGAAAGTCCTGTGCTGGTTTGGACCATCCTCTCCACTCAGAATACTTTCTTGCTTACTCGCTCTCACCGAATGCAAAGACCTTCACATTCCATGTGTCCGTGGTTCACAGAAACCAAAATATTTTGTTGGCGACAGCTGACAGGGGGCCTTTGTTGCGTCTCACTCTCTCCCATTTCCTGTTGTCTGTCTACCGTTTTTATAAAAGCATGTGCTTCACAGGAGAGCCCCTTGATGTCTGTTTTGAACTTACCCCATGCCCAGGTTGAGGCGGGAGGTGCGTTAGCTGAGGTGTATTCACATCTGGTATCAAATTGTATTTCTGCAGTTCACATGAAATATTGATGTTACAAAAACAACAACAAAAAAACCTGGCCTGTGCTGTGCTAATAATTAAATAACCTAAAGATACACATTGTAACGTTCTACCGCACTTAGCTGGCATTCAGGCAGAAAACACCCCTGTGTGCAAGCGGCTCAGCGGCTTGCTGCTGGGTGTCGCTTCATGTACCGGTGAGATAATGGAAAATGACCCAGGGAGTCCAGCGAGAGCAGTGCTTCTCAATCTTCTTACGGCCGACGCTCCCCTTATCCAGGTCCATCACTGACCAGGTCCCTCAGTGTCTCAGCTCAATATTAATGTTGATTATTATTATGTCTTATCACAAAAGAAAGCATGTGATTGAATGCCAAATAACAGATCTGATTAAGCTGGACAGTTGGAATATTATTATCACGAGTTCCCCAGAGAGCAAAGAAGCCATGTGAATATAAATGATATTCATGAGTGCTAAACAAACGCTACAGTTGGACATTTTGACTTTAATTAGGCCTTGTTCTTGGTCACAAAAAACAAAGAGGGGATGGGGTGTGTGTGTGTGTGTGGGGGGGGGGCATATTAAGCGGGGTCCTCCCCAGGAATTGTTGATCATCAAACACCTAATTTTCTGTGTTCTAGTGAATTTGTATGCATCAATGTTTGGTGCAAACATATGTATCTATGTAAACACAAAATTGGGGAGACAAGTGGCAATTAGCTTTTGAGTATGTATTTTCCTGTACTTTTTTCCTTTATTGTTATCTCTGCTGAGTCAACACACATGCAGGGATGATTTACTCCTCCCTCCTCTTTTTATGTCTTTTGTTTGGGGACATAACCTCTATAAATGAGCAGGTGGCTCCTATTCACCTCAATGATACATCCATTCGTTTCCATTCATTTATAAACCAATAAAAGCTACATAGTTGACAATAAAGTAGTAATGTTATGAGCATAAAGCCATAATTGTTTTAAGAAAAGAATCCCTGTGCATTACGTCATCGCTCATGGCAGTGCTCCCTTCACACAGTCTTAACAAACTCAATAACCCACCTGCAGATGGGACAAAAACTAACAGAAAACTAACAGAAAACACTTTGCAACCTCCAATGAGGTGCAGCTCAGACCTGCTCACCCCCAAAGAAAAGCTTTGGGGAAACACACACAGCAGCTCACAGAGCTACAGCTCAGAGGAAACAATGAAAAGCTTCTGATGATGATGGTAAAAGCAAGTCCAATCATAACATTGTGAAAATGTGCATTGAAATGACTGCTGGCATTAAAAAACATACACACAAACGCATCAAAGGCCCCCTTTCTAAAGTATTGCTTCCAGCGCCCCTCAATGTCCCTGTTGAGAAACGCTAAGTTAGAGAAACAACTCATGAGTTTGAAAGATACTGCACAGTAGTTTCACATTTCCAGAGGAAGAACTCTGCTGCTTTGAAAAGGGATCACATTTTGTCTTCAGTTGTTGCGACAATCACAAGGTTGTACTGCAGCCATACCCATCAAACATCACGTTACATACACCTTCATGTGTGTATATATATATATGTATATGTATATATATATATATATATTAATATATATATGTATATTAATATATATATATGTATATATATATGTATATATGTGTGTGTATAAGATGCAAAGAGTGTCGACAACAAATCCAAGCAACAGTAAGAAAACAGCTTGAATGTATTTATTTTTCCTTTATGTAGCAGAAGCTTTAAAAAGTCCAATAGGGATTTAATCAACACCCCCATTTCTGCAGGTTTAGCACGCCACATTCGTCTGTACTGAACAACCTATCTATTTAAGAAAGGAAAGATTATTAGTGTAAAATTGATAGTGTTAATAGGATTTGATTTCACCACATCCCACACAAATCCCAAATCCCACACAGGCAGCTCCGTGGCTTCGATAAACAGCAGCAAAAAATACACAACGGAGTTCCGAGAAGCCGCGTGGCTGATCGGATGCACGGTGTGTGGCGAGGAAGACGTCGCCTCCAAGCTCAGCTTCGTCGCAGTTGCACGGAAAGAGAGACAAAGAGAGAGGGGACATGGAAGTGTGAGACGGGCGGAAAACTCAGTCTCGTGCAAGAATGGCTTCAGAAACATTTTAGGTGTGCTTGGTTTAGTCTGCTTGGCATGCCCACAATCCACTTCAGGGAACATGTGCCTAAGAAGGGAGAATAACCCAAGCTTGACACACACATTAATATTCTATCGTGTGTATTCTGCATATTCTGTCGTGCCACCAGCTCTCTGCATTGGGGGGAGTGGGGGACACCACTACAACGTTTTGTAATTGGATAAGAAATGTGTGTTTATTCTCACTAATATCACTATGTGAATAACTAGTGTGTATTTGTGTGTGTGTGTGCCAACACCAGAGGCCCCAGAGTATTCCCTTGATGGCCACAGTCACGCACATTACCAGCTGGCGACCCCGCTGCCGGCCCGGAGGACGTGGGTTCAGGTCCTGGTTCGAACCCGCAAACACAGCAGCACCATCATGAATCTGATCTCAAAGGAGCTGAGTGAATACATACGACTAGAGGTAAGGTCGACTACCTTTGTTTGTGTGTGTGTGTGGGGGGGGGGGGGGTATATTATTGCTATTGCCGGGTTGCAAACAGGTTGTTAACGGGGGGATTGAACACAACATTGAAACAAGCCCAAATGTTGCTCGTAAAGTCATAAAAGCTGGTTGGTGTTGTGAATGGTTTATCACATTGTATTGCATTGGGTGCATGTCCCTATAACCCTTTAAAGGAATACTTCAACATTTATCTAATATTTATTTAATAAATGATATTCATGAGTGCTAAACAAATGCAACATTTGGACATTTTGAAAAATACTACCTTAAGACACCAAGACCTTGAAGAACACCATAGAAAAATCTGTGCTATGATTTTGGTATCAAAACCTTTTGACATGTGGTGATTGTGTTTGTGTGATTGAGTTGCATTTGTTGATTGATTGGATGGCCGGAGCTTTCTGTTCTAAAAACTGCACAAACACCCCCTTATTGTCAATGCACCAAGGAGAATGCCCGAGGCCTCTGGTCTGTGGTCGTAAAGTTTCACGAGACTTTTCAATAAGTGATCTCACTACAATGGATCGGCTTCTCTTCTAGCCATATACAATGGTCATGTCAGTAAGAGGAGGCCCATAGAACCCACTTTCATTCACATGCCCTGTCAATATAACAATGCCTGTTTTCCTCTCGTCAAAATGTGGCCTCCTTAACTTTGCAGCATAGTCTCTCCCGACAAGCTAACATGAGACAGTTGGTACCAATGGATAGGTTATCTAGTTTCATTTCACACCAGAATCTCCACTCCAGCTTGAAATCTGAGCCTGCTCCCCCTTCCCCCCTTCTGAAATATGGTGGTTCCAGCCGAGGGCGGCGGCGTCCCAGAGGAGTTTAAGAGAGTTAATGCAATGCATCGCCTTAATTTATAGTCGAAGAAAATAGAGGTTCTTATAGAGGATGGTGTATTAGCAGTGCGAATGATTTAGATTGACGTTGAAGGCACTCTGCCCGGACTGAATACAGAATATAACCGTTTTATTTGGTTATTTGTCTTGAGGGCTTCATTTTCTCCCCTCTGTTATTTTCCTCCGGTCGCTCCGCTCACACTTGAAATGCGTTCTCATATTGTTTTATTCGCTCGCCTCCCATCGTTGCTTTTCCACCCCTGACTAACACTCTGCCACTCTGTACAATAACTTCTCAGTGCAGTCCTCTCACGCTGCAGACCGCACGTATTGATCAAGCGTCGCCGTCTGAAATGATGATGATTATCTAAACCACAGCTGCTGTTACAGTAAAAGCTCTCCTCTGATCCCCGTCTGTCATCCAACTGTCTCTCCTTCCTCTCCACCCTCTCCGGCGTTTCTTCTTCTTAAATGTCACACTGCTCCCTCAGCACAGCCACATTGGGGAGTGGGTTCACATCATTTATCTACAATAGACGGTGCATTTATTCCCCAGGTGCAGACAGCATGGAAATGTTCCCTGGCAGAAATCTAACCATATTGCCTTCTTGGATTATGTTTTTTCACTGTAATAGTTCTGTTTGCTTTTAATCAGAGCAAGGAATTAGTATGCGTTACTCTTGGCTGGCTGCAGACTCACAATGTGAGGAGCGCTTTGTTTCTGCTGTTTGTGTGTGCCTTGCATTCCAACATGGTTACTTAAAGATATTGCACGGCTTTCTTCCTCCCCTTGGAATACTGATTGCAGCGTTTTGTGTGAGTTTCCGCGTTCTGCGGTTACCCTCCCCATGAGGAGGAAAGCGTCTCGCTAGAATGGAGGTATTAGAGGGATTCTCCTATATGAGGACGTCTTGTTGCTCTTCAAACAACCAACTAACCCTTTGTTGCATTAGTTTGCTTTGATTCATTGTTGATTCATAGAAGACAGTGTGCATTAGTCAAAATGTGATGGGATTACCTGAATTTGGGAGGCATTAAGAGCTAAACAACATATCCACTCCAAAGTATTCAAACACTGTTGAATATTAAAGCATTGCAAACATTTTGGAGCAATATTAGTAACAGAATAATACGGTTCCCTGATTGGCTTTCAGTGCTTTCAGTCCGATCTGACAGTCTTCTTGAGCTGTGACAAGAGTGTGTGGATAAAACAGGAAGTAGTCAAATTCCTACTCATTAGCGGCTGGCAGCTAGCTTGCTTGCTAATTCCATTTAATGGCATCTTTGCCAATGTCATCGGTGCATTAGCGCCTGGACCAGTAACGTGCAGAGCAGTAGACGGGCAGAGATTTCAAATGCAAGTGCAAGTTGCCATTTTTACTCTCCTCCATTCCCTTCGTCCAGTAGGTTGCTTGCCTATTGCACATACATAGACGAAAACAAAATTAGCTTCAGAATAATTATTCATGATTTGATGAATTTCACCACTTAAAAATAATAAACAATGAATGACTGGGAGAACATTACATTACATTTCATTTAGCTGACGCTTTTATCCAAAGTGACTTACATGCTATACAGTAGACCGTAGACACAGCAACGGTGAGCAATTAGGGTTAAGTGTCTTGCTCAAGGACACAACGACATGGAGCTGAACGCTTTGGATAAAAGCGTCAGCTAAATGAAATGTAATGTAAAATAATTAGTGAAATGTTCATCATATTGTTTTTCATTTGGGTACAAACATAATCACTGAACCATTATTTAAAAGTTTTAGTTTAGACAAAGGCTGTGATAGGTGTAAATGATCAAATCATGATTAAACTAGGGATAATTGTGTCTTAAGATTTTTGGGCTTCATCCTTAGTTATAATAATGGTCCAACAATGATGTCAAATTGAATAGTTTTTAGTCTTTGATGTTTCTTGGGGAACTACACCCAACCCCAATATCTCCTTGTGACCTCCTGCTTCATAATGTACAATCATCTTGACTGTGTCGGGTCACTGCTTTTAAAACCTGAATGAGTAGCTCCCACGCCTCAGTCCGCCTGGCTGGCTGGTGCTGATTCCAGGCTGTAGACATCCTATGATATATTATAGAGCGATACTATAGTATTATAGGCCGACTAAAGAAGATTTAATAATACTAACTCAGTCCAACGTTTTTAAGTAAACAATGAATAGGAATAAGTAGCAAGAGATCGGTGTATTGTTTTACATTTTAATCTCTCCATATGAGTCCTAATCACAATGCAGGCCATGTTTGCCATAACCTAACGTAAATTAATAAATAAATTGTATACATCCATCAAACTTCCATTTTCAAGCGATATCCCAGGGTGGGGTACAACACTGATTGTTGCGACCATTTCGCCAAGTTGTGAAGCAATCAGTCTGATTGCTGTTAACACATTTATACTGGGGTGACACCCGCGCTTAATGCCCCATGATGGATGCACTGGCGCTGCTAGAGGACTACGTGAATGGACAAATTAGAAGGGAACAAGTGTTCGGGGACCACCTCACCCACACAATCTGTGTCAGAAAAAACATCTTCCTCTCCGTGTGATTCTCTGTAAAGAGTCACTGGTCAGCAGGCTCATTTCTACGCACAAAGCTTCATGAGGTGCTTTGCATTGAATGTGGGTGTGTGGATGGCGGAGCATGAGGCGGATCCACCTGCCCACATTTCCAAGAGGATTTGGGATTTTATTTAATTGAAAATTGAGCAGTGGCGGGCGGACGCAAGGTTTTATAAATCAGAATATTTGTTTTGTGCATTTCCTTATTTTGTGTGGCTCCACTGCAGAGTTATACAAACAAGGGCCCCAGAACTCAACCCAACTGAGATTTTGGACAATCACTAAAATGAGGGCATTTTTTTGGAAGAGTGGCACTCGTCCCTCTGTTAGAGCTCCAAACCCTCCTCAGACATGTTGATGGTTTTACCTTTACTTTGTCACTTTTGTGGCCAAAAACAAAGCAAACACACTTACTGTTGCCGTAGCATCCTGTAGTCGCAGCCGTCCTGAGGTCGGACCAGGCTTGTCTCAAACATTTTACGTTTGATACAATAAATAAATCCACGTACACGCTGTGTTAAAACGCTGCACTTTCAATTCAATTCAGTTTATTTTGTAATGCCCAAAATCACAAATTACAAATTTGCCTCAGAGAGCTTTACAATCTGTACACATACAACATCCTCTGTCCCGGGACCTCACATCGGATCAGGAAAAACCTTTTAACGGGGAAAAATAGAAGAAACCTTCGGGAGAGCAACAGAGAAAGATCCCTCTCCCCGGATGGACGGAGACAACAGATGTCATGTGTAATGAAAGAACAACACATGCAATGCAAACACTAAATATGAGTCCTAATCACAATGCTTTCAATATCACACGCAGTTGTTTCTGCTTTATAATATTAGTACGAGGGAAAACCCCTACAATGTACTACCCACTACTGCTATGAAGCATGTCTTCATCCTGTGAAGAGTTTTGGCTCATCAGTTCAGACAGCCTGCAGTGTCAACAAATCATCGGCACCCCACTTCCAACAATAAAATCCCTATCCCCCCCTAAAAGAAATGTCAAAAGTCAACATACAATCATTCCAGAGCCCCCTCATCCCCTCAGCTCCCGTTCCAGCCGTTACCCTCTGTGATACACCGTAGATCACTGCCCTCCCCCATGGCCATCTATCGGCCCTAACTCCCACAGCTGTGTGGATGTGTGTCTTGTGATGTCTTTGCATGTGTGATTTTAATGACCACACATCGTTCTCTCAACTTACATTTTGTGCAACATCATTGAAAGCCAAAACTATACATACTTTATGCATACACATGTTTCATACATTTTACTTGCGCTGAGTGAAAAATCCAGTGCCCAATTCCAGCTGCTACTAAAGAGATCATTTCACTTCTTACAGCTGGTTCTTATTTTAATCATTCAACCACACGCCTGGTGTTCACTCAGATTCACAGGCCACGGTTGAAAACGGGTCTTGATATAAAAATAATGAAACCACAGTTATCTTTTCTATTATTTGTAGCCGTGACTTTCTAATGTCAGGGTACAATTCCCTCTTTGTGCAGAAATGTGCCTGTACTCCGGGGAAATGTCTAAGAAATGAAGGCAATCTGATATTCAAGGTGGGCCAAATATATATATAGTTATATATATACACTCTTTACATGAATATATGTACATTTCTTTGAATACGCTGAACACAGACAGACTGACCGTATTGGTAGAGGTTTTCTTTCAGATCAAAATGTAGGAATAGCCAATGGGAGGTCCTGTAAAGCAGAATAAGGTGCATTTTAATGGTGTGTTGTCGGCCAACTGCTTTGACAAGTCTGAGATATCATTATTGCTTCTCGCTTTAGTAAAGCTGCACTCTTTATTTTATTATTTCAGTTTTGTTGTGTGATCTTTTCTCCATCACTGCCTCTTTCCTCAATTCGATTTCCTCCGTCTTACTTTTGTTCATCCTACATATCTTCTCCGGGTTGCTGGCACATGGTCTTCTTGCTTTGATCCATAGCCCAGCTACCTTGTATTATGAAGACATAACACTGGCATCAGGTTGGACAAAATACAATTTCCTGAGTGAGAATATATCGTTAATGGACAAAAGTGAGGGAAAAAAGATTCTGGTCATACATTTTCTAAGTCAGACATTTATTTTCACCTGTGAAAACGGGTTTTCAAAGTATAGATACCTAATTTCACTAGAGTGCATGGATGAATAAAGCTCATCTGGAAAAAAAACTAATGAATTTAAGATTGTGCTGGCAAAACCTTAATTCACCTTATTAGTCAAAAACAGAAACATTCATAATCAGACTTTTTTTTTCTTTCCTCATATGCCTCTCATGGCCTCAGAAGTTGTAGTGATGCAATTGATTTGATGGTAAAACAGACAAAACATATTCAATTTTGTATTCATATTTTTTTTATTATTCAGGATTTAACAGATTATTAGATCAATATTATTGCCTTCACTGTAAGAGTTGGTTGAAGTCAGTGTAAGTGTACACTGATGTGTTTAATCATCAGATAGATATAGTTGAAATATGACATATCTTACTATTACTTGCTACCTTTCTTCCTGAAGTTTACTTGAGAATTATGAATACAAACAAAAAGGCACATGCAGAGGGGAAAGCATCATTGGGAATAGCGTCTTGAGAATCGACAGTCCTCTGTCAGTGTCATTACCTCACAGTGAGCGTGACCAATATTTTGGCAGCCATTTCCACTGACTGATTACCAGCCAATTAAAAATGTACGCACCATAATGAAAGCCTTTTGCAAAAGCACAGTAATATCAAATCATGTCATAATCAAGAAAATTATAGTTTTCATCGTTGACGCAGGGGCAAAATTCTTTCACCACCACTGCAGAGAAGCACACTGCATTTGCGGTAATTGGCCGTCTTCACGGGTGGGAAGCCAGTAGGGGATCAACGTTTTATGTTGGCTCACTCCATATGTATGTGTTTAGGGGTCACAGCTTATTTTGCACACGTAGCTGCTGTAGCAACGCTGTAGGCTCCACTTGAGAAACCGCATGTGGATACTCAAGAACTGCGAATTTGTGAGCTCCTGTTTTTATCCTGCAAGTTTCTGCCGCTGGTGGGAATCGTTGATTGTAAAAACCGTAAGGAAGCTCCAGGTAGACTTCACGCACGGCACCAGGCCCCCAAGAAGAGCGCGGGCCTTTGAAGCTAATTTTACATCGTGGCCAAACGGTGGAATTACAATTTCCAGATCTGTCAGGTTGTGCCCAAGAGGACTCTCTCCCATAGACTTATATTGGGACGTTTGTAAATCAGCGCCCTAAGAAAAGTCCTAAAAGTTGTAAAATTAACTAATGGCCGACTTGTGTTTCCCTGATGTGAATGAGCGAGGCGGGACCGAGGGATGGGAGGCGGTTGAAGGAAAAAGCTTGCACACTCGCTGTTGTTTCACCCTTGAATGCGGAAGATTGGCAGAAGATCCCAGAATGCTTTTCCTCGGAAGTCAAACTTATATTCTTTTGCTTCGTGTGCCTCTGAGGACCATTGTATCCAGTTCTCTTTCTACATACATGCATCAAACTCCACAATATCCACTGCAAACCCTCTGCTCACTGGGATATCTGACACAGGGAAGAGAACCCAATAACTGTGCTCTGGCGCTCCAGGAGGATTCCACAGACAATCTGTGATGCTTCAGACTCAAGACAAAGCGATCGAACCTCAGTTTAATCTCAATGTGGACACTGGAGGCACTTATAAATAGCAGGTGTGAATGTAATCAGGTTAAATCATAGATACAGTCTGGTTACGAGACACATTTTAAACCAAGATGTAAAGAGGGTCAGAGGTCGCATAGGGCACCTTTAACCCTAGAACACAAACGTTACAAATAGTAACACCATCACTACCGTTGGGTATATTTTACCAGATATAATGTACCTGATAAAAAATACTTCTCATCAAATATCTTAAAATACAACAATACAAGGCAAATTGAAGTACTCTTCTATTGTTTTACCCTATAGAACGTCTCATAAAACTAAAACCAGGTATCATGGGGGGGACCATGATTAAAAGCTCAAAATCGGGTGAAAAATGAGGGAATCGTCAATAAAACATGATTAAAAATATAAATAATGGAGCTATGAACTTGTTCTGTGATCCACATGTTCCTGGGACATGTGAGCCTTGTCCTGTGACGGAAAAGTCTCCTTCAATGGGAAAACCATCCGAAATGTTGTCACCCTCTATCATGAACGTCGATGAAAATCACCCGAACACGTGCCTGTTGAGAAAAACAGGGATAGGAGCAGAAAGACACACCCACCTTCAATAAAGACATGCCCACCTTCAACAAAGACACGCCCACCTTCAACAAAGACACGCCCACCTTCAATAACATCAGCAGCATGAAGCTACACAAGGACCCACGCAATTCAGACAAAAGCAACACAATGAAAATAACGTAACCACAATCGCTCTGGTGAAAATCACCTAGTGTTGATGACTAGAAATACATTGATTAAAATAAGTCATTAAAATCACGCTGGGCTCGAAGTCACTTTGCTATTTTACTGCTTCATTAGCTTCACACTGTTTGGCTCATTTACTTTTACAAGGCAGATTACCTTGACTGGGGAATGACAAACGGATACCTTTGAAGAATGACATGCAGGACGAAACTAGCTGGAGCACAGCGGGTCAACCGAACATGCAGGAAATATGAATAGTTGTGTTCAGACACGCATGGAATTCACAAAATATCCAGAATAATGGTTCCTGTGTATAAAGTACAAAATGTACAAAATGATGAACTTGGAAAGGTATTGTTTTTATTTAAAGAACATTGTCTTACTTCCCTTCTATAGTTGGCACCATATTGCATAGTTCTCTCCAGGAAAATGGGAAAATATTGGTAATTCATGGGAAACTTTGATATCGCTTCAGATCGACACAAAACTGGAGCTGTGTTTAACATCAATTACAATCATCTGCTTCTGGGCTGATCAGAATCTAAAGTGATGTAATTTGGTAAATATTTCTTATGATCAAATCAATATCTATCCCTAAAGCAGGAGACTGCAGGTCAGATGGAGGAAGTAACACTTGTAGGAATGCGTTGTGGGAAATGAGCACAGAGGTCGTTTTCATTTCCCAAGCATAATTTAAAGGAGAAGCAAAAATGCGTGAGCCGGTCATGTATGCGCATAATCTGTATCTGCACAGCATTATTTCATCATGAGAAGCAGCTAGATTAACACATCATCTGCACATGTCCGCAAGGCTGCAGCAGGGGGGAGGGGGGGGGGGGTCTGAGGGGATTGGAACCGTCCCCTGCAGTGGGACTGTTTGCTCCAAAACTGCAGGCGCACACCTTCGGCCCCGCCTCGCGTGCAGCGCCCCAGCAAAGACACACAACCTTGAACCTGTTCGCGCCCAGGGAGCGGAGCCGGAGCCAAATTGCTCCGCTCCGCTCAGCTTTAATTGGGGGTAAAATCAGGTGGCAGGGAGTGTGTCTGGTTAAAAAGCGCCGCCCCAGCGGATTCTAAATATAATTAATACTTCATCGCAGAGCCTTGAAATGAGCCGCGGCACTCCGGCTAAACAGCCTCGGAGCCGTCAGCACTTTATCCCAGCTGCTTTCAGGGGAGAGGAGGCGGCTGAGGGAGACAGGGGTGGGTGAATGGAGAGACAGGTGGAGGAGGAGAGGGGCTTAATGTGAGAGAGAGTAATGGGAGGGACAAAGACAGGGACCCTGGTAAAGAGGGACAGAGAGCTGACAGCTAGGTTTGTCCCCCCCAAAAAGTTGGTTTGTCTTTATTATGTCGAGATAGAGCGCAAGCGTTAATGGTTGCCACCTACTTCCCCTTCCTCCTCACATCTCTCTCTCTCTCTCTACCCTCCCCTTCTGAGTCCCATGTTTACGTGGCAGAGAAAGATAGAGGGGAGAAAATGATGCTCAGTGGGACACTCGGAAGCAGCGGTTTGAAATTTAAATGAGGACGACCCACCAGCCACACTATCCCTCTTAAAACTGACTTATTCTCTCTTTCTCTCTCACACACACACAGAGAGAGAGAGAGAGAGAGAGAGAGAGAAACACAGCCTCCTGGATTGGTTTTAAATTAATATTACTCTGTGATGGACATGTGATTATTAGCATCACAGACGGGCCAAAACGGAACCGTTTTCATCTCACGCTCTGAGGGAGGAGGGAACAGCTGCTTCTGTCAACATGTTTTTTGTTTTTCTCCCTCATTCTCACTTCGCATCCATGAATTCTCTCTTACTTTCGTCCCCCTCATCAATTTCTCACAAAACACTTGTCCTCAATGCGATGCCCTCCCAGAGCTGGGCTCTGTGTGTGTGTGTGTGTGTGTGTGTGTGTGTGTGTGTGTGTGTGTGTGTGTCTGTGTGTGGCTTGACGGCACCGACAGCAGGGCATGTTTGCACAAATCAACAAATTGTGAGTTAAGATGTCAGCTCAACCAGAGCAGGGCCTCATTTAAAATTAATTTTAGGCCATTGGCAACAGCACTAATGACAACTAGCGGTTCCCCAAGTGCCTTGTGATTCTGTTCTGGCGAAACGAGTTGCCTCGGCTCGGCCGATAAAGCTTTGGCTGGGGAGCTGGATCCCCTATTATGTTGATTGGTTTATTGATGAAAAGGCATATTTTTATTTGTTCTATAAGGAGATTTACTTGAGACTACGTCGTCATCGAGGGGTGGAAATGTCCGTTTACTATACGTATGGGGCTTTTTCAGTTTCCCTGTGGCTGCTCACCTCCTGGGAGTTGATCAGGTTTACTGGCCAACTGGACAGATTGGCCTATTGATCCAGTCTTCTACCAACCAAGTCAAATCCTTCCTCCCGCTTGATCCCCATTAGCTTTAAAACCTGAGACCTGCCCTCGAGTCGGCTCAATATATAGTTGTGATTGGATTTGCTGACAAACGTGTCGCTGAGACTTCCGCCGCCGTCCCAAAAAAAACAAAGAAGCTGAATGTCATTAGTGGCACTCAAATGCCTTGAAAACAATACATTTGGTACATTGGCTTCTTTCTGCTCAAATAGACAGATGGCAGTTGTAGTTTGGAAAGGAAAAATGTTTTCTAGTTCCTTTTCTATGATTACTGCAGTCGGTTTTTGTTCACTTTGCAAAAACATCAGAGATCATCAGCGATGCCTCTGATCTGTACCGCGCCAAGATTCACAATGTTTGTTCTCTTCTGCTACAGAGATTTATGACAGTGCACGTGTAGAGTTCAGGCACCGAGCTCTCTGACCCACTTTGTTCCAGCGCTGCTTTGTCGCCGTGCTCGGCCACGCACATAATAGCAAACAACACGATGCCAGTCGCAGCATGCTGAGCCAAAGTTGGCGAGGCTTACAGGTGTCATTCTGTGCACTGCCTAGCTCTCCTTGTGAGTGATTTGGCAGTTTGCAGGTATCACATTGTGAGGAGTGATTTCCCTGAAGTCGAGCATTGATCCTCTCGCTGAATGACAGACGCTAATGCATGCTTTAACATCTAGCATGCTGGACTGCTGTAAAGGATCCCTATCTGGTCTACCCCCCAAATTAACTCTGCAGCCCGAGCTGACGGGGACCAGAAGGAGAGAGCACGTTACACCTAAATCCTTTTGAAAGCACTTTGTGTTCATGGTCCAAAACCAGCATACATGTCTCAGATGCGTACATGTTATGAACCGGATACGGGCCCTCAGGTCCACGTGGTGCAAGACTAAAAGCTTTGGTGGCGTTTAGCTGTTATGCCTGATGACCTGCGAGCTGCTGGAAGGGCAGGAATGTAAACCTGAAACCTAAAACCTACCCATCCCCTGACTCTATTGTATTATAGCTGAAACAGTTTATTCTATTGTATTGTTAATGTATTAATCTAGTTTGTATTTACACTGTTTTACTACTACTGCTGCTACTACTACTACTACTACTACAACTACAACTACTACTGCTACTACAACTACAACTACTACTACTACTACTACTACTACTACTGCTACTACTACTACTACTACTACAACTACTACTGCTACTACAACTACAACTACTACTACTACTACTACTACTACTGCTACTACTACTACAACTACAACTACTACTACTACTACTACTGCTACTACTACTACAACTACTACTACTACTAAAACTACTACTACTACTATTACAACTACTACTGCTACTACTACTACTACTACTACAACTACTACTACTACTATTACAACTACTACTGCTACTACTACTACAACTACTACTGCTACTACTACTACTACTACTACTACTACTACTGCTACTACTACTACTACTACTACAACAACTACTACTACTAAAACTACTACTACTACTACTACTACTACTACAACAACTACTACTACTAAAACTACTACTACTACTACTACTACTACTACAACAACTACTACTACTAAAACTACAACTACTACTGTTATAGCTTTTATATCTGTTTTATTACATTTTCATAATTTTTGTATTGGTCTCATCTTGTTAAACTGTTGACTTGTTTTTGTCATTTAGGTGGTTTTCAAGGTCTGTACTTGTTTTGTCTCTGTGAAACCCTTTTGAGCTGCTCCACTAATCAAGTTGGATTGATTGATCTATGATTGCATTGCTGCAATCGGACAGATTGTTAAGTGGCTCTGTAAAACATTTATTTAAAGTAAGTAGTCGTAAGACACAGAATACTAACATGAACTCTGTTTGCAACACAACCTGTTGCCGTGTTGAAACGGCAACAAAAGAGAAATTGGGGCCATTCAACTGTCGTTGGGTTAGGGCTCAGAATAAATGAAAAAAGAAGGACATGTTTTTGAAGGAAATACTTTGATGGCGAATGATACAGTCTAAAGAAAGCCTGCTTCATACATATTGCAATGTATGAGAGAAGCCAGAAGGAAAGCTTCCCGATGGAGCTGCCTCAACAACAATTAGTGTCCAGTGTGTTTTATACATTTTATAAGGAATGAAATATTGATGAAAGGCCAGCTTCTTGGTGTTTGACTGGTGGTGCATGCTGATGTCTCGGCTACCCAGTGCATCCCAACATGACTCATTAAGCAAATGATAGCTCAAGATTAATCATGGAAAGGAATTACATATTTGTTGGACCATTAGCTGTTAGCAATAGCATTATGATTTTAATGTGGTTCACAAGAATAAAACCTTTCGATTGAAGAGCAAACTTGAGCTTGTAAACTAAAGCGTCCTCTTTTCCCATTGCAGATCTTCCAGGGCCTCCTCTGCGTGTTCTACAACCTCGGGGACGGGGACTACAACCTGACCCTGCCCACCTACCGCCTCGACAACGGCGAATGGCACGAGGTCTTCCTCGATCGGCACGACAACGAGATGATGCTGCGACTGGACGGCGGCGGGGGGCAGCGTGAGGTCACGGGGTCGCGGGGCCGAAGCCGAGAAATCATTATTGACCCCACCGTGGTGATGCTGGGGAACACCTTCCCCTCTGGAATCAACAAGAGCTTCCAGGGTAGGTGACACGCAGCTCACAGCCTCTTTCATTGGTCCCAGAAAAGACCTTCCAGACATCAGGTGTTAAGAACAACAAATGAAGCGATAAAGGTTTCCGTGAATTGGAAACACTGGAGGCTGAATCCCGAGCTCCTCGCAGCACTTTCCTTTTGTCAGCGTAGATAACTGCCCTTCGCATTGAGGCTGAGGGGCTGCTGCTACGTCGATATGGGTGCAGCTGGGAGAGGCCGGGGGCTGAAGGACAACTTGTTAAATGGACAATAAGTACAATTTATTGGATGTCCCATAGCACATAATAATACCAATACCAGCTATTAGTATCCAGGTGCAGACATTTCTCACGAAACTTGTTCAATCTGGACTTTCAGGGACCCAAGTCTGATTTGCCAGATGTGGACAGCTGCATGCTGTTTCCTTCTGCTCTCCAGACCCCCATCTCTTTAGAGTTACTATTCAAATATGTTCAGATGTAATGATTCAACAATTTATGAAGACATTTGAGTGGTGGTATTATGTCTAAACTAAACTTTATTTTACACAGACTAAAATAATGACTTCAATCTTCTCAGGTTTTCTGAGCTGCAACGAGGCCAAACATTTACATGTCGTATATGTTTTTCTCCTCTGTGAAGCTGCTGCTTGCTCCTGTTTGTTTTCTCCGATAGCTTTAAATCTGAACTAACGGGCAAATTCACAAAACCGTGAATTGCGCATCACTTGCAACAGCAGTCAAGGTCACGTCTCAAGGTGCAATTCACAAAGGATTTTGTATTAATGATATTACACAAAGTATAAATGCCAAGAACACAAGGTCGTAGTGAAAAGAATAAAACATGTGTTTAGACCGTGAGCTGCAGGCAAATAATTTAAACTGAGGCAAACTGGATTTGGGATTTTAATTTCCCAGTTTGTTAATTGCACACCTTCAGACGGCAGGATTTGAAGCAGAGGACAGAAGACACATCTCATTCATTGCTGCCATTATCAATGTAAAGCCTCGGCGTGACAACCCTCATAAATGGGTGGCTGTTAGCTTTAAACTTTGTGAATTTGATTTTTTTGGTAATAAGGCTCAATTTCATAAAAAAAAGAAACAAATGGGACAGAAGCACCGAGTCCGCTTGACGGCACAGTTTTTTCCGTATTTGTGCAGGTTTGTTCTTTTCTGAATTCACCCAGTGTTCAAGCAGTGCTTGAAAAAAAAATAAAGAAAGAAGAAAAACGAGTGAGAAAAAATACATTATACCTTCAACAAGCACAGGAAACAAGAAAGGTGACAAGGTTTGAAAGGCCAGTGGCTATTAAGAGAGCAAACAGCAGCCCTGGGATGGGGGGGTTAGTTCTTCAAACACAGCCCGTTGACGTGATTGAACGTGTAAAACCCACAGGAAAGCCAAGAGGAGAACCTCGGCAGTTCATGACACTTGTGAAATGAATGGAAATGAACATCCTCGCAGCACCTGTTTCCTAATGGGCCGTCTGACCCAAGTTAGCCTACGGCTGCTGAGAAAAGATGCTGTCCTAAATACTGGAAATAAGACCATGGTAGTAAAAAAACTGAATTTAAGATAAAATGCAGTTAAGATACTAAGAAATGGATTTTCAGCCATGTTTTCTCTCAATAGACAATAAAAAAAAGATAAGATATGAAAAGGGCGTCACACAAAAAGATAAGGACACCTACAATTCTCAATAATAAAAAAAGAATTGTGGCTAGGATCGGTGGTACCAACTATTCCAATAATCCTCATCCTCAACATTTTTTGATGAGGATGATGTTATATGTATTTTTCAAAGTGAGGACAAGAGAGTCTTCATTTAAAATCCCAGGCAGATGGTAAACATTGTCTGCAGAGAACGGGAAAGAGGTTATGACACATCTCTCTGAATGTCCCTTTCAGTGGAGTGCTGACGGTTTGTACAATGGTAAAATAGCAAACCAGCATCATCCCGGCTGTATTGTATGTAACGTGTGTGTGTGTGTGTGTGTGTCAATGTGTCACAGGGTGAAGTGAGAAAAGGGGTGGTGTGAAGTTCAGGGCCATGTGAGGCAGTTAAACAAGTATTCCTCCTGAAAAGTGCGTCCAGAAATAAGTCCTTTTAACTATTCATACGGATTCTTTTCAAGGCTTCTGCCACTGTGACACGTGACGCGTTAATGAATGATTGATATGACAGTTTCATGGCTAATACCCAAAATGCATCTTCACTGTTAGCTGAGACAATGGGTTGCTGGGTGCCTGGGGAGGCTAGAGAGTTATCTGTGTGTGTGTGTGTGTGTGTGTGTGTGTGTGTGTGTGTGTGTGTGTGTGTGTGTGTGAGTGAGAGAGAGAGAGAGATAAGTGTTAGTATAACTTCATTATGAAAGCTTTTATTAAAACACAGGAATTGCAAGTAAGCCCTATACGTATTCCAGATATTCTTAACAAAATAAAAACTTGTATTTTAACCGGGGATCAAACCACCAACACCCTGTGACACTTGTAATATCGTAAACATAGCTAGTCAAGTCCACGGGTGTTTCATGTCTTCCATATTAAACACTAATATACTGGTATAATAATATACATGTCTGGAGCAGTGACACAATACTCCAATACCCCTTACAGCGAGATGACATCATTTGTCTGTGCCTTTAAAAGCCGTTCACTGCAATAAATGTGTTTAATGATGCCACAACAATACGGTTCAGGTTTTGTTAGGATTCGGCACCAAAAGGACTTGGTTAGGAATAAAATAAGACCTACATTATTGTTATATGGGTAAAATAAGCACCCCATTAAAGTTATCGGACCTCAATTGTCGTGGATACAATACAGTTGTGTTGCTCGTCAGTCTGAAACAGGAAGCCCATTCTGGTGTCATCGATTGACAGGAGCATACGGCACATACACTATGGACCCTACTGTTGGCAGACACATCTCAAAGAATCAGACAGGAAAAAGAGTTCTGAATAGGATACATAGAAACAAAAACAAAAAAAGGCAAGATACTGTATGATAATAGAGAAAAAGGTCACAACTACTGAGAGAAGCAGACTGAAAGTGAGAGAGAGAAAGAGAGATAGAGAGAGAGTGAGAGAGAGAGAGAGAGAGAGAGAGCTCTCTGGAGTTAGACAGCTGTGCCTCAGGCAGTAAAAGACAATGCATGTGTTTATTAAATGGACTTTAAAAGCATTTCATTTCAAAGGAAGCAGACGTGATAGAGGGTGGCAGGGAAATTATACGTGAATGAGTTTGTGTGTGTGTGTGTGTGTGTGTGTGTGTGTGTGTGCGGACCCCATCTGTGAACATCTCTTTTCAAATATTGACAGAGGTGTAATGAGATGTTAGAGGTCCAGTGAGTGGGATTTACTTGGATCTATTCACAGGAGTGGAATATAATATTCACATCTAGGTTTTCATTCGTGTATAATCGCCTGAATCTAAGAATCGTCATGTTTTCCTTACCTTGAAATGAGAAGTTCGTATCTACACAGAGGGCGGTCCTCTTTACGGAGTCCGCCATGTTGCTGTGTCGTGTTTCTATGGAGTCGTAAAGAGAGCCGTTCATGTTGTTACACAAAAGAGTCCGCTAGCTTCTTCTAGGGAGGGGGAGGAGCTGCTAATGACCTTAGCAACACTCAGAGCTCCACAGGGTGGTTATTCGATGGTAGATGTTTTAAAGGTTACCTCAAAAGGAGGAGCTCTGGTACTTTGAGTTGGATTTAAGCCTTAAGTGTAGATATAAACTAGTGTGTGCATTGTAGCTGATGTGCAAATTACATCATTTGAATGTAAAATTTTTGTGAGAGGATCCAAGGTCAGCTCAATTAATTAAAGGCATTCAGTAAATCCACCCCAGTTTGCACATGCAGGCTACATTCCCCTCGGGGTAAGTTATGGATTGATTGATTGAAATGTTTATTTTAGGTAATGATAAAACACAACGCCGCCAAGAGTAAAGCAAGAAGATGCAAAGGACAAATAACGGAACAAAGGTATCAATTCAAACTGTGACATATACGTAACTGGTGGTGATGTGTCCAGAACAAGTGCTGTGCCTAAATCTAAGTGCTGTCCATAGATCTCGGTAATGACTTTATTGAGTAGTAAAGTAGTGCTGGACGGTATGAACACAAATCTGTGTCACAGTATATTTTAAAAAATCTGTTTCACGGTAAATCTCAGTATTTTTATATAGGTTAATGGTGGCTTATTTTTCAGTCAGGAGTAAATATAATATATACTTTATATATAAATAAAAAAAGATGTAATACCGTCATGTATAAACTGAAGGCTTTCATTTCTGTAGGATTTGCTTGGCCCCACAAAATTATACAATATACGAATAAATCAGAATACATGAAACAGTTGCAGACTGTTATTGTGCACATTGCCCCCTGCGAGCGCCTGTGGCTCCGTGGTAGAGCGGGGTCCTTCATCAGATCTTCGGTTCGATCCCCGGCTTCGCTAGTCCATGTCGACGTGTCCTTGGGCAAAACACTTAACCCCAGGCTCCCGCAGGCATGAATGATATGAATGATAAGTCCTGACGGGCAGGCGGCCCCCTGCCGTCTGTGTATGAATGTGTGTGAATGATGACATGTAGTGTTAAAGTGCTTTGAGTGGTTGCTATGCAAGCACAAGTCCACTTACCATTTACTGCACCATATTAAGAAAAACATAAAGATAAATGTGTAGATATTCCCAAAAGGTTTTTTTTCTCCAAAATATATATTTTTTAAACAAGTTGTATAATAAGCACTATAAACTGTTTTTGTAGGAAGGTGGGAGACTATATCAGTCAGTTTTATGTAGGGATGGCAGTTTGTATTTCATACCTTAATCCAGTGTTTGAATCGTTGATCTTACAGACCGTCTGTAGGGCCGTGTTCTTGTGTTGTATAAAAACCGCCGTCTGACCCTTTGGCTTCGCTGTTTCACTGGCGCTACCGACGGCCTGCAATCTGACGACTGTAATCACTCTCCGTCTTCAAGCGTAATGTGTGCGCTGGTGACCGATGTGTTAGTGTTGGCACCACTGGCAACACCAGTGGCTACTTCGGATTGTTTAAAACCCCCCTAAACAAACCTCCAGGCACGGCTCTCTTCTTGGCCACAAGTTCCTCCAATGCATATCCGGTTTTAACTTTCTTGATCCTTCAACTCTCTTTTCTGTTCTTGAATATGCTGTAATGATGGAGCCTCTCCCAGACTGGCATGTTGCTAAAGCAGCTATAACATTAGTTATAATCTCGTATGTTCCCTGTCCGAGCCTATAACATTAGATATAACCAGCATGCCGTACGGCCGAGTAAATGTGTGCAATGTGTCAGATGTTTACAAAGTTCGAACCATGAGTAAGAATCAAACAGTTACTATTAATGCACTTGGATGTTCCCCGTCAAAGCATGTAAGCACCCTACACTAGTAATAAGTGTTGATAAATCAAACCGCTGAAAGTATCTTGTAAATACAACTAGGGTTTGTTCCAAGCAGACGCATTTTGCTCCTGTTTGACATGTTTGTAACTGTGTGCAGCATTTTGCAAACAGCCTTTCAAATATATTTTCTCCCCTTTGCTAAGTGTCTTGGTCGTGAACAGCGAAACAGTGACACATGTGTTCTTGAGAACTGTGATTGGCTCCTGGCTAATAACTATAATCTACGCAGCCTCAAGAGCACACTAGCACACATTTGAGTGCTGATACGTTTTTGCTAAATTATTTGTTATTGTTTTTTCTTCAATTATACAGTTGCATAATATTGGAATTAAATTACTATAATGTTTTTTTATCATAACATTTTTCTTCAACTCGCATTTTCATTATTTTACAATGCATTTGGTCTTTCAAAATAAATAAAAACTGCACTGACTGCAGCACTTAACAAGGATTAGGTTGCATCTAGTGCACTAGTGCATCTTTTTGTGTTATTTTATATCCACCACTGACAATTATAGCTGCTTGTTTGACGTTCACTGCCTACAGAAGAACCTCCACTTCAGAACTATTTACAATGTTAAGTTGAGTAATAGTAGTCATTAATTCCATTTGGTCCCTATTGACAATTTTAAACCCCAAAAAATAATAACTAAATTAGATTAGATTAGATTAGATTCAACTTTATTGTCATTACACATGTACAAGTACAGAGCAACGAAATGCAGTTTAGCATCCAACCAGAAGTGCAATAGCAGTAAATACCAATATACAGATAATAATAAGTATTTTACAGATAATAAGTTAGTGATATAGGTACGGGATATACAGATTGATTGATTGCGGTAATATGTACATGTTATACAGGTTGATTTGTGCATTAAATGTAGGTAGACTATAAGCAGGAACTATAAACATAATTTACAAAAGGCAAATGGGCATATGATAAGTTAAGTAATACAGATTGAGTGAACGTTAAATAGTGCATAATAATAATAAACAGTAGCTGCCTAACGTTACTAGACTAGTGCAATGCTCAGTTTTTAGTGCAGACAGTTCAAAAGTGTTTGAGTGCAGGTGTAAAGTCTTTGGTCAGTGGGGGGAGATGACGAGGAGATGGGTTTGTGGGTGGAGGTGGTTGGGGAGTAGGGGGGGTGTCAGCATGGGGCAGAGTTCAATAAGGAAACAGCTCTGGGGAAGAAACTGTTCCTCAGTCTGCTGGTCCTTGTCCGGAAGCATCTGAACCGTCTGCCTGAGGGCAGGAGGGAAAACAGTCTGTGTGCAGGGTGGGAGGCGTCCTTGAGAATGCTGCGAGCTCGACGCAGACAGCGTTTCCTCTGGATTTCCTCAATGGCCGGAAGTGGAGTTCCTGTGATGCGTTGGGCAGTTTTCACCACCCGCTGCAGTCCCTTGCGCTCCGCAACAGAGCAGCTCCCATACCAGACTGTGACACAGTTGGTTAGGATGCTCTCGATCACACAGCGGTAAAAGTTCACCAGGATGGCTGAAGACAGATGGTTTTTCTTCAGTGTCCTCAAGAAGAAGAGGCGCTGGTGAGCTTTCTTGACAAGGCTGGAGGTGTTGGTGGTCCAAGACAGGTCTTCCGAGATGTGGGTCCCCAGGAACTTGAAGCTGGAGACACGCTCAACATCCATCCCATTGATGTGGATGGGCGCATGCTTGCTTCTTTTCTCCTTCCTGAAGTCCACGATGAGCTCCTTGGTTTTGCTGGTGTTCAGGAGCAGGTTATTTTCGGCGCACCATGTGGCCAGGTGCTGTACCTCTTCCCTGTAGGCTGTCTCATCGTTGTTGCTGATGAGACCAATCACCGTGGTGTCGTCTGCGAACTTGATGATGGAGTTGGATCCATGCATAGGTCTGCAGTCGTAGGTGAAGAGGGAGTAGAGGAATGGGCTGAGTACACAGCCCTGTGGCACACCGGTGCTGAGTGAGATGGTGGTGGAGCAGGTATGGCCTGACCTAACATGTTGAGGTCTGTTAGTCAGAAAGTCCAAAATCCAGTTGCAGAGGGAGGTGTTGGTGCCCAGGTCTCCAAGTTTAGTGATTAACTTGGAGGGGATGACAGTGTTGAAAGCCGAGCTGAAGTCAGCAAACAGCAATCGCGCTAAATAACATTAAGGTGATTAAATAAAAGGAAAACAAAAATATTCAGGCTGAAGCATAAACATATTGCAATAGGCCACCCATTCCCTTTTAGATTTACAAAAACAAAACAGAAACAAATGGCCAAATGTTAAATCAAAATGTGTTTTCCACCTTTTTTTGTAAACCTAAAAAAAAAACTTTTTGTACCTATTACCCAAGGTTTATACTCTCTCTCAGCATTGCATTGTTTGTGCAGTTTCTAGATCACGACATTTTAAGGCATGGCATTGCACTTTTATGGGGATGGGCGGGGCATTTACCCACGCTCATTAGGATCAGCTGGCAGACAAAGGGATCCGTCATTATAAGAACCTGTGTATGCTTTTTCTTAGGACATTTTTCCAGGACAAATGTTGGTGTTCGAACTGGAGCCAGTGATCAAGAACATGTGGTTAATCTGTGTCTGCAGAGTTGTTTGTGTTGCGCTGAACTCTTTCCCGTTTCCCTCCCTGCAGGCTGCATGAGGGACGTACGCCTCAACGGTCGCTACATGCCTCTGGACAGCCAGCCGCGAGATGGGGTTTCCCAGGTCAGCATTCAAGGCCTCTCCCCTGGGTGCTCGTCTGACTCCTGCAAAAGGAACCAGTGTAGCGCCCCCTTCACCTGTGTTGACTTGTGGAGAGTGCACGAATGCAGGTACATACACACACACACACTCACAACCCCGACCGCACCGCTCGTAGCTGCACAGCACACTCACACTCGGATGCTCCGCAAACATACTCACGCTTTTTTGACACAGAGGCATGAAGACATGCATTTAAACCAACTCACTCTTCCTCTGAAGGCATTGTTCTGCTTTTGACCTTGGAATTGTTTTTGTGCTTTGAAACAACCTGCCCTGACCTAATTGAGAGTGTGTGGGAGGGAGGAAATTGCTGAAGACAAAGCATCCCTGAACCTTTATTTGTTCTAAAGCCGGGGAAATTTCCGTGGCACAAGAAGCGTTTGCTCACGTGTACACGAGGAAGCTGGGCTCTCAGTGGGATCCCGTGGCAGCCAATTATTCTCCACTTCACGTAATGAACAGCCGGGAAAAAGCCAGGTTGACCAGAAAGCAATGACCAAGCAATAACTGGAGTGGTTCTTTGAAATACATTGATAGCAAACATGTCTTTACATGCAGGATACGAACACACAGGAATTACACAACATAAATGGACTGTACATGTAAAGCGCTTTTCTAGTCTTCAAACCACTCAAAGTGCTTTCACGTCATCATTCACACTCATTCATACACTGATGGGAGGGGCTGCCATGCAAGCTGCCAATTGTCCATCAGGACTCAAACTTATCATTTATACCCATTCATACGCACCGCACGAAGCAATGTGGGGCTAAGTGTCTTGCCCAGGGACACATCGACATGGACTAGCCGAGCCGGGGATCGAACTGCTGATCCTCTGATTGAAGGACGACCCCGCTATACCAACGAGCCGCGTATGATTCCGTCATTGAATCGGTTATCAGATATCATAGAGCAGGCAGCAGAATCGTTTCCCTCAGGAAGTGTCAATCCTTAGGATTTCAGTCCTGGTCGATTGGCGACATCCTATTTCCTGGTTTAATACTACAGGTCGCAGAATACTACATAACATTTTCATTTTCAAGTCATTCTGTGAGCAACAGTGATCGGATTGTATGCTGCTCATGTCAAAAGTCTACAAACAGTGAAAGTTGTAGAGTTGTAGAACTGATGGCTGCTGCTTTCATTTGAAGGCACATTGTTGATGGACCACAGCGGTCGGTGCATTGCCCGCTTCGTATTAAAAGTCAACTCGTGTTTTGCCAGTTGTGCGCCGCACTCCACCACGCCCATATGGCGGTTACCGCTGACAACGTCGTCCCGACCGACTCTTCTTTCTGACCTCAGTCTACCTTTTTTCCATGACTTGATTGTTCCGGTTTACTTTCATGACGGGGATGTTAATGTACATACAGTACGTAGCCTGCATTAACGTGTCTTTATCGTCCCTCGCTGCTCAGTCGCTTGATTAAAAACCACAGCTGATGTGACTAAACAGGATGTGACGCCAGACAGTGGCAAACCGGTCAAAGTGCAACGAGCATTATGCGTTGGTGTTAGTTTTCTATTGTAATGGCTACCTGCTCTTTGTAAACAAATGAGCAAGTACGCTCATTTAGCCTCTTGGCCGTGGGCAGGGTGTCGGGTGCGCTCAGATCAGCACTGTGCCGCTCCCCCCTCAGCAGCCTGACAGGAGAAATACTGTGGAGCAGCTTCAAAGTCAGTCCTACAGGCCCCCACACAGTCGCTTTAAACCGGCCTCGAGTCTGCACACATCTGAGGATGAAACAGTCTGGCCAACAGAATTGTCCAAATAAACGGCAAAATGCCCCAAAATAATTTGCGTGCGTCACACATCACAATAGGAGCTCTGAAATTGGATGCACACATGGGAGGCGTAGTTGTTATCGGCTGCACATTGCTAAAGGTTTTTGGTGAGGAGAGAATAAATACAAACCAGGAAGTCCAGTCTGAAGACATAATGAAACATAATGACACAGTGGAAGCAATTTATGTTCTCTGAGGGAGGGGTGAACAGCTCTTGAATTGACGTGAATCACGGGAAACGTGATTGGCCCACAGGGTGGCTCGCTGGCTGAGACCAGACCCCACTGCAGCAAAAGTTGAGCCAGGATGCCAGTATCTCTGTTGTTTTCCTCCCTGCCACCACGCCCCCTCTGCTCGATGGCCGTGGCGGTTTACTGACAGTCGAAACATGGCCTCGGAGAGACTTCCAAAACTCAAAATCCCCACAAGGCCAGCGTGTACAGCAACTGCTGCGTCTGCCTTTTGAAAGGCAGAGGATGAGCCCCATCTGCTCGGTCGCTGAAGCTAAACGTCTGAAAATGTCGGAGGTGAAGTGACATTATCATCCCAGCCCCCCCTGACCCTAATGGGATTCACACTTTTTTGCTTGATCAACATTTCACATACATTGGCCACATGCACTAATCTCAGCAATTTCTTGCTGCCATAGGAAACATCGGCCTCCATTCAGTCCGTGCAGCCTTGCTTTTAATCTTGTTGTTAGCTCTTTTTTCTTTCCACTCCTCTGATCCACTCACCCGCATCATCCATCCACCAAGCAGCCTATTTTTTCTTTCTTTTTTTCTTTTTTGAATGGCTCTCGTTCTCACACTCTGCCCGTCTATTTCTTGGTCTGTATGGCTCTCATCAAGCTCACTCCTGCTCAGTTTTTAAGCCATGTCCATTACCACACACATACACACTCACAGTGCGGCCCACCCATCCAACCCCCAGCCTGCTCACCTTGTTCTCTTTTCACCACTTGACCTGAACCGTGGAAGATGATTAGAGAGTGCTAAGTGTTGGCAGCGAGTCCTCCAAGCCCTAGTATTTGATAACTGATTACCCAGGGGCGCCACAGTCAATTAATATTCTTCTCCCCGGGGCTCAAATAAGCACATAAACACAGATTTGTGTTTGATACTTTTGATTAATGTTCAAAATACCCCCCAGCAATGTTCCCTCTAAGCTGCGCGCCTGCGCAACCGCGCACTGCTCGCACATTCTCAGCGCACAAGAAAATCTATGCAGCGCATAAAATAAAATTCACCATAAACGTATTCATTAATATCTAATATTAGACCTAATCGAATCTAATTCATTAGACCAATAATGTGTTTTTTGTACCATTTTTCAATGTAACACAGTGAGTGACAGGTGTCCAGCCAATGATACGATACGGTCTACTTACGCTACGCAGCCAATCATAGCATTGATAGTGCTTGCACATGTGCCCTGCCCATACGCACCATGCAGGTTAGCTAGCTAACAACAATGCGGCGGAGTTAAGAGACGCAACCCCTTATCATGGCGAAACGAACGGGCAGCGCCAGCGACACATCCACTCACCAAGCCAAAGTAAAAAATAAATGCGGTTCTTTTAGGATGGAATGGCTGTCGGAGTATGTGCAAATAGAAGAACAAGCGGTGAAACAGGTTGAGATTTTTTATTTTTCGAGTGAGAAAGGTCTACTCTGCAAAACACGCAGCGAAGCCAAAGTAGCAAATGAGCTTTCAGCGGGAAAAATGTAGACTGAATGGAAGTTGGACTACCTCAAGCGTCACTTTCAGCAGAAAAGTCATTTGAAAGCTGTTGGAATTGTACGAAGACTCAAGGTGGGACAGGGGATTGGTACATTATTGCGGGAGAGCGCACAAGACCGAGAGAAAAGGAACGAGCTGTCACACAAAACAAAATCTGACCCCAATCAAGTTAAAGTTCTCATTGACAATATTTTACTTGCCATCAAAATGAATGCATCAATGCTGTCAGTTCAACAAATCCACAATCACATGGCAAAGTATGTGAGTATACCAGAAAGCTGGCAAAGCAAAAACTATGCATTTGAATTTGTGAACTCAATCAATGCGATAGTGCAGAATGAGACTATGTGCAATGTTAAAAATGCACCTTGGCATACCCTGATAGTAGATGAGAGCACAGACATATGGACATACATACAAATGTGGATTTGTATGTATTTATTTGTGGATCGCTCTGCATTCGTGTGTGAATCGCTACACATTCGTGTGTGGGTTTTATGAGACTCCCCTGACTTCGCCTGATCCACAAATGCGTTTTTTCAACATGGACCTATCTGTAGCCAATCAGATGTCGCCCTCATTGTCAACCAATCACATCACTGCCGTCCTGCCGCTGCTGAAGCAGCTCTGGAAGTGTTTGTTATTCAGACGCAGTTGTGCGACTACGGATAATATTATGAACCCAGACACGGGGGAGTTTGATGGTCCGACATTTGAGGGACTTCCACAACAAGTATAAAGCAAAACTAGTGGTTACTTCAATATATATTTAAACTATATGTGGTTAAATCGCAGCATTCACTTCAACGAGGGCGTGGCTTATCTCGTCACTTATCTCTGTAAAAAGAATTACCATTTCCGCGATCCAGAAAGAAAGAATATATACATTATCCTTATATGAACCCCGACAAGGGGGCGTTTGATGATCCGCCGTTTGAGGGACTTCCACAACAAGTACAAAGCAGAACTAGTGGTTAGTTCAATGGTGGAGGCTGAAGTGTGTTGAGCACTGAACCCCCAGTTGCTCCCCGGGGCGCCTCACGGCAGCACACTGCTCCTTAACTACAAAGTATGGGTTAAATGCAGAGAATAATATCCCTAAGGGAATTAAAGGATAATTTATGTCTTCTTTCTTTCTGGATGGAGGAAATGTGTTTTACAGAGATAAGTCACGAGATAAGCCACGCCCCCTTTCCGGCGCATAGTAACCACATATAGTTTCTTCTAGAGCTGCTTCAGCAGCGGCAGGACGGCAGTGATGTGATTGGTTGACAATGAGGGCGACATCTGATTGGCTACAGATAGGTCCATGTTGAAAAAACGCATTTGTGGATCTGGCGACGTTAGGGGAGTCTCAAAAAACCAACACACGAATGTGTAGCGATTCACACATGAATGCAGTGTGATCCACAAATAAATACATACAAATCCACATTTGTGCATTGGAATGTATTTGTAATTCAGTCATTGTGCATTTGTGAGTCACATTTGTTTGTCAAATGTATTTGTAAATCCTTCTGTGTGCATTTGTAAAGCAAATATATTTGTAAATTGTTCTGTGTGCATTTGTGGATTATGAGACCGATCTGACCCCATAGAGACCCCCTGAAAGCATCAACAAAAAAGTGTCACTTGCAGTCCAGCTGGTGGCATTAATCAAATGACAAACCATGTATTCACAGTTAGAACAAAAATATTGTTTCTGTTAAGACCTTCCTCCATGAGTGGCACTTGGTCCGCAATGCAAATGTTGTGTAGTTCGACCTTACGGTACCGCGTTACCCTACTCGGGACGCTTATAGTCGTGGAAATATGTCAAAGGGAAAGCGTACATCTGGTCCATTCTTTTTTTAAAATGAGATAGAATAATCTTCTCTGGCCTGTTTGCTGCGACTGAACTACGATAGATGGCGAGGCTTCAGGTGGACCGCTGTGCGGGGATGAGTGTGTGCGTCGGTGTGTGTAGATTCTGTTGCGTGGTTGTGTACTTGTGTGAGCGGCCATATTGTTAAAGATGTAATCCTTGGTGATGTGCGTACAAAGCCTAGTTGATTGTCTTGGCTAGCATCCAGTAAAATCGTGTCGCGTAGGGTCTCTATCAAAGCTATTGATCTACAGGGGCTCGCGAGGACCGAGGGTTATAGCAGACTAGAAATAAAGGGATGGCTTTTTTTAAATAGTACGTATTTGTGTGTATTCTTTTATTGAAGTTTATTTTTTTTTTTCAAATTATTGTGGAATTGTAATTTACACTCATAAAAGGAGGCTACGACAACCATCCCTTTGGACACCTGGAACTGAGCGATCATCCTCATGTTCTGTGATCGTGCGCCAGCTGGTGAGCCTTTCGGGAAGTTCTGACCAGATTGCACTCAGCATGTGCAGTAAACCCAACGATAAGATGCAATATGACGCTGGAGCACCAGGTAGAGGGGTTTAGCAAGCATAACGTTTCATTTGTCCACAAGCAGTTTACATGGGCCTGTAGTCAGAGCAATGGCTTTTTTCTCTCAAACCAAAAGTTTAAAGTTGTGAGGATCAGATGACAAGTTTTAAGAATAACTCAAATAGATATTCAATAATATATATATATATATACATTACATTACATTACATTTCATTTAGCTGAGGCTTTTATCCAAAGCGACTTACAACAAGTGCATTCTACGGTTACAAACAAGAATCAGAACAACAAGAATCAAGAAGGTACAATTTCGTCAAAGGTTCGACTACAAAGTGCTATCAGTAAGAGCCATTTCAGTGCTACTATAGTGCTACATCCTTTATTCAAGGTATAGTCGGAAAAGATATGTTTTTAGTTTGCGACGCAACATGTAGAGACTTTCTGCTGTTCTGATGTCAATGGGGAGCTCATTCCACCATCGAGGAGCCAGGACAGAGAACAGTCGAGACTTTGTGGAGTGTTTGTTGAGTGATATATATAAGTACATAAGTAAACGAGCCTATCGGAGAAAAGATTGGCTAATCTGGCTAATAGTATTTTAAAAAAGAGCAGAAGTGATCCGCCTTCATAAACTCCCGCAACATCCCATCACCACCTCTGGCCGTGGTAACTATGACGAGGAGGAGGGTCAGGTGGCGTTGTCCCTTGTTGGGCGGGGGTTGGAGTGGATGGTTAGGTCCAACAAACACAGGACCTTTCTGTTCCTGTCCTGTATGAATCCCAAACTGAACACATTGACTTATATTAGTCACATACGTAATCATTTTACATAGCTTTCTCTAAACCTAACCAACTCGTGGGGTCATAGAAGTATATATGTTGCTTTAGGAATCATTGGAAAATGACCTGCAGATAAGCAACAAGGACGAGTTGGTAATTAATGTGAGTGAGCATGCATGCTCATCTAGGTTGTAATAAGACACTCATAGCACTGATTCCATTCATGGCTAATGACGGGCAATGAAAAGCGAGAGCGGAGAAAAGAGAAGCAGTGTTGTCTGGCTGATTGACAGGTCGTCCTGTTTTCAACACCTACGCAGACTCCAACCCGGCATAATGCACAATGAACGCTGAGCATTTTTCATGGCTTAATAATGCCACCCACGGAAAATTCACTTTTAAAATGTTTCAAACAGCTGGGTAACTGGCTAAAGATAGCTGGTATTTGAAACCACAGTAATAACAATTTGTAATTCTGAAAAGGGTTTTTGAGAGGAAGATGATACTGACGTTGGAAGTCTTGCACATTCCACTTTGTATTTGCCATCATGGCAAAAAGGAAATCAGGCCAGAGGAGTCCTAGAATAAGTTAGGCAGCTGATCGTATGTAAAGAGGCAAACTTGACCTGCCTCATGGTTTGTGACACAGAACCATATGAGAAGCCGCCGTTGGAAAAGAGCCGGCACTTTCAGGTGATTGGCTGAACCATCTGGCAATAAAACTCTGAAGCCAGTCGGGAGGAAAGCCCTTTAGTGCCGCTCTTTGCTCTTCTTTGAATGGAAATAAGCTCTCTTGATAGAACTGATGCTATTGCAGCATCTATGCTAACCTGTTAATCAGCCGCTGGTGTTGTTTTGAACAAACAGTCGCCTCTCCGTGTCGCCACACACACACTCATATAAGCCACACCCTCAGCTGCACAGTAGCTCCTCAGGACGCTGGTTGGTTACCGGACACAAGCGCATTACTTGAAGCCTGGCGAGATCACATGATTCTCATGTGATCTTGTGACATGGCGAGAATCTAGCCTGCCGTGCAAGGGACGGTTCTTTTTTTTTTGCACTGGGTAAAAGCGCCTCACACCATCATTCTGCGACAGTTGGTACTGGTCAACTTGGGCCGCTTTAATTCGCTGCTTATGCTGAAGACAAAATAAGGCATGTTGAAGAAAAGCTCCGGAGCCTTCTCCTTTTCTGTCAGACACGTTTGGCAAAGCCGTGACCCACTGCAGACCCTCTGTTCACTGCGACAATCAAAAACGGGCACGGTGGCAGGAAGTCAAAGCCAGACGCTTACACCGCCAACCAACATCCAGAACCTCCGAAATGTTGCCAGTGAACGTAAATCAATGAAGCGTATAGTTGCACATAATCATAATTGAGAAGAGACAGACTTTGGCACACAATGCAGTGAGTTAACCCTTTAGTTTTATGTGGAGGAGGAACGATTATGAGACAGATTACGGTGGCATTTTGACTGTAATGTCGCCGTTTCATAGTTGAGTCAATATTTATAAGCATGAGCAAATCACAATGGACCAGAGGCAAGACTCAGCTCTGATGTCATCAAAATGTCGAGCCTGCTCCACAGACACTGAAAGAGATACTGAATTAATGGGCTCATAAAATGTTTGTTTGAGCTGTTACACCCAAATGAGCTTTTAATTATAGTGGTGCTTTCTGAAGTGAGGCAGAAAATGTGCCCCTGTCTGCATAAAATCACCCTTGTTACCGCCAGTGTCGCAGTCAGCGCTTTCCTCTCCTCCGGTTCATTCTCTAGCGAGGTGTACATCACTGACTCAAAGAGAGTATGCCACTTTTTCTCAGTGTGGAAAATAGTAATAAACATCCAATCCAAGACATTCATGTTGTCTCCTAAAGCTTTATCTGTTTAATATGATTTGTTGTATTCCCCTTGTTCCTCCGTTTTTATTTGCATGCTGTTTCTCTTTGATGCTCCTCACTACTGAGGGATTATGACACGCTCACCTAATCAGATCTGGTGTGATGCACATCAGAGCAATCTAAATCTACATGTTGTTATTGGAATATAAATGTATTTCCCCCACTGACTCTAATGACTCTGTCACCACCAGACAATTTCCCACCGGACACTCCCCTGCACATAGCCTTAGCCTTATACTTAAATACACTTGACACTTTCACACAACACTTACACTCATGCACATTCCATGCACTTTATCTTATTTTTGGTATTTTGATATGCTACTGTTTCAATGTAAATATTCATTCATCCATTCATCCTCATTTATTGCACTGCGTTAACTGTTAAATGTGTATTGTTAAATGTTAAATGTATGCACCTTCCCGCCAGGACAAATTCCTTGTATGTGTAAACATACATGGCAATACATGGTTCTGATTCTGATTCTGATTCTATTTATGGTTATATATGTGTGGTACAATTTGTGTTTTAAACATGCAAATTCCTCTCAAATCATATAGACTTTCTCTGATATTTCCACCTTTGGATACTTTAAGGTGATAATTCATTTTTATACAATTTAAGAATTGAATTTGACCTAATGTCAAAATATTAGTGTTTCATTTGATAAAGAGTCACTTGTTTCACATTTTGTATGGTTTTCTTTTGAAGTTTAAATACTACATTTGTATTTGTTGTATATGCATTCCCCCACACTCATTAGAAACTAAGTTATTGTATTATGAAGCTTCAATTTAGAAATCTGTACTTTTATACAATATTGCAGATTACTTTGATGTTTTGTCTTTTTTTCAATTCATATTGGCTTCCAGCACGATTCATCTGTTAAAGAAATGTCAGACATTCTTACTATTTCAACATAATTAATTATGACTTGTCTCTGTGTATTTGTTACCGTATTCCCAAAATCTTTGTTAAAACCAAACCCACTTTTCAGAGATGTTAGTTCCTTTTCCACAGGATCAAAAGTATTGTCAAGAAATGTGTGACATCTGCAAAGAAGATACATTTAAATGTTTTGGAAACCCAACACATATCATTTACGACAAAATAAACCATAATGGGCTCAACATTGTTCATGATCGTCTTGTTTTCCTCTTTCCTCCCACTCCCTGTTGATCGTGTCTCACTCTTCTTTGCAGATGTCCTCCTGGCCACATGATCCGTGTGAACGGGACAAGAAAGTCCTGTGTCTACACCCTCTGCGCTACTCGGCCTTGTCACCGGGGGACCTGTGTGGCACAGTCACCCTCCAAATTCACCTGCCACTGCCCGGAGGGCTACAGAGGACGCCACTGCGAGACAACGCTGGCCATCTATGGGGAGGACGTGGGCCTGAGCTTCAGCTCCCTGTTTGCCATCTGCATCTGCTTCATGGCCCTGCTAGGTAGCTATTGCATCTACAGCACACTGTGATGAGGAGATAATTGCACAGCAGGAGGGCTTATGTTTGTGTGTTTATTTTGTGATAGCATCTTGCCTCTCCCTATGAAGCCTAAGGTGCTTAAGAAGTGGGAAAGAGGAATCCTTCTGGGATCAGACATTATCCCATCGCCAGACTGCCGTGCATTATGACTATTTTCATAATACCACTCACCAATTCCATTGTAGAAATTTAGGAAACACAGGTTCTGTGCATTTGCAGCCAGACAACATAATACAGCTTCATACAGTATCAACATATAGGGTGTATTGTATGTTGCCACACTGTACAATGCGTCCCCTTCAAAGTCCTGTATAAGCTGCCCAACCAAATAAAATTGTAAATGCAGGCAATAAGACGTGAGCCATGAGCAGGAAGAATGTATAAAGTGGGAGATCCTGACAATTAATATTTCTATGGTTATGTGTGCAGCAAGCATTTTGTCCAACTGTAAGCTTAGGCTAACTCTTTATCTAAGTTAAACTAAAGCAATTTTGAATAGGCTTGGTTTTACAGTATGACACATTGCATTCCGTTTCTGTTAGACAGCCCAGGAACCCAATCCCACTATCCCACTTACCTGCCAATATTTGGCAGGTAATTTGATAATCCGTCTGTCAATCAAACTCTCGCCGAAGCCATTCGGAAGCACACACATCTTTTCTGTCGAGAAAAGCCTGCAGGGCCTTTCTTTGCACTTCCTTCAGTGAAGACATTCTCTCCGGTCGACTTAAACCGATGCTACTGCAGCGTCAACACTAACCTCTTTAGGAGCCGCCATTGTTGTTTTGACTGCACAAACGGTCGTCTCATTAAACCACGCCTGCAGCTGCTCCTCACGGGATGCTGATCGGTCCGGACGCTGGCTGTCGGGACAAAAACGCATTACTTGAAGCCTGACATGGTGGATGTTTTTTTTTTTTTTTAAAGTAAGCCACCTACATTCAAAAATAAAAAGTTCAAATGGCTTAAATACATCATTGCAAACATTTGCATTTTAATAGAAAGTAAACACAGGAATGAATTCTTTGGAAGTCCTTGAGCTCTAATAAAAGTATCTCCATATTGTAGTGAGTCCACTACCACAGGTTAGGTCAGCCTGCAGGTTCACACAGAGATGGATCTGCTTCAAGTGCTGGAATCTCCATTCAAGGAACTGAAACAAAAATAGGTTAAATTACGACACAGACCTGAAATCTAGACCAGAATAATGCTAATCTCTCACTCTCTCTCTCTCTCATACACACACACTGTGATGGTGATAGCGTACCAGATGTTTTTTTAATGATGTGCTAGACATTTCTTTGATAATTAGTGCCTTCCTTTACCCAAGAGGCTTGTTGTAAAGGGAAGTGGGTATAGCAAGACCCCAGGGACAATGTTATCACACTCAGACTAACAAGGTCCTGACAACATACTGCACTTTGAAATGGACGTAATCATCGCTATATGGTTCTCCTTTTAGCTTGGGCTCCACGTCTTTGTTTACAACTGCTGCCACATCATTTTTGCGCATATTTGTTAAAAAGAAAACGATGGGCAAAGGTAAAACGAGGGGTTTAGTAGATCCTTCACAGTGTTTGAGGAGTGCGCCTAAATGTCAGAGCCATTCATAATGTCCACAGCTCAGAGGCAGAATATCACCTCACTGACGGGTGGGCTGGACAGTCATCCGGGAGGTTTCCACAAAAAATGAAGGGAAAAAACGACTTGAGGCAAAGATACTGGATCTGAGGGAAAAGGGACTGGTTATCTAAAAGAAACAATAGGAAGTTAGTTATCGTTTTGCCTATTGATTAGGCCCACTCACCAACCTGGTGAGCAGCAGCAGTGGTCGTGACACACAGCTCATCGAGGCAATTTAGATAATGGCCTCGGCACCCGATGGCGTTTAAAGTCTGCACTTCTTCTCAGCAGGCTGCCGGCTTTTCAATTGAGTTTGGAGTGAGATTCAGTAATGGTGCATTTTATGAGTAGGCTTTCTGTGGCATTACCCAGCAGGGGTCATCGCTCCTCGACCCACAGGAAGTTTGTTTCAAAAGCTAAGCCTGCCTCCCCCAGACATCGTAGCCCAAATTATGCTGACAAAGCGCCCTGTGCTCATTGTAAACGATGACGCCACCACTCAAAGTCAGACCCGAGCCCCTTCCGGCTTCCGCTTGCCAGAGTGTGTCCGCGTGCTAACGCGTTGAGTTCTGGTCCGGGGTTCATGATGCTTTTCATCATTTCTTTTTGTCAATTTCTATTTGATGAAATGGCTTCCAGAGATGGCATATGCTGTTAACGCCGCATGGATTTTAAAAAATGGATTAGATTGGTAATATGTGTGATTTAGTCCATTGCTGCAACAGCAAAACTATAATTTGACAACGTGATAATGCAGATTTTACAACCAGCTGTTAATGTGCATTAAGGCCAGCAAGGCAGAATAAAGCTCTGTCATGTCACGTAGTCGCCAGTATAAAGGGAGAACCTTTAGTATAGTACTCCTATTTTTACAGCCATCTGAAGGCAGCGTTTGTCTTTTTCCTTTGCAGACTCTTTTGTAAAATAGCCACAGAACCTCCCTGTTTGTTTGGGGGCCTTATTTGCATGCTCCTTTGATCATAAACAGTTTTATAGCTTAAAGCCAGAAAAGAACTGACATGAGCTATTTCGAAAGCTCAGAAAGTCTCCGGAGGAATTGCAGGTAAGGAAAATAGATACTAAACTTTTGCGGTGCCACTGTGTGAGCCTCGGGACTGTGGGTGAGTGGACTGCAACACGCTGGTGTGTGCTTGTCTTTTGTTAAAATCCACATTTTATTTAAATGTTTTTCGTCAGTCTGTCTGTTTTGCCTGTTGAATATTCACACGCCCGTACCTTTAGCGCTGTGTTCCGATTCCTGAAGGATCCTCTGCTGAGAAAGTGCCTCGGGGGCAAGTCATACTCAGATAATGAGCTGCCGGTGCGACGGCATGTTCCCCTTGTTTAATTGAGGACAATACAACCGAGCGGTAAAGAGCAGTCTAAAGACAAGAGAAGGAAACAGATCAGAGAGCTACAGAATAAAACAGGCCACAGCGCAGCACCAGAAGAACAACAAGAAGGAGCTGAAAAGATTACAAAGCGCTCCGCACATCGAGACAAGGGAGAGCAGGAGATGCACGACGCTGAGAAGGATGGCGTCAATGTCACACTGCTGCCGGCCATGTCTGCCTGTCTCATTGGTGATTCAGAGGGCACGGCCTCCCTCCCTGGGACCAGACAGGCACAGTTCAAATGATCGTTTCTCCTCCTCTTCTTCGAACCTTCATTCCACGATGTCTCTCTTCAAACGTGGCTTTGGGCATCGTATTAAATGCGACGTTCCGACCTTGATCCTGCTGAGGCTCAGCTCTGTTTTCAGTGTTAATCACATGATTTGTAGGCATATAAGGTGCTGTTTACCCAAACCTGAAGAAATTGAGATCAATGCTCCGGGGGATTTTGGTAGTAATTTCAATCGGTGGAGCATTCCGCGCTCGATCAGGCGAGTGTTTCTCACTCTGAAATTTAAGTAGCGGCAAGAGAGACTTTTTTTTTCACCCAGTATTACTTGTATGGTTTCAACATTTCTAAACAGCAAGAACAAAAGGAGGGCGGCAACTCTCTGGATGCAGTGCGGAAGAAAAAAAAAGGATGTTCTTTAGGAATTTTATGATAAGATTAAAGACAAAATCCACTCTAAAGTAGAATTCATATTAAGACATTCACTTATTGTCAAGTCGTGTACAGTCCACTTTGAAAAAGGAGGATACATAGCAAAATTTGGCAATCATGATTTCCAGAGGATGAATTGTGCTAAATATTTGATCCCTTGACTTTCCTCTTGCACCACCATGACATAGACATTTTATGAAATGATGAAATGAAATTACTCAACAACCTCTGGTACAGACATTTATGTTACCCGCCGATTTAAATATCTTAAGTGATTCCCTTTTCCCCCTCTATTTTTAGTTGTCCAATGCTTTGGTTAAAGACCAAATACGTGCAGAACAAATGGTTTTAGCATGTTGACATGCTGGCAAACTTGGTAAACATTACCAGCTAATTGTCAGCAGCTTTACATTGTCACTGTTATTAAGAAAGCTCAGAAACTTCTGTACTTCTTAGGGAAACTAAAAAAAGCTAAATATCTGTGCTGAGTTCTTGGCAACTTTTACAGAGGAGCAATAGAAAGCATCCCTACTGGAAACAACACATTGGCAAGGTTGGTGCAGGGCCAAGGACAGGGCCGCTTTAGCTTGTGACTAAAACCATCCACGAACACCATTGGTACCCATCTACCTAGCATCAGTGATATCAGTGAGCTGCCTGCCTGAGCCCAAAGGATATTAAAAGACAATTCCCCGTCGCTGCTCTGTCTGCTGTCATATAACCAGACTACAGAGCAGCTCCACTCATCCTCTACACGCCATCATAAATAATAGTTTTTCTTGTGTAGTTTAAAAGGACTAACTTTTTGTTGTGAAACCCTATTTTGTAGAAGGATAATAAATGAACCTTGAATCATCAGCAGGATGCCTTGCAGAGCTGTAGAGCCTTTCCTTCTTGTTATACAATACAAAGAGAAACAAATGTATCAAAAATAAATCAACCTGAGGGAACATTCAGGACTATGTTAGTTTTTGTTTTCTGATTGCAGTAGTTTCTCTTGCTTTTACAACTTTTTCTAACCATTTTAAAGCATATTATAGCAGATGACATTTCTTATTGATCTAGTTGAGTTAATGCCCCTGGTCAGTTTCATCCAAAGAAAAGTCTCGGAGCTGTTCTGTTATTCCTCTATTGATGGAACGGGGAGGCTCCCTGTGCTGACCCAGTGACAGTCCCCAGGGTGCTTTTGGGGTAGTTTAGAACACATGTTTTAGTTGAGAAATACCAGCACGACTTTCAAACCAAGTCAAAGTCCAATTGGCTATCTCTTAACAATATTAATGATGAACAACCTGCTTTCTGAATTCATCATGAAGCTTGAATATTGATTTGGCACTCAACGATGGGAATTCATAAATCAGTTTGCTTACTTTGGCTTCTACATGCATCTCCTCACCTTCGTCTTGGGTTCTATTGCAATTTCTCTCTCAACATATTTGCGCCGTATTCTTAATTAAATGCATTAACGGTGTCGCTTTGACATTGACTCGCACGGCATCTGGAATCCTCTCCTTCCTGCTACTTTCCTTGGCAGAAAACAGATTTAATGCATCTATTTTGTAGCAACAACGTGAGTAAATAATATAAATGAAAACACCTTCTGTTTTATTCTCTTCACTTAAACAGAAGGTTTAGTGCGAGATAAACTCTTTATTTTAAGATAAATACACAACCAACATAGTCAGACCATAATGAAACATTCTAGAAGGTAAATGTTATATACATGTTATTTCAAAATTATCGATAAAGATAATGAAATATCTTTTTTTAAAACTTGAGATGAACTTAAAAAAACTATAATAGAATGTTTACATGTGTGTTTCATTCTTCATTACACTCACGGTCCATCTAGCAGAGAGGTTGTTTTCTGTGAAGCTCTTCTGAGCCGCATTTGTAACTTACTCTGACAGAAATGTTCATACCTGCAGCTGGAGTGCAGATCTCTCTCAATTCTCATTTTGAAGAAAAAGGGCGGTGTCTACTTTGAAGCAGAAGGATGAGTCTGCACAGAAGCTGAGGTGATCGTGGTCAAATGACAAGATTTACATCCAAGGACCCTCATGCTAACGTTGAAAGTAGCATTTAGACTTTTGTTTTGAAAGGACCATGCTTGAATCCCTCACAAGCAGATGTATATATGCGTTACATTATTGACAGACCTTTTCTACCCTTTTGTTACATGAATCACTTATTGGTACACATAAGAGACCGCTCAAGCATCTGGCGTTTAAGTCATTTGTTGCAAGTCATCAGGATGTAGAACCATGGTGGGTCTGGGGCCTGAAGCGGCCAGACAGACTCAGAGTGCGGAGATTAGAGACGGATATCAGATTAAGGACACCGAAGTTGGTCAATAAGTCACAAACTGAATATAGCCGTACAATCTCCTCTCCCAGATGAGCTAAGCAGTCAGTGCAGTGATTGCTGCCATTGATTCTATCACATCAAAGTCCTTCAAGGTTAGATGCTTCCAAGGTTATCTTTCTGCATTTAACATGTGGTATTCGTAAAACTACGTTTTTTATTTACATTAAATAGTCTTTAATCCGGCAGCCAATTTAAAAATAAAAAAGTTGACTTTGGCTTTTTCTTCCTTTCCAACTGTGAGTTGGGCTGCTTCTGCTAGCTGCTGTCATTTTGGGTTTGGATTCACTTCAAAACCACCAAACGTCTTCATTTCAGAAGAGCAGTGTTTAAAGCAATCAGGTGGCAGGCTTCTCACCTTTAGTTGGTGCTAACAAGTGTTTTTGTTAGTTGACATGATAAACTGCTTGACATACAAACAATGTGCAAATAAGAAGACATACATACACACATATACAAATACATACATAGCATACTGTAAACAATACGGTGGATTCATTTAAGAAAATGCTTGAGTGAAAAGAAAGGTTTTCAGTTTGTTTTAAAGAACACGTCTAAGATCAGCAGGCAAACTGTTCCCTTCTTCAGGTGCATAAATATTGAATGCCACCCCACTAGACCTGAAAAGTGCTTCAGGCACATAGGGGGATTTTTCCACCTTGTGGAGAGCTGAGAACCGCTGGGGTTATAAAGTGACAGCATGTCTGAGATGCACTGTGGAGCCAGACTAGCCAGTGCTTTGTAAACCAAAAAGAGGATTATACACTGAAAGCAACAGGTAACCAATTGAGGTTTCTGAGCACTAGAGTTACATGGCCTGAACCTTTCCTCCTGGTTAGAACTTTTGCTGTACTGGAAAGAAATGTTTTTGTTGAAGACCCATGAGCAGAATACTACTCATGAAAAACACATGCATGATGTTCTCTGAGTCGGTTTGGGAAAGAAAGCCTCTGATTCTGGAATTGTTTCTCAGTTGGAAAAAGGCAAATTAGATGATACTGCTGATACGATCCTAAAGCTGAGTTTGCCATACAAGGTTACATGTACTTGTTTTGTTCACTCTGGCCATGTGTTTAAAGCTGCATGGACTCTAGCTAAAGGGCTAAGGGCTTTAGCACCAACAACCAAAACCACAGTTTTCTCGCTGTTCAGCTGAAGGAAGTTTGCAGCCTTCCAGTCGTTAAACGCATTTTATCGATTAGTCAATTAAAGTCATTTTGTAAGCAACTAGCCCAAAGTGAAACTTGGCTCTTGAGTTAATGTGCTACAGCATGCTCCACTCCAGTGTCTTCAGTCTGATCTCGGCCAAAGACGGTCGCTTTAAGAAGAGCTGACTGTGTGTTTTGCACACCAAAGTGATGATTCTTCTTCGGTGAAACGATTTTGATGATTCCCCATCGCATCAGACCAATGCGACAAATCCCATAGCTCGGTCAGTGGCAATAACCTTCAAACTGGGACGCTCTGTTCCCCTCTAGCATCAGCTTCGCACCATTCAGTGACGGCATGTCAATAAACGTTTCGTTGCACGCATAGTGTCTCTCCAAAATATACTTCTGTCTTCACAGGAGGTTAGGTTTAGGCCACAAAACCACTTAGTTTAGAGCCAATAAAACTGCGGTTGTATATGGATTTGACTGTCTAATAAAAAGGTTTTGAACCCATGACACATCTTTAGTCCACAAATGAAACTGCCTGGAACTAGAGTATTTCCAATGGCATATACAATAACTCCCAAAGCTGATCTTGGACAAAACCCATGTGAGAAGAATTTATTGGGATCATGATACCCACAAGGTTTTATAATAACTTAAATATCAGCATGTCTTATATAGTATACAGGAAATGTCGATGTGCACATGATCCTAGCCTGCCAGTTTTACAATGTATATTGAGGTTACTCCCATTTTAATTATGTGTTATTTTCACTGGAGAGCTGCCTAAAACAGCAGCATCGAGACAAAGACAATCAGCTTACAATGCCCAAAAGCAAAACACAGTTAATTTCACTTAAATGATTAGAGTAAAGTCGATCTTTGCTGTGTAAGTGCTCCAAACGGCGGTGGTCTGACAGCGCAGCAGCACGCTCAGGGCCCATTTCAATCTTGACTAAACACAGCATACACAGCCCTTATTGAGTCTCCCACCAGATCCGTCTTCATATTCTGCAGAACACCCAAATCTCTCCAGTTGAAAAAACATTAATACCTTCTAAAGCCATGTGGTGCTGGATGTACTGCGGAGGAAGACGTGAGTACATTATGATCCACCAAAGTAATGTAAGTCAAAGATAATTAGCCTGAAAGGGAAGTCTCCTTTTTCAGTGGAGGGAAGGTGAAGTAGTTCATGTATGCTTTCAGTCATTTTAGTCTGTGATTCGTTTGGAATGAATAATGAATAATGTTCTCCTCACACAAACATTTAAAAAAGCACAAAGGAAAAGACCAATGCATCAGCATTATTAAAACAGCATTCACTAAAAATCAATTCAAAACATACTCGTAGCTTTGATGTGTTGCTTTTCTGTCTAGTAAAACGTATATATTACAGTCCATCCATCCATCCATCCATTTTCCACCGCTTATCCGGTCGGGTCACGGAGGCAGCAGGTCAAGCAGGCTGACCCAGACTTCTCTCTCACCCGCAACATCTACCAGCTCATTCTGGGGGATCCCGAGGCGTTCAGGCCAGCTGGGAGATATAATCCCTCCAGCGTGTCCTGGGTCTTCCCGGGGCATCCTACCAGTTGGACGTGCCTGGAAAACCTCTAAAGGGAGGCGTCCTGGAGGCATCCTAATTAGATGCCCGAACCACCTCAGCTGACTCCTTTCGACACGAAGGAGTAGCGGCTCAACTCCAAGCTCCCTCCTGATGTCCGAGCTCCTTACCCTATCTCTAAGGCTGAGCCCGGGCTCAGCCTATTGCAGTCTGTGACGTATTTTATTTCAAGGCAATAACACATTTTAACTACGTTCAGTATAATTTTATTTGCTTTTCTACTGATATACGTTTGGTTGAATGAAGACTCAGAGACTTTTGTTGGCCAGTTAATTAAAATAATTTAATCTGAATGTTCCTCAAACTGTTATTGGACTATTATTGCACTATGGCGGGAAACATAGCAGAATAATGTTTAAATGTTCATCTCTTCCATCTTTAGAGGTTAATTATTGCTATGAAAGGAAGATGAACCTGGTCATTACAGTTTATTGGCTGCCGGTAACCGTAAATTACAAAAGCAATTTTGAGATCTCAACTGGGCTTCTCATAACTGAAGTTCCTGGTTATGACACCATCATCCATCAACCCAGATCTAAATTAAAGACCTGATCAATGAATAGACATGTCCTAATTGCCTCTAACCCATCACATGGCTTTGTTTTTGTTTTGTTTGTTCATTTCTCAGGCCACATTTTGGTATTTACACATCCAGCAGATGTAAAATGAGCATTTATTTAGGGTTGTGTTCCTGGCCACCCGGCGAATGAAAGTCCAGTAGTCACTCTCCTTTTAGCTCTGATTTTGGTCTCCACCAGTATAATATCTGGCTCGCTGCTGGATGCTCGACTTTCTTTACTTGCTAATTGCTAACTGTGTTTGTTAGTTGTTTGGTTCCTGGTAGGTAGCATCCAGTACAGAGGGTTTGTTGTGCTTTTTTTCATAAACAGTAAACTTGTGTGCTGTAATACATAAACAATGAGCTAGTAGAAGCTAAAACGCTCAAAAGTGCAATGTCTGTGATCATTCTCTATAGGCTTGACATTTTAATGATCCATAGAACATTATACATTTCATTCATTGTTAAAAATAATGAAAATAAAAGAGCAGATGGAGAATTAACTTCACAGTGCACAGTATGTCTTCCTCTTGTTCAACTTACAGTACTTTCTTCAAAACATAACCGTCCATTGATAGTTCATCTCTGCAGTTGCTGTTTGTGGACTGGACACACTTTGCATTTATATTTCAACGCTAATGTGTCCAAATGCGTCTCTGAACACCTCCATATCTGCTTCGGACGATCAGAAGTTTGACATGCCCGAGGAGGTGAATTCTATACCTGAACTAGACAATAACAAAGTTCAGTGAAGCAAAGCGCGTGCTGATGTGAGGTATGCATGGAAAACACACACAGAATTAAAAGTACTTTGTGAAGTAAACAACAAAAAAGTATCTATTTTGCGCAGCAGAGGTTCTCCATAACTTCAAACTGTCCCTGGGTGCAGTGTACATGTTAGGGTGACTTTCTATTCATATCAGCATCTTTGTAAGAGTGTAGCTGAGACACAAGTAGCTTTAAGTGTGGAACTATTAGGACTAGCTGTACAAGAGGAGGAGGAGCAGTGAGTTAAGGAACAATTAGATCTATAAAATGGAGAGAGGACACAGTAGCAAGTGACACTAAGCCAAGCTACCTTCAGAGAGCAAAAGATAGAGAACAGATGTGGACCAAGCTGATGTATTGGACAGATATTGACCTTGGTTTAGATATTGTATTCCCTTTCCATGGAAAGCTTCACGACTTCACTGAGCTAGAAAGAAACACAGAAGCATTCAGTGAATGCCATTGTTCAACTCCATCATTAGATGTAGTCATTTGATGCTAGGAACCAATGAAAAACCTCATCACAACTAAAACGTGTTATTATCAGCAACAAATTGGTACAATGCGAAGAAAACCCGAGCACTAAGAAGAAGAGAAGGGATAAATTGAGCGCAGAGAGACAGACGGCTGCGGTAAACAGAATTATAGTTTGATGAGGCTAAAATCCATACAGTATTATTGACTTGTGTTGATGTACTCATAGACACTGATCTCATTGCAGGGCAGCTCGGATATTGATCGTCTGACTGGAAATCCCATTACGCGTGCACTCATTCCATTTGAACTGAGGTACAATGGATTTCCCTGCTCATCAGAGAGCCGCACGTCGCCATGTTGTGCCTCCGCTCTTAAATAATAAGGGCAGTGTTTGATCTCTTGAGAGGCCTCTGCAGGGCATTCAGTTGACATGGGCCTTTTCAATAATCACACGTTTTCCCTTTAGTAGTTAACAGTCCTCGCAAAATTGTTGGGAATTTCGACATGTTCTTCTAAAATTGTTTCAAACAGTCTTAGTGCTTTCTAGGACTGGCATGGTGAAGCAAATTGGTTTGGGTGAGACCCACAGCTGCACCTGGAGGTCAAGGGTTATCTTGAAGGTGCAATCTTGAAGGACACACAATTGGGAACATTTCTTTTGCCTCTCACCGGCTCTCAAAATGACGACGGCGAGCCAGGCACATCGGAGACATTTACTTTGCCTTCAGGGCTTTCTGTCAGACATCTCCACATGTCCAGGCTACGCACCTACTTAGTTAGGGTTAGGCGAAATAGCACAATGTGGGTGAAAATAAACCCTAAAGGCAAACTTCTCCCATATATGTGCACGAGCCGGTGGCTCACAGCTAACGTTGCTAAGGGCGCTAACAGCGCAAACAATGTAAAACGTGCTGACAGAGCGGTCGGCGTTTACCTGAGGGGGCACCAGAGGCTGGAAGAGCAGTGCCGAGCCTGACTAAAGGTCCGCAGGGCCGAGCCCCGTCAGCAAAGCAAGGTGAAGCTCTGACAACAACACACACGGAGACATGACGATGTCTTTACACAGCAAGTCTTGTTCGCTGCTGTATTAAAGCCCTGAATGGTAAATACAGCTCCTTTTGAGGGTTTGACCTCTCGTGGCTGTTATTGTTAAAAGCCAACAGATTTAGTTAAAGTATCAGTCTTGAAGATCTCCGTTTGGTTCTCCGACGCTGATAAGCGGTAATTGCCGCTGTGTTCTTGGATCTCACTTGCCGTAGATCTAGAGATCCAAACTGTTTGTGTGTTTTCCCGGTAGTGTTGCCACGCAAAGCAAGAGGCTTTCATCAGTGGTCCGGAGGCTTAATCACCATTGCATTACTTCATTCATCAATGGTGATTTAACAGATATTTATCCAAATGAAAATCTTTGATATTAATACTTTAAAGGCCGTCAGACGGAGGGAGGGCCGGTCCAGGGCAGGAGTTTGAGTTGAGCAAAGGGAGTGAGAAAGTTGAACGAAAAGAGGAGTGATGGTCAAAGAGACCTCGGTACCTTGGAGGCAGTGTAAACAAATAAACACATAATCTCTCTTTTCAGGCTCGCTCACACACACACACACACACAATGCCGATCAAATTCTCCATTTCTCTGTTTGCCCTCTAGAGAGGGCCTTTGAACAAAGCAGATTCATCTTGTACGCCCTGACCTCCAGCTTCCATGCTCAATTCCCCGTGGAGCTCACACTAGCCACACACACACACACACACACACACACACACACATTGCAGATGGGAGTAGAATAAAGACATAAACTCCAGCACCTTACACCAAGACTGTACTTCACATATTTACAGTTTCTTTGCCTCAGTCTGTATATAGGCTGTATTTCCACCCCCACCCCCTCATATAGGCCTAAGCTCTAATGCACATTGATCTATGCAGTAATAGTACAGTCGTCCTCACAATAGCTCAAGATCAGATTTCATTGTGGGCCTCTATTCACATTATATTCTGGCTTTTTTCTTCTTCTTCTCGCTCTATATTCTCTTAACCCAGAGAGAAAAATAAAGTCTTAATGGAGTCCAAGTGAAGTGTGTTACTTGTTTGCACATCCACATATCCTACGTTATTTTTGACCTGTATCTTATTCCAGAACTTGATTTCTAGACCAGTGGTTCGCAACCTTTTTTACCCTGGTACCCCTAACCAGCGCAATTGTGGTTGAAAAAAAGATGTAATACACGTATATCCTTCACTTTTCCAATAACTCTTGTATGATCATTGTTGCGCTGCCAAGCTTCATTTTTAGCAATATCAATACCTGCTCAGAACCCAGCAATTAACTTGGTGAGTCCATGTTTGCTGGTGACCTGCTACATACCAACTGTCTTATCTCAAAGAGTTTTAATAATACCTTATTTGGACTCTACCTCAAAGACTTGAGACTTCATGGTAGGGTAAATTAGCAAGTTTAATTATTCATTTTTCAATTAATTAAATAATAGTGAATTGTGTCATTATCGTTTTGTTAGACGACAGTTGCTTGATGCTCTTATTTGTAGTGTTCAAGATGACCGAGCTTTAAAAGCCACACGCCTCACATTATTATCGGCTCTGGAATGGACCGGCCACCTCTCAGCACAGTGGTCCTGTCGTTGGGGGGCTCAGGGCCCCCCACAGTCAATGAGGACCATTGCAGTCGAGTGGGGGACTGAACCCGTGACCCTGTTTTTACCAACTCACGGCCTCTGTAACATCACGGCCGCTCTCTGCAGCCGCCAGCCACGTGTGTCTCCTGTCTCTTAGTTTGTTTATCATTTTCCCTCCTGTCTTCTTCACTGCCATCGCGCCACTCTCAAAACGGAACGGCAAATCTCTTGAAACAATTTAAACTTAGAAATTTGACCTTGACGCTGGAGTTGTGGTGAAAGGGACAAGTTGACAGCAAATGAACATTGATTTTTTTTTTCTCGTACTGTGCAGAAGGTTTCTGGCTGAGTGAATTTACTCTTACAGAGTTGTCAGAGGGTGGGCTGTTTAATGGGGTGTTATCAATTCATGGGGAGTTTGAGTGCCGTCTCTTGGTCTGCTTACATGATGGTTTGGCTGCCGTTTTTAGTTGTGTTGTAGGAGAAAAGACCAGTGGATTAGGAGAAAGCAGAGGCGGATGGGGAAGGAGAGAGATTTCAGAAGATGTGTTTGAATTGTTTAAGATCACAGATTTTTCACATTGATAACACACCTCGGATTAATGTGATTTGAACAGTCGGAGTATTTATAGTGCTGCCAATTGAAAATCGCTAGCGGTACCCTATCACTGCTGTTGTCAAATGTGATTAAACGGCAGCTTTCCCATGATCAACCTTCACGAAAAATAGATTTGAAAACAAGCATCACTGCGAGAATGATTCAGTTTGGCTCAATTAATCATATGTGGTTGTACATTTTTAAATATCTCAACATTGCACCAAAGAGTCTCCACGTTCTTCTTTCTGCAAACCTTCAGAAAAAGGCGCCGCTGAATTGAAAAGGGGGAAATGGCAAAGGCACAGGGCGCCGCAGTGAGACTGTGTGGCTCTAAAGCCGGCTGATAATATGGAAGGACTCGGGAAGGGTTAACTAAAGCAAGAGGTGATGAGACGAGGCAGAGACGTGTGTGTGTGTCTGTGCGCTGCCTACAATCTGCTTTTTACTTAAGTTACATGAATCCTGAAGTGTAACTGAAGTCAATCCCTTCTTTTCTCTCGCATCCCATTTTTAATTAAAATTAACAACCCCTGCAAGTGATATGTGAATAATTCACATTTTAAAACTGTCAATTACAGGAACGTAAGTAAGTAGCTGTAATAAAACGGCGGGCCACTAATTGTCTTTATTTCCATTGGCCAGGGCATCGTTAGCATCCCATGAATCTATCTTTGTAATGTGTCAGCCGGCTGTTATCTAGAGGATGTTCCATGCCTGCAAGGCCTGTCATGCAATCACACAGTTCTAATTAACCTAAACTGCAGAGATATTGTCAAAGGGTAAGGAATGAGGATGTCTATTTAATTTGCAATTCAACTAGCCTCGTGTGAGTATTGGTAATTGTCATGGCAAATCTGACACTGGCCAGTTAAGTCATGTTGAGCTCTGATGAGTTATGTCATTTATATATTTAGGGACTGAGGCCTTTAAACAATGTGATCTGAACGCCACATTGTGACCCAATCCATCTCTCCCGTTATTCTGGGAGACACTGGAGAGTTACACCATGACCAGAATTATTTATATGTTGTTTACAGGAATGTGGTCCGGAAAGAAGAAACAAATGACAAAATCTATCTTTTTCCACAATTATAACATTTTAGAACGCTTGAGATTATTTTACTTCACAGACGAACAAAAAACATATTCTGCTGATCCTATCCATCTGTCAGTTCGCAATAAATGCCCAAACAGAATTAAAAAGATGATATCAAACTATAATAAATTATGTAGCAGTTGAACAACGAGATTGTAAGCAAAGCCCTACAAAGAATTATTAATAAAATAAAACTAAATGTGTATATATAAATAACTATACAAAAAAAAAGCGCAGCAGCCAAGACTCCAAATGGATACTAATGTTGCTCCGTGTCTGCTGGTGTTGACGCAATTTGTTCGATGTCGCTAATTCAGCTGTGAAAAACACCTGTTGAGCCTGAAATGGTCTCCTGGGGATCCCCTGATTCTCAATTTAGCCAGACCTGGGGAATCTTGGACATGGTGTGTGTGTGTGTGTGTGTGTGTGTGTGTGTGTGTGTGTGTGTGTGTGTGTGTGTGTGTGTGTGTGTGTGTGTGTGTGTGTGTGTTCTACTGGGCCCAAACAGATCACCTGAGTAAAAAGAAAACTCCCTAAACTCCTTGAAATGTATTTTGTTAAATAGCAGCGGTGCATCATTATCAGTTGAACTCTTCAGCTCATCACATTTCAGCTCACAGTTTGGGCGAGTGGTGCTCAAGGCCAACTCCATCGCACAGCTCCTCTCTCTGGGGCCGTACCTTAATTTGGCTGAAGGGTCATAATCATTGAAATTATGATGCTAATGGCGGCACTGATGAGCCTGCACTACTGTCTGTCTCATCTGCAGTGCTGCTGCTGGGCATTTTCCTCTACACTCGCTGGAGGAGCTACAAAGGGCTGAAGGAGGGCGTTTACCACGTGTCAGCCCACCACGACGGCTGGGAGGACATCCGAGAGAACGTCCTCAACTATGACGAGGAGGGCGGCGGAGAGGAGGACCAGGTACACAAGCACCAGGATACACGCATGCACACACATGTTCTCGCATGAAGGAGAAATATTTAAACTGAACAGTTTTGAAGATTTCGTTTTTTGGGGAATTACAACGGTGGATACAATGCAGCAGTTGTATAGGGGATCCAGTCAATTCCATTTTTTTATTTTGTGCGTGTGTGTTCTTGTACTTGCTACATAACGAAGGCCGACACACCGAGTGAGGACACTTTGGGCGGTCCTCAGTTCTTTAGGCCTGTTTGAGGGTTAATTAAGAGTTAGTTTTAAGGTGTAGGTTAGCATACGTTTTAGATTAAGGTACTGCTAACGTATGCGGACTGTTCACAGAGTCACAGCTTCCATTATAATCAATGGAACTGGCTACACCAGGTGTGAAAGCAGCATGTGCCTTGTGGCATGGAGACCGGCTCTACAAACATAAAAAAGACCAGATTTTTTTTTATTAAACTGCCAATATACAGGAAATGACTTTGGGACAGACAGTGAAAGTTAGTTTGTAGTGTCTGTTGTTGTGTGTTTTGCCAGTAGCAGCTGGAGCTTCCTCCGTATCTTCTTCCCTTCGTCTGTAGATGTTGACTCGCAACGCGTTCTCATTCCAACCTGCCAAAAACTGACGCTTTCCCCCCATGGCGTAACTTTCTAATGCACTAGATAGCCACAGGAGGTAGGTGGAGGAAAAATATTATGATTTGCCTTAAAATAACTACGTGAACTAAGTAAAACGTGAACATGGTCACACAAATACTGAAAACATGTCACAAACATCACATCAAAACCTTGAACACCGGTCTCCTGGATGAAAGCCCTGTTTGTTTGACACGTTCACATCCCTGCCTCCCCTGTGGGTTTTGTCAGTGTTTGTATAACGTTGTCGCACTCTCGTAGTATTTTCTCGGAGAGCTCTCATCCACGGTAATGGGGGCCATGTGCTTGGGTATCAGACCCTGGGGGGCGGGCCAAAGCGCTGATGCCTTGCGAATGAGAACGGGCTGTAACGTACCCACATCACTGCGACACAAACTGTGAAAAAGCAGAGGTTTCCTGGTGCTCTGCTGGTGCTCTGCCACACACTGACGAAACAACAATCAGACACAATCGCAGAAGGAAAAGGTCACTACTGTCTCGTTTTGCCTGTGACTCACAACCCAACATTGCATGTGAGCTGCAGCTGTAGCTAGTTAAGATATATCTGTTATGTTGGCCGGAGAACTGGAATTAGGCCCACGTAAAATGCTGATCTCGTCTCTCCAACAGCCATTGTAACCCACAAGCACTCAACAGTACTTAGTAGCTTGCATAATATCACGACTTTGATTGAAACAAATAAATGTGGCACACACACACACACTGTGGGAAAATTACTTGAATACACATATTGTTGTCACACCTTGTCAGTACCTCAAAACCCTCAAGGTCTTGTCTTCCGTAATGTAAATCACCTGCAGCCACACACACAAGGCAAGGTAAGTTCATTTGTATAGCACATTTCAACACAAGGCGATTCAAAGTGCTTCACATACAACCATTAAAAGCATAAAAACACAATCCAAAATAAAAGATTTAAAAACAATTAAGAACATTCATTAAAACAATAAAAAACAGTTAAAAAGCAAAAATAGATAGATACAGAATGTAATAAAAGTTGCAGTGCAGTTTAAGATATAAAATGCAGTAGTGAGATGCAGAATCTGGTTTAATTAAAGGCAACAGCAAACAGAAAGGTCTTCAGTCTGGATTTAAAGAGGCTGAGGGTCTCAGCAGACCTGCAGCTTTCAGGGACCTTGTTCCAGATGTGTGGAGCAGAAAAGCTGAACGCTGCCTCTCCGTGTTTAGTTCTGACACACACACACACACACGCACACACACGCACACACACACACACACACACACACACACACACACACACACACACACCCCTATAGCATAGCAGATGCTGCTGTTGATTCTCAAGAGTCTTGTGTGAAAGCTCTCTGGAGGAATAAAATCAGCACTTTGTGAGAGATCACATAGTCAGTTTTACAAAGCGACCCACACCTCCTCCGTGTTTATTTCTCCTCCTCCTCCTACATCTCTTTCTCTTTTTTTCTCCATCTCTGCTGCCGTGGTTACTGTTTTGGTTGAATCCATTAGTACAGAAGTGATTGGCTGTTACGGTAAGTACGAAAGTGAAGGCAGCTCCTGAACCCACCGCACCAGTGCATGTAAGAGATGGAAAGAAAGAGAGATGTCGTTCATCTCTTCTGAATCACCTACTCACACACTTCTTCTTTTTTCTTCAAATCTTTTTGGTCTCTCACACGCACAGAAACTCCACTACTACATCTCTGAGACTGTAAATGGAGATAGATTGGAAACTTAAATAGGTGGAACATTCACACTAAACGTAATGGGGGGAGCTGATTGTTTTTCTGCTCTTGTTTTCATTTTTCTTCTCTCTCTCTCTCGCTCCATCACATTTCATTTTTTTCTGCCTCATCTTTCTCCCTCGAGACATTCCCCCTTTCACTCTGTCTCGTTCCTGTGTTTGCTCATTATTCTGTGCTAACTGTGACTTTGTGTGCGTGTGTGTGTGTGTGTGCGTGTGCGTGTGTGTGTGTGTGCGTGTGTGTCCAGAATGCCTATGACATGGCAGAGCTGCAGAAGTCCCTCCAGCCGAGCCCGGCCCAGTCAGTCCAGTACTGCCGCTCCAGAGCCCTGCACCACCCTCCCCCACCCCTCCACCACCACCACCACCACCACCTCCTTCACCAGGCGCCGCCGGCCCCGCCCGCCGCCCAGTCGCTGGACCCCCTCAGCCGGACATCCAGCTCCACCACGCTGCCCCCCTCGGCAGCCTCCACCTCCTCCAACGCCACCACCACCACCAACGCCAGCCTCCGCAGGGACGTGCCCCCCACCAGGCTCCCGGCCCAGGGCCAGGCCCTCCCCTCCCAGCTGGCGCGGCGCTCCCTGTCCTTCTCCAGCCAGGACCTGGCACGCTACCTGTGCGAGATCATCCGCGATGCCGACCAGCACCCGGACACGGGGCCCTTCGACTCCCTGCAGGTGTTCTCCACCGAGGGAGGGGGCTCGCCCGCCGGCTCCCTCAGCTCCTTCAGCTCGGCGGGGCTGGACGGAGGGAGTGGCGGGGATGGGGGAGGCGGGGGGGAGGCGAGGAGGGAGGAGACGCTCGGGGAGTGGGGGCCCCGCTTTGAGAAGCTGCGGGCGCTGTACGAGCGGGCCGAGGCCAGCGACCTCTGAGCTCAGACGCTCAACTGACAGGACCCTGGTAGCGGGCCGCCCCTGAGACAACCAATTAGCAGACGCTTAGCGACGACAGAGGCGGGAGAACGGCGAGAGAGACCGAGTGACAGAGAGATCGCTCCACACCCGTCACCCGCTGACAACCGACACGGAAAAGTGTTTCCTGGTTGATGAGCGCCGTCAACGCGGCGGCCCAGCAGACAGATGAAAGTGTCCCCCGTGAAAAGAGCGCGTCGCTCTGCGCTCTCTTCCACCTTGGATGACAATTTTGCAGGAGCAGACGTTATCAAACCTGCCAGTCAGGTAAAGGGTTCGGAGCGTCACTCCCTAGCGGGCTACTCACCATGATGGAGCTCAGCTTCCCTGTCAGAAAAGATCTGTTCCAGTCGCAGCAACTAAAACCCACGTGTCCCCTCTATTGTCTAGCACGCATCGCGCCCTGCTCTGGAGGGTCAGCCCAAGGCCTCCACGGTGCAATGAAAAAGTTTGGCCCCGGTTACTATTATGTTCTTTTTATACCTGAGCAGATCGACGCCACATCACATGTTTTTTGAGCACCTTGCTGCCGTAAATAAAAGGCCTCTCTCACACCTTCTCTCCCACTCTGCGCTGCAGTGAAGATGGGTGGGATCATACTGAGTAGAGTTTGCATTTTCAGTATATAGTAGACACGTTGTGTTCTCGCTGCCTGGCTGTACACAGCTTCTGTCAATGTTTCTATGGGGGGCGGGGGGGTACTGCTTCAACCAGTACTGGGTTGCGGGGTGAGATAATTATTATTTTTCTTCTGGTAATGTGTCCTTCACTGGGTTGAGTAATTCTGTATTGGTTGGGTGTTTCAAGTTTCAATGCTCTGTGGGTTGTAAGACATGAAGCTTTTTCTTCTACTTGCTGCTGCGCCCTTGGCTTCATGTGATTTCCTATTCTCATTTGCGCTCCTCCGCCGAGCGCTCCTCCTCACCCCAAGGGAGGGCACAAAAAGAAGGAAAAAAATAAAGAAAAATTCTAACAGCTTTGTAACACAAAGAAATGTGAGCGGACGTGCGGACCGCGGGAGGGAGAGGAAATACTTTCTCTGTTGCTCTGTTGCTCTGCGTATGTGCTCCTCCTCCGGCATACCTAATGCGGCGGCTGCGAGAGACTATTTTAACAGACGGTGGCACAGTAGAATATAAACTATGTCAAACGGCGTTCCAAGGTGACTGCTCAATCAATACAAATGGAAGGAGGAGGAAGAGGATGGGTTATGGTTATTCATATATATTATTCCGAGCTGTGACACCTGTGCTGTACACAATCCACGCGCACATTTATCCATCGTCTCTCGCTAAATCACCACGAACTCTTTGATTGTAAAAAGAAATATTAAATAGACCGAAAAACTGCAGGGAAAGTCCGCAAGTTAATATCCAAGCTGTGAGTTGTCAGCACAGCTCCTCTCGTTTGGCTTCCTTTTCACATCAGGTTGATGGATCGCTCCCCCCTCTTGACTCAACAACAACAACAACAGAAAAAGAAAGAAAAACCGGACTTCCTGCTGTTCTGGAACCGATGAGAACAATTTGTGTGAAAAGAAACGAAAAGACGAAAACCAATAATAAAGCATTGGGGGAGTGGCGAGTCTGAAAAAAGGACCCGCTCTTTTCACCTCTGATAAGAGAAATGATTACAGGGTGGAGGGTGAATCAGAGGAACCATCCATGCCATGCCTGGCTCTGTGATGAAATGTGACCCAGTGGAGCTCAGCGGCTCCAACAGCTGCAGAGATATGGGGGAGAAGCTGGGAGCAATGTTTTGTCTTTTTTCTCCCGCAGAAAACGGTTTGTTGCACAGCAAATGGCATAGATAATAAGTCATGTGTCCTAACCTCATCCCTGCAATCCTTCAAAAAGCCAACCCCGGCTTCTTCAGGCGGCGTATTCAGCAGGAAGCGCTCTCATCATCGCGCCTTTCTTTTTATTCTTCCCCGCGCTGGCAGAGAGCAGCTAAAGGGTAGGAGTGTGTGAAAACATGTCAGGCCACTAATCCTAATAGGAGCTGATGGCTCGCTGTCATGCTGGGAGAAATAAAAAAAAATAAAAAAAGGATTGCGGGGTACTTAAAAAAAAAACTAAAAATACTCGACAGAGGAGTCGATTCCCAGATTGCAGTTTTCCAGAAAACACACTATTTTCTTAAAAAGTGATGCAGATTTTTGACAAGTCGGCAGTCGGCTGCGGGACGGCATCTGGGAGGAAGACACAGGCCTCTTTTTTTTCCTAGCGTGGTTTAGTTCTTCCCGCTTTGTTATTCCCCTGTAGAAAAGGGTCTGAGCCTGAGCCACGCAGGAGGTGGAGGATGAAGGCCCTTCATCCACACTCCTCCTCTCTGCAGCGACCTCGCCTCCCACCATTCATTTGTACCATAAAACAGCTTCTTCAATGTTGTGTTCTGGGTGCAGACATGTTGTGAACAAAGTCAATGTTTTTACATAATTTGTAAATACAAAGATAGATTAATATCAATGATTGCTTTTTTTTGTCAAGAAAGCACCACATAAATTTAACAATGTGCAGCTACTGAGAAAAAAAGTATATATATAGAATATATATATATAACGGAACATATCTTTTTTATCATCATGAAGGTGATGAGCTTTGAACAGTTATGTACGTGTTTTGTATTTGCTTTGATTTGTTTTTTTCTCAATAAATTCATTTGTTTGCACCAGTGACTGCGCTGCATCATGACCACATCTGAATTTTTTTAGGTTTTTAGATAAAAAGATATAAAATGAAAGGGCATTGTTGGAAGAAGAAAAACGTATGTATTTTGAAGTAACACAGCCATTGATCATTGATGTGGCTATTATATTACACTGGCATTGGAGAAGATCTCAACCCAAACAGGTCCTGTCCCTTTCAGCGATAGCGTACTTGGCGTGAGGACAATTTGAATCGCAGACTAAACTTCTCCCCGCTCGAATCATTTCTGTTATGAAAAAAAAGAAAGGTATTTCTGTGGAGAACACAGCTGTACAACGTGTGTTCAGTGGAGACGTATAAGAAATAGCAGAGCAAAACGGAGCAAATGATGAAAGGCATGGAAATACTCAATTAACTCTTCCTCTGAAACTGCTCATGTAATCGTACTCCACAGCCATCGTGTAGCCTTTAAGGCGCATCATCGTTGATCTTATATGGTCTCTGCTTTATCTCAGTGTGCTCTATGTCGGCCAATCAAACTGTACCAGTAACCTCCGCTATTGAAAAGCCAATTCAATCCCGTCTGACCTGCCAGTGTACCAATGTGTTCTTTAGACCTTTGTACTGATCATGTGGAAATTTCACATTCAGAACTAGTTCCATGCTCCCCGAATGAGAACCCCTAAAACCGAGCTTCAGTCATGTGTTCAGTTGATTATATGAGCCCATAATCAATATCAGACCCATTTGATGACAATATACAAAAGATTCAGCAAAGTCTGAACTTCATAGTCAAAAGCATATAATATGTGAATAAATAACCACAATTCAAACATTAACATTAACATAAACCATAAATATGACTCAAAGTGACCCCCAAAGTGACTCGAAATGCACCCAGAGTTTTGAAAGAAATGGCGATTAAAAACGGATGCTACATGCTAGAAGCTAAAGCTCAACGGTTGTGGACTCCTTAGAGCCTACAGAGTTCCTCTCTCAGACAAAGCCTCGCAAAGATTATCCCAAGAATGTCCTTTGTTGTCCAACAAAAAAAATTAAATTGACTTACTTATGGCTGAAATATTAATATCCTTGAAGTGCTTGTATGCTATACGTAGGTCTGTGTCAGCAGAAACCAGCTACGGTGGTGTTTCGAGATGCGTTCAAAGACACTCTGTAAAGCTGTGGTGCTTTCACGACAATAAGTCTTGTCGCAATTTCTCGAAATGTCTGAACAAAAATAATAATAAAAATACTTTGTGATTATCATTATTTTTTTCTTTTCTGTGTATTTTCATAAACTAATATACCACTAACACATATATGAAAGTATTATCTATGTTCACAAGGGTTTTCTGTATATTATAGCTGTTGAAATTATTCAAATAAACCTTGTACTTGTGGAGATAATCACTATTTAGTGTCGGCTGCAACACAGTGTGATGATAAGTGCACTGGCTCAGTGGGATCAGTCTGATGAGAAGCTTCCAGAGATAATAACATTGAGGTTATAACATTGAGAAGCACCAATCGACTTCTGAAGGAAACCATGTGACTTGGAAACTTTGCCTTTCCTTCTCTGGCTTTAGCCAACGGCTAACGAGAAAAACAACTCCTATGGATAGCTCATCGCAGAAGGCATCCATTGTTTATTTTATTGGTTTCATAAAGTCTAAAGACGAAACTGTCCACGCTGAATTGCAAAGCTTCCGAAAGGGACGCCATCTTGGAAAGCTACGAGGTGACGGATTGGAGTCAGGTTAAGGTGAGTTTCTAGACCGCAGGTGTGTGTCACCCAGCTGTGGCACATGATACATCGTTGTGATAAGGATCGTCCCATTATTATTTTGTTGGACCTTTTCTTCTGGTATTGGTAAATGCAATCAAAGCCACCTGCTGCCAAAAGCTTAGCAAGCCTACGGGTTCTCCCATCAGCTGATACACACAATACTGAAGAAGTTTAAGATTGTAGAGTTTAAGAAACTTTTTTAACCCTCTCCTGAATGTACAAGACTTCTTACTTTGGTTCCCAGAGAGCCGTTAATGAACCACTGTAAGGAACTGTCATAGCAAAATGTTCACTTATTTCTTCATTACACATTATTAGTTATGGAATGAATGTCTTCCACAGGGAAACAAATGTATTATTGCTATTATAGGCCCCATCAGTGCCAATTCTGGGACTTGTGGAGTTTTCAGCCTCTGGGATTGAGCATATATAAAAAAAAGAAATTCAACAAAGAAACGTCAAATCATGACCTCACAAGTCAATTTTTGCGTCATGTTTATAACACTATTACACAATAAATATAAACATAAACCTTAAGAATGACTCAAAGTGACTCAAAATGACCCCAAATAGACTCAAAATGCACCCCAAGTTTTGAAAAAATGTGATAAAAAAAGTTAGGAACTATCTAGAAGGCTAGTTCCTATTCCACTCTCAAATAAACATCGCAAAGATATGCACAAGAATGTAATTTGTGTCCAGCAAAAATATGAAAATGTACTTACTTATGGCTGAAATATGAATATTCCAGGCCTTCCTGCTCCCTACTCACAGCTAAGGCCATGTAGCACCCTGCTACAGTGAAAAGAGCCCCGTTCAGGGACCACCGAGGACTGTGGGAACTTTCTTGCTTTAGCGGAGTTGACGTGTTCTCGACATGTCTGAACTAAAATAATTATAAAAAATACTTAACTTCACTCAATCAAAGCCAAACCAAGTGTTCGTTGATATAGTTAAGATAATAAAAATTAACTTTACATTATTTTTCTTCGAAAAATACTTTTTTTTCTGTGTACTATCATAAACCAATATACCACTAACACATACTGTATATGGCCTTATTATCTATCTTCACAAGTGTTTTCTGTATATTATAGCTTTTTTAATTGTTCAAATAGACCTTGTGAATGAGGAAATAATCAGGATTTAATATGAGATAAAAAAAACATTCGCAATTTTGGCTGAAAAATGGGTGGCTCTTTAGAGGTTGTAGAGTCTAAGAAACAAATTCATTTAACCCTCATCCTGAACGTACAAGACTTCTTACTTTGGTTCCCAGAGAGCCGTTAATGAACCACTGTAAGGAACTGTCGTAGCAAAATGTTCACTTATTTCTTCATAACACATTATTAGTTATGGAATGAATGTCTTCCAAGGGGAAACAAATATATTATTGCTATCTAAGGAAAATGTTTAGTGCATTTGCATATTGTCGTTATAGTGTGTGATATTTGAATTGGGACCCATTACAAGCATTGCATCATTATCAATTCTACTTTATCTATTAAAACTGTTTAGCGGATGAAGTGGGGGGCTTTTGACTGGGGTCCCCCAGGACCCAATACAATGTTATTTCATATAATTATTTAAAGAGGAGTAATTAAAATGCTAAACATCCATTAGGGATGAATAGATTGGCAAAGTCGTGAAAACATTGGACTTGCAGAATAAAGCACCTGTGAGATATGACGTAAAGGTACATCACTGGAGTCTCTGGGGGTCCCAGTGATACACGTTCAAGCTGCTTGCAGTAAAATGGCTAATTTGTGTGAAGCTGGTGGTCGTTGCTTGTTTCCCTTGCAGTGTGATATATTCTCTCCTGAATATGGTTTGGGAAGGTAATTAAACTCTGCTTGTGTAACATGTTCAGCAGCAGCGGTTTTCATTATTCATGCTGCAATTTTAATTTTCAGCTCACGATATGCATATTTCTGTCACAGCCTCACAAAACTGCTTGAATTTACTGTAAGTGCGCGCTAACAACGATGCTCATGTTGAGCTGAATCATCTCATTTTAGAAGAAGGAATTATGCCGGTAACAGCGTGTCAGGTCACTCAGCGATTTTAAGATTTATGGATATTGATTGTTTCTACAGTGCCTAATTAACCCCTGTTTGGTCTGTAACCCATTTAATTATAGCATTGTGATGACTAATAAGTATAGACCATATTACATGGCAACATGGCATGTTACTAGACGTAAAGTAAATTAAGTGAAGTTATGCATATTGAAGAGTGTGAGTCAATGCCAAAGACCAAAATACAAACGAATGAAAACTTCACATCACATCCACTTCCACTTTACCCATGGTGGACCAACTGATTTGTATTAATTGGATAGATGAATGGCTAATTGGTTGTATTTTCCCTCCACTGTGTTTGGCAGGAACATAGTTGGAAACAAGTGATTTAGGTACACACACACACACACACACACACACACATCAGATTGAAGCAAATCTGATTAGCTTGTTTACACCGATCAAGTTTCACTTTGCATGATGCCCTTGATTAGTGTGTGTATGTGTGTGTGTGTGTGTGTGTGTGTGTGTGTGTGTGTGTGTGTGTGTGTGTGTGTGTGTGTGTGTGTGTGTGCGTGTGTGTGTGTGTGTGTGTGTGTGTGTGTGTGTCTTTGATGCAATGCAATTCATAGGCTATTACTGTCAGTAATGCACTTATTTTTTCAATATTCTTTCTTAGTTAATGTGATCCACCATGCAAATTGTGTTTCCTAAAAACACCCTTTCAGACAAACCTAATTTTGTTTAAATTATGAATTAATTGACAAACTACATGGAAATGAAAGGTAATTTCATCTTTGTATTTCATTCAACTATTTATTTGTGTGGACAAACTGAAGATTATAGGTGTATGTCTTCACCTATAGTTTGTCCAAATCCTATGTGTGTTTGACATTGTATTAATTCTTCCACCAATTATTAATTCTATGAATGTGTATTATTGTTGTAGGATTTTTACTTTAACGGTCAGTTGTGTAGCATGTTATGATGTGTGCTTTTATTTGTCACACACAAGTCGATGACATCTGGGGGAAAAGAGACATGTTAGACTATACGCAAAACGCTTGATTCTCCTTTCGCCATCTGGCGCGGTTATTAGGTCCGTTCGAGATGAGCCAGTTCTGCCCAGAATCGATTGCCGGCGATCGGTGCGCAATGCATGCTGGTTAGATTTGTGTCCGACTTGATCCTGACTTGCTCCGACGTCATGAACACGTGATCAACAATAATCTCACAAGAGCGAGGCGGCTGTTGATTTAGAGCCAGGCGCCGCAGTAGGTCACCACCGATTGCATGGCCCAGTGCATGATGGGAAACGGCTGGCTGTCACCACATTAGACAGCTGACTGGCTCTTAGAATTGACAGCAAACACCACGTGTTGTAGAAAATTCTTATGTTATGTGTAGTTGTAATACTTAACACTCGATTGTTGACTATTAGTCTCAGGTTTAATCTGAAAACATATCGAGTGTGGTTCATAATAATAAAGTGTATTTATATAACACATATCAAAACCTGTAGTAATGTATTTCACAGGCAGACATAAACATAATAAAGGATGCAGCTACATACACATTTCTACATGAGTATATATTAACAAACACTTGTGAATAAATACAAACGAGGTCTGTAAACTACAAGTAGCCTACAGATTGGAACTAACAGGAAGTGACTGGTTCTGTGACTTCCTGTGTAATATTTGAAGGCAGCTGAAAACTGTCCAACTTGACTGCAGTTTTTTGTCAACGCCCCCTGCTCTGCTGCTGCCGCTGCTCTCGTCTACTTTCCAGGCGAGATGCAGCTCTTTCGAACGAGTCTACTATTTTACTACAACTGTGCACCTTGATGACATCATCACAAGACAACAGTTACCTGAACAGGAAGTCAAGATACTACACAAGGGTCATGTTTCAACATGCACCAAGCACCGTGTCTCAGCTTGTTTCAATGCAAACTATTATTATTATATTACAACACTGAAACATTAACTGGCAAAATACTGCAAGATGTTGACACAAATTCAAACCAATATTCATGTTCAGCAATGCTGACACTGAACCATTAAATTAATGCACAAAGACAACAACAATAATGTCATAATCCATGTTTTGTTTTTAGCTGTAGAGATACAGTATATCCACGGGTTGGTGCAACTGTTGAGGCTGGCCTTTGAGAGAAAGAGTGACAGAAAAATGTGTAAACAAACTTTATGCTCTAAAAAGAATTTTTGACTATAGCTTGACATAAACACTATATCCTGTTCGTTGTTGATTTATAACTTGTGAGCCTACACCACAGTGGCATTACCATAAAATTTGGGTTATACGCTGCTACTTTTTTTCTCAACTTTGAACCGTGCAGTTTAAATATTGGTGCAGCTAATTTGTGAATATTTCCAATTCAAAATTTAGCAGCAGTTGCAGAGACATACAGTATAAAATTCACGTGAAATATTCCCAAATCCCATTCACGAGTGATCTCCCTTTAAAACAGAGTCCTCTCAGCAGCAGCAGCCAAACTCCCTGCTGTCCTCCCTTCAGCTTATACACAGGTGTGCTGAGTAGGCGCACTGCTGGGACTCCATGCAGACCACAACTGGACAACAAAGAATGGGCTCCAGCACACTGTGTATGTCATTATAATAACAAATGTCATTTTCACAGTCTTCAGCATGGCGTTAGACTCCCCCTTACCGCCTGCAGCGCCTTTCTCTTCATGTTGAAGTAAATTGTTGTGCATATTCTTATTTGGCAGTAGAGCACAATGACTGCGGGCAGGACAAACACTGTCAGCGTGATCCAGGTGATGTAGATCCTGCTCCCCCACGGTTCAATAAATGTCATACAGGTTCCCCCCCACCTCCTGGAGAGAGAAGATGGAGATCTGAGCAGCGCTGAAGGCGAGAGAGATCAGCCTTGCTGCGCCATAGAGAGGTATCTCTTGATTGAGCCCTTCAAGAAGGAAACCATCGGATTACAAACCACATGGTACTGGTCTAAGGTCATGGCCCCTATCATGTATGTGGAGGAGAACATCCAGACCACCTGCAAGTATTTCATGGACCGGCACAGGAAGTCCGTGCCTCGGAACCTGTGCGTAATTTCCATGATAAACTGCGGTAGGACTTGGAACCACACGATCTGCCAAGCCAGGTGCAGCAGGAACAGATTGGTTTGGTCTTTCTTTTTCGCCTCTTCCAAAGTCTGCCCAACAAAAAAAGATTGCCACGTGTTGCAAGCACAAAAACCAAACCCAAAATGCCAGCTTTGATGAGCGCAACACTTCCATACACGTCTCCATCCTCAACTGTTCAACAGATGTGTTTGTTCACCACCTTATTTGCCTCTATGAAGGTTTTTCTCTGGTGGCCCACTGCCCAACACGCATAGTTCTGCTTATGTAAATGATGTATTGCTTGATCTATTTCCGTGCTTTATCTGGTGTTGGCGCAGAGGCATCTTGGCATTTGCTCCATCTTTGCGCGCGTTGCAAGTGGCTGTGGATTTGAGAAAGTAAAGCCATCGACTCGGAGGGGTGAGGGGGTCAGTCTGCTCAGTGGCGACTGATCCTCAGGCTTATGCCATGCACAAACAGACATATCAAATTAGACTAGAATTTACCCCCAATGGAAAAAGACAAGATTTGACTCGATCATGTTGCAATAATCAAACCTGTAACTTCAACATGCATACGGATCTTTTATCTATTAATGTAATTAATCTTCAAAATGAACTATATAGTTCTAAGTTATCTGCATCCTGTTATAGATTGCACATCATCTTTTCTTACCACATCTAGCACACAGATGCTCTGGCCTATTACTGATGTTTGTATAAGACAACAATGGGTTTATGCTCTGTGAGTATTCAAATGTATTATATAGTAGAGTCAAAACATGTATTATAATCTATTGTCCTCAGACCTCCTTTGTAAACAATGAACACCTTTTCATTGTAGGTGATCCCAAAACCCTGATCAGTCTTGAAGGAACAACTGCTCGTGCTTTATAACTGAACAAGGAGTTGATATTAAAGCTCTTTGGATCTCGGTGGCAAAGAAAGAAATGTAGGCTGCGGGCTGAAAGGAAAGTGTGAATCCAGCTGTCTTACAGCATTCAAAATGTCATCTTAACATTGCTTGAAATCTGAGGACACTACTTGTGGAGTGTGAAAGACATGCATTTCAAAATTCAGAAATCTGAATGAAAGGGGTAGTCCAGGGATCAAATTGGAGGGCTTGCAAGAGACGTCAGGTCTAATAATGCAACTCAATTGCTTCTGTCAATAGAATCTGGTCTGATGGTGTGTTCAATGCCCCACACAGGGACCGCTAAAGGCAACACTAAATATTATGTTTTGCCGTAGCCTTAAGCACACCTTAATATTTTAGCTTGTTATAGGCTCGACACTGAAACATTAACCTACTCCTTTTTAAATCTGCTCTCATTTTGTTGCTGCGCTTTCAATTTAATTTACATAGCTTTGAGTTATAATTTCTTTACAATAAATAATGAAATGAAAACAAGTAAAATATCTAAATCCACTGCAGTGAATATAATGAAGATGTAGCAAAAATATGCAGTTGTATTGAAAATCAGCAATATATCTGGCCTGTATGGAGGAACCATTTATCAACAGTGTACACCCTGCCCATGTAGGTTAACTTTTGCTTATTTTACTTTGATATATTTTTATACCAAGAATTTTCAGTTATTGAAGCAGTGACGTTAATATTATGGAGGGATGGCTTTGAAGCTATTTATGCTCAGGCCAATAAGGGTTTAATTTTAATGTAATTCATGTTCTGCATATCTTATAAATTACTGAGAGGAAAGTGTTAAAAAAATAAAATCGTGAAATAGGTAGACACTTAGTTTAGGGAAAAATATAAGATGTATTTACAATACAACACAATGTAAGATGTATGTACATACAATACAATATAATACAATAAAAAAAGTATGATATATGTACAATATAATACAATGTTAGATTTATGTACAATACAATATATCCATCCATCCATCAGCCAGACATCCCTTCCCTTTTGACACATAGGAGTAGCGCTCTAAGGCTGAGCCCGGCCACCCGGAGGAAACTCATTTCGGCCGCTTGTATCCACGACCTCGTTCTTTCGGTCACCACCCAGAGTTCATGAATCAGCTGCAGCTTTCTGATTGACTTTTTACAGAGGCATGTGAACACACCGTTACAGTAGTCAAGTCTACTGAAGATAAATGCATGGACAAGTTTCTCCAAATCCTGTTGAGACATAAGTCCTCTATCCCTTGATATATTCTTCAGATGAGAGTAGGCTGATTTTGTAACTGTCTTGATATGGCTGTTCAGGTTAAGGGCTGAATCCATAACTACACCTAGATTTCTGGCTTGGTTTGAGGTTTTTAACATCAGTGATTGAAGCTGAGCGCTCACTTTCAATCGTTCGTCCTTGGAACCAAAAACAAGTACTTCTGTTTTATCTTTATTTAATTGAAGAAAATTCTGACACATCCAGTTGTTGATTTCTTCAATGCATTTAGCCAGCACTGGTATGGGATTATAGTCCCCTGGTGATATAGTTATGTAGATTTGTGTGTCGTCTGCATAGTTATGATAACACACTTTGTTGTTTTTCATAATTTGAGCCAGTGAAAGCATGTAGATGTTGAACAGAAGAGGCCCCAGTATTGAACCTTGGGGAACACCACATGTCATACCAGTCAGCTCTGATGTGTAATTAGCTACCGACACAAAGTATTGTCGGTCCTTCAAGTAAGAGTCAAACCAGTTAAGTGCTGCGCCAGAGAGTCCTACCCAGACTTTCAGTCTGTCTAGTAGTATGTTGTGATCGACTGTGTTGAATGTAGCACTGAGATCCAATAATACTAAGACTGAAGTTCTGCCACTGTCTGTGTTTAAGTGGATGTCATTGAAAACCTTAACAAGAGCAGTTTCAGTACTGTGATGCTGACGAAAGCCAGACTGGAAGACATCAAAACAGTTATTTTCAAGAAGTTGTTGTGAAAAAACACCTTTTCCATTATAGGCCAATATCAAATTATTAGATTTGATATTGGCCTATAATGTTTCATTATTTCGGGGTCTAAACTAGCCTTCTTTAGGAGTGGTTTAATAACTGCAGTTTTTAGGGCTTGTGGGAAGAGACCTTCTTCGCGAATCGCCACCTTAACGCGGTGAAGGAGTTTGAGTGGCTCAATGATCCTGGGAGCTATGTTGTCCGGGGCATCTGCCCCTGGTAGGGTCTCCCAAGGCAAACAGGTCTCGGGGGAGAGCCCAGACTAAGAGCGGTTCAAAAAACCTCGATGATAAGCAGCCCTAGGATTGAAGCTACCTCGCCCGGACCAGGGAAACCGGGACACCCGCCCTGAGCCAGACCCGGGAGGCGAGCTCGTCGGCGAGCGTCTGGTGGCCGGGCTTTCGCCCATGGGGCCCGGTCGGGCTCAGCCCGAAGAAACATCATGGTGCAGCCACCCTGTGGACCCACCACCCGCAGGGACAGACATCGGGGTCGGGTGCTATGTAGACCGGGCGGCGGGCCGGGCAGGGGGCCTGGCCGAGCCGATCGCCGGCGACATAGACTAGCTCTAGGGACGTGGAACGTCACCTCGCTAGCGGGGAAGGAGCCGGAGCTGGTGAGGGAGGTGGAGCGATACCAGCTAGATATAGTTGGGCTCACCTCCACGCACAGCGCTGGCTCTGGAACCAAACTCCTGGAGAAGGGTTGGACTTTGTTCTTTTCTGGAGTCACCCAGGGTGAGAGGCGCCGGGCGGGAGTGGGGATACTCACGAGTCCCCGGCTGAGCGCCGCCGTGTTGGAGTTTTCCCCGGAGAACGAGAGGGTCGCCTCCCTGCGCCTACAAGTTGCAGGGAGTAAGGCTCTGACTGTTGTTTGTGCTTATGCACCAAACAGCATTTCGGAGTATCCGGCCTTCTTGGAGTCAGTGGGAGGGGACTTGGAAAGGGCGCCGCCTGCCGACTCCATAGTTCTCCTGGGAGACTTCAATGCCCACGTGGGCAACGACAGAGAAACCTGGCGGGGAGTGATTGGGAAGAACGGCTTGCCTGATCTGAACCCGAGCGGTGTTTCGTTCTGTGCTAGCCACGGTTTATCCATAACAAACACCATGTTTGAACATAAGGTGGCTCATAAGTGTACCTGGTACCAGAACACCTTAGGCCGGAGATCAATGATCGACTTCGTAATCGTATCATCTGATCTGCGGCCGTATGTTTTGGACACTCGGGTGAAGAGAGGAGCAGAGCTGTCAACTGATCACCACCTGGTGGTGAGTTGGATCAGATGGCGGGGGAGTCGGCCAGAAAGACCTGGCAAGCCCAAACGTGTAGTGAGGGTGAACTGGGAACGTCTGGCGGAGGATCCTGTCCGGGAGGTCTTCAACTCCCACCTCCGGAAGGACTTCTCACACATCCCGAGGGAGGTTGGGGACATGGAATCCGAGTGGACCATGTTCAAAGCCTCTATTGTGGACGCAGGCGCTAGGAGCTGTGGTCAGAAGGTCATCGGTGCTTGTCGTGGCGGCAACCCGAGAACCCGGTGGTGGACACCGGGGGTGAGGGAAGCCGTCAAGCTGAAGAAGGTGGCCTTTCGGGCTTGGTTGGCCCAGGGGTCTCCTGAAGCAGCTGACAGGTACAGGCAGGCCAGAAGGGCTGCAGCTGCGGTGGTCACGGATGCTAAAACTCGGGCATGGGAGGAGTTTGGGGAGGCCATGGAGAAGGACTTTCGGTTGGCCTCAAGGAGGTTCTGGCAAACCATCCGACGACCCAGGAAGGTAAAGCAGGGCCTTCCCCAGGCTGTTATCAGCAGGGGAGGGGGGCTGCTGACCCAGACAGAGGATATTGTCGGGCGGTGGAAGGAGCACTTTGAGGAACTCCTAAACCCGGTCAACATGTCCCCTGAACAGGGGGCAGCGCCTGAAGACTTGGGGTGGATGAACCTATCTCCCTGGCAGAGGCCACTAAGGTAGTCAAAAAGCTCCTTGGTGGCAAGGCGCCGGGGGTGGATGAAATCCGCCCTGAGATGCTGAAGGCGCTGGACTTTGTTGGGCTGTCTTGGCTGACACGCCTCTTCAATGTCGCATGGGGGTCGGGCACAGTGCCCATGGACTGGCAGACCAGGGTGGTGGTTCCCATCTTCAAGAAGGGGGACCGGAGAGTGTGCTCGAACTATCGGGGCATCACACTACTCAGCCTCCCGGGAAAAGCTTATGCCAGGGTGCTGGAACGGAGGCTCCGACCGTTTGTCGAACCTTGGATTCAAGAAGAACAGTGCGGGTTTCGTCCTGTCCGTGGAACAGTGGACCAGCTCTTTACCCTTGCAAGGATACTGGAGGGGTCCTGGGAGTTTGCCCAACCAGTCTACATGTGCTTTGTGGACTTGGAGAAGGCTTTCGACCGGGTCCCTCGGGGCTTTTTGTGGGGGGTGCTGCGAGAGTATGGTGTGCCGGACCCGTTGCAACGGGGACATCCGGTCTCTGTACGCCTGCAGTAGGAGCTGTGTTCGTATCCTCGGCAGTAAGTCAGATACGTTCCCGGTGGGTGTTGGCCTCCGCCAGGGCTGCCCTTTATCACCGGTCCTGTTCGTGACTTTCATGGACAGGATATCTAGGCGCAGCCGTGGGTCGGAGAATGTCAGGTTCGGGGATCTCAGGATAGCCTCTCTGCTGTTTGCAGATGATGTGGTCCTGTTTGCCTCCTCGGACCATGACCTCCAGCATTCACTGGGGCGTTTTGCAGCCGAGTGTGAAGCGGCGGGGATGAGAGTCAGCACCACGAAATCTGAGGCCATGGTGCTCTGCCGGAAACCGGTGGATTGCTCCCTCCGGGTGGGGACAGAGTGCCTACCACAAGCGAAGGAGTTCAAGTATCTCGGGGTCTTGTTCACGAGTGAGGGTAAAATGGAGCGGGAGATCGACAGGCGTATCGGTGCGGCTGCAGCAGTAAAGCAGGCGTTGCACCGGGCTGTCTTGGTGAAGAAGGAGCTGAGCCGGAAGGCGAAGCTCTCAATTTACTGGTCGGTCTACGTCCCAACCCTCACCTATGGTCACGAGCTTTGGATTGTGTCCGAAAGAATGAGGTCGCGGATACAAGCGGCCGAAATGAGTTTCCTCCGTAGAGTGGCCGGGCTCAGCCTTAGAGATAGGGTGAGGAGCTCGGACATCAGGAGGGAGCTTGAAGTCGAGCCGCTACTCCTTCGTGTCGAAAGGAGTCAGCTGAGGTGGTTCAGCATCTAATTAGGATGCCTCCAGGACGCCTCCCTTTAGAGGTTTTCCAGGCACGTCCAACTGGTAGGAGGCCCCGGGGAAGACCCAGAACACGCTGGAGGGATTATATCTCCCAGCTGGCCTGGGAACACCTCGGGATCCCCCAGAATGAGCTGGTAGATGTTGCGGGTGAGAGAGAAGTCTGGGTCAGCCTGCTTGACCTGCTGCCACCGAGACCCGACCCCAGATAAGCGGTGGAAAATGGATGGATGGATGGATGGATGGATGGGAAGAGACCTGAGAGAAGGGATGTGTTTACAATTTGTAAAAGATCAGTGATCATGCAGTGTGAAATATTTTTGAAAAAGTGTGTTGGTAGAATATCCAAGGCTTCTTTGGTTAATTGAATGAAATTGTGTCATGATATTTGAATGGATGTTATTTAAAGATGGGGACAACACACATCTTGTGGTTGGTTTGGAGCCACAAAATGCTTGTCTAATTTTCTGAATTTTGTCCGCAAAAAAGGAGGCAAACTGATTGCATGCCCAGGTGGATTGGAGCGTAGCAGTTACTGACACCGGAGGGTTTGTTAGCCTGTCTACGGTAGCAAATAAGGCACGTGATTTGTTATTGCTTTTGGTTATGATGTCAGAGAAGAAGGACTGCCTGGCATTTCTAAGTTCCAAATTATAGTTGTGAAGTCTCTCTTTATAGATACCACAGTGAACCTGGAGGTTAGTTTATTCTATTCGGACTAGCGTGGCATTTCTCCAAGGGGATCTTTTCTTACCCGAGACAACCTTCACCTTAGTGGGTGCAATGGCATCAATAACATTTTTAACTTTAGAATTGAAGCCATCCACAAGCTCATTGACTGAGATGCAAGAGAGTAATGACCTGACGATCCCCCGCTCCATCTTACCCTTACCGGTGAACAAGACCCCGAGATACTTGAACTCCTTCACTTGCAGCAGGAAGTTCAAGTATCTCAGGGTCTTGTTCACGA